>CAMPDV010000152.1:0-615496 GCA_946699065.1 Loxodes magnus
AAGTGCCAATAAAAAAGATGAAAAAATGGAGTGATTGCGATTGTAAAGTGATAAACATTCGAGAAGAAAGAGTTTTCAAAATAAATGAATAAACCTTTTTAAAGTGCCAATAAAAAAGATGAAAAAATGGAGTGATTGCGATTGTAAAGTGATAAACATTCGAGAAGAAAGAGTTTTCAAAATAAATGAATAAACCTTTTTAAAGTGCCAATAAAAAAGATGAAAAAATGGAGTGATTGCGATTGTAAAGTGATAAACATTCGAGAAGAAAGAGTTTTCAAAATAAATGAATAAACCTTTTTAAAGTGCCAATAAAAAAGATGAAAAAATGGAGTGATTGCGATTGTAAAGTGATAAACATTCGAGAAGAAAGAGTTTTCAAAATAAATGAATAAACCTTTTTAAAGTGCCAATAAAAAAGATGAAAAAATGGAGTGATTGCGATTGTAAAGTGATAAACATTCGAGAAGAAAGAGTTTTCAAAATAAATGAATAAACCTTTTTAAAGTGCCAATAAAAAAGATGAAAAAATGGAGCGAATGCGATTGTAAAGTGATAAACATTCGAGAAGAAAGAGTTTTCAAAATAAATGAATAAACCTTTTTAAAGTGCCAATAAAAAAGATGAAAAAATGGAGTGATTGCGATTGTAAAGTGATAAACATTCGAGAAGAAAGAGTTTTCAAAATAAATGAATAAACCTTTTTAAAGTGCCAATAAAAAAGATGAAAAAATGGAGTGATTGCGATTGTAAAGTGATAAACATTCGAGAAGAAAGAGTTTTCAAAATAAATGAATAAACCTTTTTAAAGTGCCAATAAAAAAGATGAAAAAATGGAGTGATTGCGATTGTAAAGTGATAAACATTCGAGAAGAAAGAGTTTTCAAAATAAATGAATAAACCTTTTTAAAGTGCCAATAAAAAAGATGAAAAAATGGAGTGATTGCGATTGTAAAGTGATAAACATTCGAGAAGAAAGAGTTTTCAAAATAAATGAATAAACCTTTTTAAAGTGCCAATAAAAAAGATGAAAAAATGGAGTGATTGCGATTGTAAAGTGATAAACATTCGAGAAGAAAGAGTTTTCAAAATAAATGAATAAACCTTTTTAAAGTGCCAATAAAAAAGATGAAAAAATGGAGTGAATGCGATTGTAAAGTGATAAACATTCGAGAAGAAAGAGTTTTCAAAATAAATGAATAAACCTTTTTAAAGTGCCAATAAAAAAGATGAAAAAATGGAGTGATTGCGATTGTAAAGTGATAAACATTCGAGAAGAAAGAGTTTTCAAAATAAATGAATAAACCTTTTTAAAGTGCCAATAAAAAAGATGAAAAAATGGAGTGATTGCGATTGTAAAGTGATAAACATTCGAGAAGAAAGAGTTTTCAAAATAAATGAATAAACCTTTTTAAAGTGCCAATAAAAAAGATGAAAAAATGGAGTGAATGCGATTGTAAAGTGATAAACATTCGAGAAGAAAGAGTTTTCAAAATAAATGAATAAACCTTTTTAAAGTGCCAATAAAAAAGATGAAAAAATGGAGTGATTGCGATTGTAAAGTGATAAACATTCGAGAAGAAAGAGTTTTCAAAATAAATGAATAAACCTTTTTAAAGTGCCAATAAAAAAGATGAAAAAATGGAGTGATTGCGATTGTAAAGTGATAAACATTCGAGAAGAAAGAGTTTTCAAAATAAATGAATAAACCTTTTTAAAGTGCCAATAAAAAAGATGAAAAAATGGAGTGAATGCGATTGTAAAGTGATAAACATTCGAGAAGAAAGAGTTTTCAAAATAAATGAATAAACCTTTTTAAAGTGCCAATAAAAAAGATGAAAAAATGGAGTGATTGCGATTGTAAAGTGATAAACATTCGAGAAGAAAGAGTTTTCAAAATAAATGAATAAACCTTTTTAAAGTGCCAATAAAAAAGATGAAAAAATGGAGTGAATGCGATGCCAATAAAAAAGATGAAAAAATGGAGTGATTGCGATTGTAAAGTGATAAACATTCGAGAAGAAAGAGTTTTCAAAATAAATGAATAAACCTTTTTAAAGTGCCAATAAAAAAGATGAAAAAATGGAGTGAATGCGATTGTAAAGTGATAAACATTCGAGAAGAAAGAGTTTTCAAAATAAATGAATAAACCTTTTTAAAGTGCCAATAAAAAAGATGAAAAAATGGAGTGATTGCGATTGTAAAGTGATAAACATTCGAGAAGAAAGAGTTTTCAAAATAAATGAATAAACCTTTTTAAAGTGCCAATAAAAAAGATGAAAAAATGGAGTGATTGCGATTGTAAATTGTGATAAACATTCGAGAAGAAAGAGTTTTCAAAATAAATGAATAAACCTTTTTAAAGTGCCAATAAAAAAGATGAAAAAATGGAGTGAATGCGATTGTAAAGTGATAAACATTCGAGAAGAAAGAGTTTTCAAAATAAATGAATAAACCTTTTTAAAGTGCCAATAAAAAAGATGAAAAAATGGAGTGATTGCGATTGTAAAGTGATAAACATTCGAGAAGAAAGAGTTTTCAAAATAAATGAATAAACCTTTTTAAAGTGCCAATAAAAAAGATGAAAAAATGGAGTGATTGCGATTGTAAAGTGATAAACATTCGAGAAGAAAGAGTTTTCAAAATAAATGAATAAACCTTTTTAAAGTGCCAATAAAAAAGATGAAAAAATGGAGTGAATGCGATTGTAAAGTGATAAACATTCGAGAAGAAAGAGTTTTCAAAATAAATGAATAAACCTTTTTAAAGTGCCAATAAAAAAGATGAAAAAATGGAGTGATTGCGATTGTAAAGTGATAAACATTCGAGAAGAAAGAGTTTTCAAAATAAATGAATAAACCTTTTTAAAGTGCCAATAAAAAAGATGAAAAAATGGAGTGATTGCGATTGTAAAGTGATAAACATTCGAGAAGAAAGAGTTTTCAAAATAAATGAATAAACCTTTTTAAAGTGCCAATAAAAAAGATGAAAAAATGGAGTGAATGCGATTGTAAAGTGATAAACATTCGAGAAGAAAGAGTTTTCAAAATAAATGAATAAACCTTTTTAAAGTGCCAATAAAAAAGATGAAAAAATGGAGTGATTGCGATTGTAAAGTGATAAACATTCGAGAAGAAAGAGTTTTCAAAATAAATGAATAAACCTTTTTAAAGTGCCAATAAAAAAGATGAAAAAATGGAGTGATTGCGATTGTAAAGTGATAAACATTCGAGAAGAAAGAGTTTTCAAAATAAATGAATAAACCTTTTTAAAGTGCCAATAAAAAAGATGAAAAAATGGAGTGATTGCGATTGTAAAGTGATAAACATTCGAGAAGAAAGAGTTTTCAAAATAAATGAATAAACCTTTTTAAAGTGCCAATAAAAAAGATGAAAAAATGGAGTGATTGCGATTGTAAAGTGATAAACATTCGAGAAGAAAGAGTTTTCAAAATAAATGAATAAACCTTTTTAAAGTGCCAATAAAAAAGATGAAAAAATGGAGTGAATGCGATTGTAAAGTGATAAACATTCGAGAAGAAAGAGTTTTCAAAATAAATGAATAAACCTTTTTAAAGTGCCAATAAAAAAGATGAAAAAATGGAGTGATTGCGATTGTAAAGTGATAAACATTCGAGAAGAAAGAGTTTTCAAAATAAATGAATAAACCTTTTTAAAGTGCCAATAAAAAAGATGAAAAAATGGAGTGATTGCGATTGTAAAGTGATAAACATTCGAGAAGAAAGAGTTTTCAAAATAAATGAATAAACCTTTTTAAAGTGCCAATAAAAAAGATGAAAAAATGGAGCGAATGCGATTGTAAAGTGATAAACATTCGAGAAGAAAGAGTTTTCAAAATAAATGAATAAACCTTTTTAAAGTGCCAATAAAAAAGATGAAAAAATGGAGTGATTGCGATTGTAAAGTGATAAACATTCGAGAAGAAAGAGTTTTCAAAATAAATGAATAAACCTTTTTAAAGTGCCAATAAAAAAGATGAAAAAATGGAGTGATTGCGATTGTAAAGTGATAAACATTCGAGAAGAAAGAGTTTTCAAAATAAATGAATAAACCTTTTTAAAGTGCCAATAAAAAAGATGAAAAAATGGAGTGATTGCGATTGTAAAGTGATAAACATTCGAGAAGAAAGAGTTTTCAAAATAAATGAATAAACCTTTTTAAAGTGCCAATAAAAAAGATGAAAAAATGGAGTGATTGCGATTGTAAAGTGATAAACATTCGAGAAGAAAGAGTTTTCAAAATAAATGAATAAACCTTTTTAAAGTGCCAATAAAAAAGATGAAAAAATGGAGCGAATGCGATTGTAAAGTGATAAACATTCGAGAAGAAAGAGTTTTCAAAATAAATGAATAAACCTTTTTAAAGTGCCAATAAAAAAGATGAAAAAATGGAGTGATTGCGATTGTAAAGTGATAAACATTCGAGAAGAAAGAGTTTTCAAAATAAATGAATAAACCTTTTTAAAGTGCCAATAAAAAAGATGAAAAAATGGAGTGATTGCGATTGTAAAGTGATAAACATTCGAGAAGAAAGAGTTTTCAAAATAAATGAATAAACCTTTTTAAAGTGCCAATAAAAAAGATGAAAAAATGGAGCGAATGCGATTGTAAAGTGATAAACATTCGAGAAGAAAGAGTTTTCAAAATAAATGAATAAACCTTTTTAAAGTGCCAATAAAAAAGATGAAAAAATGGAGCGAATGCGATTGTAAAGTGATAAACATTCGAGAAGAAAGAGTTTTCAAAATAAATGAATAAACCTTTTTAAAGTGCCAATAAAAAAGATGAAAAAATGGAGCGAATGCGATTGTAAAGTGATAAACATTCGAGAAGAAAGAGTTTTCAAAATAAATGAATAAACCTTTTTAAAGTGCCAATAAAAAAGATGAAAAAATGGAGCGAATGCGATTGTAAAGTGATAAACATTCGAGAAGAAAGAGTTTTCAAAATAAATGAATAAACCTTTTTAAAGTGCCAATAAAAAAGATGAAAAAATGGAGTGAATGCGATTGTAAAGTGATAAACATTCGAGAAGAAAGAGTTTTCAAAATAAATGAATAAACCTTTTTAAAGTGCCAATAAAAAAGATGAAAAAAGGAGTGATTGCGATTGTAAAGTGATAAACATTCGAGAAGAAAGAGTTTTCAAAATAAATGAATAAACCTTTTTAAAGTGCCAATAAAAAAGATGAAAAAATGGAGTGAATGCGATTGTAAAGTGATAAACATTCGAGAAGAAAGAGTTTTCAAAATAAATGAATAAACCTTTTTAAAGTGCCAATAAAAAAGATGAAAAAATGGAGCGAATGCGATTGTAAAGTGATAAACATTCGAGAAGAAAGAGTTTTCAAAATAAATGAATAAACCTTTTTAAAGTGCCAATAAAAAAGATGAAAAAATGGAGTGATTGCGATTGTAAAGTGATAAACATTCGAGAAGAAAGAGTTTTCAAAATAAATGAATAAACCTTTTTAAAGTGCCAATAAAAAAGATGAAAAAATGGAGTGATTGCGATTGTAAAGTGATAAACATTCGAGAAGAAAGAGTTTTCAAAATAAATGAATAAACCTTTTTAAAGTGCCAATAAAAAAGATGAAAAAATGGAGTGATTGCGATTGTAAAGTGATAAACATTCGAGAAGAAAGAGTTTTCAAAATAAATGAATAAACCTTTTTAAAGTGCCAATAAAAAAGATGAAAAAATGGAGTGAATGCGATTGTAAAGTGATAAACATTCGAGAAGAAAGAGTTTTCAAAATAAATGAATAAACCTTTTTAAAGTGCCAATAAAAAAGATGAAAAAATGGAGTGATTGCGATTGTAAAGTGATAAACATTCGAGAAGAAAGAGTTTTCAAAATAAATGAATAAACCTTTTTAAAGTGCCAATAAAAAAGATGAAAAAAAGGAGTGAATGCGATTGTAAAGTGATAAACATTCGAGAAGAAAGAGTTTTCAAAATAAATGAATAAACCTTTTTAAAGTGCCAATAAAAAAGATGAAAAAATGGAGTGATTGCGATTGTAAAGTGATAAACATTCGAGAAGAAAGAGTTTTCAAAATAAATGAATAAACCTTTTTAAAGTGCCAATAAAAAAGATGAAAAAATGGAGTGAATGCGATTGTAAAGTGATAAACATTCGAGAAGAAAGAGTTTTCAAAATAAATGAATAAACCTTTTTAAAGTGCCAATAAAAAAGATGAAAAAATGGAGTGATTGCGATTGTAAAGTGATAAACATTCGAGAAGAAAGAGTTTTCAAAATAAATGAATAAACCTTTTTAAAGTGCAAATAAAAAAGATGAAAAAATGGAGTGATTGCGATTGTAAAGTGATAAACATTCGAGAAGAAAGAGTTTTCAAAATAAATGAATAAACCTTTTTAAAGTGCCAATAAAAAAGATGAAAAAATGGAGTGAATGCGATTGTAAAGTGATAAACATTCGAGAAGAAAGAGTTTTCAAAATAAATGAATAAACCTTTTTAAAGTGCCAATAAAAAAGATGAAAAAATGGAGCGAATGCGATTGTAAAGTGATAAACATTCGAGAAGAAAGAGTTTTCAAAATAAATGAATAAACCTTTTTAAAGTGCCAATAAAAAAGATGAAAAAATGGAGTGATTGCGATTGTAAAGTGATAAACATTCGAGAAGAAAGAGTTTTTCAAATAAATGAATAAACCTTTTTAAAGTGCCAATAAAAAAGATGAAAAAATGGAGTGATTGCGATTGTAAAGTGATAAACATTCGAGAAGAAAGAGTTTTCAAAATAAATGAATAAACCTTTTTAAAGTGCCAATAAAAAAGATGAAAAAAGGAGTGATTGCGATTGTAAAGTGATAAACATTCGAGAAGAAAGAGTTTTCAAAATAAATGAATAAACCTTTTTAAAGTGCCAATAAAAAAGATGAAAAAATGGAGCGAATGCGATTGTAAAGTGATAAACATTCGAGAAGAAAGAGTTTTCAAAATAAATGAATAAACCTTTTTAAAGTGCCAATAAAAAAGATGAAAAAATGGAGCGAATGCGATTGTAAAGTGATAAACATTCGAGAAGAAAGAGTTTTCAAAATAAATGAATAAACCTTTTTAAAGTGCCAATAAAAAAGATGAAAAAATGGAGCGAATGCGATTGTAAAGTGATAAACATTCGAGAAGAAAGAGTTTTCAAAATAAATGAATAAACCTTTTTAAAGTGCCAATAAAAAAGATGAAAAAATGGAGTGATTGCGATTGTAAAGTGATAAACATTCGAGAAGAAAGAGTTTTCAAAATAAATGAATAAACCTTTTTAAAGTGCCAATAAAAAAGATGAAAAAATGGAGTGATTGCGATTGTAAAGTGATAAACATTCGAGAAGAAAGAGTTTTCAAAATAAATGAATAAACCTTTTTAAAGTGCCAATAAAAAAGATGAAAAAAGGAGTGATTGCGATTGTAAAGTGATAAACATTCGAGAAGAAAGAGTTTTCAAAATAAATGAATAAACCTTTTTAAAGTGCCAATAAAAAAGATGAAAAAATGGAGTGATTGCGATTGTAAAGTGATAAACATTCGAGAAGAAAGAGTTTTCAAAATAAATGAATAAACCTTTTTAAAGTGCCAATAAAAAAGATGAAAAAATGGAGCGAATGCGATTGTAAAGTGATAAACATTCGAGAAGAAAGAGTTTTCAAAATAAATGAATAAACCTTTTTAAAGTGCCAATAAAAAAGATGAAAAAATGGAGTGATTGCGATTGTAAAGTGATAAACATTCGAGAAGAAAGAGTTTTCAAAATAAATGAATAAACCTTTTTAAAGTGCCAATAAAAAAGATGAAAAAATGGAGCGAATGCGATTGTAAAGTGATAAACATTCGAGAAGAAAGAGTTTTCAAAATAAATGAATAAACCTTTTTAAAGTGCCAATAAAAAAGATGAAAAAATGGAGTGAATGCGATTGTAAAGTGATAAACATTCGAGAAGAAAGAGTTTTCAAAATAAATGAATAAACCTTTTTAAAGTGCCAATAAAAAAGATGAAAAAATGGAGTGAATGCGATTGTAAAGTGATAAACATTCGAGAAGAAAGAGTTTTCAAAATAAATGAATAAACCTTTTTAAAGTGCCAATAAAAAAGATGAAAAAATGGAGTGAATGCGATTGTAAAGTGATAAACATTCGTGAAGAATTTTTTTGAATTTTCATTACAAGTTTTCGATAATCATTATTTTTCGATTCATTTTCTTGACTAAGTTATTGATTTTCTATTTTTACATTTGTTCTTGATTTTCTTGTTGTGATTTGACTCATCATTGACAAAAAGTTATTTCAAGTAACTGACACGGAGTATATTAATAAAAAAGGCGTATAATGAGAAATAAAATATGGAGTTTGATTTAATTGATGAAAAGAAAATTAAAATTAAAATTTTTCGGATTATCTGTTTAAAATTATACCTTCAGAGTATTGTTGGATTACTAAAATTCTTATAGCTTCCACTTCATTCTATTAATTAGTTATGTAATTTCTATATTTAAAATTTAATACAGATAAATAATAAGAAATCAATCAGCTTTGAAATAGTTTACACAATATTATATGATATAAAAGAAGTCTATTTGTACTATATTTTTCTTTCTACTTAAGCTGAACTTATATTCAATATAAAAAGCTATCAAGAGCAGAACATATTTAAAAAACTTAGATTACAAAGGATCATAAGTGATAAATGATTTTAATATTTTAAATGTTAACTCTTAATATTAGAGAAAAAGCTAAGCACACAAAATTTAATTATCATATAAAGATCTAGGAAATATTTTTTACTCAAGCAGATTTTCACTCCAAACGTTAAATCAACTAAAGCTAATTTCATTATAGCAATAAAAAAACCTTCTAGTAAAATCCAAAAAACTAAATTACTTTTTTTGATCTTGCTTTTAATGCAGAAAAAATAAGCTAATTAATTCATAAGATGCTTATTCAATTTATAAAAAGTCTATTAATTAGATATTAAGAGTATAAAAATTAGAATGTAGGTAAATCTTAAAAGTAAAACTAAACAGAGTTACAGATTGTAGGATCGTAATAGAGACAAACTTGAATTTTTTAATCCAGATAATCATAATTTAGTAAAAAATTAAAATACAGTTGATTCATTGCACCATGTTTAACTTTAATTAAAAAAATAAGCATAAAAGCCAACATAATGTCCTATTGCATTTATTATAGAAGTTAATTAAATTTTTGATTATTATATATCTCACAAATTATTCTAATTTTATAATAGTTATACAAAAGTTACCTTAAAATTGCTTTTTCAATAGATTGTTTAAATTTTGCTTTAAACTTGCTTAAATTAAAAAAGAATTGTTCTATATGCAATAATTTTTTACCTTTTATTCATAATTATTTTCATATCTTCACTATAAACTATAAATCCATCGCTTTTTAAAGTTAATAAACAATTTTAACCTATTTATTAACCCATAAATTTTAATAACTTTTTTCAATTTTTTATAATTATTACTTCCTCTCCTTATATTCATTATTATTAAGTTCGTATTTTCATCTCTAAATTTTATTTTCGCTCTTATCTTATTCTTTGGAAGCTTATTTTAACTTTTTTTAATGAAGTTCCGTCAATTTTTTAGGCTTATTTTACAATTTAACTTTTCAAAACTAAAAAAAGCTTCAGGTTTCTTTTTTTCTCTAATCTTTAGTTTATTTTATCTTTCTCTTTAACGTTTTTTAATAATGTGCATATCTTTTATATCACAGAAATTCATAATGAATCCTAACATTTTAAATATTTTATCTTTCACCTAATTCAGATAGACACTAGACTAACGATTTCTTTTTATCTTCCAATTTTTTGACTTATAAACAAAATAAATTTTAATTTGCCTAAAGTTAAACCTTACATTTAGATTTTTTGTCTGAATATCAAAATAAAAGTAAGCTAAAAGCTAAATCCTTCTCATTAACTAAAATTCGCGTTTCTATTTTATTGCTTAAAAATAGTTTTTAATGACTTTTAAAATATTAAAATGCTTCTAAGAAGATGCTTTAAGATATAACCCTTATTATAAAAAATTTGTATACAGAGAATTGTTTCGAAAGATAAGGAAGATTTCAAACTGATTATAAAACTACCTGAATATTAAAAAAATCCTAAATCCTTAGAATCATTTAAACTTAAGAAAGACTAACATGAGATAGACTATTAAGAGATTAATATATTTGATTAGAAACTTTTTTACTTATATCAACCTTATTTTAATTCTCCTTAACTTAAGAAATTTAAATTTGAAAAGCTCTTTATACAACTATCATTTTAGTAGCTTGCTTGCATAAAGATCTGTTAAAAGCATATATTAAAATTAATTTTTCTTAGTTTGCTAGTGAGTTAAAATCATTTCTAAAGCAAGCCTTTATTTTAATTTTTAGCAAATAGGAATACAATCTTAATATAGTTCTAATGTAAATCCTTAGGTTTTCTTAGATATTTATTAAAGCTGAAATTTTTATTTATATTTAGTTTTAATTTCTTTAATTTAAACCAAGATTCAATACCAAAAGTCTCTTATTATACTTAAAGAGCTTTTATTGATCTAGTTCGTCTTAAAAAGGAAAGAATATTTATCAAAGGTAATAAGACTTAGGATCGAATCGCTTGATTTATTGCTTTAGTTATGGATATAAGCCCTATTTCATTGTAATCAATTGAAAACTTTAATTTTATCTTTACCACAATACATTTATAATTCTTATTTGATTCTCACTCAAATTAATACAAAAGCAATCTTAAAATTAATAAGTTACACAACTTAGGCTACTGAGAGTTTGAAGTACTAAGATCCTAGAGTATATTAAATAATAATGAAAGAAGCTATCATTTTTAGACGTTTAATTGCTTAGCTCTTATATAGTTGTCAGTGAAATAGATGAAAGGTATGATATGTATAAGCTTAAGTAAAATGAAGCATCTTATTTAAATCAGACTCTTCATACAATAACTTGTTATAAAAGGGAACTAAATAGATGGAAAAATTCTATGAGATTTGCTTAATAATTTAGTAGGCTAAAATATCAAATTATTAGAGCAGTCTAGCTTTGAATTTGGAAAGCTTAATGTCTAGATTTTAAGATAAATGTTAAATTAAATTCCTTTTTTATAGTTTTTTGCTTTAGATATTAACAATAATCAATATTAATACTCAGAAGATCAAAGGCAAAAGTAATCCTTATCTTGGTTAATGACTTAGGGTAAAAAGCTACTCTGAGATAAAAAGCTTCAGCCAATGTTTAAAATAAGAATAAATCTTGAACTTTAATATAAAGATAGATTTATCTCTTTAACTACATTCTATTTATAATTTAATAATTTAAGCAATGCTAATGAAAATTATTCTAACTATTTACTAATTATTTAAGACTAATATGCAATTTTTATAGTTATAAGCAAGGATTAAGTTTTATTAAAGCCAGTCAAACTTCTACTTTAACTAATTTATTACATATAAGAATAAAAATAAGCATTCAAAAAGCTTTTTGGCTTCTTCTGATAGAACTAGATAAGTTAAAAGTCATCTGGGAGATTTTTAATATAGCCTTTTAACATTTCCTATATATATTTTTCGTTCTTTTACCTTTTTTAATTGAGTTATTTAAAGAAATTATTTTAAACCAGACAAATAATTACATGATGCTGTTCTTAGTTTGATAAATAAGAACTACATAAATATCTCAAATTTAAAAATTCCATTAGATGTCAATTTTATATTGTCTTTATTCTAAATACATAGTTATGTAGTTTCATACTCATTTTCTTAACTGAGGAAAAATTTAAGTTTAAGAAACAAAATAGAGATAATTTATTGAATGGATTGTAGCATTTTATTGGCTCTTAATTTAAAAATCGATAAAGTTAAGTTTAATGCATATAATCTAAAATTATATTTACTTTTAATTATCTAAAGCTATATTTGATCAAATTAAGCTCTGAGATTAATTAAGCTATTTAACTCCATAATAGTGTATCTTTCAATTTGTTTTAATTTAATAAAAATTAAAACTTCAAAGTTTTGCAGATCATTTAATCTAAGCTTTTTTCTTTAACCGATTTCTAATTTATGTTGTTAGGAATGAATTGGGTAAAATAGACAATTATTTATTTAATTATTTCTGAGTCAAGGTATAAATAGAATTATTTGTTGATTATGAAGAATAACTAAAAAATTAGCCAAAAGGGAAAGGAAAAATTTAGAATTTATATAAAGAAAATATTAAGAAGAATAAGTTTGCCTAGAACCAACCTAAATTAGAATTTTATATCTTAATGAGTCATTAAAATTATAACCAGCCTCATCATTACATCACAAAAAAATAGATGAAAGTTTTAAGAATCTTTTGAAACATTTAATCTTAGCTTTAGTTATTAACTTAAACTTCATTTTAATTTCTTATTTTGCTTACAATCCACTTAACTAAGGAAATATGAATTCTTGCTCAGACTTATTGAAATAATAAATTATTTTAATTTTGTAAGGCTTTATGCATTGCTTTTAGTCTTATATTTCTTAATATTTTAAAGTCCCTAAATTATCTTTTGTTGCTTTCATTTACTTATTTTAATTTAGTAGCCATTGATTTAATAACACTTAAGCTTTTTCCACCCACAATAATAAAATTTATTTTATTAATTTTATAGTATGTTATCTGAAAATGACCATCATATATCTCATTTTTAATAACTTGTTCATAAAATATTTTATTGAAATACAACTCTTTAACTTAGTAAACTATTTCAAGCTTTAAATTCTCACTTCTTATTTAAATGAAATTTCAAAACAGCAGAGTTTATCTTTATTTACAAAAGACTTTAAAAATTATTGGATCCCTCTTAAATATTTTTGCCTTGATAAAGCAAAATTGAAAAAAATTCTCAAAATTATGAGAAAACAAATAGCATCTATAAAAAATCAATTTACTCTAGTCTTTAGATATTTCGACACTTTTCAAGACTTAATTTTTTTAATATTGGCTAATATCTAACTTCCATCACATGCTTATATTCATATTTATTGCTAAATAATTCTTTTATTACCTTCTTATAATTCTAGTTTTCCTTGGTTGCTACTAATAATAGAAATAATATTAATAAGAGCTTATTTATAGATTCTCCTTTTAGTCTATTAAGAGACTCTTATAAATATATCATATAATAGTCAATCTGCTTTTATGAAGACTCATCTAATAGAGTGTTTGATTGCTAAAAGAAAATTATTTTAAATTTCATTTTTAATTAAAAAATGATGAAGAACACAAAAGCTTCAATATCCATTTATTTGCATTGCAAAATTAAGGGATATCTCACCATGAGCTCTAAGAAATTAAGCAAATTTACTTGTATTGTCTGCATTCTTATATTTATAACTTTAGACTTTGAGCCTTAACTTGGCTTTATCTTAAGATAATAACTCTCTACTCCACTCAATTCCTAAATTAATCTCCCTATAATTCTCTATATTTCTCTGATGTAGTTAGTTTTAAATAAAAGTAGACTTTTAATTTTCCCGAAGAAAAGCCTCAGAAAATCTTTCAAATTTCAAAAATTTTGCAAAAATTGTTAATAAATCAGACTAGAAAGCTCTAGGTTTCTACAATGTTATCTATTTAAACTTCTTCTGATTTAGTAGTTAAATACTAAGAATGGAAAATAAGCATTTAGATTTAAAAAAAGCCAAATTTCATAAATAGGTATTAATAGAGAAGGGGATAAATGTAGATATGGCATTTGATTAGAATACTTAACTATTATACTCATAAATATACAAACTTAGCAAATGTAGAAATTGATATTGAATCTAATTTAATAGACTTTTAAATATCAATTTTCAAGAGTCTTAATATAAGAAGATATAATACCATATACTTATATCAAAAGTAAATAAATTAAGTATATCTCATAAAAGCAAAGAAGGGTTTATCGTATTGTTGGATGGAAAAATGAATAAGCTTTTTATTAATTAGATAGAGAGATTCAAAGGGAAAAATGTAAACGCTATTCCTTTCTAGTTATAATTGTGAAAATATTAGCGTATAAATATAAAACATTTAGATAAAATAGTTAAAATATCCCAGAAATTAAATCAAACTATTATAGTAAAGTGAGATAGTGACGAGGTATAATAGTTAGATGGACTAATAAAGCCAGTAAATAATTTTAATTTTGCTAGTTTGTGAAGAGGATTAGAGAAGAATCATATTTATTTTTATTTAAAACTTATCATTTTGAGAATTTTGTCTTTGAGTAAATATACCTCCATTTATATAAAATGAAAGAAAATCAAAAGTTCAGGTAGCAAGCTAAATTAATACCTAATATTTTATCTAAACAAAGAACAATAAAGAAGTAGAATGCATAAAAAGGCTAGTTAAAGCTTCATAAACTCACTGATAGTGAAAATTAGCTTCTACAGGCTGTTTCCACTTCTTTAGTGACAAAGCATTTTGTTTAGAAAAATTAATCTTAAAAACAGCTACAGGTAGCAAGCAGTTCGGTTCCTAAATAAAACGAATTAAATAAGAGTTATGATAGAGTTCTTAATTGGCAATAAGCGTAATAGTTTAAACTTGAATCCAGAGTTTAAATTCCCATTTTCTCTGAAAATCTTCAATTACATAAGCAGAACATGATATTTAACGAAAGATAAAGTCTAAACAAGTCTGTTGATATAATATTATAGTAATAGAAAAACTGCAATGAATAAAATGATTATTCTAATAATAATATTTAGCTGCCTAGTCTAAATTAAAGCTACTAGAAAATCCATAGTCGACCAACTTCTGACTTTTTGAGCTAGAGCACAAAAAATATTAGTACAGGCTAAAAGAAAAAAACTCATAAACCTCATGACTTAAACATATCCAATGCTCAAGAAATTACAAGTTTATCCACATATGAAAGAGATAAAAGTCCTTAAACCTGCTAGCTTAATCCAAGTTCAAGTAAAAACTCAACTAGTTTTTCTAATTACGTTTTAAACAAAATGAAACATAAAAAAATCTAAGGCTTTTAGAAAGCTTCAGAAACTCAATAAGACTAGAGCAAGTAAAAGGATTAAAACTACAATTGAGAAGTCTAAAGTCCTTTGGATTCAAGTCAGAATTTTAATATTATTGGAAGCCAATAAAATATTAAAGTCTTTTAGCTTAATTTTTCTAAATAACGATCTAAGACTCCAGACTTCGCTTAGATTGAAGACTCAGACACATCAGGAAGTTCTTAAAATATTTTCTAACTTCAGACTCACACCAAATTTACAAAAATTCCAAACCCAACAAACTGTGATCAGATTTTCTAAAAAAGTCCTTAATAAGACAATCTGAAGCTAGCGAAATCAGAAATAGAAAACAATTAGTAAGTAAATAAAATAGAAAAATAAAGAAGAACAAACTAGATCAAAAATAAAATTAACTCTACTATAACTACTAAATTCTAGCAACGAAAGTAATAAGAAGGCTTAAAATAAGCAAATGAATTATAAAAATACTTAGTAGTAAAAAGTAAGCCGAAAGTCGAAAGAAAAGAAATTATTAAATAATAGAAGAAAGATCTTAAAGTGGATACTTTAAAGGTATAAAATAATCCTGAAACAATTGATAAGCCTTTAAAGAAGTAAAGGTCTAAATCTTTTAATATTAGAATCCTGTAAGAAGATTAAAATGATATCTAAAACTTTTAGTAATAGCACCAAGCAAATATTGAGCAGACATAATTATCTCCATCTTAGAAGGTTAAAAAAGTAAATGAAGTAAAGCACTATAAAGTTAGAAAAATGATTAAATAGATAATATAAACTTAAGATGATAATTCTCAAAAAGAAAACAAAAGCAGAGTTGAAAACATTGAAAACTTGTCTAGTATAGGTGCTGCTGAAGTTGGTAGTTCCCCTTTCTAAGCTTTAACTCCTTAGAACTAGTTACCTTGTCAATAATTTTCTTCTTCTCAAACTCCTTCATCCTAAGAAGTGTAATAGACATATGCAAGAAAGTTCAATAGAGCAATAACTACGGTTCATTCGGCTTTTAAAGAAAGATGAAAATTTTATAATTAATAGAATAATGAAAACTAAGAAAACTAGATGCCTAGTCCTAAAAGTGCTTGTGGCAATCCAAATTTATTTAAAAATTTAGAGCATACAAAGCAAAATTTAAAAGAATAGTTTAAATCTACTAATGAAAATAAAAAGCATTTTCAAGCTGAAAAAGAAAAGTTCAATCCAGATCAAACTTAAAATTAAAAGCTAGTACAAAATGTCCAAAATGTACTTAGAAAGTGCTTTAATCAAAACAATTTTAATAAATAAGCTTATTTTTAAAAGAAAAACTTAGCTAGCATACTTTTAAAAACTATTAAAAGTAAAGCATCTTAAGAAATATCCGATGATGAAAAAAATTAAAAAACTTTAGCTAATCAAACTATTGAAGAAAATAAAGAAGATAAATCTCCTGATCAGATTTTAGATGAAAGTATGTAGTAGGAAGATTAGGAGAACGTTTAAGAAACAAATTAAGAACGACTATAATAAGCTAAAAAATTAACTAAGACATAAATTTTTCAATTGAATTAAAAGATTATACTCAAATGACTAAGAAAATACTCAAAACCAACCATTGAAACTCTTTGCTACGATAAATTAGTAGATCTTAAATATTTATTATAGAACGAAGAATTACCTCAAAGAAGACTAAATCATCAAAATTTCGAAAGACAACATAAATATTTTTTGGAAATTTTCAATGAGTGAATACAGAATCTTTAAGATAATTTAGAGTAAATTCCTGAAGAATTCAAAAAATGGTTTTCAAAAAACTTAAATAACTTATATTAGTGGAAATAAGTAGATAGTTTTACAAGGTTTGAAATAAACAGAATATAAAATATATCATAGTCCACAACAGAACAAAGAAAGTAAGTTTTTAAATTAGATTAATCTATATCATGCTTACTGTTTTTTTTATTTTATCCAAGCATTTCATTCGAATAATTTGCTTAAGTCCTTAGAAGTGCAAAATAAATCTTAGCGAAGAAGCTAATTAGAGAAATCTACTTATATTTGGTAGTATTTTGTAGTTTAATATCCTTCAACGTTTTTTAGCAGTGGGAAGAAATGCAAATGATTTTTTTGTTATAAAGCAGGATATCATGAAGTGAAATCATGTCAAGTAATTAAGCGTAAGTTATCTTATATTTAGAAGAATAATGATGGAATATCACATAAGCTAATAACTGGTGAAAAAATGCAAAAAATAGTAGAGAGTGAAGAGCTTAGCAACTAAGTAGAAAAAAGAATATATGATTTCGGGAAAAAATTAGTTTCTATTCTCAAGATAGTGGAAGAGAAATGAAATGTTTACTTTTATACTCTTTTTAGGTTATATAAAATAAAAAATAACTCAATATATTTCAACGTAAAAATTAATTTTTAAATGAATGTATCATAATAAAATGCTTTACCATATCTACATTTTTTACTTATTCTTGTACATTTATTAAATAAGCGACAGAGTTTCGTTATG
Organism: Loxodes magnus; assembly: GCA_946699065.1. NCBI lineage: Eukaryota > Ciliophora > Karyorelictea > Loxodida > Loxodidae > Loxodes > Loxodes magnus. Next base: position 17,583 of record CAMPDV010000152.1, read on the forward strand.
ATCCCAAAAAAATGAATATTATGATTCTTCTATAAATAATATTTCTATTATGCTTGCTAAATCTTTATCTTTTATCAATATGTATCGTTTAATCTTTTCATCGCTCACTTATTTATTTCTTAAAATCATTTAAATTTAAAATTACAACTAACTTGATTATTTCCTTTTAAGCTACATTAAAAAGGAATTTAAATCCTTTTTACTAAGGTTTTAGACTATTTCTTAATTAAATATCTCAAAAGATATAAACTATTACCAAGCATATTAGCTTCTTAGTTTACTTATCTAATTACTTTAATTAAGGTTTTTAAACTAAGATGTCTTTGTATTTTATAATAAAACAAAATGATTCCTAAATTTAGTTTTCTCTAAATGTAAATAAGGAAATTAAAGCAACCTTTGATTAAATTAATCTCCATAATAAGAATGCTTATTATGTGAAAGAAAGTACCCATTAGTATAATCTTAACTCTATTAGGCAGATCTTATCCCTGCTTATTTCTTAATCAACTATTTTTTTTTCTTTCTTGCAACTATTTTGCCAATGCTCCAATAAAGAACTCAAACATTTATTTTTTCTATTTCATTTGAAGTTAATTTTACTTAGAAATAGTTTGAACATAAGAACCTAAAATGAATTTTTTTATATTTGCTGATAAAATGAAGAAGTGAAAAGAGAATATTTATAGAAAGGTAAAGTCTTATTTAAGAAATCATTAATACAATAAAGATCCAAACTTATGATAAAGCAGTGCAGGGGAAGTAAAAGAAACAAGTTATCTAGATTTTGTAAACAACCATTTAAATAAATATATCCTACATAGAGAAAACATAATAAAAGAAACTAAATCTAAAAATTAAACTAACTCTCAAAAAGAATATATTCAATACAAGTTTTATTTTTATTAGTTTATCAACAGAGGCTAGTTATTCAAAAGGCTTATATAAAACTTTAGACTTTTAATATGCTATGAAGTTTTATTATAAGGAATTGAAGGAATGAATATTAAGCTTGATCCAGATATAAAAATTGAAAATTATTCTATCTGGCATGTATTTATATATCATGATAAAATACCAACACCAATTAAAATATGTCTTCAATATTTTGCACATAAAGGCTGTGAAATGTAACTTGCAGTAGTAGTTTTAAAGTTCAATCCCGATTAACTTGTAAAAAAGGATCTCAACCTTGGTCATTAACAATAAAAATTATAGTTAAAGATTTGAATTAAAATATTAAAAATTCATCAAGGATTCCTTTAATAAAACTTACTAAGAATCTAAATAATAAGTTGGATACTAAGATAAATGTTTATAATAAAAAAGTCTCTATTTAATAAAACCTTCTATCCCTTTTACTTTACATAGATGATTTTTCCCTTTTTTTATATAAATTTAACTATTTTAGTTATAGCTTATCAATTATTTTTCTCATTTATAAAATTTGCTGCTTGACTTAAGAATATTTGGCTATTATATCTAAAAAGCTTTATCATTGCCAAGAAAATTTATTATTTCCAAATTTATCCAAAAATGAAGAAAAGATATTGGCTTTTTTAATTTGCTTTATTCAATTGATTGCTAATCTACTCATTTTATATGAGTGATCTTTATATCTTCGACTGGAAAAATTATCTATTTTATAGACGAAATCCAAATGTTAATTTTTTTCTAAAGACCTCAAATGTAAATTAAAATAGAGGGAAATACTTTTTAACCTTTAGTGATTATTTTAATTAAATGTTTACTAATCTACCTTTATCTTATTTCCTTTAATTAAAGCACTATTTATTTAAAATTTTTGGCTAGAGTGTATCTTCTCTTTTTTAACCCTCATGCTTTTAGGTTAATATAAAAAATTGGAGGATTAAATTTAAATTATTTACTTTAAGTTACTTTAATTTTTCTTAATTATGTGCTCAAAAAGATTTAAGTTGCATTAGATATCTAAAGTTATACTCTTATATATGTTTCTTAATTAACTTGATGATTCTGTTATTATTAAGATAATCATATATGATAAGCTCAAAGTTAGAAATTACTTTGAGCTTTTAGTTACTATAAAATCAGACTTTCACTTTGTAGTCCATTCCATCTTTTTTGATTTTTTTAAGATAGTTATAATTATTATTTTTTCTATCTAGGATTTACATTAAAAATCAGAATTTACAAATATTTTTCATAACGAAAATTTATATTCTTGATATATGGAATCCTGAATGAGCTGAAATGAAATCTTTTTTAAGAATTTCTTAAGCAGATTGAATCTATTAAATACTCAGTTTACTACTTTATTTGTTAGATATTTCAAAATTAGTGAAGTTCTTCCTAACTTGTTCGTGTATTTGCATACGTTTTATCGACTCTATTTTTCAAATAAATCAATTTTTCTAGTTTTAACTATATTTTGTATATTTTCATATGGATATAAAGCATATTTCAGCTACTTCTAACTTCAATATTAAAAAACCCATATATTTGAAAATCTTTTATGTCTCCTAATATTTAAATTTAATAGCCCTTCTACTATATTATACTCTTACATCATCTATCTTCATTTCAACTTCAATAATATCTACTCATAAGCGAATGATTGAACTAAAGACTTAAATTTAGAAAAAGATAACTTTTTTCTTTCTTAATAAATAGCTTCCATTGAAGTATTTGCTTTTCACTCTCAATTAACCCTAGATATATAATTATCTATAGCCATCATATTATTATTCCAAAGATACCTTTTCTCTTTTGATCCTATTCTCTAGCCAACTAAAAGTTATCATGTTTTAAATAGTTACGAGTATTCAAATAAGAAGAAGGATTGGTTATTTTGCTATTAAATTAGAACTTAAAGTTACAACTACTTTATTATCCCTAGTCCTTTCTTATTGAAACTTATCGTGGTCTAGTTTTTACTACAGAATAGTGATTATTAGGTGATATACTAATAAAAGTGTGCAATCTAATTCTTGCTTGAAGGATTTTAGATTATAACTTTATAAAAATTAGAATCTTGCTTTTTGCAGTTAGCTATTAAAAGATATAAAAAGAGGAAATTTATCTTAGCATAAGTATCAAAATTAATAACCTTTTACTACAAAAAAGGGAACTAAATATTCCTCCATTAGTAGCAATATCAGTAAGAAAGTTGTGCATAAGACTTTGAATCTAATAAGATAATAGCAACTATAAGAGATACTAGTGAGTAAAAGGTATAAATAAGGAATTTAGGAATTAATAAATAGCTACCATTAATCTTTTAGATTATTATACTATGCTCCTTTTTTCATTCTAAACTTTAGCTTTAGATCAGTATATTGCTAATACCCTATTTTATTCATATAAATTGCTTCTTTAGCAGCATATTAAAATATATAAGCTTTTAGAATTATGGTGCCATAATATAATGTAATGTCTCTTTAGTTTAAATCAGAGGTTATTATAATTACAATTTTGATATAGACGCTAAAACAGTCTGTTTATCTACGAACGTGGATGGTTTTGGGTATTTTAACTATAAATAAATATCTTAAATGCTTGTTGGTGCTAACTTTGAAGTATCCTTTGGTATTTGACAAAAATTAAATCTTACCTGAAATTTATACCTCTATGCTTAAATCGAAAAAGTATATGAAAAAATTTAAATTAAGGTAGTATAAATAATATTTGAAGATAATGATACCTAAATTTCCATCGCATTAGTTAGCAATCCTATCAATTACATTTAATGTACCCTAATCTCAGTCACTAAGACTATATAAATTTAATTATACAGAATTATTTTATTTCCTTTAGGAACTAATATTCACACTACAAAGATACAAGCATACTTATAGTTCTAAATTAAAATAACAATTTTCTAGCTTTTTTTTAATATTAATCCTTAATTAAATTCTAAATAATAACGTATGATTTAGATGGTTTGTAATACTTTACATTGTAAGAGTAAGTCAATCAAATACTAACCAATTTTATTATTCTAAGAGTTTGATTAAACTCACATGTAGATATAAAGTTACTATTTCCTGTATATTTCTTTGATTCCTTTTTATTTATAACATTTAGGACTATATTTCAACTGATTCTTACCAAGAATGAAATAGTTTTATAAGCTTAATTAGAGCTATATTTTCATATTATCAAGTGTCTGATATTTAGATATTCAAATTAGAATCCTTTTAAAGGTTGAGAGTCTTGATATATTAAAATATCCTAAGTTTTAGTTAGTTCCTTTAAGATGTAAATTCTAATTATTTAACTCACTTTATTAAATCTAAAATATTAAGAATTAAGTAATTAAATAGCCAAGCAGATGTAATGCTTGAAGGTTCATTTTAATTTTTCTCAGATAATTATAGCAGGATAACACTATGAAATCAAAAATACCTGAATATGACATTTATAATCGTTTCTAAAAGGAAAGAAAAGCAAATAGACCTAAATTTAATATTTCAGAAATAAAGAGAAGAAGAGAGCAAAGCATTTATACTAAAGAGCTAAAAGTTTCAAAAAGGGAAAGCAATATATAATTATTTAGCTTTAAGATAAGTTTAGGATAATTTTTTAAATCAATGGTATTTCTTTTTTAAGGTTGAAGAACAAATCGTATTTTAGAAATCTACTTAGAAGCTGCTAAATAATTCTCTAACATTGCTAAGTATTAAATACCGTTAATAAGAGACAGATTATAGTACTTCTTCCTTTTGAAAAATGAATTGGATAGCTTAGAGCAAGGATGGCTATTTTCAATAAGCATATAAAACGCATATTAATAAAAGGGATATAAAAGACTAAAAATAAGTTTTACATCTTAAGGATAGATGTTCCTAAGCAAAAAAATAGAATTAAACATTATTATGAGTATAATAAAAGTAACTTAGAATGAAAAAATAAATCAATTAGTCATTGCTTTAAGGAACTCTTCAGAATAGTAAGAGCATTTTTGCCGAAATCAGTAATTTTCGAATCTATTTCTTATCTAAGTTATTCATTTTCAGCTATTTTTTACATTTGCTCTCCAGTTACAAGCTTGTGAGATATTCCATCGTTGTTTCTCTATATTAAACATTACACTAAATTCATTCAAATAGTTTCATTTCAAGATATCTTCTTTAATTACTATTTCTTCACTTTTATCTCTTCCAGCTGATGAAAAACTTAGAAGTATATAAATTTGTAAAATACTTCCGAAAATAAGCAAATTTTTTAAATTAGCTTCCTATGTAAGTTTTATCTTGATCTACTAAGGACTTACGCATAAGATTCTAATAAAGTGCTTAGATATAATAAAAAATATCAGAAGCATTAAATTAATTTTTCTGTATCATAGTAGCTTACTTTTTTTCCTAGGCAAAGGCTGCTGCTACATTTTGAATCCTATTTTATTCGTATCGTGATACTTTTCATAGTTATCGTTAATCTTCTATATTTACGAATATTTTAGCTAGTCATATTTTAACCTCTTCTGGTAATATCTCGAAGCTATTTTGTAGACTCTATATTCACTAGTTAAAAATTTCTTAGAAATACTTAAGTTACATTTCCTAATTTTGGTGGTTATACTTCGTTTGAAGTTAATCTTAATTAAGAAGCAAGTATTTAAAATCTACCAGCTTGTCATAACAAACAGTTTCGATTGTTTACTTAGAATATTTCCTAAGCCATTTGAGGAGAATTTTCTAGTTCTATAAGAAAATTTGTTCCTTTGATAGAATTTAAATTTGCTATTAAGGATGTTAAGATGATTCTATTTCTTATTCTTAAGTGGACTCTGAATTTTCCGTAACTATTTTGATTTTTAAATTATTTTTTAGCTAATTTGTCTCGATAATTTCTTCTTATTTAGTTTATTCTTTATTTTCAGATTTTTCAGCTGTTGTATTTTATTCTGCTGATCCTTGTAATTACTTAGCTTCTTATTCATTTGGAAGTTCTTTCGAAGATTATTTTTTAATAGCATTTATTAGAACATGAGTAAAGCTAGTTTTTTATAAAAATTCCTGCTTATTAAAGTTGTTTTTATTGAATTCCTTTTTTAGGATATTTTGAACGCTTTGAACTAATTATTTATTTTGCTATTTTTATGGATTAGTGGCTTCATCTAGTTTTTCTTCTTAGTCTTTTTCGTTTTTTGATTATAAAAATGGAATTTTATTACTTTATCCTTTCTAATTCAAGCCAGATATAAAGTTTTTTAAAGTGAACTTACTTTAAGTGCTTTATTGCTAATTTTCCGAAGCTTATTCAGTTTTTTCTTATTATGATGTCTCTTAAGTTTGCTTAGGAATCTAAGTAGATGTTCTGGTAATTTTCTTTATGTTATGCTAAATTTAGGCTTAATCATTCAAAGTCTATAATTTTTACGGAGGTTTCTTCTATTAAAACTAATTTTTAGCTGGAGTCTTTTATTTTACTGGTGGGCAATAACTTGTGATTTTTTCAATGTTTCCCACAACATTTTTTGGTATATTTCTGTTTTCAGTAACTATTAGCTAAGGTTCATTCTCTGTATGGTTTTTTAACTTTCTCATAAACTGTTTTAGAAATTAAGCTTCCTCTTTTTATTTTAAAGGAGAGAGTTGTACTTGCTTAAGAGTATCTTTCTTTTATAAAGTTTTATTCGTGCTACTATCTCATCTTTCTTCCAAAACTATCAAGTTTTAGGATTTAGATCTATTATCATTTAAAGATGACATCAGACTATCCGGATTGTTAATTTAGTTACCTGAGCTAGCCTGAGATTCACAGCTATCTTGTTAGCTTGTTGAAGTTGAAGTATTCTTTAAGAACTCAGGACTTAGCATTAGCTATTTGAATTCTTCAACTCTCTCTTAGAATTACTGAATTGTTTTTCTTTAATTTTAGTTGCTTATAGAGACTAAAGTTTTATTCCTTCTTATTTTATTCTTTGAATCATTTTATTCCTTTTTTTATATGGCATTTTGTTGTTGTTCCTGTCCATTTATCGGCTAAGGACTTAAACCTTCAATATTGTTTTTAAATTGTATATTAATGATTTAATTAGAACTGAAAGTTACCCTTCCTCTAGGTTTCCTTTGATATGTTCTTTAAGGACTTGGTGAAATATCTCTTTAATTCTCACAAATGAAATCTGGAGTTTTAGATCTTTGTTTTTCCAGAACTTAAGGGTTTACTTCATCGTCTTCATTAATAGTAATTTTATAAGAGCACTATTCAGTCTCTTTTTGATTCTAGTTTTCTTATACGGCAGGTTAAATACACTTGACGTTAGTTAATTATTCTGAAATCTTCAAAGTCTTCTAGACATCTTTTATCCTTTTTAGATGTACTTGCTACACTGCAATTTTTGAAAACGGCGAAGATGTTGTATTTATGTTCTACTTTGGCTAGTATGTTTAAGGACTTCTATCCAGATGTTAAGAAGAACTATTAGATGAATCTTTAAAATTTGGACTGTTTTAGGAGTTTTAGAAGTTTCTGCTTTTGCTAGTTGTAATTCCAAAATGACTAAAGCTTATACTTAAATTATTTAAATCTTATCTACTTTAGACACTTGGAACGCTACTTGTAATACTAGGAAGAGAAATATCACTATTCTATATCTCTTTCTATTATTTGAATTTTGGACTTCTTTCTATAATTGAGCTTTTTTTATTTTTAGGCCTTTATAAAATATCAAATGACTTATTTAAGCTTTACATTTCTTGGTTACCCTAGATAATAAGTTTAGTATCTTAGCTATTTTCGGATATAATAGGTATGAAAGAATTTGTTTCGAATCTAATTAGATTCACTTACTACTTATACTAGTTTAGATCAAAGCTTTTAGTTAAGGTATTTGCCTTTGGAATTAGTTAATTGCTAACATTGGTTGGTTGCTTTTTCAATTTACTTGAGAGGTTTATTTCTTTATGGATTTTAAAACTTTAAATACTCTACAAAAGTTCAGTTTCCCCTTCAGTGAGTTTATAGAGTTTAAGCTAAGATCTATTCATCTATTTCTTTACTTTTTTCTACTTCAAAGGGTCTACTTGCACCCATTTGGTTTGTAGCTTGAGATTTAGATCACTCTCTTTCATATTTAATATTTATAATAAAGTTTAAAAATTTAGAGTTTAATAGCTAACTAAATAAGCTTATAACTATATAGAAAAGAAGATAGAATTTCAGTTTAAAGTAGTAAGCATATAAAAGAAGTTAGTATATAGAAAAGTGAAGAAGTAAAGTAAGAAAAGAAGACAGAATTTCAGTTTTAAGTAGTAAGCTTTGAGAAGTAATAAGTAATTAGAAAAGTGAAGAAGTAAAGTAAGAAAAGAAGACAGAATTTCAGTTTTAAGTAGTAAGCATATAAAAGAAGTTAGTATTTAGAAAAGTGAAGAAGTAAAGTAAGAAAAGAAAATTGAGTTTCAGTTTTAAGTAGTAAGCTTTGAGAAGTAATAAGTAATTAGAAAAGTGAAGAAGTAAAGTAAGAAAAGAAGACAGAATTTCAGTTTTAAGTAGTAAGCATATAAAAGAAGTTAGTCACTAACTTTTATCTACCCCAATTATTTTAAGTTTTTGAGTATTTATTTAATTATTTAATCTCCTTCCTTTATTTAATTTAATATCAATTTTATGATATTATTTATCTTTTTTAGTTTATCTTGGCTATCTAATTTACTTCTTAGATACTCCTGCTTATTCTAGCGTTAACATTCCATTGATATATTAAATAAATATACTATATGTTCTAAGATTATTCTTTTATATTATTCATTCTAACTATTCAGACTTACTATATTTTAAATTCTTATTTTAGATATCAGTATTAGCTTTATTTAAAATTTTGCTATAGTGCAAGACTCCAGATTTTTAGAGTTTTATTACTTGCGACTATTTTACTTGTATATTCAGCAAGCATATGATTTAATTTCTTTTCTCTCCTTTAAAAACTCTTATTATTATACTCCATTTACTTTAAAGCCAGTCTCATTTAACATTATCAGTCTTAAATGAAAATAAATTTAGCTTTAGCTATTAATTTAAAAGTCTGGTTAATACTGAAAAAATTAAGAATTTAATGACTGCTACTTTTAGCATCTTGGTACATTCTTATCCTATTACTTGAATATCTACTTTTAATACCTCTTTAAATCTAATCACTCTATCTACTCCTTTCTTATGCTTTAAGTTGGTATGCTAATAGTTACTTTTTTGTGCTTGCTTAAATTGCTAAAATTTTGTTATCTGATATTTCTAACTTTGAGCTAGTTCTTGCATTAGGAAAAATAGAGTAAGAGGAGAAGCTTATTGAGCTGTAAGATTTATAGAAGACTAGACATTTAAATGGTTAAAATCTAGCTTAAATGAAATAAGACATCACTATCTAAATTCTTGCTTATAAGCACCTAAATTACCTATCATTATAGTTCCCTAAAATAGATTAAGATCTAATAAATATCCTTTCTTATCTTATATAAATACAGTCTAAGTTTATAAAATAAAAGCATATAAAATTGATTTTTACTACTGTTATATCATCCAAGGCTTTACACTCTATTACTAAATATAAAAACAGTAAAGAGACTAAGAGTAGTTAGTTAGTGTATATAGAATAGCTATTATATACATTAAGAACTATAGTAGACTAGTAGTCTTCATTTCTAGTATGGTTTAGGGATACTAGCTGGCTAATTAGATCATCTGAAGTTATTAAAATTAGTATGCTTTTAAGCCTTTTTTTAGATTTTGGTAGTTAGATTATTTAATCTATCCATGTTAAGATTAGCAGGCAATAGGTTGACTAAGGAGTATAAGGGTTGTGAAGATAGAAAGATTGAGTAAAGGCAGATATTTTGGATATAATGAAGCATCTAGCATTTAATTTTAATCTTAAACTTAGGATAAAATTAAGATGAAGGAGAAGACTTATAAAGCGAGCTACTTATTATATAGAAGCTTAAATCAGAAAATCACCCAAAAGCTTATATTAATACTTAAATCAGTAATCTAGTATACTATGAATAGCCTTAATACCTTTTAATTTAAAACCTAGGGGTCTAGTTTAAAAAATAGAATGAAGTGAATAAATTTAGGAGAGTTAGGCTAACTTTTATAGGATAAAATGGTAAAGTGCTTGATAGCTCTTATTATAAATATTAACTAAGCAACACTTAATAAGTTAATTAACAAAGTAATTAAACTCTTTGTGTATACTTTTATAAGGATAATTAACGGGGATGGCAATATTAATTATCATAACTTATTGAAGCTAACCACCTATAAATAAATTTAAAGCTTAAATTTCTATTTAAAGCAAGCTTTTAAAAGGTTTTATTATATGAAATAAGCTCATAAGAGTTCGTCAGAACGAATCGAAAGTTTGTTAACTCTTACTCCCTTTATAGAAGCTCATTAATCAAGTATAATACATAATCTACTGCTATAAAATAAAAAATAATGATTATTAACTAAAATGATATCTAATTTAGCTTAAATTTAAACTCAACAACAGAGTAAATACACTTTATGAAATATACATATATTGCTAATTTAAAATTTTATCTTATTTGCAAAAAGTTTGGTATGAGTAAATTTCTTGGTTATAAGATAATCTTAACAAAATCTATTAAATTTGAAAGTTTAGAGGAGTACAAATAAGTCTAAATAAATCTTTTTGCATTTAAAATTAAAAATAAAAAGTTTATTGAAAATGGCTATCTAAGATAAATAATTTAAATAAAGCAAAACTATCTTTAATTTATTATTTAAAGACTAATTTCTAATTTTATAGTGCTATTTCTAAAGTTTATATTTTCTTCGTCGTTTATTAAATAAATATTAAAACAAAATAGATTAAGAAAAAAATAAAGCAGGACTTTTTATTTAACAAATAAGTAGAGGAGAAAATAAGAACAAAATAATAAGCAAGTCAAAATTTTCTAGCCTTTTAAAATTGAAGAATGCTTTTACAGAAAAAAGTTAAGATTTATTGATAAAGAAGGAAAGGCTAATATTAGCTTTTAGAAACATTATTTGCGAATTTAAGTGTTAAATTTGTTTAATAAAGAAGAGAATTAAATTTCGAGATAAAGTAGATATTGAAGAAAAACAATAAATTAAGAAAATATCTTAAGATATAATAGAGAAATTATTTGATTGCAAGAGTAAACTGTATAAGAAAATATCTAATCTTAGTATCTGAAACTAGAATAATTATATAAAAAAGCAATTTAAAAAGGAAGAAGAAAATTAGGAAGTTTACTTTAAATTGATATTAAAAAGTAGAAAACATTAATAAAATCATGATAAATTACTAGAAATAAAGTATATTATTGTTTCTCGACTACCATTTAATTAAGAACCAAATATATTTTGTAGTTGGAAGTAGATAAATATTAAAATTATCAAGAATTTATCAAGAATATACAACATAATTGGGTACTATTATTTAAGATTTTACATAATATTGCTCATCCTACTGAAAAATATATTAAAATCAGTATTAAAAAATTATCCAGGAGCAGAATGAAATAAAAACTCAGATTATTAGACTTAAAAAATAATATTTTGATATTTTTAATTTTAATTCCAAACATCAGAAAATAAGAGGTAATTACTAAATTATTTTAATCTTGCATAAACTTCAGATAATATTTTGCACTTTAATCAAACATCCTTTCTAAAATAGTTATTAATATTAATTACATTTATCTTAGTATAAATAAAACTTCATTAGTATAAATCCACAGTTTAAATTTAATTTTAAATAGTTATATATTTAATTAAGAAAAATTGATATTATACAAATTTATATGAAGCTTTATCTACTTCATAAAAAGAGGAAAAATATTTAATTTTACTATAAAATTTAAATATTAAGATAGATTTTAAGTTAAAAGAAATATGGGTACTAAATTAAGTTAAAGCAATAATTATTTACAAATTACTATGTTAAGTATTTAAAATAAAGATTAAGAACTAAAAAGCAGTTAAAAATTGCATAATGGATTAGTTTTATCTTTTAAGAAGAAAAAAATCGGAAAAGATATTAAAAGAATTCAAATTTTTTAATTGTTGAAGATAATAAGTTGCTTTGATATAAATAGGTCATATAATTTATAAAAATTTTATAATAGTTAGATATAAGACAACAAGAAACCAGTTTGTTATATCAATAATTGTTTAAGTTTTATTTTAATTTAGCTAAAATTTTAAAATAATTTCTTAATTCATTTATGGTTTGAAGTTTGCTTGTTCAACTTAAATTTTTAATTTTTTCATATCTTAGTCTAAACTAAAAATTCTCTATTCACAGTTTTCAAGTATAATAAGCGAATCTTAATTAATATTTTAACTCTTTATTTATTAACTTTTGTTTAAATTTATAAAGTTTAAGTTTAATAAAAATGGATGGCATCTCATGTTCGCTATAAAATAAGTTTTTAAGTCCTGTTTACATTCCACTTGCTTCAAATATTGTCTTTTTTGCCTCCAGGTTTTGCTAAAATAAATCTCAGTTATCCTAGAGATTTCCTTGATTTTAATTTTTCTGTTTCTGGATCTGTAATTGGTTTTAGATCTGTTAGCTTTAATCTTGAATTTTCTATAGTTAAGAATTTGTCTGATTAAGCTACTATCGTTAGTAATTTCATATGGCGTTTATTTCCATCTCCTAATTGGCCATTCTAAAATCCAACGTATCTTAGAGACCGCTTTTGTCAGCTTAGAATTTTTCCTACTAAGCTTCTTAACCTTTTCCTGGAGTTTGATACTACTTTGATGAGCTGCTCCATTCTCATTTGTCCGGAATGATTAAATTCCGAGATCTCCATGTGTAGGACGAACTTCGTCTATTTCCTCGGTTTCTCCCAAGGTTGGTGTTAAAGCAACATGAATTGTTTTATTTTCTTTTGGCCTCCTCATGCTGCTGTTAGGTTTCTGAACTCTACTTCTTTAGAGTCACGAAAAATTCCTTCCTGAAGTCTAACATCTTATTTATTGTTTAAATTTATATGAATAAACAATTAATTTCTTATATTTAACTATTGATAAGTCATAAATTTATTTTAGATTAAATTTATCTTCTGCTTTTTATCTCTAATTTCAAAATAAGAAATATCAATAACTTTTTTTATTAATTTGCTTTTTATTTTTGAGTCAGATTTTACAATGCAATCTTTTTATATTTATTAAAGCCTTTAGACTTATAAATTTCTCTAGATTTTAATTTAAATTATTTTTGCTTTCTCTTATAGATATTTTATTGTTCATAATAAAGCAACTCGTAATGAATCCAAACACACTCCGATATTCATTTATATATTTAAGATAATTAAGTTGACTAGCAATTTAGATAGATAAATTTTATTATAGAGCACGTAACACTCTCATTGGTGCGCGGCTCTTTAAAAAATGTTTCATACTGACAAGAATGTTTGTTACTGATAAAATTATCAGATACTGATAAACCTTGTTCAATACTGGTATAATTATTCAGTACTGATAAAAATGTTCAATACTGATATAATTTCAGAATACTCGTAATCTTTAATACTTATTGGAGGTTCAAGGACATGGCAGGGTTGCGTCTCATTGCATCACCGAAGCAGAGGACGACATGTGTTAATTATGGGTACTTAAATTCCCCACCTCTGATGAAGCTCGCAAAAATAATTTTCTTTTATTTCCAGAATTAAAAACTAAAATAAGCCAGTGCCGAAGGTCAAACTAGCAGATGTCTCGAGGACAAGCCAAAGCAGAAGAAGACATAAAGTCGATTATGGGTATTTAGCTTCCCCAACCTCTGATGAAGCCGTCCCTTGTTGTTCACCTTCGAACAACTATGGCGATTTATATAATAATCTTTCTTAAATCTTTATCCTTTAATATCACATAAGCCTTTTTTAAATAAGTTGATTATTTAGCTTATAATTTGTCTTTATTTATCTTATTCATTTAAAAAAAGCTTACTAGAGCTTGATATTTCTTATTGACTAAATCTGCATTTTTATTTATTTACTTTCCTTTTAAAATAAAATTAAGATCTTTTTAAATGTTAACTAACTCAATAGTGTTTAATAGATTTAGATTTTATAATAAATTGCTCTAATAAAGAATTGAGAATTAAGTAGTGTATTAAACTTTGATTTTTTCTTAATTTTTATTAAATTTAACACCCTTTATTGAGAAAAGTCTTTCTTTTACACTCTCTAAAGTCAACTTATTCTAATTAAGGAATTTGATATTTGAATTATATTTATTTCTATGAAATAAAATAAAGCTTTTTATTGATATATAGTCTATATTCTTAATTTTATAATAAAGATTTAAATATAATTCCTCTAATTATGATTTAGATACTTAAACGATCTAACTATACTTAAGAATGGATTTTTCTTAATAAAGGTTATAATATTATAATAGGATTAACTATTATATTAATTGTTATACTTAGATTTAAAATTATGCCTAAAATACCTGAACTAATAGCTTTTATTTCATAATTAATTTAACCTTTTCCTTCTTGTTTATAGCTTATTTCCCTCAAGTTAATAGAAATGCTCTCTTGTAATACTTAATAAATGATATAATCATAAATAGCCAGTTATTTTAGTTTCTATTTATTAAACTTGTATAATATATAATTAATGAAAGGCTATAATATACCAATACCCTTATAAATAAGCTTCTATAGATCTATTAATGGAACAATAGTTAAAATGATTCAAAGAATTGATTAGCAGTTCTAGCTCATTTAGTGTTAATTTACTAAAGAAACTCTAACTTAATAATTAAGAAACTTTCGTTAAAATAAAAAAAGTTGATGATAAGCCTTTAAAAGCGTAAGGTTTCCTAATGTTATAGATATTCATAAAATTTGAGAGAAATAGTGTTAATGATTTTAGATAAAAGGAATATATGGCTAATTGATTTAACAGAGTGTATATAAAGTTTGCTTTTATTTTGTTTAGTCTAATTAAGATAAATAATTATTTAAGTATTTATTTTAATTTATTAAAATAGAAGGATTGGGAATTTAAGATGCTTAGTATCTAGAATTAAAGATAAGTCTAAATCTAAATTAATGTCTATAATGCTTAAGTTTATGATATTTTCAAATTAAATATTACTGCATAATGATTAAAGAGTAGTAAGTACTTTTATCTAGAAAACAGCTCGAAATTAAAAATAACACTGAGATAAAATTTAGCTATAAGTTTAAATTATAGCAAATTATTGATTTAAAAGTAAGGAGGATTTATCTCTTTAGCTATATTATTTGTATAATATTTATTAATATATACAAATTTAATAAAATATAATGCTAGGTACTTTGAAAAGTATATAAGCTAGCTATATTTATAGTCATAAAGTTTATTTAAGAAGATAAATTTCTATTTAACCAATTTATGCTATTTGACTAGAATAAAAACCAATTATTCCAAGATCTTTTTTACTCATTTTGAATGAAAGTAGATAAGTTATAAAACTAGCTGGAAGAGATGTATTTTTAAGTGTAATATTTTCCTTTATAATGTATCTTTTATTTTTATGTTTAATTTAGTTTTTACAAATAATTCATATTCACTTTTAACTTTGAAATATCAACTATAAAGAGCTATTCTTTATTTGAAGAAGTATGAATTGTATAAAATCTTCTAATATACAAAATGGTTCCATTATGCTAGAATCTTAAATTTTTAACTATTTAAAATAGTTTTTTAAGCAGAGAAATAGTTACCTTTAAGAAATATAGATGAGATAACTTTTAAATGAATTATATAAATATATGATATCTAATTTATAATTAAGCAAACAAAAATAAATCAAAATGTATCCTTAAAATGTTAGTTACTTAAGCTATATGGATAAAATCAAGTCCTTCTAACTTTTTTCTAAACTTTTGTTTTTTCAGATTAAAATTAGAATTTTCCTCAGATATTTGCTCTCATTTATTTTATTACTTTGTTTTCTTTATTAATAGATATCAATCGGATGAAATAGAGAAGAAATTTCTTAAGTATGTTAGAGTCAAGATACAAGTATTATTATTTCAACTATTAAGAAAGTTAAGAAAGTCAAAGAAAGAGAAAATGGAAAATTTAGAAATTTTAAAAAGAATAAGTTGCCGAAAAATATTGTGCTGTTGGTTAAAAATGAATTTTTAAAAAGGCATAATTTATCTTTATTAGCAAAATCCTTAATTTAATTAATTATTCCATAGAAGCCTATGTATTTATTAAGCACTATTTCTTAAATAAAGAAATAATTTAAATTTAATATGAGCAATGTTTTTAGTATACATATGAATATTCATTTCATTTTTAACTTACCTAAATTCACCACTTTTTAAAAGTTTATAATCTATTCTGTGTAATATTGGATAATACCTGATTTATAATACTTACTTCCATTAATATTTTGATAACTCATTTAACTTAAATTTTCTATTAGTTTCTTTATTTATTTATTTCACTCATTCTATAATACATTCTGTATTTATTTTTAGTTATTTATATCTTTAAATAGCTTTATCTATAATTTCCTTTAGATGAACATATGGGACTTTTATAATATAATTCTTTGTAATTCTATCACTTTAATTTAATGCGATTCTCATATTGAAGTTGGTTTGAATGCTTGCAGTATGAAGAATTATTTAATTTATTTGAACTAAAAAAGTTTTAATACTTAGAGTTTATATATCTATTTTCTTAATTTGGTAATAAAAGTGATATCTCATTTGAGTACTTTTTACTATATTTGTCTGAAGTATTAATGCTTATAACTTTACGCTTAGAAGGTATAAATTATCATATTTTTAGATATAAACTCTCATATTATACTATACTATAAATTAATTTCCCTTTTATTTGTTTGCTTCTAACAATCTATATCTTCTTAAAGCTCCTTTCATTTATTTTATTTTACATATTTTAAGCAAGAGTAGACTTTTTAGCCTATTGAAGTAAAACCAACAAATATTTCAATTTTTTTCAAATGTTAACAAATATTTAGTTATGCTAAGAATATAAAATTATAGTTACTTAGTTCAAATTTAATTAAACATCTGAGTCTTAAAATTGGATATTAAGACTGGATAAATATCATTTAGGTTTTTATAAAAGCTTAATTATCTTATTTGGTAGTTTAGAAGAAAGGAATAAAGGAAGATTATATTTATATAAAATAGGTAAATATTATATTTGCAAGCATCTAGACTTTGAAATTATAAGATTATATAAATATATAATAGATAATTTAATGTTTGATGTTCTAGGAGATTTTTCAACCTCTTCCACGAAGTCCTCCAAATTGCTCCAAAGGCATAAATAAAAGAATAAGTACTCTTCTCTTATTTCCTACTTTATATACAACTTTAAAAATTTTCCATTCCTCTGTAAGTATTTGCCTTCTTTTTTCTTGTAAATTTACACTAGTGTATCGAAGCAAAAATTTTCTCTCTCTTCACTCAGTTTCATCTGTTATCACTGTTTCATTATTTCTTGTTTTTATCTTTACTATTTTCACTATTCTTATTTAAAGTTTATAAATTACTTGCATCTTCTTCAAAGTAATGCTTCTAAATTGTAGTAATAGTTTTTTAATTGATTAATTAATTTATCTAAAGAGTTTTGGTACCAGAAACTCCTTTCCAGTTAGACAACCCGACGATCTTTTTAATGAATAACGGGAATATCCTGTTGTGTTCCAAACATAGCTACCAAGGAGCTCAATCGCTATTAGCAGCCAAATTTCAAGCCCCTGCCAAAAACGGATAATCTCGCAAATAGTATTCCCTTCAGAAAATGACTCTGACCAGAGACTTTCTCAGCGACAGGAAAGGAACTTGTCCCTAACCATAAAACCAAAAAATTTAGTCAAGAAGGCCAATCTCAGCTCCCACCATCTTTTTAATTATTAATAGTTTTTTAATTTTTCTCTTTTTTCTTCGTAACTGAATTTTGAATTCCTCATTTATCATCATATCAAATCTTTGATCTTTATATTCAGTTTAATACTGTTGCTTACTTAAATTTTCTAATGTTTATTCTATTTTCTTTTCCAACTTCTTTTGTTCTTATTGTTGTTTCTATTAATTGTTTTAGTTTTATGATATACTTCAAAAGGCATTAAGTTCCCTTTATTAGAACATAAATCTAGATTCGATTTATTCTGCTAATTTTAGTTTACCCATTCTGTATTTGTTACACCTTTTTAATAAGCTATTCGTAGTTTATCTCTTTTCCACAGTAAATTTAGTAATTTCCGAGTGAATAATATTTTTGTCCTATTTTCTAGGTTTTTCTTAAGAGGTTCGAATCTTATTTATATGGAGAGTTTTTCTAGTATCTTTTTCCTAGTTCTAGTCTTACTAGGATACTGTTAGCCCCGATTATTTAGGAGCGGCAAGAAACTCCTACCAATAGCTTCTTCCATTTTATTTTTTAAGACTTTAAAATAAAGAGCTTTTATGCAAACTTTAAAAGGTTTTAAGTTAATTTGAATGAATTTTAAAATAAGATTCTATAAAATAATATCCTTATATTAGAAGTATTGATAGAAGGAATTCTCATAATAGCAAAACAATTCATAGGAAAGCAAAGTAGCATTTATCATATTATTAAATTGAAAAAGCATACTCTTAATTATTATTAAGAAGGAAGATATTTAAATAAATAGCAAGAGGAATAAATAGAACACCATACAAGTAATAGTGGTATTTTAAAATATCTTACATAAATATAAAGCACTGAGATAAATAAATTAGAATTTACCTGATGTTATTATACCAAAATTAAATCAAGCTATTATATTTAAATGAGATAGTGGAAAGCTAAAATAGTTAGGTATATTTATAAAGTCAGTAAATCATTATAATTTTTAGAGTTAGTGTTAAGGGATAAAGTAAAGAAGCTTAGCTTTTTATTTAATTAAAGCTAAAATTTTAACTTTTAAGAATGTTTTTGAGAGTAAATATACCTCCATTTATATAAAATGAAAGAAGGAAATATATACCTGAGATAGCAAGCTAAATTAGCACCAAATGTCTTATCTAAATAAAGAACAATAAAGAAGTAGAATGCATAAAAAGTCTAATTAAAGCTTCACAAACTCACTGATAGTGAAAATTAGCTTCTTCAAGTTGTTTCCACTTCTTTAGTGACGAAGCATTTAGTTAAGAAGAATTAATCTTAAAAGCAGCTGTAGATTGTGAGCAATTAAGTTCTTAAATAAAAAGAATTAAATAAAAGTTATGATAAAGTTCTTAATTGGTAATAGGCACTACAGTATAGGCTTGAATCAGAAATTTAAATTCCCATCGGTTCAGAAAATTTGCAAGGCCTAAAACATAACTTGTTATTTGATGAAAAATAAAGCCTAAACAAGTCAGTAGACATATTCCATCATCAAAAGTAAAGCTCCATTACTAAAAATGATTATTCTAATAATAATGTCTAGCTACCTAGTATAAATTTTAACTCTCAAAATTTCCAAGGTCTTCCAACTTCTAATCCCCTAAATTAAAGCTTGAAAAATAATAGCACAACCTAATAGAAGAAAAAATCTCATAAACCTCATGATTTAAGCAGGTCCAATATTTAAGAAATTAAGAATATATCTCCTTATAAAAGAGATAAAAATCCTTAAACCTATCAGCTTAAGCCAAATTAAAGTAAAAATTCTGCTTATCCTTCTAAATATGCTTTAAATAAAATAAAGCATAAAAAACTCTAAGTCTTTTAGTAAGCTTTAGAAACTCAATAAGACTAGAGCAAGTAATAGGATTAAGACTACAACTGAGAAGTATAAAGTCCTTTAGATACAAGTCAGAATTCTTATCATATTGGAAGCCAATAAAATATCAAAGTTCTTTAGCTTAATTTTTCTAAATAACGATCAAAGACTCCAGATTTCGCCTAGATTGAAGACTCAGATACATCAGGAAATTCTTAAAATATTTTCCAACTTTAGTCTCATACCAAATTTACAAAAACTCCTAACCCAACTAATTGTGATTATCTGCTCTTAAAAAGTTCTTAATAAGAAAATCTAAAGCTAGTAAAGTCAGAAATGGAAAATAATTAGTAAGAAAAGAAAATAGAAAAATAAAGAAGAACAAACTAAATAAAAAATAAATTTAACCCTACTATAACTACTAAATTCTAGCAACGAAATCAATAAGAAGATTTAAACTAAACAAATGAATTATAAAAATACTTAGTAGTAAAAAGTAAGCCGAAAGTCGAAAGAAAAGAAATTATTAAATAATAGAAGAAAATTCTAAAAGTGGATACTTTAAAGGTATAAAATAATCCTGAAGCAATTGATAAGCCTTTAAAGAAATAAAGGTCTAAATCTTTTAATATTAGAATCCTGTAAGAAGATTAAAATGATGTCTAAAACTTTTAGTAATAGTACCAAGCAAATATTGAGCAGACATAATTATCTCCATCTTAGGAGGTTAAAAAAGTAAATGAAGTAAAGCACTATAAAGTTAGAAAAATGATTAAATAGAGAATATAAACTTAAGATGATAATTCTCAAAAAGAAAACAAAAGCAGAATTGAAAATTTTGAAAACTTGTCTAGTATAGGTGCTGCTGAAGTTGGTAGTTCCCCTTTCTAAGCTTTAACTCCTTAGAACTAGTTACCTTGTCAATAATTTTCTTCTTCTCAAACTCCTTCATCCTAAGAAGAGTAATAGACACAAGGCAAAAGATTAAATAGAACAATAACTACGGTTCATTCGGCTTTTAAAGAAAGATGAAAATTCTATAATTAATAGAAAAATGAAAACTAAGAAAACTAGATGCCTAGTCCTAAAAGTGCTTGTGACAATCCAAATTTAATTAAAAATTTAGAGCATAAAAAACAAAATTCAAAATAAAAATTCAAATCTACTAACGAAAATAAGAAACATTTTCAAGCTGAAAAAGAAAAAATAAAGGCAGATCAAGCTCATAATTAGAAGATAGTATAAAACGTCCAAAACGTATTTAAAAATCGCTTCAATCAAAACAATTTTAATAAATAAGCTTATTTTTAAAAGAAAAACTTAGCTAGCATACTTTTATAAACTATTAAAACTAAAGCATCTTAAGAAATATCCGATGATGAAAAAAATTAGCAAACTTTAGCTAATCAAACTATTGAAGAAAATAAAGAAGATAAATCTCCTGATCAGATTTTAGATGAAAGTATGTAGTAAGAAGATTACGGGAATGTTTAAGAAACAAATTAAGAACAACTATAATAAGCTAAATCATTAACTAAGACATAAATTTTTCAATTGAACTAAAAGATTATACTCAAATGACTAAGAAAATACTCAAAACCAACCTTTGAAACTCTTTGCTACGATAAATTAGTAGATCTTAAATATTTATTATAGAACGAAGAATTACATTAAAGAAAACTAAATCATCAAAATTTCAAAAGACAGCATAAATATTTTTTGGAAATTTTCAATGAGTGAATACAGAATCTCTAATATAATTTAGAGCAAATTCCTGAAGAATTCAAAAAATGGTTTTCAAAAAACTTGGATGACTTATATTAGTGGAAATAAGTAGATAGTTTTACAAGGTTTGAAATAAACAGAATATAAAATATATCATAGTCCACAACAAAAGAAAGAAAGTAAGTTTTTAAATTAGATTAATCTATATCATGCTTACTGTTTTTTTCGTTTTATCCAAGCATTTCATTCGAATAATTTGCTTAAGTCCTTAGAAGTGCAAAATAAAGCTTAGCGAAGAAGCTAATTAGAGAAATCTACTTATATTTGGTAGTATTTTGTAGTTTAATATCCTTCAACGTTTTTTAACAGTGGGAAGAAATGCAAACGATTTTTTAATTATAAAGCAGGATATCATGAAGTGAAATTATATCAAGTAATTTAGTGTAAGTTATCTTATATTTAGAAGAATAATGATGGAATATCTCATAAGCTAATAACTGGCGAAAAAATGCAAAAAATAGTAGAGAGTGGAGAGCTTAGCAACTAAGTAGAAAAAGGAATTTATGATTTCGGAAAAAAATTAGTTTCTATCCTTAAGATAGAGTAAAAGGAATGAAATGATTATTTTTATACTAATTAGCTTACATAAACATTTAATAAAATCTAAAGAAAATTTATTTTATTAAATTATCTATATAAGACTTATGATAAATTAACTTGTCATTTCTACTATTTTACCTTCGCTTATACATATTTTGGAGGTGATTTTATTTCTTTATGATTTAAAGACTATGTATCTTATGATGAATTTTGCAAATAAATTTCAAACAAATCCAAAATATTTCTCTTTTAATATATAATATCGTTTATTATTTGCACCTTATGCTTACTATATTTCCCAAAATTTTTAAACATATTTTAAATCTTCCTTACTTATAACACTTTACTCTTAGGGTATATTTAAAAGGTATCTTAAATTGTTTATTTTTATTGAGAGTTTTAAAAAATTGATCAACATATCTATCTAAAATTATTAATTAAAGTCAAGTACTTCAATTCTCTTATTTACTTATTTGATTTTTAGTATTATGTCTATTAAAACTAAGGCTATTAAATATATGCATGCACAATACATGAGTTTTCTTTATTATTATAGAAAGTCTAAGCAAATTATCCTTAATTGAAATAAAAGTTTTATGCATTGCTAAATAAAAAGCATAACTTACTATTAACTATTTTATCTCTCCCTTATATCAAATTAATTCCTTAAATTTGCAAATTTATTACGCTAAAGAAGTATTTGCTTGTGATACCTTTACCCTAAAGGTAGAATAATCCCTTAGGCTTTTTTAACTATTTTTATATTTCCTTTATTAAGGCTTTTATGGATATAACTTAGTAAAGGATTTTAGCATTTAAATTTATTTAATTTTTGATTTAGTTTTGCTTTAGAAATTGTAAAATGTAAAGAGAGTCTAAACGAAGCTTTTTTATATGTTGAGAGCTAATGGAGTTAGATAGAATAGAGATATTAATATGAAGAAGTTTTATTGAAAAAATTGCTAATAATAGGGAGTATAAGCTATCATAAGCAACCTAAAAAAGAGGATAATGCAAGTTATTTAGATTATATAAGTAAGCAATAAAATAGATATATCATGTAAGATATTCATATTAAAGAACTAAGCCTTGAAGTATACTAGTATTCAAACTTTAGTATTAAGAAAAAGTTAAATTTTAAAAAGATTTTCATAAGAAATTGGTCGATGAGAAGGTAAAATATAAAGCTTAAGAGTACTTTATTTAAATACAATATAAATTGGTGTAAAACTTATTATACTCTAAATCTAAAAGAACTATTAATTGTAAAAGATTATCCTTTCAATAAATAATTAATGAAAAAAGTTATATTTCTTGATGAAATACCAACTTTATATTAAATTAGTTTTCAAAATTTTAAATCTTAAAATCTAAAAAATGTAATATACTTAAATAAGTTTTAAAGTTTTATTATACCTTGCTATAACAAAGGATCTCTGGTCATTAAAAATGTATGATAAAATTTAAAAAGCTTATATTTAAAGATTGATTACTCTATAAAATTTGAATAAAGCTAATAGATCTTTTAATAGTAAAAATAAATTTTAGCTAGAATTAAAACTAACTATTTATAAGTATATCACCTATTATTTTTGTTTTATATTTGCTATATTAATTTTTTAAGCTCTTCATGCTTTTATTTCTGATTCATTTTTCACTGCTTTATATCTTAAAATTTTCACTTAGATAAAGAATAATAGTCAATTGTATCTAGTAGCTTTATGAAATATTAAGATAGAAGCACTAAAGAGTTAGCAATATCTCTTTCTTTATTTAATCTATATTCTTATTGAAAATAGCTATGATACTTATAAGACAATAATTTTAAACTTAATATAATACTAATTATTTTTTATTGAGTAAGGTAAAAAATTAAAAGAGTTATATTTATTTAAGTAACCAAATGAAGAAATTAAAAATATTCAGTTGATAATTTCATTATCAACTTCCTTTTTAAATGATTGCTGATATATGAGACTATGCAAGTTCTTAAAATTTAGCTAGAATAATAGAAATCTAATTATTTTATATCAGCTTAAGCAACTCTTGCTGTTCATTTAATATCATAGTAAAACCTTTATTTTATTAAATTTATTACTTGATTGATATCTCCTTATATATGCCGTTTGAATCTTTTAAAGTGTTTGAAGATAGTTCTATTTCCTTAAATTATTGACTTTGAAAAATTAGCTGTCTTAAAGACGGAATTATAAGGTAAAAACTTGTTTCTTCAGAACTTATGGATCTCTTTCAATAGTTAGATATTTAATATTCTTTAGAATCTTCCTAAACTTATTTTTGCTAGAATTTTACTGTTTCACTCTTACTTGATTTTTAAATAAAAACTACCTTATATTTAAAGATATTTAGCTAGAATATTTTGCTCTTTGCTAGTCTTTTAATTATAACTTGATAAAAGATTGGAAATTAAGTTTTAGATATTGTTTCTAGCATAATTGAAATGCATCTTAATTGTTTATATAATTGAATTTTAATTATTACATTAGATATCCAACATTATATTCATAAATATGTTTCCTAACTAATTTAAACTATTGTAACTATTAAGATAATCATGCGTAATATACTCTTAGTAAGAAGATTATATAGGATTTTTAGTGACTGTGAATTAATTTTGCTCTTAATAATTTACTCAATCTACAATTTTATATTCTTTGAAGATATTATAAGGATTATTTGTTCTTTCTATGAGTTATTAAAAGATTGAAGCTTTCTACTATTTATAAAATTTAAATTTTATACTTGATATGTAGAAACTAATTAAATTTAAGGGCTTTATTTATTGTATAATTAATAGCTGTGAATCATTTATATTTTTTAATGCTTAATTTATTTAGGAAATATATTAAAAGAGCTGCTACTTTTCTTTGCTTTTTTGTCAAATAGATCATCTTATCTATAATTATAGTTTCATATTTCTCATTATTTTAAATTTTAGTTGATATTTCAGATTTGATTAGATAAAGACAAAAGCTAAATTATTTCCTTCTAAATGATTATGCTTAGCAATTTTTCTACTTTATTAAATTATTAAATAGTTTCTTTTTTGTTTCTCTTCCTGGAAATTCACTCATAATTTAATACTCTTAACTACAATGAAAGCATAGAAATTTGCTTATTATATACTTTTAATATCTGATTCATTAACTACCATTGATGTATTTTAGTCCTATAACTTCACATAGACATTTCATTATAATAAGACAGCATAATATAATATTAAATAGATACCTTCTCTACATTACTAATAACTCTTTAGCTTGCTAAAAAGCATTTTATTTAAAATAACCTTATAAGATAAAGTTAGAAAAAGGAATTTATTCTTTATTATTTTATTATCTTTTATAATAAAACATCTTTATGAGGAATATTACTCCTTTCTAATTGAAGACTAACTAAAATATAATTTTCGTCACAATATAGCAAAATAGAAATAATTTAGTAGTATACTAACGCGGTTACGTATTATATGGTTTATAGATGTAATTTTTGCTTGTTCCTTTATAGATTTTTTAATATGCCTCAATAATTTTTTTCAGAGATTTATTATATAAACTTAAGGAAAGTTATCTAAGCATAATTGCTATATTTTTTAATATCAAAGTCCTCTAAAGCCCTAAATATCTTTTGTTAATGCTTTAGTCTTTTAGAAAGCTTCACAAGCGATTTTATATAAATAAGTTAGTAAAAGTTTATTAAAGATACTGATATATAAAAATATAATTAAAGCTTTACTATATAAAAAAGATTACCGGTTTTAAACCAGGATTCTTCATATTTCAAAAAATACAGGAGTTAAAGACATCTTAGAAAGGCTAGGACTAGGAAAAGGGTACCAAAAAGGTCACTAGTCAAGATGAGTTTTCCATCTCTGAAGGAAAGCTTGGGAAATAGGTTAAAAATATAATGCGTTTGGAAGTCTCAATTCTCACTATAAAATAGTAAATAAGCTATAGTTAGCTGATTAAAATGATACTGGACCTTCAGGAAGAGGTGAATAAGTTGAAGAAAGACAATAAGAAGTTAACGGGAAAAATTGAACTTGCAGAGGAAATAGAATCGAGACTCATGACCAAAGAAAGAGAACTTAACCCATTTTGAAATATTTCACAAGACTGGAGCAGTTAATCTCAAAACTAGTAAAATAAGCAGAAAGAAATGATCAACAAATTAGAAAAAATAGAAGAAAATCAGCTAAAATTGCAGTGTTAAATGGAATTGGAAGAACAAAGGAATGATCCAATGATAATTGAAGATGAAAATAACTAAAGATTTAAACCTAATCGTAAGCGAGAATATGCTATTATTGTAACTCTCAATAGCATCTGTGAAAAAGGTGCTAGAAATTTCTCAATTTCAAGTAAAATATTAAAACTAATAGAAGAAGCTGGAAAACAAAAAGAAGATATAATGAAAACTGGACTAAAAAGAGAATGATTATATTGCAACAAATTTGGAAAAAAATACAAGATAAAAGATACCAATAATTATCTAGGCAAATGGGTACCTCAATGACAGTATACATAACAGGGAGAAGAATTGTAGAGACATTTAAACTTTTATATTTAGCTTCTAGAATAATCTAGAAATTAACGGGAAAGAGGTTGAAATACAGTCAAGAACTTTAAACATTTAATTTTATATATGTATTTACATTAAACTTTACTAATTTTTAAATAATTTATCTTTTCTATTTTATGAAATAAAACAGGAATAATTTTGTGTAGTAAAGTATTAAAAAATTAATATTTAAAGGTCATGGAATTAGTTTAAAAAAATGAAAAAAGTAGAAACCTTAGAGATTTTTGACATCATTTCGAGGAGATGCGATAAAAGAAAACTAATTTAGTTCTTTAATAATTCAAATAACCAAATAAGCAGGCATAAATTATTGTAAGTGTACAATGAGAAAATGAAGCAATTTTCAGCAAGCAGGATGATTATATTTATAATATTAAAAAAAATAAAAGAGTTTATTATATATATTAAATAAAATGATTTAGAAACAATAACTTACACGAATAATTTGCTTAAGTCCTTAGAAGTGCAAAATAAAGCTTAGCGAAGAAGCTAATTAGAGAAATCTACTTATATTTGGTAGTATTTTGTAGTTTAATATCCTTCAACGTTTTTTAGCAGTGGGAAGAAATGCAAATGATTATTTTATTATAAAGCAGGATATCATGAACTGAAATTATATCAAGTAATTTAGTGTAAGTTATCTTATATTTAGAAGAATAATGATGGAATATCTCATAAGCTAATAACTGGCGAAAAAATGCAAAAAATAGTAGAGAGTGGAGAGCTTAGCAACTAAGTAGAAAAAGGAATTTATGATTTCGGAAAAAAATTAGTTTCTATCTTTAAGATAGAGTAAAAGGAATGAATTGTTTATTTTTTTAATTCTTATCTTATCTTATAAAATATTAAATTGTTTTAAAAGAAATATCTTGTTTAAACTATATCAAGAGTGAACCATAATAAATTACTATATAGTTTCTATTTTTAAAACTATCGTTTATACATTTTAGATAAGAAATGTTATTTCCTAATGATTTATAAAAAATTTATTTAATTTTCTTTATAAAAATCTTAAATCCACTACTTTTAATCTTTTTGTATTAATAATAAATATCAATTATTTTTTCCATCTCCTGTTTATTTAATTTTTCTGATATTTAGCCTTCTTTGCATCCCAACTTATTTTAAATATTTTTAATTTTACTACAGGTATAAAATTATCTCATTTATTTTTATTTTATTAATGTTTTTTAAGATAAAAATACAAATAAAAATTATATTTTTGGTTTTCTTGAAGATATTTCAGTATCTTTCCCGCCAGCCTCAAATTGGCTCTAGAAGGCTAAATATGAAAGTTTAAATGTCTCTACAACTCTTCTCCTTGCAAGCATAATGTCACTGAGGTATCCTTTGGCCTAGATAATAATTGTTATCTTTGATCTTGTATATTTTTCCAAGTTCATTGCAATATAATCTTTCTCTTTATCTTTTTAGCTTCAAGTTGTTTTACCTTCTTTTATTCTCCAACTTCTTCTAGTAGTTTCAGTATTTTTAAAGTTTGGAAATTTTTAGCATATTTTCCATAGATGCGCTTGAGAGTCACAATAATAGCATCATTTTGCTTCTCGTTTAGATCTATATCTTGAGTTATTTTCTCCTTCGATTATCATTGGATCATTTCCTTATTCTTGTAGATCCATTTAACGCTGCAATAATTTGCTGGTTTTCTACTATTTTTTCTATTTCGTTGTCCATTTCTTTCTGCTTCTATTGCTAGTGCTATAATAATTGATTTGGTCTTGTGAAATATTTCAAAATTTATGATAATTGAAGGAAATTGCATTTTTATTTAGTTACAGTCCTATATACCTTAAGAAGAATAGTACTCATATTAGGTTTTTCGCTTAAGGTTAATATTAATTTACCAATCAAATATTGAAGTTATTAACTTTCATGCTTATTTCAAACTAACTAAACAAATAATTTCAACTAGCTGTTTAAGATAAAAGCAACTTATAAATGCAAAATTTATGAAAATAATTAGGACACAAAACTAAAGCAGGGAAAGAACTATTTGCGCTGTATAACAGAACTCAGAAGCCGTAAGTAAACTATCCAAAACTAAGAACTAACGCAAGAACTGCAAATTAATAGCCTAAAAAGCATCCACCTCCTGCACCTAAGGAAGCAAAAATTAATTATCCTAATAAAGTTCCATAGAAGAAGTACTAGTTTAAACCAATTGACTCCATACCTTATAAAAAATAAAGGGAAGAAATTTTAAATAAATTAGATGAAGACTTGAAAAGGATTAAACCTTCTGTAATTCCTTAATCTAATAGAAATTAAAAAATCGAGTAACTTTATTTCAAAAATCAATATTCTGCTGGTATTTTACCTTAAATGTAGAAATATCTCTACCTGAGCCTTTACAACATTAAATAAAATAAACTTATAGTTCAGGCATAAAATAGAAAGAACCAATAAAAGAACTGACTCCTACCGAATTGTTCGACGCAACTATAGAGGAGATTGAAGAAAGATAAAAATTCCTGGAATACCTAATGTCTATCGAGCAACACGATAAATAAATAGGAAGCAAAATTAAAGAAGAAATAGCATCAAGATTTGCTGAGCTGCAAAAAAACTAGAAAATAATTAGCAAATAATAACTTAATTTATTTAAATCAAAATATTTTTATTTTACAATTCAGTATAATCTATAACTAATATCATCAATCTTTATTTTCATATTCTGAAAATAGGATTTCAAAAAATTTAAATTTAAATTTAACAAAAAAATTTGTGGTACCTTCAATTTTCAGAATATGTTCTTCCAATTGAAGGTATTATATTGTTTTTAAATGTTATTGTATATCAAGTTTATTGCTCTTCAGAACTAATTTTCTAGTTTAGGTTTTTTTTTTCTTCTAAGTATTTCCTTTCTTGTTCATTTTCAAGCTAACTTTCATTTTTTTCTATTTTCTGTTGTCAATCTTCTTCTTCTTCATCTTCGCTATCGTTTTCCTCTTCGTTCCAATCTTCTTCTTCCTCATCATTTTACATCTAATTTTGTTGGACATCTTATTCTTTGTTTTCTTGTTTTTATTATTCTTCATTCTCTTCATTAAAATTTTCTATTCTTAGATTTGCTTCTTTTTATTATTTCTCGTATTGCTCTTCTTCTTTCTCTTGTTATAGAATTTCTCGCCTCCTTTTAATAAACATTTGAATGAATATTTTTATTTATTCATCCACCATTTCTATTTTTTTCTTAGGAAAAGAGTTTATATATAGTTAATCGTAACTTATTAGTTTCAAAATATCACATTAACCAATTTTGGAGACCAATCATTCTCTTATATCAATGTAATATATACATTCCATTACATGTTGGAGAGTGTCATATTCTCCGCATATACAAAAAGGGTTTTCAATAATATAATTTCGATCTTTCAGAGTCTTTCGAAATGCGTAAGACTGGCTTCTAATCTTATAGATACAAATTATTTCTTTCAAATATTTTTTGTTTAATTTCGTGTATGTTATTTTGGGGAATTATCTTAGGTTTTAAAATTGTTCTGTATATATTTATGCAGTAGGCATTCTGCTGAATCTTGAAAGAGCTAATTCAAAATATGTCTTTTATATTTATGTCTACACATATTTACTGAATTAAATTAAGTTGTTATTGTGCTCTTTATTATCAATTTCTATTTTATAAAATGAGGCCAGTTTCTAAACTTCATCATAATATTGATATCCCTCTTTATAATTATTCTCAAACAATATTCCAATAGATGATTAAGGTTGATTTTAGCTTTCATTTCTAATCTTAAAGAAAAACCTGAAATACTTAAGAGCCATCATGTGTTTGAATGGCATCCAATTGAGGTCTACAAAGCATGATTCATTAAACGTATTTCCTGCTGATTAGAAGGCTTTTCTGGCTATTAATCTCATGCTCTTTTCAATTCTGTTCAAGATTCCATTTATTCCATACTGCACAGTCCAAGGTATTAAGTCCCCACCGTATTCTGCTTTAGGAAGCGTGAACAGTCTACAAAGCATTTTGAAATTTCAAGGTGTTACGTTTCTATATCTTGATAATGCAAATACTGCCTTTTTAATTGCTGAAAGATAGTTTGCAGCAACGTATTTGCAATGGTTAATTAGATTCTTCTTTTGGTGAAGGATCACCCCTAAATATGTGACTTGCTGTTTCTAAATTATTGCTTGGTCTCCTATTTTTAAGTCTAGTTTTGTTTCTTTGCTTTTCTTTTTTAAAAACTATAACGTTTCGCATTTGGAGACATTTATTTTAAGAAATGTCTAATTGAAAATGGAGTTTGCTTCATTAATAAGTGACTACATATTTTTTTATGAGTTCGATAATAGTATTAAATCGTCAGCTCAACCTCTACAACTGAACCTATTCTTAAAATTAGCACATCTGAATCCTAATATTTCTCCTTTGTTTTCTATATGTCTAATGACAATGTCATAGTATAATAATGCAAGCACAGGTCCATGCGAACTTCCTTACATCACTCCATTGCTAAATTTCAATTTCTTAGAATTTGTTCCGTCTATAATAAAGGAAGTAGTTAAGTTATTATAAAATGATTCTAAAGCCAAGATGAGACCTAGTGGTAATTTGACTCTTCTTAGTTATTTAAAAAGAATTCTTCTTTCAATAGAATCAAACATTTTCTCTACGTCAATTAAAGTTGCAATCAGTTTAGTTTTTCCTTTCGCTTGTTTTCGATAAAGATCTATGATTTATTGGATCACTCATATTTATTAGGTGGTTTATTTGTTCTTCATAAACCCCATTTAGCTTGAGTGGATTAACTGTCTTTCATAAATTATTGAGTAGAGTCTCTTCGTAAGGGCCTTATCATATAATTTCAAAATAGTATTGATAAGGGAAATAGGGCGTCAGTTTTTTCAATCGTCTTTACTTCCTTTTTTGAAAATGGGGATTATGATAGAAGTATTAAGCTCTTCAGGAATCCTTCCAATTCTAAGCATGTTATTTATTAAAGAATGAAGCATCAACGCTAGATAATATCCTGCATATTTTAGCAGTTCTCCTTTTATTCCATCTGGCCCTGCTGCTTTACCATTAGGAATTAGACTTATAAGTTAGATAATCTCTTCTATTGTAAAAGGATCGAAATTTTATAAGTAAGAAAAGGGTTAATTTTGAATTTCTATGTTATTTTCATAAATTGCATCTATTTTCTAGTTACTTAGTTCAATCTATTGGTTAGTTAAATTCGAATGCTTGCTAAATACCTAATTTTCCCATGCTTCTACAAATTAGTCCTTCAATTCCTTATTAAAGTTCATCAAATTTCTTTGTCTAGGGTTAAGTATTTTCTTTGCTTAAGAAAACATATCTTTTGTGGTTTCATTGAGGAGTAGGAATCTGTTTTTGGCCTTTTGTTTTTTAAATTTTCATAAATGATGCTAAAAGCTTTTTCATAATGTGTTCGCTCTTTAGTGAAGATCAATGATTTCTTAGTTATTCCTCCCTATATATGCTAAAGTTTCTTTGTACAATTAATTTGCTCTCTTTGCTTCGATATATTTTTATGTGAGGTCCTTAGGAAGTCTATTATACTTCGGGTCTGGGATAAATGAGCCTAAAACTTAATCTACATTGTTCTAAATGCGGTCTCTAATATAAGTGTATTAATCTTCTAAGTTATCTCTATCAATTAGGAAGAATACTTCTACTTAATCTTTGAATGAATTCTAATAGATAAATCTATCAATAGGATCCTACAGTCTACTTATTTTGTACTTTCTCACTTTTATTTTTTCAGTTTGAAGATGAGTATGGTATACAAATTCAACTGTGAATGGAATATGATCTGAAAATAAGCTGTAATTATGAACCTGAAAATTTCTAAATTAATTCATATTCAAGTGATTACTGATGACAATATAATCGTTGCAATACATATTTTTATTCCCTTTATGTAAACATGTGTTCATATTTGCATCGTTTATTATTTCTAAATCGTTTTAGAGAATGAATTCTTAGAATCTATTTGTATTGTCATAGTTGTTAATAGGGTTATCCCCAAAGCCTTATAGTAGTGCGTTAAAATCTCCTAATAATATATGTGAGTTGTCAGGAAAAGAATTAAGGAATACATTTATATATTCATATGCTTCGTCTTTTATATTTTCACTCTTGCTGTTATCTGGCATGTAACAAGATGTTATGAATATATTATCTAGTTTGATTGTAACGAACCTCTCTTGAGCTAATTGTTATATGCTATTCTATTCCGTGCTATTAAGTTAATCTCTAACAATTAAGCAAACTCCTCCTCCTTTTCCTGAGTTCTTGAAATAGGTCCTATATCCATTAATAAGTATTGGAGGATAGTCTTATTTTTATCACGTTTCATTAATTGAGAAAATGTCTAAGTCATTATTTCGTATAAATTCTTCCACGTTTAATTGCTTGCTTCCAATTCCATTTATGTTAATATGTCCAAGCTTTATTATGCCTATCTCTCTTTGCTTATCGATAGGCATCTTTATTTCTTAATTCTCAAATTCTTGTTTGCATTAATACGGTTATTCTACATTGTTCTCTACACCTCCTTTGAGTCTTAGTTATTTTTAAAGGACAATATAGTTAATTCTAAAATCAGT
Source organism: Loxodes magnus (assembly GCA_946699065.1). Taxonomy (NCBI): domain Eukaryota; phylum Ciliophora; class Karyorelictea; order Loxodida; family Loxodidae; genus Loxodes; species Loxodes magnus. Next base: position 50,829 of record CAMPDV010000152.1, read on the forward strand.
TTATAGCAGCGTTTTAACTATATAATTTCCGTTTTTTATAAATCGATGAATTTCTTATGATGAAGTCAAAACTCCTCCTTTTATTCCTGGCTCATAAATACAGAGAATCTTCTCATTTTGATGAATTTATATGTTAAGCAATTTGGGGCAATTTTTGATATATTACCTGTAACTTATTATAATGAATAATGTCAATGAATCGTACTTTTCACTCAATTTATTATCGATTTTTATATCTATTTCATTTCCATCACACGTAGCATGGTTTAGTTTGCAAGATAAAGTTATAAATCTATTGCCTACTAAAGTGAAAAGATTCTAATTTCATCATTTATTGGACCTTATAAATTGAATTAGTTAGGCGTCTTTAAATTCGTATTTATTTAAAATCTCTTCAATATTTATTTCATTAAACCCAAATTTTGACTATTTTAAGTTTAAAGTGTCTTGGTTAAATTTGGCATCTCTTCAACTTCTCTTTCCAAATTTTGTTTGGCTATCCCAATTCATCACATATGATGTCTAGATATTTGAATTTTCTAAAATTTCAATCTGCTAATCTTCTTAAATTTAATCACTTAAAAATGTTTATGTTGAAGCATTTCATTTTATTTCTTTCAAGTAAGATTGAGTTTTAACATCTTATTATTTTCTCTATATTTCTGAAATTTATGCATAGACATTTAGCTTCAATTCTACTTGATGCTCATAATCCTGCATGAGTTAAACATATAATCCGTTTAATTCATTATATTACTCTTACAGTTTTCCATTATTCTATTTTGTGATTTATAATTCTTGTTAAGAAGCAACTAGCTAATGATTGGTAACTACTGTTATTGTTCCTTCATCCTTAGCATTGATAGAATTTTAAGTCTAAATAACCTAATTCTTTAACTCCATGATTCTTGTCTAACTATAATTGCTTATTAATTTCCCTTTTTTTGTTCATGTTCAAGCATCTTTGCTATTAATTTTTAAACAGGTTTGTGTTTCCTTTTCTCAAAACTATTTTTATTAACACGAGACAAGCCTTTAGTAGACACTCTATATATCTTAATTGATAAATTATTTGTTTAATTTATCATATAAATTCTACAACTTTGTATACTTCAATTCAACGAAGTCGCACTAGGTAGATTGATCTAAGAATAATAAGTCTGTACCAGTAGTTAAATCTAAAGTCGATATAGTTGCTGGAGAAATTTAGTTGCTGAATTGAATTTCAATTTATGTTTATTCATTCTATGCCTGAGGAGTGATTGTTTATGTAAAAATGCTTTTGACTGATTTGGCATATTTATTTTTTTGAAAGCTCAGTTCCTATGATATTTAATAATTCTCATTTTGTAATAATTAACACTAAGCCTGTTGTTACTAGCAATTGACTGTGAGTGAATGTACCTTTTAGTCGATCTGATCTATTTTGCTTAATAAATGAAAATTTTCACCTTTGAGATTTTAGTTAAGAGTTTCTACCTCCCTAAGATGTTATTATACTTCATTATGTCTCAAATTACATTTACTCAATTCAGCTTGAATGAATTAAATTTGAGTAACCAAGTTGTTTATAATATTTTGGGCTTCTTACTTGGAAGCAAGTATTGCCTCATCTTGTAGTTTAAATGATAGTGTCATGTTCATTAGCTCCTCACTAAGCATAGCTTGTTTTACTATACTTTGCTATTAAGTCTAAGTGAGAAGTTAACTCTAAGTTTCCAATTCTTATATTTAAGTTAAAGAAAGATCAGTATTCGTTTATATTGATTATTATTTATTTGTAGCATTATTTACAAATTATTTGGACTAAAGCATTAACTATTTCTACTAATTATCAAACCTTAAGATTTAATTTTTATTCTAGATTTTCTTAATTTACTTTTGAGCTTTAAATAAATAATTTTGGTATTGTTCTAAGTGTATTTTATATTGTGATTTAATGTTTAAAGTTTCTTTATTGTATTACTCATATATATGTATTAGCTTTTCTTACAGAGAATTATTTTTAGTTATGAGTTTTTAAATTCGAAATTTAAGATTTTTGATTTCATTTATCCTTTAATTTTCAAAAGTATTTGCCTCTTCTATCTTGCTTTAAATTTTATATTTTAATTTTGCAATTTTTTCTTAAAGTTACGCATTTTAAATCTCAAGATCAGTTAAGTATGTAATACCAAACTTCTCTTAGTAATCAGTTTAAATGTCTATTGAAATCTGCTATTGACTTTTTATGTTATTTTGTGTATTGAATTGTTGAATTTTTATAGTCTCTTATTAATTTTGTATTTAAATTTAATTTTAGTTTTTAATTAAAGAAATATCTTAAATATCCTAAGTATCTAAAGTATCTTACTGTATATTGGATATTTTAGATACCATCGTAGAGGTTGAAGTAACAAGCTAGTCTTTTTACCTATAAGTATATTTCCTATATTTGAGATTAGTCTTCAATTAATGTCCCCGTTTTAAAGAATTGCCAAGCTGTCTTAGTGGAATTCGAAGATATCTATTAATTTGGCATTAACTGCAGCTCTTTAGCAAATTTCTTAGTAATTTCATGATATTATCAACGGATTTAAGTTGCAGCGATTCCATGTCTATTTCATAAAAGTAGTTGAGCATCTGCCTATGCTCATCGTTTTAGAAAGCAGCTTCTTTATTTTTAGATAAAGAAGAGTCGCTAAGAAAGAAATTTTGCGAATTTTAGTACATGTCCATTTTTTTTTTTTTTTTTTTTTTAGATTTCAAAAAATTATAAACCAAATTAAAGTATTAAAAAGGTTTAAAACTTTATTGACTTAGACTATTTTACTAATACAAGACTTTTATATTTATACCTCATTAAATGAAGAGATTTAATTTAGCCTTCTTATGAACTTTTATTTTTGCTCTAGTTCTCAAGTATAAAGTTGGCTATAATAAATAATTATAAAAAGATCTGTCTTCCCTTTCTATAACTTTCTAATTAAAAATTTTAATTTAGTAGAAAAAATTTAATCTAAATCTTTCATTTTTGTTTTATAAACTTAAATATAATTAGTTATGATTTTGAATATACTAAAAGACTAACTATATAGCTTTGAATTTATATTTAGAATATCATAAAATGTTTCCAAAGTAATTTCGCTCATATCAAATAAATTATTTCCTTATAATTTATTTTGTTAGTTAAGAATTACTAGAAATCTTTTTATAAATTACAAAAGAAAGAAATTTATAATATAATTTTAGAGCATATAACTAAAATTAGCTAAAGAAATTATAAACCATGACAAGTCGGTCCAAGAGATAAAAATATCTGCATGTAATCTTTGGTCAAGAATAGTGGATAGAGGAATACACAGCTAAATGCCAATTATAACACTAAATAAAGATAGGACCAAGAGGAGGAAAATATTTTATCAGTTATGAAGGCAGAAAAATTTACGTAAGCTAAGTAAGATGTAAAGAAGTACATCAAGGAGATTTAAAGTAGATTTTACCTCAAGGAAAAGAACGTATTTGGTCATGGAAATGAAAACAATAAGAAAAAATATCTTTCTTAATTATAATTTTAAACTTAGTACTATACCAATACAACATAACTTAAAAAATTATATTTTTGTCTTTTTTACAGTTTTTCTAATTTTTCTTACATTTTTCTAAATTTTTTCTTATATTTATATTTCTTTTTATGATTATTTTTCCCTTTTAGTGTTTTTAATTAAATTAATAAATTAATTTTATTTGCTATTTTTTTCGTTCTTCAACATTTTTTTTAGTTGTATATTTAAATGATTTTTCATAATGAAAATCTTACAAAAATATCATAAATGCTTAAATCATTTTTTTATTTACTCTTTTTAGAGACTTTTCTCTTATTCTAAATTTTTTTTCAATTTATATCTTTTTAAATATTTTTTAATCTTATTATTTTATTTTTTGTGAGATTCTAATTTACTCTTGTTTTGCTTTTTTAACTATTAGCATTTCTAAATATTCCTTTACATAAGTTTTTTATTATGGAATATTCAAGGCTAATTTTAAGAGTTTTAGTTCTCATCGTATACATTAATTTTTAGTTTTTAAATTTTCGAAGATTTTAATTTGCTTGTCTTTTTTGCTATAATTTTTTGTTAATTTTTTTAATCTTTATTCATTTCTTCCTTATTTAAAGAATTCTTTTCTTTCTTTTCAATTAAGTTTTTTAGCATTTTGTTTTAAGTTTTAAATATTGATCGAATAATTTCGTAGTTCCTATTAAGGTCTCTTTCTTAGGTCATGAGTCTCGATTCTATTTCACTGCAAGTTCAAATTTTTATATTAACTTCTTATTATCTTTCCTCAGTTTTTTTATTTCTTTCCGGAGGTCCAGCACCACTTTAATCAGCTAATCATAGCTTATTTATTATTATGTGGTGAGATTCGAGACTTCTGAGCGCATAATACTTTAAACCTATTTTCTTAATTTTTCTTCAGAAGTGGGAGATTCGATATATTGGCTGACTTTTTTGCTTCCCTTTTCCTGGTCCTAGCCATCCTAAAATATCGTTAACTCCTGTCTTTTTGGAGCCACGAAAAATCCAGATTTTTTTAAATGGTTTCATGATATAAAACCATTTTAAATTAACTTAAAAGCATCTATTATTATCAAACAAATCCCTATTTATTTTAATTTTTTGTAAAAAGGTTATTAAAATTAAGATTTATTTGTGCTTAATTGAATGCATAAATGATTATTATGTGGATTTTTTTTATTTAAATATAAATAAATAGGGAGGGAGCAATCCTCCAACTGACTTGACTTAAGATCTGGTACCAAGAAGTTCCTATGGCGAAGAACCGAACAAGAATCTTGGTAAAGAGAGAAGATAAAGACTAAAGAGACATCAAGTAACGTTATTGATGAAGGATGCCAGATAATAAGGTCTCTAAGGAAGCATTCCGATCAAGCTCTATAAAAGACAAGACTCAAAAAGTAGGTTAACACTGTGAAAGACTTCCGAAAATAATTTTTTTGACTTTAAAAATCTATATTAAAGAGTTGCGCGCCATTAAGGTGCTACACGTTCTCTAATCTAACTTCTTTATTTAAAAGTAACTAAAATAACCTTTATTTTCACATAAACTTGTATATTATTTTTTTATTCCACGATACACATCTAACTATTTTAACTCAACCTACGACAAATAAATTCTTAAATTTAGAATACTTTATATTCTAAAGAAGTATCTAATTAATAAATACACTTTAATAATAGAGTTATTGTATGTAAATTCTGATTTAACTCTGTTACTTATTTTATATAAGTTTAAGTTTACAATGTAAAGCTTCTCTTCTCTTTTTGTTTCTTACATCTTCTTTCTTTTTTTCCATCGCATAAAGAAATATCTATTATTATAATCTTAGTTCTATTGGATAGAATAATCACTTAATCTTTCTTAACTAACTTTTAGCTTTCCCTTTCTTACAGCTATTAAAGATGATACTTAGCAAAGAATGCTTACATTTAGTTTTCTTCTTAATTTTTAATTTTATTTGCTGCAGTAGAAGTTTAAAGTAAAGAGACTTGAAATAAAGATCTTAATTAGGTAAAAAGTTGAAGAAGTTAGTAAAAGCAGATATAATAAGTAAAAAGGTATTTTATTTATAAAAAATCACTAATAAAGAGACTATTTTCTAAGATGAATCAATCTTAAAGATCAGAAATAAAACATATCACTAGATAAGGCAAGAAATCCTTTAAATAAAGGCAGTAAACTAGTCTAAAATCTTAAAATAAAATAGGACTCATAGTTTAGTTAAGCAGTTATTAAATTCATTTCAATATATTGATAAATAAGGATGATTATAGAGCGCGTAGCACCTCATTGGTGCGCAGCTCTTTCAGTATTAATATTTAATATTAAAGAAAAAAAGTTCTCATACTCCTTGATTTCATTCTAATCGTCTAACGAGTCACTTCAGCTTCTCCAAATGGGGAATCTTCTTATTAAAAATTATTCTTCAATCTTGAATCAAATGTTTACAGTCTTCTTGAATAAGGTCCAAATAAGAATTAGTAATTAGTCATTAACAGGCCAGTTAGTCGAGCTTTCGAACTGCTTTAGAGAACCTTCGGGCTAGTTAGGCTTGTCTCTTCTGAGCTTTTCCACTCTTTCCCATGGTGGCCTCTAGCGCGAGATTACTTGCAATGCAGTTACACTGCACCAGATTGCCTATTAGCTAAATATTAGAAAAAATTTGATTCAAACCATCATCAACTTTTACATTTTTTTGCGAGAAAAAAGCAACATTTTTTGATTATAAAGCAGAGTGCTTATAAAAATAATTTCTATTTTATTAATCTAACTAGGGTAAAAAATTATTTAATCTTTATAGGTAAAGTTAAGCTAGTTGTTATATAGAACTATAGGTTTATCTATTTCATGTTTTTAATGCTATAAGTTTAAGATATCATCATCTTAAATATTACTATAAATATAGGAATAATAGATATTTCTTCCTAGTTATTTACTCGAAATTAAAAATAACATTATCTATAAAAATAATTCCAAATGTTTAAACTAAAGCAATCCTCAACTTTAAAGTAAGGCAGATTTATCCCTTTAACTACTCTCTTTTTATAAAAGTTATTTAGTACTTACAAATCTAATTAAATATGATTCTAACTATTTAAGCCAAATGTATAGGATTGCAATGCTTTATTTATACTCATAATCTTATTTAAAAATGTATTAGAGATAGATAAGTTTCTATTCTAGCAAATTTAATGCTTCTGACTAGAATAAAATAAAATGCTCCCATATTTTTTCGCTCTTTATTATGAAATTCGATAAGCAATAAAGTTACCTGGAATAGTTTTACCTTAAAATATAGTTGTCCTTCATATATTTTTCCTTTTAATTTAGATGCTTAAAATATTAATATTCCCTTGTAGCTTTGAAATATAAACCTTATGATGCTATTCTTTAGCTGCAAAATCTAAAATGTTATAAAGTCTTCTAATATAGGAAATGATTCATAATATTAATCTTTTTAGTGCTATAATTATAAAAAATTAGCTATTTATTATATTCTTCTTTTTTAATAGAGAAATAGCTAACTTTAAAGAAGCATTAATAATAGAGCTTGTAATAGAACAGTATAAATATATAGCTTCAATTTATTGATTACTTAAATAAAAATAAATCGAAATATATTCTTAAGATATGCACCTTTAATCAACTTAAGTTGTTTAAGATTAAGTCCAATCTTTTAACTTCTTTCAATTTTTGTTGTTGTTAGAGTTATAATTTTCCATGCAAATTAACTCTTATTAATTTTATGGTAATACCTTTTTATATAAATAGGAACAAATTGGATAAATAGAAAAGAATGAGGAATTTTTAATTATAGCTCAATAAAGATATAACTATAATTTTTTAATGGTTACTCAAAGTAGGGGAAAATTGAATAAATATACATATGGAAGGTTTAGAAGCTATAAAAATATTTCGAAGCAAGATATAAGCTATAATAAATTACTCAATAAGTATTCTAGTAGTAGCTAGCCTTTCAAGAACACAATATCAAAAATAATCTTAACATTATATAACATGAGAAATCATTTTAATTTAGAACTTAATCATAAGCTTTATGAATCTGTTTGATTACTAAAGTTTATATACTTTTATTTATTTAAAAGTCTAATTTTAACTAATAATTTTTGTTTACCTAATGATATTAAAAAAATTAACCAATGTTCATATAAATAATTAAATAATTAAATAAATTTGATTATAGAGCGCGTAGCACTCTCGTTGGTGCGCAGCTCTTTAAAAAAAATGTTTCATACTGACAAGAATGTTTGTTACTGATAAAATTATCAGATACTGATAAACCTTGTTCAAAACTGGTATAATTATTCAATACTGATATAATTTTAGAATACTCGCAATCTTTAATACTTGCTGGAGGTCCAAGGACATGGCAGGATTGTGTCTCATTGCATCACCAAAGCAGAGGGCGACATGTGTCAATTATGGGTACTTAAATTCCCCACCTCTGATGAAGCTCGCAATATTATTTCTTTTTCGTTCCAGTATTAAAAATAAACGAAACCAAGTCAAGCCAACGTCGAAGGTCTAAGAATCTTATGTCTCGAGGCCAAACCAAAGCAGAGGAAGACATAAAGTCGATTATGGGTACTTAACTTCCCCAACCTCTGATGAAGATGACCTTGTTGTTCACCTTCGAACGACTATGGCGGTTTTAAAGAATATATATAATAAAAATATATAACATCCAAATTTTTATTGCTTGATTCACTTTTTTATTCCAAAATTCCATATTACTTAGCCTATTGCTTATTTTTAGTTAAATCACTTACATTTTTTTATTCGCTAGTTAAACTTTTAGTACTTAAACTCTTTCTTTCATACTAGTTAAATTTCATTAATTGGTTTTGGCTTTTCTTTCTCTTGCTATTTTAAATCTCATTTTAATTCCCTTTTATAGCTTTGCTAATAAAATAAATTTGGTGCTTATCTATTAAACTTAGTAAAGTATTAAAAGTTTGAAGCATTAACGTTTGATTAAAAATAAATAATTTAAAGCTGCAGACTTTCTATTTATTTCAAAACTCCTTAAATTTAATTGATCAGCCCATAAAGGCATTTTCCTTCTTAAGCACTATTAATTTAAATAAAACTAGTACCTTATAATCTTAGTATGAGCAATGACATTAGTTATACGTATATATATTAATTTCTTTTTAATAATTTAAATGATTCTCCACTTTTTAAAAGATTATCCTCTATTTTCATGGTATATAGAATCATATATCCTTTATAATACTTACTTCCATTGTAGGCTTTTAAATTCTTTTAACTTTATCTTTATTAATTTCCTTAATTGGTTCATTCTATTTTATATCTTTTCGGTATTTTCTTGTAGTAGCTTATACCTTTAATCAGCTTTATATACATTTCCTTTAAATAAAAATTGAGTAATTTAATACTTTATTTCTTAGTAATTAGATCACTTTATTTAAATAATAATCTAATACTAAAATTGGTTTGAGTGTTCACAGAGCAAAGATTTTAAAATTCTACTTTAACTTAAAAAAGTGACAAGCCATGTTTATATATCCATAATCTTGCTTTTGCAAAATAAAATGATAGCTCTCTGTGAGTACTTATCCCTTAGATAAATTTACTATTTCTTTTTTAAGTCTCATACTTATAAATTTACGCTTAGAATATATAACTTATCATTTAGATATTAACTATCTTACTCTACTAGCCTATCAATTATGATTACTCTATATTTCTTGCTTATTATGATCATCTTTATATCCCTCCTTTATATTTATATTTTAGACACTTTAAGCATGAGTAGTCTTTTAAGCCTATTGAAGTAAAGGCAGCAGAAATAGTAAATTAATCACAAATGCTAAAAATGTTGAATCAAACTAAGGGTAGAATGATCTAGTAACTTCATTCGTATTTTAATTAAATGTCTAAGTCTTAAAAGTTAAATGTTAAGACTGGAAAGATAATCATATAGATTTAAAAAAGCCAAATTTAGTTATTAAGTAGTATAGTGAAAGGGATAAAGAAAGAGTATACTATATATAAATAACTAAATTATATACTTATAAGCATCCTTACTTTGAAATGAGAGGCTACTTTTATATCCAAATATGAAATCTTTAAGAGTCAATTTTTAAGGTTTTTAAACTATAAAACACTATTCTTAAATTAGGAGCTTATATGAAAAGAAATTCTCATAATAGCAAATCAAAACTTAGGAAAGCAAAGAGGATTTATATTAAATAGAAAATGAATAGCTCATTTGTAATTAATTAGAGAGAAGGGATTTAAATAAATAATCAGTAGAAATAAATTAAATATCATTCAAGTGATGGAGTATTTGAAAAATATCTTATATTGATATATGTGAAACTATGAAATCAAGTAGCTCAAATACACCGAACTTACTACTCAGAAATAAGCAAACTATCATATTTAAATGAGATAATGATAAAGGTTAAAATAGTAAGGAGATCTTCTTAAAGCTAGCAAATAATTGTAATTTTGCTAGTTAGGGCCAAGGAAAATAGAGAGAAGCTTAGATTTTTATTTAATTTAAAACTAAAATTTTAACATTTTAAAAATGCTTTTGCGAGTAAATACACTTCCATTTATATAAAATGAAAGAAAATCAAAAGCTGAGACAGCAAGCTAAATGAACATCAAATATTTTATCTAAATAAAGAACAATAAAGTAACAAAATACATAAATAGGTTAGTTAAAACTTCACAAGCTCACTCATAGTGAAAATTAGCTTATACAAGCCGTTTCCACTTCTTTAGTAACAAAGCGTTTTACTAAGAAAAATGAGTCTTAAAAACAGCTGCAGATTGTGTACAATTAAATTCATAAATAAAATGAATTAAATAAAAGTTACGATAGAGCTCTTAATTGACAATAGGTTTTATAACCTAAGTTTGAATCTAGAGTTTAAATTCCCATTAGCTCAGAGAATTTACAAGGCAATAAACATGAAATTATGTATGATGAAAAGTAAAGCCTAAATAAATCAGTTGACATATTCTAACTGAAAAATAAAAATTTAGATACAAAAAACGATTAATCTCATAGTGATAACTAGCTGCCTAGTTTAAATTATAACTCACAAAATTCTAAAGATCAACCAATTTCAGGTTTTTTGAACTAGAGTATAAAAAATATTAGTACAGGCTAAAAGAAAAAAACTCATAAACCTCATGACTTAAACATATCCAATGCTCAAAAAATTACAAGTTTATCCACATATGAAAGAGATAAAAGTCCTTAAACCTGTTAGCTTAGGTCAAGCTCAAACAAAAATTCAACTAGTTTTTCTAAATATGCTTTAAAGAAAATAAAGCATAAAAAAATCTAAGGCTTTTAGAAAGCTTCAGAAACTCAATAAGACTAGAGCAAATAAAAGGATTAAAACTACAATTGAGAAGTCTAAAGTCCTTTGGTTTAAAGTCAGAATTTTAATATTATTGGAAGCCAATAAAATATTAAAGTCTTTTAGCTTAATTTTTCTAAATAACGATCTAAGACTCCAGACTTCGCCTAGATTGAAGATTCAGACACATCAGGAAGTTCTTAAAATATTTTCTAACTTCAGTCTCATACCAAATTTACAAAAATTCTAAACCCAACAAACTGTGATCAGCTTTTCTAAAAATGTCTTTAATAAGACAATCTTAAGTTAACAAAGTCAGAGCCTGAAAATATTTAGCAAATAAAGAAAGTAGAAATATAAAAAAATTTGATTAAAAATAGAATTACCTCTGTTAAAAGCACCTAACCCTAGCAAAGACAGTAATAAGAAGGTTTAAAATAAGCAAATGAATTATAAAAATACTTAGTAGTAAGAAGTAAGCCGAAAGTCGAAAGAAGCGAAATAAGTAAGTAATATAATAAAGATCTTTTAGTGGATACTTTAAAGGTATAAAATAATCCTGAAACAATTGATAAGCCTTTAAAGAAATAAAGGTCTAAATCTTTTAATATTAGAATCCTGTAAGAAGATTAAAATGATGTCTAAAACTTTTAGTAATAGTACCAAGCTAATATTGAGCAGACATAATTATCTCCATCTTAGGAGGTTAAAAAAGTAAATGAAGTAAAGCACTATAAAGTTAGAAAAATGATTAAATAGAGAATATAAACTTAAGATGATAATTCTCAAAAAGAAAACAAAAACAAAAACAAAATTTAAAACTTATTCAACATAGGAGTAATTGAAGCAGATAGTTCCCCTTTTTAAGCTCTAACTCCTTAAAATCCGTTACATTGTCATTAATTTTCTTCTTCTCAAACTCCTTCATCTTAAGAAGAGTAATAGACACAAGGCAAAAGATTAAATAGAACAATAACTTCTGTTCATTAGGCTTTTAAAGAAAGATGAAAATTCTATAATTAATAGAAAAATGAAAATTAAGAAAAGCAGTCTAGTCCTACAAGCTCTAATGACAGCCAAAATTTATTTTAGAAATTTTAGCATAAAAAGCAAAATTTAAAAACTAAGTTCAAATCTACTAATGAAAATAAAAAACATTTTCAAGCTGAAAAAGAAAAATTCAAGTCAAATCAAGCTTCGAATTAGAAATTAGCTAAAAATGTCCAAAACGAACTCAAAAAGTGCTTTAATCAAAATAACTTCAATAAATAAGCTTATCTTCAAAAGAAAAACTTAGCTAGTATAATTTTATAAACCATTTAAAGTAAAGCATCTTAAGAAATATCCGATGATGAAAAATATTAACAAACCTTAGCTGATAAAATTAATGAAAAAAATAAATAACAGAAGTCTCCAGGTCAGATATTAGTTTAAAGTAGGCAAGAAGATTAGGAGAATGTTTAAGAAACAAATTAAGAACGACTATAATAAGCTAAAAAATTAACTAAGACATAAATTTTTCAATTGAACTAAAAGATTATACTCAAATGACTAAGAAAATACTCAAAACCAACCATTGAAACTCTTTGCTACGATAAATTAGTAGATCTTAAATATTTATTATAGAACGAAGAATTACCTCAAAGAAGACTAAATCATCAAAATTTCGAAAGACAGCATAAATATTTTTTGGAAATTTTCAATGAGTGAATACAGAATCTCTAATATAATTTAGAGCAAATTCCTGAAGAATTCAAAAAATGGTTTTCAAAAAACTTGGATGACTTATATTAGTGGAAATAAATAGATAGTTTTACAAGGTTTGAAATAAACAGAATATAAAATATATCATAGTCCACAACAAAAGAAAAAAAGTAAGTTTTTAAATTAGATTAATCTATATCATGCTTACTGTTTTTTTTATTTTATCCAAGCATTTCATTCGAATAATTTGCTTAAGTCCTTAGAATTGCAAAATAAAGGTTAGCGAAGAAGCTAATTAGAGAAATCTACTTATATTTGGTAGTATTTTGTAGTTTAATATCCTTCAACGTTTTTTAGCAGTGGGAAGAAATGCAAATGATTATTTTATTATAAAGCAGGATATCATGAACTGAAATTATATCAAGTAATTTAGTGTAAGTTATCTTATATTTAGAAGAATAATGATGGAATATCTCATAAGCTAATAACTTGCGAAAAAATGCAAAAAATAGTAGAGAGTGGAGAGCTTAGCAACTAAGTAGAAAAAGGAATTTATGATTTTGGAAAAAAATTAGTTTCTATCTTTAAGATAGAGTAAAAGGAATGAACTGTTTACTTTTATACTAATCTTAGCTTATTCAAAGTAATTAATAATTTTAAAGATAAATCTTTATCTTGAACTATACATGAATTATTTATGATAAATTTACTTATCATTTCTCTTTTTACTTTCGTTTATTCATATTTTATTGAGTAATTGGGTTTCTTTATAATTTAAAAACCAATTATCTTATGATTAATTCTTTATAATCTTTCAATTATATACATAAATAATTTTTTGTAATATAGAGTCTCATTTATTACATGCATCTCATATTTATTCTATTTCTAAGAACTTAAGTACTTATTTAAAATTTCATCTTGCTTATAATATTTTTAATTTAATATATATTTATCAATTTATCTATAATCATTTATTATTATTAATAGTTTTAAAAATAATCAATTTATTTATCACAGAAGATCTCAATTATTATCAAGTGGCTCGCTTCTGAATTTACTCCTTTTATTTGTTGTACTAAAGTTATTAAACTAAGATTTATTTTAGTTTAGTAGTTAATAAATCTACATATTAATAAGCTTTCTTTTATTTATGTAGAAAGACTAAGCAAATCTTTCTTAATTGGAGTATATAGCTTGTATATTGTTTCTATAAGCAACCTTTTTATTTATTATTTACTATTTACTTTTTTTAATTTCTCCTTAGCTCAAATTAATCCCTTGCTTCGAATATTTATTATGCCAAAGAAGTATCTATGAGTATTATCTTAATCCTGCTGATAGAACTAATCATTCAATTTTTCTTAATTAACTTTTCTTTTCCTTTCTTACATCTATTTTGGATGTAACTTAGCGAAGACTTTTATCTCATAATTTTTATTTATCGTTGCTTTAGTAATTGAGAAAATTAAAGAGTTTTGAAATTAAGCTTTTATTATATTATAAGTTGATGAAGTTATAAAAAATAGGGATATTAATAAGTGGATTTTTTTACAAATAGCTAATAGTGGCCTATGATAAAACTACCTAAAGCAAGTAATTGAATCACGTTATCTAGATTATGTAAGCAATCAATAAGATAAAAGTATCAAGTAACGAGTTAAACGTTAAAAGAGAACCTCAAATATATTAGTATTCAAAGTTTAGTACTTAAGATAAAATTTTTTGTAGATAATTTTTTAAAAAGAGACTATTCAATTTGAAGGTTGCTTATAAAGCTAGATATTTTTTAATTTAATCACAACATAAATTATTATAAAACTTATCTAAAGATAAAATATAACATCAGATTCAATTAGTCTCCAAAATTTTAGACAATAGAAGTTAATAAAAAAGAAATATACTTAAATAGATTTTAAAGTTTAATTCCTTTTTTATTTATAGCAAAGAAATCCTTTCTAGAGCCTTAATAATAAAAATTTATGATAAAACTTAATAAAAAGTCCTTTTATATAGATTGAATAAATCTAAATCATTTTATTATACTTTAAATAAGCCTACTATAAATAAAAATGCTCTTACTATAGTTCATCTTTTATCTTTTTACTCTTATATTTTTGTCTATTTATTAATGCTTTATATATTAAAGTTTTCTCTTAGATAAAGAATAAATATCATTGTATCTAGTAAGTTTATCCGATTATTAAGATAGTAAAACTAAAAATTAGCATTTCTCTCATTTTTTTTTATTGAAGATAGCTATAATACTATAAGGCAATAATTTTAAACTTAATTTAGTCTTGGGTTGTTCTTTATTTATAGAGTGAAAATTAGAAGATTTCTAATTATTTAATAAGCTAAATTAAGAGTTTTAGAGTTCTCAGTTGATGATTTTATGACGAATAAACTCTTTTTAATTGAAGATTCATGAGACTGTTCCAATTATCAAAATTTAGCTAGAAATATAAAATTCTAATTATTTTATATAAGCTTAAGCATAATTATTTCTCCTTTAATAATTATAGTAAAACTTTTATTTTAGTAAATTTATTATTAAGTGATATCTCATAATATATGTTATTTGAATCTTTCTAAACTTATTTTTCAACAATTTTACTATTCTATCTTTCCTTAATTTCCTAAATTGAAACTACCTTTTATTTTAAGATTTTTAGCTATAATATGCTTGTTCTTTCTTAACCTTTTTTTTAACTTGATAAAAAGTTGGAAATTGAGTCTTAATTATTATATTAGTATACTTAAATGCATCTTAAATGTTTACTCAAATTAAGTTTTAATGCTTATATTAGATATCTAGCATTATACTTTTATATATGTTTTCTAATTAATTTGAGTTTAATGAAATTATTAAGATAATCATATATAACTTATAACATAACCTAATTTTTATTGGATGCTTTCTTTATTTGGTTTATCACATATTAATTTGTTGTTTGAAAATTTGTGCTATTCTAAAACTTGCTTGAATCTTCACTGTTATGAATCTTGATAACTTTAGATAATTTTTTATTAATTTATTCAGATAGGTCAAATTCCAATCATTTTCTATTTAATTCATTGACTATTATAAAATATAGGGAACTTATTTGTTTAGTTGGAGTTTTTTTCTTATATAGTTAATCTTCACTTGTACAGTATATTTTAAACATTTTTACCATAGTTTTTCATTATTTTCTTTTATTTTTATTAAAATTTTGATAACTCCGTATTTTATGCCACCTAGTCGCTTTCAGTATCAACATACCATTACTCTTCGATAGTGAATCTCTTATGCAGTGACTATTGTTCTATATCAATTAGGTTGTTAAGTTATTAGAATTTTTCTGGGTTATTGTTTTCAGAATTTTAAATTTCCTTTAAGATCTATTCTGTCCAAGAGATTCTTCCTTTAATTTGCTACAGAGACGGGTTTATGGCTGTTTTTTATTGTAATATTGAGTTTTCAGATTTTATAATTTCCATAATGTTTCTCAGTTCTTAAGTTTGTTTATAAAACTCGGTAATTACCTTTGTTAAATTTGATTCTCCATTTAAAGAAGGTAGAGATTGTTGGTGACATCTTACTAAGAGTTTTTAGATTTTGCTGGAGAAGTCTGCTATTTCTTAAGTGCCATTTCATACATATAACAAACTAATAGTAAGAAGTATTTATAGGATTTTTAGTAAACGTGATCTTACTTCCTCTCAATAATCTATTTTGTCTATATTTTTATATTCTTTGAAAATATTATGAACATCATTTGCTTTTTCTAAGACTTATTAAAAATTTGGAGTTTTCTAATTTCTTTAAAATTATAATTCTATTTCTTGATAAGTAGGGACCTAAAAAAATTAAATTTAATGGTCTGTTTAGTATAAAGTTAATAGTTTAGAATCATGTACATTTTATAATATCTAATTTATTTAGGGAAGATATCTTAAAAACCTTATTATATTTTTTTAACTTTTTCGTTAGCTTTACATAAATTTCTCACCTTTTTTTCAATTGATCAATATTCTGATTTATATCTGCAGTTTTATTTTCTCATTATTTTAAATCATTCAGACTCTTCAAGCTTCACTAGATAAAAGGCCACAAGCATAAAAATAAGTTATTTTCCTTCTAAATGATTGTATTTAATAATTCCCCTAAATAGTAACCTTTTCTCCACTCAGCTTTCGGGAAATTAGCTCATAATTTAATGTTCTGAACTTAATGTGGAAGTATACAAATTTGTTTACTTTATACCTTTTATTATCTATTTGATTGACTTCCTCAGATTCACTTTAGTTTGATAATTCATAAAGCTTAGATATATCATTATAAATAGATACCATAATATACTATTTCAATAGGTCCCTTCACTCTATTATTCATAACTCTTTAGCTTACTAAAAAGCATTATAATTAAAATAACCTTAAAAGGTAAAGCTTGACAAGGTAATTTATCTTTTTATTATTTGATTATCTTTTATAGCATCAACTCCTTTATTAGGAGCATTACTCCTTTCTAATTGAAGAAAAAATAAAGTCTAGCTTTTGCTACAATATAGATATAATTGAGTTTTATGCTAGTGAAAGCATGTATAATAAGGCTGACTGATAGTTGTAATTTTAGCTTTATTTAGCCTTTATTTCTTGATTTTTGTTTATTGTTAGTTTTTCAGTATGTCTTCCATCATTTTCTTCTGAGATTATAAACATAAACTAAAGGAAATTTGTCTTACCATATCTGATATAGTTTTTAATCTTGAAGGCCTGCTAAGGTACTAAATACTTTCTCGTTAATACCATATTCTTTAAGAAAATCCCACAAGGTATTTTATATCAATAAACTAGCAAACATTTATTAAAGCTACTTACATATAAATTAAAGCCTTTACTATCTATTAAGTATATATAAACCGTAAATATCCTAATATATCTATATAACCTTTCTATTCTAACACTTTATTATCTATATTAGTTTAAAATTTAGACCTGAATATAAAAGGCAATCTCTTTCCATCAAACTAATTTGTTCTTTAGCATTTAAAAATAATAAATAGCTTTAAAAGTTTTATATTAGTATAATTTAATAGTTATAGACTAATTAATACTCATACTATTATTAAGATGCTTAATCTGTTTGCTTATATTATGAATGCGATTTTTTGGATTAGTTAATGATTTATGTAAAAGCTTTAAAATGCTTTTTGGTACTCCTTAAAGTTTTTTTTGTTATTAGACTAAAATTTATCTTATCTGAAATTTATAATCGCTTTGTTTAAATAAAAAAAGTCAGAAAAATTCAAAGTATTGTAAATTTAATGTTTTTAAAGATTCAATAAGGAGATTTCAGACGCATTAATAAGCCATCCTATCAATTTTAGCATACTGAAACTTGTTTAGATGCTAATTTAGAGAATCGCTTTATTTCCTTTAAGAACTAATATTCACATTACAAAAATATAACCTTACTGATTGTTCTAAATTAATATAACTTTATCTAGCTATTGTTTAATATTAATCCTTAACTAAATTCTAAATAATAGATGACCAAACTCATAAAATGATGCAAGGCCCATTTTCATGCCTTTTTATAAAAATTGCAGAAATCTACTATGAAGTCAAAAATACTAGATTACGATATGTATCTAATCATCTTTAAAATGCAAGATAAGCAAAAAGACCTAAATTCATATATAAAAAGAGAAAGCATAAAAGCAGATATACTAAAGAATTAAATAGTTATAAAATAGGAAAGCTAAATATAAATTTTTAAGCTATAAGATTATCTTATAACACCATTATTATATCTATTTAAGGAAAAGAACAAATCATACTTTAGAAAAAAATTTGAAGTTGTTAATTATTTTTAGGATAGAAGCTATATAATTAATTGTTGAGAGATGCTTATAAATTAGTTTCATTAAAGATATTGAAGTGAATAACTTAGAATTAATAATATGAATTAAATAAGCATATAAAACGTGTAAGATTAAAAGGAAATAGAAAAGATGAAAATCATTCAATCATTTATTTTAGAAATTTTTCAGAATAGTAAGAACAAGTTTGCGATAATCAGTAATTTTCGATTCTACTTCTTATCTAAGTTATTCATTTTCAGCTATTTTTGCATTTGTTCTCCAGTTACAAGTTGTGAGATATTCCATCATTAAAAAATGGATTTAGTCAAAGTAAATGACTAGGAGTATATTAACAAAAAGAGGCGTATAATGAGAAATAAAATAGGGAGTTTAAATTAAATTGATGAAAAGAAAATTAGAAGTAAAATGATTCGGATTATCTGGTAAAAAGTATACCAGCAGAGTATCGTTGGATTACTAAAAATCTCTATAGCTTCCACTTGATTCTATTAATTAGTTAAGTGATTTCGATATTTAAGATTTATAAGGAGATAAATAATAAGAAATTAAAGAGCTTTGAAATAATTTACACGATAATAGATATTAGAAAAGAAGTTGTTTGCACCATATTTTTCTTTCTACTAACACTGAACTTAAAATCAATATAAAAAGCTATCAAAGAGCAGAGCATATTTAAAAAACTGAGATTACAAAGGCTCATAAGTGATAAATGATTTTAATATCTTAAATCTTAACTCTTAATATTAGAGAAAAAGCTAAACACTAAAAAATTTAATTATCATATAAAGATCTAGGAAATATTTTTTACAAAAGCAGATTTTCACTCCAAAATTTAAATTAAATAAAGCTAATTTCATCATAGCAATAAAAAAACCTTCTAATAAAATCTAAATGAATTTTTTTAATTCTTGCTTTAAATACAAAAAAAATAAGCTAATTAATTCATAAGATGCTTATTCAATTTATAAAAAGAGTATTAATTAGTTTTTAAGAGTATAAAAACTAGAATGAAGGTAGATCTTAAAAGTAAAACTAAACAGAATTACAGATTGTAGGATCGAAATACAGACAAACTTGAATTTGTTAATCCAGATAATCAAAATTTAGTAAAAAATTAAAATAAAGTTGATTCATTGTACCATTGCTTAACTTTAATTAAAAAAAAATTCTAATTTTATAATAGTTATACAAAAGTTACCTTAAAATAGCTTTTTCAATAGATTGTTTAAATTTTGCTTTAAACTTGGTTAAATTAAAAAAAAATTGCTCTATATGCAATAATTTTTTACCTTTTATTCATAATTATTTTCATATCTTCACTATAAACTATAAATCCATCGCTTTTTAAAGTTAATCAACAATTTTAACCTATTAATTAATCCATAAATTTTAATAACTTTTTTACAATTTTTTATAATTATTCAGTTCCTCTCCTTATATTCATTATTTTTAAGTTCGTATTTTCATCTCTAATTTTTATTTTCACTCTTATATTCTTCTTTGGAAGCTAATTTTAACTTTTATTAATAAAGTTCCTTCAATTTTTTAGGCTTATTTTACAATTTAACTTTTCAAAACTAAAAAAAGCTTCAGGTTTCTTTTTTTCTCTAATTTTTAGTTTATTTTATCTTTCTCTTTAACGTTTTTTAATAATTTGCATATCTCTTATATCACAGAAATTCATAATGAATCCTAACAATTTAAATATTTTATCTTTCACCTAATTCAGATAGACACTAGACTAACGATTTCTTTTTATCTTCCAATTTTTTGAGTTATAAACAAAATAAAATTTTAATTTGCCTAAAGTTAAACCTTACATTTAGATTTTTTTGTCTGAATATCAAAATAAAAGTAAGCTAAAAGCTAAATCTTTCTCATTAACTAAAATCGCGTTCCTATTTTATTGCTTAAAAATAGTTTTTAATAACTTTTAAAATATTAAAATGCTTCTAAGAAGATGCTTTAAGATATAACCCTTATTATAAAAAATTTATATACAGAGAATTGTTTCGAAAGATAAGGAAGATTTCAAACTGATTATAAAACTACCTGAATATTAAAAAAATCCTAAATCCTTAGAATCATTTAAACTTAAGAAAGACTAACATGAGATAGACTATTAAGAGATTAATATATTTGATTAGAAACTTTTTTACTTATATCAACCTTATTTTAATTCTCCTTAACTTAAGAAATTTAAATTTGAAAAGCTCTTTATACAACTATCATTTTAGTAGCTTGCTTGCATAAAGATCCGTTAAAAGCATATATTAAAATTAATTTTTCTTAGTTTGCTAGTGAGTTAAAATCATTTCTAAAGCAAACCTTTATTTTAATTTTTAGCAAATAGAAATACAATCTTAATATAGTTCTAATGTAAATCCTTAGGTTTTCTTAGATATTTATTAAAGCTGAAATTTTTATTTATATTTAGTTTTAATTTCTTTAATTTAAACCAAGATTCAATACCAAAAGTCTCTTATTATACTTAAAGAGCTTTTATTGATCTAGTTCGTCTTAAAAAGGAAAGAATATTTATCAAAGGTAGTAAGACTTAGGATCGAATTGCTTGATTTATTGCTTTAGTTATGGATATAAGCCCTATTTCATTGTAATCAATTGAAAGCTTTAATTTTATTTTTATCACTATACATTTAAAATCCTTATTTGACTCTCATTCAAATTAATACAAAAGCAATCTTAAAATTAATAAGTTACACAACTTAGGCTACTGAGAGTTTGAAGTACTAAGATCCTAGAGTATATTAAATAATAATGAAAGAAGCTATCATTTTTAGACGTTTAATAGCTTAGCTCTTATATAGTTGTCAGTGAAATAGATGAAAGGTATGATATGTATAAGCTTAAGTAAAATGAAGCATCTTATTTAAATCAGACTCTTCATACAATAACTTGTTATAAAAGGGAACTAAATAGATGGAAAAATTCTATGAGATTTGCTTAATAATTTAGTAGGCTAAAATATCAAATTATTAGAGCAGTCTAGCTTTGAATTTGGAAAGCTTAATGTCTAGATTTTAAGATAAATGTTCAATTAAATTCCTTTTTTATAGTTTTTTGCTTTAGATATTAACAATAATCAATATTAATACTCAGAAGATCAAAGGCAAAAGTAATCCTTATCTTGGTTAATGACTTAGGGTAAAAAGCTACTCTGAGATAAAAAGCTTCAGCCAATGTTTAAAATAAGAATAAATCTTGAACTTTAATATAAAGATAGATTTATCTCTTTAACTACATTCTATTTATAATTTAATAATTTAAGCAATGCTAATGAAAATTATTCTAACTATTTACTAATTATTTAAGACTAATATGCAATTTTTATAGTTATAAGCAAGGATTAAGTTTTATTAAAGCCAGTCAAACTTCTACTTTAACTAATTTATTACATATAAGAATAAAAATAAGCATTCAAAAAGCTTTTTGGCTTTTTCTGATAGAACTAGATAAGTTAAAAGTCATCTGGGAGATTTTTAATATAGCCTTTTAACATTTCCTATATATATTTTTCGTTCTTTTACCTTTTTTAATTGAGTTATTTAAAGAAATTATTTTAAACCAGACAAATAATTACATGATGCTGTTCTTAGTTTGATAAATAAGAACTACATAAATATCTCAAATTTAAAAATTCTATTAGATGTCAATTTTATATTGTCTTTATTCTAAATACATAGTTATGTAGTTTCATACTCATTTTCTTAACTGAGGAAAAATTTAAGTTTAAGAAACAAAATAGAGATAATTTATTGAATGGATTGTAGCATTTTATTGGCTCTTAATTTAAAAATCGATAAAGTTAAGTTTAATGCATATAATCTAAAATTATATTTACTTTTAATTATCTAAAGCTATATTTGATCAAATTAAGCTCTGAGATTAATTAAGCTATTTAACTCCATAATTGTGTATCTTTCAATTTGTTTTAATTTAATAAAAATTAAAACTTCAAAGTTTTGCAGATCATTTAATCTAAGCTTTTTTCTTTAACCGATTTCTAATTTATGTTGTTAGGAATGAATTGGGTAAAATAGACAATTATTTATTTAATTATTTCTGAGTCAAGGTATAAATAGAATTATTTGTTGATTATGAAGAATAACTAAAAAATTAGCCAAAAGGGAAAGGAAAAATTTAGAATTTATATAAAGAAAATATTAAGAAGAATAAGTTTGCCTAGAACCAACCTAAATTAGAATTTTATATCTTAATGAGTCATTAAAATTATAACCAGCCTCATCATTACATCACAAAAAAATAGATGAAAGTTTTAAGAATCTTTTGAAACATTTAATCTTAGCTTTAGTTATTAACTTAAACTTCATTTTAATTTCTTATTTTGCTTACAATCCACTTAACTAAGGAAATATGAATTCTTGCTCAGACTTATTGAAATAATAAATTATTTTAATTTTGTAAGGCTTTATGCATTGCTTTTAGTCTTATATTTCTTAATATTTTAAAGTCCCTAAATTATCTTTTGTTGCTTTCATTTACTTATTTTAATTTAGTAGCCATTGATTTAATAACACTTAAGCTTTTTCCACCCACAATAATAAAATTTATTTTATTAATTTTATAGTATGTTATCTGAAAATGACCATCATATATCTCATTTCTAATAACTTGTTCATAAAATATTTTATTGAAATACAACTCTTTAACTTAGTAAACTATTTCAAGCTTTAAATTCTCACTTCTTATTTAAATGAAATTTCAAAACAGCAGAGTTTATCTTTATTTACAAAAGACTTTAAAAATTATTGGATCCCTCTTAAATATTTTTGCCTTGATAAAGCAAAATTGAAAAAAATTCTCAAAATTATGAGAAAACAAATAGCATCTATAAAAAATCAATTTACTCTAGTCTTTAGATATTTCGACACTTTTCAAGACTTAATTTTTTTAATATTGGCTAATATCTAACTTCCATCACATGCTTATATTCATATTTATTGCTAAATAATTCTTTTATTACCTTCTTATAATTCTAGTTTTCCTTGGTTGCTACTAATAATAGAAATAATATTAATAAGAGCTTATTTATAGATTCTCCTTTTAGTCTATTAAGAGACTCTTATAAATATATCATATAATAGTCAATCTGCTTTTATGAAGACTCATCTAATAGAGTGTTTGATTGCTAAAAGAAAATTATTTTAAATTTCATTTTTAATTAAAAAATGATGAAGAACACAAAAGCTTCAATATCCATTTATTTGCATTGCAAAATTAAGGGATATCTCACCATGAGCTCTAAGAAATTAAGCAAATTTACTTGTATTGTCTGCATTCTTATATTTATAACTTTAGACTTTGAGCCTTAACTTGGCTTTATCTTAAGATAATAACTCTCTACTCCACTCAATTCCTAAATTAATCTCCCTATAATTCTCTATATTTCTCTGATGTAGTTAGTTTTAAATAAAAGTAGACTTTTAATTTTCCCGAAGAAAAGCCTCAGAAAATCTTTCAAATTTCAAAAATTTTGCAAAAATTGTTAATAAATCAGACTAGAAAGCTCTAGGTTTCTACAATGTTATCTATTTAAACTTCTTCTGATTTAGTAGTTAAATACTAAGAATGGAAAATAAGCATTTAGATTTAAAAAAAGCCAAATTTCATAAATAGGTATTAATAGAGAAGGGGATAAATGTAGATATGGCATTTGATTAGAATACTTAACTATTATACTCATAAATATACAAACTTAGCAAATGTAGAAATTGATATTGAATCTAATTTAATAGACTTTTAAATATCAATTTTCAAGAGTCTTAATATAAGAAGATATAATACCATATACTTATATCAAAAGTAAATAAATTAACTATATCTCATAAAAGCAAAGAAGGGTTTATCGTATTGTTGGATGGAAAAATGAATAAGCTTTTTATTAATTAGATAGAGAGATTCAAAGGGAAAAATGTAAACGCTATTCCTTTCTAGTTATAATTGTGAAAATATTAGCGTATAAATATAAAACATTTAGATAAAATAGTTAAAATATCCCAGAAATTAAATCAAACTATTATAGTAAAGTGAGATAGTGACGAGGTATAATAGTTAGATGGACTAATAAAGCCAGTAAATAATTTTAATTTTGCTAGTTTGTGAAGAGGATTAGAGAAGAATCATATTTATTTTTATTTAAAACTTATCATTTTGAGAATTTTGTCTTTGAGTAAATATACCTCCATTTATATAAAATGAAAGAAAATCAAAAGTTCAGGTAGCAAGCTAAATTAATACCTAATATTTTATCTAAACAAAGAACAATAAAGAAGTAGAATGCATAAAAAGGCTAGTTAAAGCTTCATAAACTCACTGATAGTGAAAATTAGCTTCTACAGGCTGTTTCCACTTCTTTAGTGACAAAGCATTTTGTTTAGAAAAATTAATCTTAAAAACAGCTACAGGTAGCAAGCAGTTCGGTTCCTAAATAAAACGAATTAAATAAGAGTTATGATAGAGTTCTTAATTGGCAATAAGCGTAATAGTTTAAACTTGAATCCAGAGTTTAAATTCCCATTTTCTCTGAAAATCTTCAATTACATAAGCAGAACATGATATTTAACGAAAGATAAAGTCTAAACAAGTCTGTTGATATAATATTATAGTAATAGAAAAACTGCAATGAATAAAATGATTATTCTAATAATAATATTTAGCTGCCTAGTCTAAATTAAAGCTACTAGAAAATCCATAGTCGACCAACTTCTGACTTTTTGAGCTAGAGCACAAAAAATATTAGTACAGGCTAAAAGAAAAAAACTCATAAACCTCATGACTTAAACATATCCAATGCTCAAGAAATTACAAGTTTATCCACATATGAAAGAGATAAAAGTCCTTAAACCTGTTAGCTTAATCCAAGTTCAAGTAAAATCGCAACTAGTTTTTCTAATTACGTTTTAAACAAAATGAAACATAAAAAAATCTAAGGCTTTTAGAAAGCTTCAGAAACTCAATAAGACTAGAGCAAGTAAAAGGATTAAAACTACAATTGAGAAGTCTAAAGTCCTTTGGATTCAAGTTAGAATTTTAATATTATTGGAAGCCAATAAAATGTTAAAGTCTTTTAGCTTAATTTTTCTAAATAGCGATCTAAGACTCCAGACTTCGCCTAGATTGAAGACTCAGACACATCAGGAAGTTCTTAAAATATTTTCTAACTTCAGACTCACACCAAATTTACAAAAATTCCAAACCCAACAAACTGTGATCAGATTTTCTAAAAAAGTCCTTAATAAGACAATCTGAAGCTAGCGAAATCAGAAATAGAAAACAATTAGTAAGTAAATAAAATAGAAAAATAAAGAAGAACAAACTAGATCAAAAATAAAATTAACTCTACTATAACTACTAAATTCTAGCAACGAAAGTAATAAGAAGGCTTAAAATAAGCAAATGAATTATAAAAATACTTAGTAGTAAAAAGTAAGCCGAAAGTCGAAAGAAAAGAAATTATTAAATAATAGAAGAAAGATCTTAAAGTGGATACTTTAAAGGTATAAAATAATCCTGAAACAATTGACAAGCCTTTAAAAAAGTAAAGATCTAAATCTTTTAATATTAGAATCCTGTAAGAAGATTAAAATGATATCTAAAACTTTTAGTAATAGCACCAAGCAAATATTGAGCAGACATAATTATCTCCATCTTAGGAGGTTAAAAAAGTAAATGAAGTAAAGCACTATAAAGTTAGAAAAATGATTAAATAGATAATATAAACTTAAGATGATAATTCTCAAAAAGAAAACAAAAGCAGAGTTGAAAACATTGAAAACTTGTCTAGTATAGGTGCTGCTGAAGTTGGTAGTTCCCCTTTCTAAGCTTTAACTCCTTAGAACTAGTTACCTTGTCAATAATTTTCTTCTTCTCAAACTCCTTCATCCTAAGAAGTGTAATAGACATATGCAAGAAAGTTCAATAGAGCAATAACTACGGTTCATTCGGCTTTTAAAGAAAGATGAAAATTTTATAATTAATAGAATAATGAAAACTAAGAAAACTAGATGCCTAGTCCTAAAAGTGCTTGTGGCAATCCAAATTTATTTAAAAATTTAGAGCATACAAAGCAAAATTTAAAAGAATAGTTTAAATCTACTAATGAAAATAAAAAGCATTTTCAAGCTGAAAAAGAAAAGTTCAATCCAGATCAAACTTAAAATTAAAAGCTAGTACAAAATGTCCAAAATGTACTTAGAAAGTGCTTTAATCAAAACAATTTTAATAAATAAGCTTATTTTTAAAAGAAAAACTTAGCTAGCATACTTTTAAAAACTATTAAAAGTAAAGCATCTTAAGAAATATCCGATGATGAAAAAAATTAGCAAACTTTAGCTAATCAAACTATTGAAGAAAATAAAGAAGATAAATCTCCTGATCAGATTTTAGATGAAAGTATGTAGTAGGAAGATTAGGAGAACGTTTAAGAAACAAATTAAGAACGACTATAATAAGCTAAAAAATTAACTAAGACATAAATTTTTCAATTGAACTAAAAGATTATACTCAAATGACTAAGAAAATACTCAAAACCAACCATTGAAACTCTTTGCTACGATAAATTAGTAGATCTTAAATATTTATTATAGAACGAAGAATTACCTCAAAGAAGACTAAATCATCAAAATTTCGAAAGGCAACACAAATATTTTTTGGAAATTTTCAATGAGTGAATACAGAATCTCTAATATAATTTAGAGTAAATTCCTGAAGAATTCAAAAAATGGTTTTCAAAAAACTTGGATGACTTATATTAGTGGAAATAAGTAGATAGTTTTACAAGGTTTGAAATAAACAGAATATAAAATATATCATAGTCCACAACAGAATAAAGAAAGTAAGTTTTTAAATTAGATTAATCTATATCATGCTTACTGTTTTTTTTATTTTATCCAAGCATTTCATTCGAATAATTTGCTTAAGTCCTTAGAAGTGCAAAATAAATCTTAGCGAAGAAGCTAATTAGAGAAATCTACTTATATTTGGTAGTATTTTGTAGTTTAATATCCTTCAACGTTTTTTAGCAGTGGGAAGAAATGCAAATGATTTTTTTGTTATAAAGCAGGATATCATGAAGTGAAATCATGTCAAGTAATTAAGCGTAAGTTATCTTATATTTAGAAGAATAATGATGGAATATCACATAAGCTAATAACTGGTGAAAAAATGCAAAAAATAGTAGAGAGTGAAGAGCTTAGCAGCTAAGTAGAAAAAAGAATATATGATTTCGGGAAAAAATTGCTTTCTATTCTCAAGATAGTGGAAGAGAAATGAAATGTTTACTTTTATACTCTTTTTAGGTTATATAAAATAAAAAATAACTCAATATATTTCAACGTAAAAATTAATTTTTAAATGAATGTATCATAATAAAATGCTTTACCATATCTACATTTTTTACTTATTCTTGTACATTTATTAAATAAGCGACAGAGTTTCGTTATGATCCCAAAAAAATGAATTTTATGATTCTTCTATAAATAATATTTCTATTATGCTTGCTAAATCTTTATCTTTTATCAATATGTATCGTTTAATCTTTTCATCGCTCACTTATTTATTTCTTAAAATCATTTAAATTTAAAATTACAACTAACTTGATTATTTCCTTTTAAGCTACATTAAAAAGGAATTTAAATCCTTTTTACTAAGGTTTTAGACTATTTCTTAATTAAATATCTCAAAAGATATAAACTATTACCAAGCATATTAGCTTCTTAGTTTACTTATCTAATTACTTTAATTAAGGTTTTTAAACTAAGATGTCTTTGTATTTTATAATAAATCAAAATGATTCCTAAATTTAGTTTTCTCTAAATGTAAATAAGGAAATTAAAGCAACCTTTGATTAAATTAATCTCCATAATAAGAATGCTTATTATGTGAAAGAAAGTACCCATTAGTATAATCTTAACTCTATTAGGCAGATCTTATCCCTGCTTATTTCTTAATCAACTATTTTTTTTCTTTCTTGCAACTATTTTACAAATGTTCCAATAAAGAACTTTACATTTAGTTTTTCTATTTCATTTGAAGTTAATTTTACTTAGAAATAGTTTGAACATAAGAACCTAAAATGAAGGTTTTTATATTTGCTGATAAAATGAAGAAGTGAAAAGAGAATATTTATAGAAAGGTAAAGCTTTATTTAAGAAATTATTAATACAATAGAGATCCCAACTTAAAATAAAGCAGTGCAGGGGAAGTAAAAGAAGCAAGTTATCTAGATTTTGTAAACAACCATTTAAATAAATATATCCTACATAGAGAAAACATAATAAAAGAAACTAAATCTAAAAATTAAACTAACTCTCAAAAAGAATATATTCAATACAAGTTTTATTTTTATTAGTTTATCAACAGAGGCTAGTTATTCAAAAGGCGTATATAAAACTTTAGACTTTTAATATGCTATGAAGTTTTATTATAAGGAATTGAAGGAATGAATATTAAGCTTGATCCAGATATAAAAATTGAAAATTATTCTATCTGGCATGTATTTATATATCATGATAAAATACCAACACCAATTAAAATATGTCTTCAATATTTTGCACATAAAGGCTGTGAAATGTAACTTGCAGTAGTAGTTTTAAAGTTCAATCCCGATTAACTTGTAAAAAAGGATCTCAACCTTGGTCATTAACAATAAAAATTATAGTTAAAGATTTGAATTAAAATATTAAAAATTCATCAATGATTCCTTTAATAAAACTTACTAAGAATCTAAATAATAAGTTGGATACTAAGATAAATGTTTATAATAAAAAGGTCTCTATTTAATAAAACCTTCTATCCCTTTTACTTTACATAGATGATTTTTCCCTTTTTTATATATAAATTTAACTATTTTAGTTATAGCTTATCAATTATTTTTCTCACTTATAAAATTTGCGGATTTACTTAGAATAATTGGCTATTATATCTAAAAAGCTTTATCATTGCCAAGAAAATTTATTATTTCCAAATTTATCCAAAAATGAAGAAAAGATATTGGCTTTTTTAATTTGCTTTATTCAATTGATTGCTAATCTACTCATTTTATATGAGTGATCTTTATATCTTCGACTGGAAAAATTATCTATTTTATAGACGAAATCCAAATGTTAATTTTTTTCTAAAGACCTCAAATGTAAATTAAAATAGAGGGAAATACTTTTTAACCTTTAGTGATTATTTTAATTAAATGTTTACTAATCTACCTTTATCTTATTTCCTTTAATTAAAGCACTATTTATTTAAAATTTTTGGCTAGAGTGTATCTTCTCTTTTTTAACCCTCATGCTTTTAGGTTAATATAAAAAATTGGAGGATTAAATTTAAATTATTTACTTTAAGTTACTTTAATTTTTCTTAATTATGTGCTCAAAAAGATTTAAGTTGCATTAGATATCTAAAGTTATACTCTTATATATGTTTCTTAATTAACTTGATGATTCTGTTATTATTAAGATAATCATATATGATAAGCTCAAAGTTAGAAATTACTTTGAGCTTTTAGTTACTATAAAATCAGACTTTCACTTTGTAGTCCATTCCATCTTTTTTGATTTTTTTAAGATAGTTATAATTATTATTTTTTCTATCTAGGATTTACATTAAAAATCAGAATTTACAAATATTTTTCATAACGAAAATTTATATTCTTGATATATGGAATCCTGAATGAGCTGAAATGAAATCTTTTTTAAGAATTTCTTAAGCAGATTGAATCTATTAAGTACTCAGTTTACTACTTTATTTAGGTGATATTTCAAAATTAGTGAAGTTCTTCCTAACTTGTTCGTGTATTTGCATACGTTTTATCGACTCTATTTTTCAAATAAATCAATTTTTCTAGTTTTAACTATATTTTGTATATTTTCATATGGATATAAAGCATATTTCAGCTACTTCTAACTTCAATATTAAAAAACCCATATATTTGAAAATCATTTATGTCTCCTAATATTTAAATTTAATAGCCCTTCTACTATATTATACTCTTACATCATCTATCTTCATTTCAACTTCAATAATATCTACTCATAAGCGAATGATTGAACTAAAGGCTTAAATTTAGAAAAAGATAACTTTTTTCTTTCTTAATAAATAGCTTCCATTGAAGTATTTGCTTTTCACTCTCAATTAACCCTAGATATATAATTATCTATAGCCATCATATTATTATTCCAAAGATACCTTTTCTCTTTTGATCCTATTCTCTAGCCAACTAAAAGTTATCATGTTTTAAATAGTTACGAGTATTCAAATAAGAAGAAGGAATCGTTCTTTTGCTATTAAATTAGAACTTAAAGTTACAACTACTTTATTATCCCTAGTCCTTTCTTATTGAAACTTATCGTGGTCTAGTTTTTACTACAGAATAGTGATTATTAGGTGATATACTAATAAAAGTGTGCAATCTAATTCTTGCTTGAAGGATTTTAGATTATAACTTTATAAAAATTAGAATCTTGCTTTTTGCAGTTAGCTATTAAAAGATATAAAAAGAGGAAATTTATCTTAGCATAAGTATCAAAATTAATAACCTTTTACTACAAAAAAAGGAACTAACTATTCCTCCATTAGTAGCAATATCAGTAAGAAAGTTGTGCATAAGACTTTGAATCTAATAAGATAATAGCAACTATAAGAGATACTAGTGAGTAAAAGGTATAAATAAGGAATTTAGGAATTAATAAATAG
Organism: Loxodes magnus; assembly: GCA_946699065.1. Lineage (NCBI taxonomy): Eukaryota > Ciliophora > Karyorelictea > Loxodida > Loxodidae > Loxodes > Loxodes magnus. The sequence continues at coordinate 82,055 of CAMPDV010000152.1, forward strand.
CTACCATTAATCTTTTAGATTATTATACTATGCTCCTTTTTTCATTCTAAACTTTAGCTTTAGATCAGTATATTGCTAATACCCTATTTTATTCATATAAATTGCTTCTTTAGCAGCATATTAAAATATATAAGCTTTTAGAATTATGGTGCCATAATATAATGTAATGTCTCTTTAGTTTAAATCAGAGGTTATTATAATTAAAATTTTGATATAGAAGCTAAAACAGTCTGTTTATCTACGAACGTGGATGGTTTTGGGTATTTTAACTATAAATAAATATCTTAAATGCTTGTTGGTGCTAACTTTGAAGTATCCTTTGGTATTTGAAAAAAATTAAATCTTACCTGAAATTTATACCTCTATGCTTAAATCGAAAAAGTATATGAAAAAATTTAAATTAAGGTAGTATAAATAATATTTGAAGATAACGATACCTAAATTTCCATTGCATTAGTTAGCAATCCTATCAATTACATTTAATGTACCCTAATCTCAGTCACTAAGACTATATAAATTTAATTATACAGAATTATTTTATTTCCTTTAGGAACTAATATTCACACTACAAAGATACAAGCATACTTATAGTTCTAAATTAAAATAACAATTTTCTAGCTTTTTTTTAATATTAATCCTTAATTAAATTCTAAATAATAACGTATGATTTAGATGGTTTGTAATACTTTACATTGTAAGAGTAAGTCAATCAAATACTAACCAATTTTATTATTCTAAGAGTTTGATTAAACTCACATGTAGATATAAAGTTACTATTTCCTGTATATTTCTTTGATTCCTTTTTATTTATAACATTTAGGACTATATTTCAACTGATTCTTACCAAGAATGAAATAGTTTTATAAGCTTAATTAGAGCTATATTTTCATATTATCAAGTGTCTGATATTTAGATATTCAAATTAGAATCCTTTTAAAGGTTGAGAGTCTTGATATATTAAAATATCCTAAGTTTTAGTTAGTTCCTTTAAGATGTAAATTCTAATTATTTAACTCACTTTATTAAATCTAAAATATTAAGAATTAAGTAATTAATAAGCCAAGCAGATGTAATGCTTGAAGGTTCATTTTAATTTTTCTCAGATAATTATAGCAGGATAACACTATGAAATCAAAAATACCTGATTATGACATTTATAATCGTTTCTAAAAGGAAAGAAAAGCAAATAGACCTAAATTTAATATTTAGAAATAAAGAGAAGAAGAGAGCAAAGCATTTATACTAAAGAGCTAAAAGTTTCAAAAAGGGAAAGCAATATATAATTATTTAGCTTTAAGATAAGTTTAGGATAATTTTTTAAATCAATGGTATTTCTTTTTTAAGGTTGAAGAACAAATCGTATTTTAGAAATCTACTTAGAAGCTGCTAAATAATTCTCTAACATTGCTAAGTATTAAATACCGTTAATAAGAGACAGATTATAGTACTTCTTCCTTTTGAAAAATGAATTGGATAGCTTAGAGCAAGGATGGCTATTTTCAATAAGCATATAAAACGCATATTAATAAAAGGGATATAAAAGACTAAAAATAAGTTTTACATCTTAAGGATAGATGTTCCTAAGCAAAAAAATAGAATTAAACATTATTATGAGTATAATAAAAGTAACTTAGAATGAAAAAATAAATCAATTAGTCATTGCTTTAAGGAACTCTTCAGAATAGTAAGAGCATTTTTGCCGAAATCAGTAATTTTCGAATCTATTTCTTATCTAAGTTATTCATTTTCAGCTATTTTTTACATTTGCTCTCCAGTTACAAGCTTGTGAGATATTCCATCGTTGTTTCTCTATATTAAACATTACACTAAATTCATTCAAATAGTTTCATTTCAAGATATCTTCTTTAATTACTATTTCTTCACTTTTATCTCTTCCAGCTGATGAAAAACTTAGAAGTATATAAATTTGTAAAATACTTCCGAAAATAAGCAAATTTTTTAAATTAGCTTCCTATGTAAGTTTTATCTTGATCTACTAAGGACTTACGCATAAGATTCTAATAAAGTGCTTAGATATAATAAAAAATATCAGAAGCATTAAATTAATTTTTCTGTATCATAGTAGCTTACTTTTTTTCCTAGGCAAAGGCTGCTGCTACATTTTGAATCCTATTTTATTCGTATCGTGATACTTTTCATAGTTATCGTTAATCTTCTATATTTACGAATATTTTAGCTAGTCATATTTTAACCTCTTCTGGTAATATCTCGAAGCTATTTTGTAGACTCTATATTCACTAGTTAAAAATTTCTTAGAAATACTTAAGTTACATTTCCTAATTTTGGTGGTTATACTTCGTTTGAAGTTAATCTTAATTAAGAAGCAAGTATTTAAAATCTACCAGCTTGTCATAACAAACAGTTTCGATTGTTTACTTAGAATATTTCCTAAGCCATTTGAGGAGAATTTTCTAGTTCTATAAGAAAATTTGTTCCTTTGATAGAATTTAAATTTGTTATTAAGGATGTTAAGATGATTCTATTTCTTATTCTTAAGTGGACTCTGAATTTTCCGTAACTATTTTGATTTTTAAATTATTTTTTAGCTAATTTGTCTCGATAATTTCTTCTTATTTAGTTTATTCTTTCTTTTCAGATTTTTCAGCTGTTGTATTTTATTCTGCTGATCCTTGTAATTACTTAGCTTCTTATTCATTTGGAAGTTCTTTCGAAGATTATTTTTTAATAGCATTTATTAGAACATGAGTAAAGCTAGTTTTTTATAAAAATTCCTGCTTATTAAAGTTGTTTTTATTGAATTCCTTTTTTAGGATATTTTGAACGCTTTGAACTAATGATTTATTTTGCTATTTTTATGGATTAGTGGCTTCATCTAGTTTTTCTTCTTAGTCTTTTTCGTTTTTTGATTATAAAAATGGAATTTTATTACTTTATCCTTTCTAATTCAAGCCAGATATAAAGTTTTTTAAAGTGAACTTACTTTAAGTGCTTTATTGCTAATTTTCCGAAGCTTATTCAGTTTTTTCTTATTATGATGTCTCTTAAGTTTGCTTAGGAATCTAAGTAGATGTTCTGGTAATTTTCTTTATGTTATGCTAAATTTAGGCTTAATCATTCAAAGTCTATAATTTTTACGGAGGTTTCTTCTATTAAAACTAATTTTTAGCTGGAGTCTTTTATTTTACTGGTGGGCAATAACTTGTGATTTTTTCAATGTTTCCCACAACATTTTTTGGTATATTTCTGTTTTCAGTAACTATTAGCTAAGGTTCATTCTCTGTATGGTTTTTTAACTTTCTCATAAACTGTTTTAGAAATTAAGCTTCCTCTTTTTATTTTAAAGGAGAGAGTTGTACTTGCTTAAGAGTATCTTTCTTTTATAAAGTTTTATTCGTGCTACTATCTCATCTTTCTTCCAAAACTATCAAGTTTTAGGATTTAGATCTATTATCATTTAAAGATGACATCAGACTATCCGGATTGTTAATTTAGTTACCTGAGCTAGCCTGAGATTCACAGCTATCTTGTTAGCTTGTTGAAGTTGAAGTATTCTTTAAGAACTCAGGACTTAGCATTAGCTATTTGAATTCTTCAACTCTCTCTTAGAATTACTGAATTGTTTTTCTTTAATTTTAGTTGCTTATAGAGACTAAAGTTTTATTCCTTCTTATTTTATTCTTTGAATCATTTTATTCCTTTTTTTATATGGCATTTTGTTGTTGTTCCTGTCCATTTATCGGCTAAGGACTTAAACCTTCAATATTGTTTTTAAATTGTATATTAATGATTTAATTAGAACTGAAAGTTACCCTTCCTCTAGGTTTCCTTTGATATGTTCTTTAAGGACTTGGTGAAATATCTCTTTAATTCTCACAAATGAAATCTGGAGTTTTAGATCTTTGCTTTTCCAGAACTTAAGGGTTTACTTCATCGTCTTCATTAATAGTAATTTTATAAGAGCACTATTCAGTCTCTTTTTGATTCTAGTTTTCTTATACGGAAGGTTAAATACACTTGACGTTAGTTAATTATTCTGAAATCTTCAAAGTCTTCTAGACATCTTTTATCTTTTTTAGATGTACTTGCTACACTGCAATTTTTGAAAACGGCGAAGATGTTGTATTTATGTTCTACTTTGGCTAGTATGTTTAAGGACTTCTATCCAGATGTTAAGAAGAACTATTAGATGAATCTTTAAAATTTGGACTGTTTTAGGAGTTTTAGAAGTTTCTGCTTTTGCTAGTTGTAATTCCAAAATGACTAAAGCTTATACTTAAATTATTTAAATCTTATCTACTTTAGACACTTGGAACGCTACTTGTAATACTAGGAAGAGAAATATCACTATTCTATATCTCTTTCTATTATTTGAATTTTGGACTTCTTTCTATAATTGAGCTTTTTTTATTTTTAGGCCTTTATAAAATATCAAATGACTTATTTAAGCTTTACATTTCTTGGTTACCCTAGATAATAAGTTTAGTATCTTAGCTATTTTCGGATATAATAGGTATGAAAGAATTTGTTTCGAATCTAATTAGATTCACTTACTACTTATACTAGTTTAGATCAAAGCTTTTAGTTAAGGTATTTGCCTTTGGAATTAGTTAATTGCTAACATTGGTTGGTTGCTTTTTCAATTTACTTGAGAGGTTTATTTCTTTATGGATTTTAAAACTTTAAATACTCTACAAAAGTTCAGTTTCCCCTTCAGTGAGTTTATAGAGTTTAAGCTAAGATCTATTCATCTATTTCTTTACTTTTTTCTACTTCAAAGGGTCTACTTATACCCATTTGGTTTGTAGCTTGAGATTTAGATCACTCTCTTTCATATTTAATATTTATAATAAAGTTTAAAAATTTAGAGTTTAATAGCTAACTAAATAAGCTTATAACTATATAGTCACTAACTTTTATCTACCCCAATTATTTTAAGTTTTTGAGTATTTATTTAGTTATTTAATCTCCTTCCTTTATTTAATTTAATATCAATTTTATGATATTATTTATCTTTTTTAGTTTATCTTGGCTATCTAATTTACTTCTTAGATACTCCTGCTTATTCTAGCGTTAACATTCCATTGATATATTAAATAAATATACTATATGTTCTAAGATTATTCTTTTATATTATTCATTCTAACTATTCAGACTTACTATATTTTAAATTCTTATTTTAGATATCAGTATTAGCTTTATTTAAAATTTTGCTATAGAGCAAGACTCCAGATTTTTAGAGTTTTATTACTTGCGACTATTTTACTTGTATATTCAGCAAGCATATGATTTAATTTCTTTTCTCTCCTTTAAAAACTCTTATTATTATACTCCATTTACTTTAAAGCCAGCCTCATTTAACATTATCAGTCTTAAATGAAAATAAATTTAGCTTTAGCTATTAATTTAAAAGTCTGGTTAATACTGAAAAAATTAAGAATTTAATGACTGCTACTTTTAGCATCTTGGTACATTCTTATCCTATTACTTGAATATCTACTTTTAATACCTCTTTAAATCTAATCACTCTATCTACTCCTTTCTTATGCTTTAAGTTGGTATACTAATAGTTACTTTTTTGTGCTTGCTTAAATTGCTAAAATTTTGTTATCTGATATTTCTAACTTTGAGCTAGTTCTTGCATTAGGAAAAATAGAGTAAGAGGAGAAGCTTATTGAGCTGTAAGATTTATAGAAGACTAGACATTTAAATGGTTAAAATCTAGCTTAAATGAAATAAGACATCACTATCTAAATTCTTGCTTATAAGCACCTAAATTACCTATCATTATAGTTCCCTAAAATAGATTAAGATCTAATAAATATCCTTTCTTATCTTATATAAATACAGTCTAAGTTTATAAAATAAAAGCATATAAAATTGATTTTTACTACTGTTATATCATCCAAGGCTTTACACTCTATTACTAAATATAAAAACAGTAAAGAGACTAAGAGTAGTTAGTTAGTGTATATAGAATAGCTATTATATACATTAAGAACTATAGTAGACTAGTAGTCTTCATTTCTAGTATGGTTTAGGGATACTAGCTGGCTAATTAGATTATCTGAAGTTATTAAAATTAGTATGCTTTTAAGCCTTTTTTTAGATTTTGGTAGTTAGATTATTTAATCTATCCATGTTAAGATTAGCAGGCAATAGGTTGACTAAGGAGTATAAGGGTTGTGAAGATAGAAAGATTGAGTAAAGGCAGATATTTTGGATATAATGAAGCATCTAGCATTTAATTTTAATCTTAAACTTAGGATAAAATTAAGGTGAAGGAGAAGACTTATAAAGTGAGCTACTTATTATATAGAAGCTTAAATCAGAAAATCACCCAAAAGCTTATATTAATACTTAAATCAGTAATCTAGTATACTATGAATAGCCTTAATACCTTTTAATTTAAAACCTAGGAGTCTAGTTTAAAAAATAGAATGAAGTGAATAAATTTAGGAGAATTAGGCTAACTTTTATAGGATAAAATGGTAAAGTGCTTGATAGCTCTTATTATAAATATTAACTAAGCAACACTTAATAAGTTAATTAACAAAGTAATTAAACTCTTTGTGTGCACTTTTATAAGGATAATTAACGGGGATGGCAATATTAATTATCATAGCTTATTGAAGCTAACCACCTATAAATAAATTTAAAGCTTAAATTTCTATTTAAAGCAAGCTTTTAAAAGGTTTTATTATATGATAAAAGCTCATAAGAGTTCGTCAGAACGAATCGAAAGTTTGTTAACTCTTACTCCCTTTATAGAAGCTCATTAATCAAGTATAATACATAATCTACTGCTATAAAATAAAAAATAATGATTATTAACTAAAATGATATCTAATTTAGCTTAAATTTAAACTCAACAACAGAGTAAATACACTTTATGAAATATACATATATTGCTAATTTAAAATTTTATCTTATTTGCAAAAAGTTTGGTATGAGTAAATTTCTTGGTTATAAGATAATCTTAGCAAAAACTAATTTTGCACAATAATGTTTTTATCGTTTTTAATGCAATCGAATTAAAAAAGTTATTTTATTAATTGATATTTGCACTCACAGTTCTCCTGTTATAAGCAATTGAATTTTCTCTGGCTATTTTCTTTTAGATTTTAATTTAAGGATAAATTTTTTTTAATATTTGCTAGCTTTTATTTTATTTGGATTTATTCTCTATTTTTATGTTCTCATGAAGAAAAACTTCAGATTATTTTTATTTCAAAACCATTTTAATTATAGGGAATTTATTAAAAGTCTTCTGAGATATTTCGTATATCCTTTCTTTGTTTTTATATATCTATTTTATATTGATGCTTTCACTCATTTTGTGGAAGAAGATTAGGTTTATCTAAGTAATATAATTGCGTGTTTTGGAAATGTTAATATTAGCCTTTGCAGAATTCTTGTAGTATGTATTGTATGAACTCTAAATGAAATAATAAGTATTGCCAACTCTTTTCTCACAAGCTTTTTAATAATCAAAGATAAAACCTTTGGATATTACTTATTTCTAACTCTTTCATAGCTACAGAGTTTTAATATTATTACCAGGCTTTTGTTATTAGAGGTTTTTAAAGCAAATCCTTCGATTTACATTTATACTTTTTCTAAATTATATATGGATCAGTTATAGTCCACATTATGCAGTTGGAACTCTTTAAGCAATAGAATTTAACTACATCGTTTAAAAGAATTTCTATGAGGATAAATTTGACTATCTTGATCTTAGTATTAAGCATTTGAAGCTGCTTTATTCATAGTAATGTTTTTATACCCCTGTTTCAGATCTAGAAATGTCTAATAGCATATTCTAAATAACTATATAAGAAAGAAGACAACTTTAGAAAAAAGAAAGGCAACTACAAATATTGATAAAGGTAGACTTGTAGTTTGTATTTAAGTCTCTTATTAAAATATAATAATTGACTAATTTTCTCTCTTCACTTGCTTAATAATCAAATATAAGAAAATAGCGTTGCTAACTAGATATCAAAGATAGCATATTTAGCAGTAATGAAATATTTTACTATCTTATTATACAAGCAAGCTTAGCAATATTAATCTAACTATATTTTAAATACCCTAAGATTAACACTTTTGTAGTAAAAGGTATATTTAATGGAAATACCATTACAATTAATATTTATTTTATCTTCGTATGCTTAACTAAACATAATTTAGATATATCCTCTTACTTTTAAATTTCAATCCAGTTTTATATATCTTCATCTTTATCGCTCTCTGTATAATATGATTCTCTCTAGCTCGTTTATTTCATTAATAGATTTGATTTATTAATAAGATAAAAATATTTCAGAACCCTTATAATTTTCCTTTAGTGGTAAAAGTTAACTAATTGATCGGCTATAAATAGAGACTCGTACTTCATTGGAATGATGGTTTATAGTGTTTCTAATTATTCTAGTTTCATTTCAATTTTTGAATGAGATTCCATTAACCTATATAAAAGCTGTTTCCTTAGATCTTTTTATATATATAGTTTGGAGTAAGCTCTTAAAGGTAATAGTTTATCGATCTCAAAATAGATATAAATAGTTAGCTTATTGCTTTTAACTGTAGACATATTAAATAACTAGCCTTGATTATCTACAGATACTCACCTTCTTTTATTATTTCTTTTGATTGCAATTAATATAAAGAAAGGTATAGCTATTTAGTTATTATTGTATTATTCAGAGTATTAAAAAGGAAAATGTGCTTAGTCTGTTAATAGTATTAAGTCAAAAGCCAGAGGACTAATTTGGAACTTTAAATTAGTGCTTTTTAAAAGGAAGCTTAATTTAGCATAATGTCTTAAGTCTTTTCATTTTAGGAGCTTTTTATCTCTTGAACTGAAGGTAAATTATTTATATATTATAAAAAAAGCTTCTGGGTAATGAAAGTATGAAAGTGCTCCTAATACAAATATTTTCATTTTCTGGTATTTAGACATAAAAAAGGCAATTAAAAAGAGTAAGTTTTACCTTTTATCTATAAAAGTTCCTCTGAAAAAGGATGAATCTTAGGTAAACATTAATAAGCATATATGAGCAGAATCAGGTATATTAAAGCTTATAGTTCTCTAATATATTTGCATACAAAAAATCTCAACTTAGATAACTTAAATCCTTCATTCCTATATTTAAAGGAAGAGAAATAATTTAAATATTACGCTTATAAAAAAGTGTAGATATCGAGTATGCATAGCAATATAAGCTTATATTGAAGACATTTTATAAATAAAATTATTTAAGTTAGGATTTCTTTCCGTTACAAAAATGAAGACTCTAATCTTATAGCTTTTAAAGATAATTTCTATCTTTTGTTATACCTATTTTATTAAAGATAGGCTTATAAATAAACTGAGTCTTAAATTAATGTATTTTAAAATAAGCTTAAATGGCGTGATCAAACTAAAAATATTGTAAATCGTAATTTTTAAGTAAGTTAGGGATTTTTTGTTTGGAAAGATGAATATGTAAAGACACTACGAAGTTAAAAGAATGCTTTATTAAGTATCAAGTAAAGAAAGATCCAAATTCATTGATCTATCCTTTAAAGAAGAATGTTATTTAACTACCTAGCGATAATTAAAAAGATTAAAGTTTGAGAGCATATATAGTTATTAAATGCTTTTCGATTTATAAAAAGAATTAACTAAGATCTAATCCTTCAAGCAGTAAGCAATTCTTCATAAAAGACTTCTTCAATCATATACAATAATAGCTATATATAATTATTCATCACTATTGGTTTATATTATCCCAATATAAAAATGCTTAATTGGTTATTTGATATGATAAAGTCTGCTCTCTTATCTGTTTAAACATACTTTATTCTCTTTTAAAATATTGGTCCTCAAGTACTTTTATTAGCAATATGATAAAATTTTATAAAACCTCCATATTTATATTTAAGCATTAGACTTATCTTCGAGATCTTTAATAAACTAACTATAAAATAGATGAGATAATACAGCTTTAAATTTACAGTCAATCCTATATATTTTCTTTAAAACAATAAGGAAGTTTTTCTGGCCAGTCAAATTGATCTTCTCATTAATAAAACTTGCTTCATACCATTGATACAACTTACTCATTTCTATCACCTAAGATTTTAGAAAACATAACCAAGATAAAATTTTAATTTTTGCCTAATAAAATTAGAGACATTTTACCTTAGCATTAAAAAGAAGATAAAATCTAGACATAGTGAATTAAATCTATAATATGAACTTATTAATTATACATTCAATATGAAACATTTTAAATAGGTTAAGAGAAAATAGATTAAACTAAGCTTAATTTAATTTCTTGGCTTCTTCATAATGGAATATCATATAAATTTAACTTTGAAAGCTTTTTTTGAGTTATATTCTTAATGATTTGCTAAATCATTAATTAAAGCTAGCTTCTTGGTATTTTACCTCTTATATGATATGTTAAATATTTGATAACTGAATGCTTTGAGTTATAGTCATTTGCTAAACTCAAAAGTCATATTATTCTAATTCTTTATTATCTTAGCCTCTTAATAGTTTATAATTAATGAACTGATTTAGATTTTAAAAGTAGATCTAATAAACAAATTAATTAGAGAACTTTTAAACAATTATTGGTCACTTATTTCCCATACTTTTCAGTTTGCTAATTATATGGCTGCCGAAGTTGTAAATCCTTTGTTTTACTTCCTAACTAAGCTACTCGTTTTCCATTATATTTTGCATCCTATCTCCTGTTATAAGCTAATGAGATATTCCATCATTATCTCTCTAAAATATTAGACTAACTTACATTCTATTCCGTTAAATGGCACCAGTTCATTATATCTTATCTAATAGAACATACTTCGCTTTGCTCTCTTCCAACTGCTAAAAAACGCAGGAGAATTTGTTGTTGTATAATGCTGCCAAAAGTTAGTAAATTGCTTACATTAGCCTTTTCGGTAAACTTCAGCTTGCACCTTTAAGGGTTCACACATAATATATTAACAAATTGCTTTGATATAATGAAAAATATGATCAGCATGATTTGTATTTGCCTATATCATTAAAACTTACTTTTTTTCTGTTTCAGAGCTTTAGTTCCACTTCTAAATTCTATTTTACTCGTAACATGACAAGTTATTCAATTTTCTGCAATTATCTACATTCAGGAAATATTTTGCCAGTCAATTCTTTTATTTCTCTGGAAGTTTCTGAAATTTGATTTGCAGTTTTGAGACTCACTCGTTAAAAATTTGCTGAAAGTATTTGCACTGCATTTCATGGTCTTAGCGATCCTATTCTTTCTATAATTCCGCTTCGTTTAGCAGTAAGTACCTAAAATCAACCATTTTATCGTAAAAAAGTGTTTTTATTGTCGCTTTTGAGTACTTCAATAGCCATTTTTAGAAATTTTTCGAATTTCATTCTAAAATCAATTTCAAGGATATTTTGCTTTCATCCTGATTGCTTCAATGGCTTTCTTAATTTTTTTTTTCCTCATCCATTTTCTTTTTAATTCTTATCAACTACTATCTTTATCAATCAATAGACTAATCTTATTTAATTTATATTAAACTTTCTGATTTTTCTCCTTATTATTCATCTGACTTATTTTCTAAGCACTCTATCTGACTAGTGTCTAAAACTATTTCAACTGATTTATTATTTTCATGTCCCTTTGATTGTTTTTAAGTTAGATTTCTTCTTAGAACACTAGAGGCTTTATTTCGAAATTTTTCTATGTTTTTATCTGTTTTTTTGGCGATTTGTTCTAATAGCTAATCTTCCTTAGTAGCTACTTACTTTTCTTTATTTTTATTAATTACTTAATTAGCCTCCTCGCTGTATTTTCGTATGTTTAATTCGCTAGTTGAGCTCTATATCTCTTCTGAGCTGTTTTTTTATTCTTTATTATTAGCTTAGTATTTATACTTGATGCTTTATGGTATTTTAATAGCATTTTTATTTAATGCTTTTAGCTCTTGCTGATGCTTTATATTATTTGAAGCAGGAATCTCTGGAATGTGGTCTTGCAAGGTCTAATTTAAATTCTTTATTTGGTTATTTCTAGGAAGTTTGTGCTGCTATTCTATTTTCTCTATTGTATTGTTTGCTCTTATTTTGCTTTTTAATATCTTGGATTATACTTTATTCTAGCCTTCCTCATTATTATTTTACATCTTATACTTAATGATTTAGATATTGCTTTGATCCTATCTTAAAGGAGGTTACTTTTAGTTATTATTCTATTTGTTATTGAGATTTAGGGAAGTATTTCCTGGATCTTCTACATTTCCAAATTTTTGTGATTTAGATCTTTTTCTTGTAATAGGTTTTAAAGTCTGTTTTATTCTTGGCATTTATTGGGCTTGATATTTAATAAGATTTTGATTAGTAATCTAGCTCTCATTCAACTATTCGCTTCATCTTTTTTTGGGTATATTTTATTAGGTCTAATTACTGTTAATTTAGTTCTAAGGAGATTTTTCTTTTGTTTGCTGTATTTCGCTTTTGTTCAAAAGTTCCTTTTTCGCTATTTTTTTCCGTGTAGCACCTTCTACCAATGTTTGCTACTAAGATAAATCTGATTCAAGCCCTGATATGCCAACTTAATTTTCTTAATTATTCACCAAGTATTAATATTGGCTATTCTAAGGACTTGGATCTTTCTCAGCTTTAATTTAAACTTGTAATTGATTTTTGCATACAGAGTTCCCAGTTGTATCCGTAATTTCTATATAAAGAAAGTCAGGAGTTAAGGATCGTCTTTTAACGAACAACTTGTTATCTATTCTCAGGTTTTAATTTAAGATAACTTCGTTAGAATCTGGACTATAGCGGCTATGCTCGTAATTTTATATGCTCTTTCTTTCTTTTTTCTTCTATAAAACTTCATCCTAGACATTTGAAGCTTTTTAAGCCTTTTTAAAAGCTTAATGATCGATTATTTAATTTTCTTAGATTTATTCTTGAGATGGTTAGATACTTATTTTAGAGATAACCCAATTTTTTTCTTATCCATTTGAAGAAGGACTTATCGACTCCTTCAAAAACATTCCGTTTTACTTCATAAGCTTTAAATTTTACTTAGACTATGAATTCATTAGTTTGCTTCTCTGCTATGCATTTATACTGTTTTTCATGCTCTAAGTGCTTGGTGTTAGTAACGGCAGCTGAACATGAGTTCTGTGCTTTTCTAAATTTGTATTGTTAAGTGCTTCAATCTGTAATTATAGCATTTATTTCTTAGAGTTGAACTCTGCTGATGAATATAATTAATTTGTAAAATTGTTTGAAAATCTCTTCTTGGAATCTTTGTCTTTTTCAGTTAGAGAAGGAATCTGAAAGCTTTAGTCAAGCTTAATCTAGCTTTGTATTATATTAGGATTGATATCATAGCTTTAATTCAGATCCACTTGCTTATCATATCTGGCTTTAGTATTGAAAGCTTGCTTTTTAAAACTATTGTTTTTAGTGGAGTAGCATTTAGTTCCTAACCCTGTAAAGCTACTCTACGATGCATCGCTTTAGCTATCATTCAGCTATTGTAACTTAATCTAAGGCTTGGAAGATAGCTTCTTTTACATGGCTCTTTGCTTTGTAAATACATCAGGTTTAAACTTAGTTTGACTCTAGCTGTTTTCTTTCATTTTTATACTTAATTTAATTTAGATTCTCTCTATGATATTAATAAATAAAGCATCTGGTAAAATAGTTATTTTCTTCCTTAAGCAAATAAAACGATAAATGTTTTCAAAAGGAAATTATTAAACCATATTTATATAAAATAGGTAGGTTATGAATGAATCCAAGCAACATTTAATGATTATTAATAGTGTTATCAAAATTTCTCTGGGTTCACTTAGAGATTAAGAGAGAAAGAAAAATCATTCCTTGCTCAAATTTGTAAGCTAGAGAAGGTTTAAGGGCTAGAAGGGCTAAATTAGTGTATGGAGTCTTGGAAAACGAGATTTCGACTTTTCCAAAGAGGTAATACCTGTATTTTTGATAATAACTATAGCATTTAGTTATTTCATCTAGATTGTACTCTCTTATTTTCTTACTTAATAGCTAAGAAATTAATGATTAGACTTGTAATTTTTTTTTCAACTCATATAAGCAAGGGTATTAATTATATATAACTAAGTAGCTTAAAAACTATCTATAAAGAAACTCTAAAAAGAGTAATTGCATGAAGTTATAAAATGCGGAATCTGTTATATAAAGAAATGCAGTCAAGCAATTCTTATTTTACTTGTATTTCATACTTGATATTTATTATATCCCTAGCATATAAAAAGATGCTATGTGGTATCATCTAAGCTTAATTTTATTATTAGATGATATATGAATCAGTATAGCTTGATATGTTTTATTCTATGTTTCCTTTATTTATTCTAAGCTGATAGATCAGATTGGAAAAATTAAAAAAATCATCTAACTATTTAGATTTGGAATAGATTGCAAAGGTAATAAAGAGCATTTGCTAAAATAAAATTTCCTTCTTCTATATTTTCGATTAAAAACTGAGTTAGTTAACTCAAAGGGGGAAAGTGATATAGAATCATTCTTTATTGTAATTATGTGAGAATTTTTGTTTAAGCATTTGATTTGAGTATGTATACTAAAGGTTAACAAGATAGTAAGATAATTTATTACTTATATGAGATTATTAAATTTAAACATCGAATGACTATTAGACTAGGAGAGATAGATTGAATCTTAAATAATATAGTGATAGAACTTATTTCAGACTTATAGAGATTAGCAATTTCTTTTCATTGATAAATCTATTTATTTAAGACAAACTCCATGAGAATTATAAATACTCTTGATTTAATTAATTATTAGATATGCATATTAGCTCTGATTATTCATTCAATTAGATCTAAGTGGTATTTTGGTACTTTCTGTTTCTCTAAATTAAGTTAATTTTTGTGAAAGGAAGATGCTATAAAAATCCTGGTAGTTCTGCTAATAGAATGAATAACTCTTTATATGATGAATTGGAGCCCCACGTTATGTGTTTTGTTTCTCTTATCAATTTTTACTACATAAGGTTTAATAATCCCGAAACTAATTTTAAAGTTTTTCCCTATATTTATAAATAATTCCTTTCCCCCATTTAATAGTTCTAATCCTTATATTCTTATATTAGTTCTTAACTTCTTATTTATCTTTATTATGTTCTTCTATTTTTGCCTAATCTAATTTCCTATAATTGAAAGCTTTACTTATATAAAAGATTTAGAAATCAATTTTATATTCTTAAATAAATAGTTAAAAAGAAACTTTTACTTATATAAATGTATAAGATCTATATGATAGCTATTTAATCCATTATATAATAGCTTTAATATAGTATATTTTTGAGTTTTACATTAAAGTATTATGAATTATGTAATTTTCTATTTAAACGTGTTTTTTTACTTTATGATACTATTTTCTTTTATGTGAGACTGATTAAAAGCGTGAAGTGAAATTGTTATGTATGATTTAATTATTTTATATCTGTATTATCTTCTTTTGATGTTTGTCTTTAGTTTCCTATCTTTCAAATCATAACGGAATTACATCCTTTTGAGTAAAAATACTATGTTATTAGTTAATCTCATTCTAATTTACTAAATGATATATAATCAATGCTTTTAGGGTTCTAAAGCATTTTCAACTTAATCTTTCTTTTTCTACTGGTTTTATTTTACCCTGCTAAACTAATTTAGTAATGAGGAATTACCTTTTAAACTTATATTGCTCGTTATTTGATCTAAGATTAAGTAAAAATTACTTGGTTAATCATTCGAATTAATGTTTATTTTAAGGATTAAGAAAATAAGTTATTTAAGCTAACTTCTTAATACATTTTTACACTTGACACCTCACTATTGTGCTCTAAAGAAAATTATGAAGATTAGCTTAAAACTCGTTTTTACTAATTTAGCAACATTCCTTTTAATGACCAATTAATCCCATAATTTCTATCTCCAGCTTATTAAATTACTTTTCCCATGAAAGCCCTAGGTCTCATTTAATAATATAGAATAGTTATGGCAATAAGATTCTAGAATATTAGTATATAGATAGATAATAATAGCTTCAATATCTAAAATGCGTTTGTTTAAATGTAGTCATATTATAACTTCACTCTTTATTCATACTATTTACACCTTTAACTTTAATAGTTAACTTAATATCTTCCTATTTTTCTTGGAAATCCCTCTATTTTTAAGTACGTTTGGAGTGGAATTAATAGCTTGATTTTCTGGTTTAGATAGCAATTTAGAAGAAGCTCATGGATACTAAGTTTGGTATGTTTCCTGCAAGAACGAGAATTGTGAAAATTAAGAAATAAACTTCCTTTATGTGGAATCTTTTAAATATGAGGAAAATATAGCGGAGACTAAAATTATCTAGTAATAGAAGTAAAGAAGAAAGATTCAGATAGAGGACTAAATGCTAAGTTATTACACTTTTCTTCTTTCCTTCCTTTTCTTAATTTGAGAGCTAAACTATTTAAAAAATAACTACCTTAAAGTATATTTAAAGATAATTAAAATAATATAGCTTATTCAGCCGCTTTATCTTGAGAAGCTAAATATAGATTTGAAAATAGTAGTAATACCTTTTATTAAATTATTATATTAAAAAAATGTATTAAATGGTTTCCTTACTACAACATATTAACGTAACTTCAATTCTATAGAGATTTTAGACTTAACAAAGAAAATATATAATATTTCTTTATCTAAATGGCCTTTTTTTTCTTCCATATATCTACTTCATATCAGTATCTGTTTTCTTTTACATATAGCATAATAACGTTTTTCTTATATATATTGTGATGAATATTAAACTATATAAAGATTATTGACTATATGTTACATTAGCATATTAAAGAATCAAAAAGCTTATAACACTAAAATAGAATAGACTTGATAGATATCGCTAAAATCATTATTAGCTTTACTTCCAAATTTCTTGATAATCATAATTTAAGAACCTAAGAAGTAATTACTCTACATTTTAGTTCATATTATTAAGTTATTTCCTTGCTTATCTCTATATAAGTGTAAGCTACAGTTGAATAATACCTATATTTAATACTTAAATCTGTAATAACTAGACATTTTATGAGCTAGTTAATAGATAATCCACTAAAGTTATCCAAAATATAATAAAAGATAGGGGAATATAAACTATAAAGGGATTTTAATATTCTAAGTTAAGCAATCTTAGTAGCTTTATTTTACAACTTATTATTTAAAATTAATTATGATACTTTATAAATAACTTATTTATAGAAGCTAAGATTCTTACTACTAATAGAGTTGTATGTTTGATAATAAAAAATAGAAGTATAAGTTAAGATAAAGAAAAATACATCAAATTATAATTCTATTTAGTTTAGTTCTTAATCGAGCTACCCTAAATATTATATTTCTATTATAATATTAAAGTTCTTTATTTATTACAATCTTATTGACTCCTCAGTTAATATTGTCAGAATGCTTTCTAAAGTATAAGAAGATAACTTTCTTGATTATTTTACATTTTAGTTTAACTTTAAAATTTTTTCTTTATTTTGGTATTTTTTATCTTTTAGTTACTGATTCCTTACAGTTGCTTTAAAATCCTTCTTTCAAAAGATTAAATATATTCCTTTTTTTTCTTTTAAATGAGTAAATTAAGCAAAAACATAAAATTTCTAAGTTTTATATAAGAAATTCATTATCACTTCTCTATTTATCCTTTAAAATCTTATAAACAGAATTGACTTTATTTCAGTTGTCCCTTCTCAAGTTACTTCTTTATTCTGTTTTCTATCCTTTTAATCTCCATATTCAGTTTAATTTTTTATCAATTAATTGGTTATACGCTTGTTTTAATTTTCTAAATCTCATAGCTCTTTGTTAAGGAATAAAAAGAGAGTAAGCATTTTCCTAATAATGAAATGTTTTAAGTAGCTAGCAAAGTCATAAAGAGGAATTAATAGAATTTAGCCTTTAAAATAATAAAAACTATTAGACTTACTTAGATTGTTTGAAGCTTTTATATCCTTTTCTACATTTTAGTTCCTCTATTTCTATCATTCTAACTAAAATCCTAACTAATCTTATTAAGATAAAATGGATATGTCAATCTATTAAAATATAGCAATTAGTTAAAATATTTGGTATTCATGAGGAATTTTCAACTCTATTCCCACCAATCTTAACTTTCTGGAGGATAAATAATAATGCTTAATGTATTTATTCATTTTCTTGCAAATTTTTGATGAGTAACTTCATTTAGTCTATATTTCTTTCCTTTTTTCCTTTAGTTTATTACTAAGTTATTGCAGTAGAATTACTCAATATTATTCCTGATGCTTCTTTTATAGTATTCTTTTATTTTTGCTACTTTTTTTGGTTTTTTCAGTATTTATTGCATGCAATAAACTTTAATATCCTTTGCTTAGGTTTCTTGTTGATTTGTATTAATAGTATTGCTTCTTCTTCTGTATCCAATTTAGCATCTGAAAATGTTCAGTTTGCATTGCTCTCTCAAATATTATAATCTTATATAAATATCCAAAACTAATAAAAAGCCTAGAGATAGAAGAAAAGCATAAAATGATTGAATTAAAAAGGAATGATAAAAGTAAATACTCTTAGATATTTTATATAAGAGAGACTATTTAAATGATTTTATCAGTATTTAATAATTACTATGCATTTATATTAAATGTATATCTTTACTAGGAATGCATAAGCATAAACCTCTATAAATTAAAATTGCATTAGTTAATTCTAGATAAAACTTCTATGGAATGGAAGTATAAAAACAAAGAGACAAATGACTGATCTATTTTTTATATTAAATAAACTAGATGACTAATGATATGCTTAATATATTTTAATATAAGTTAGTATAATTTAAGTGATTTAGGAAGTGAAAAATATAAAACCTTTAGTATTTTTCTTAATTCTAATTAATTTGATCATAGACTTTATAAAATGGCTTTAATTGTAGATTAAGTTTGAGATGCAAAAGAGTTAATTATAAAATTGTAGGAAGTAACAAAACCATTATGTATTTTTATTGCTTGTATCAATATGACAAGAGGGGATATAGCATAAGATTTTATATTACATTAAATAGGTTAATGAGAGTGAAGTTTGATAAATAATTAGCTATGATTATCATATTAAGTCCCTATATAAATTAGATTTAGACATAGAATTATCAAAACTTACTAAGAATGAAATAGTAAGGATAAATGATTTCACTTAATTAAAGATTTTAAATACATTAGTCATAAGCTACTGATGATAAGTATTAACATAGAGATTATTAATTATATAAAACTACTTATATCTTAATACGATCTACATATAAAGAAAATATATTAGGATATATTTCTGCAAATCTTCAATAATTTATATACCAAATCTTATAAGCATGAAAAGGAAGGATAATGATCTTACAACTTGAAGCATTTCTAAAAAATATCTAGTTAATTAGCATTTTAATTAGAGTCTAATTATATAAAGAAAAGATGATTCTTAAATACTATAACAAAAAATTTGAAATGTATTCAGTATTAAGATAAAATTTAAGTCAAAATTATAAAATTTGATTGAATTAAATAATCTTTATTTACCCTAGGATTAGTTATATTTCATATTTTCCAAATATTAAGTTCATAAATCGTTTAATAATAATATTTTTCTAAATAATTAATTCTTTATTTAGAAAAAGTTTTTTATTTTTGTAAATTTTATCAATAAATAGGAAAGGAAGATAAACTAAGATATATCCTGATATAATAAACTGAGTGGTATATATTTAACTATATATACGTTTTTTTATTAAACTTGGCTTCTAAATATCTTTATTATATTTTTTTCGTCTATCGAACTTATTTCCTTATAATTAGTTTGCTTTAATTATATAGAAAATTTAAAAATCCATTATAATCTTAAGTTAAAGGGCTACTCAAAAAGGAGATATTTTTATAAAAGTATGAAGGCTACAAGATAAATGATTAGTCTACTATAAGTAAAAGATACAATAGTATATATATTTTTGAGTTTTGCATTAAAGTATAAAGTTGAATTATGATATACCTTATAGTTTTTAGAATCTAATGGTTATTAGTTTATTTATGTTTTTTCATTTAAGTGAGATAAAACAAAAATATTAAAATAGAACTCATACTGTATGATATTATTATTTCATATCAGTATGCTTTATTATTAGTTTCTTATGTTTAGTCTTTAGTTTAAAATCCCTTAAATAATAACTGAACTAAAATCTTTTAAGTAAAAGTGCTAATTCATTCTTAATTTTCATTCTGCTTGACTAAATAGTAAACAATCTAATATTTCTAAATTATTTTTATTGTTTTTATCTTATAATTTAATATAAAGGATAATTATAAGCTTAGCTATACACTCTTTTAGTCTTAGTTTAAGTTATATGACTTTAAATTTTTAAGGATTGAGATAGTAATTCTTTATGCTAGCTACTTGATACACTTGATAATTATTTTTGAATCAAAAGATAAATATGAAGTTTAGTGTAAAACCACTTATTACAGTTTCAAAGAATTCCTTATTAATTATGTTTATTTCTGAATTGATCTCTTAAATTCCTAGATTCTAACTTATTAAATAAATTTAAAAATCCTTTATTTTATTAATAAATTATAAACTACAATCGTTTTATATAGAGATTGGATAGTAGTAAATTACACTGTAAATAGATAAAATTAGCTTCGATCATTTAAAATGAGTTATAATATATCTCATATCATAACTAACTCTTTATTCATTCTATTTACATTTTTAACTTTATTAGTTAACTATGTTTCTTTCTCTATTTCTTGCTAAAGCTTCCATTTTAAAGTGAGTTTAGAGTTTAATTAAAGGCTTATTTTCATA
The DNA here is from genome assembly GCA_946699065.1 of Loxodes magnus. Lineage (NCBI taxonomy): Eukaryota > Ciliophora > Karyorelictea > Loxodida > Loxodidae > Loxodes > Loxodes magnus. The sequence goes on from CAMPDV010000152.1 coordinate 102,956, forward strand.
GTTAATTGTTTATTTCTTTAGTTATCAAATAAAATGAAAGCTTTCTATTGCGTTGCTTTACTCTTCGCATTGTAAGCACTTGGAGATAAATAATATCAATTCGATATAGATTCCCTTGGCACTTACAATGACCCTACTAAACTCTAAACAACTCTCTCAACTAAAGAAAAGATAACTTTATACCTTGAGTTCGAGGTTGGAACCTCCTGAATATGGGTTATAGATTCTCAGACAGATGGATTAGAAATTACTGACGGGGAAGATATTTACGATGACAATATGGAAGGAGGTTATGGATATTAAGTTTGGTATATTTCTTGCTCGAATGAGAACTGCGATAGCTAAGAAGCAAAATTCATGAATGTGGATTCTACTGATTACGAGAAGGGATAGCATAACGGAAACGATAATTATTTTGTATTAGAGATAAATTAGGACGATTCAGATAGTGGACTGATACTAAGTTTTTGTGCTCTCCTTCTTTCCTTCATTTTATTATGAGAAATAACTATCTTAAAGAAATAATTTTAGGTAAATATATTTAAATAAGTGATATACTATTACCCATATAAAGTTTGGTAGTATTCCAAAAGTTTTGACTAAAATGCAAGCTAAATAAACTTATAAGTGTTTATTTAATAAACAGGTATATAAGTATTTCTTAGACATTTATGTATGATAAATTAAAATTAAGGAAAGTTATTATGATTTTAAAATAAGTTTATTAAGGTAAATCATATGATTAAGTAATTAATAGTTAAAGAGATTGGAAGCTAGTTATTTCTATATCTATATAGTTAAATCTAGTTTCTTTTTAGAAAATAATAGGAGTGATATAAGTTAAATGTAACTATACAACTACTAAATGAGTACATTAAGTATGATTATTTAAAAGATAAAATAGTAAAAGTAGTTAGATCAAAATAAAGAGCATCAGTATTTATCTCTTAGATAAAAGTACTATTTAAAAGAGTATAAGTATTACTATTTTTAAGATACTTATACTTTAAATACAATTATAAAGTTATAAGGAAAATAGTTTATAAGAAGTATAGTTGTTATTCCTTTAATTCAAATACTTTATCTTAGGAAACTTAATAGAGATTATTAAGAAAGAATTAATATCTATTAACTAGTACTATGTATATCTGAATTGGATAAAAAAGATTCTTTATTGAAGATAATTTAATTCTATTGCAGAAAAAATGTTTAATTGCTTTTCTTAGAGGATAATTGATCCTTTCTTTGTTAAAAAATTGGATTATCAAATTTAATTTTCAATAATACGCTCTTCATAAATCTAGCTTTTAAATAATAGCTTAATAATGAAAGTAGTAGCTTCTTTTTATAGATCTATTGTATAACAGTATCTATCTTCTTTTAAAAATACAGTTGTTAAACTTTGCTCATAGATACCAGCATAAAATAGCAAAAATAAACTAAGTGCTGCATTTACATTTAACAGAGTCAATTATTTTGAGAGTTAGATATTAAAGTTTAGTGAGCACTCCTTAATTTAAATAATTAATAATAAGGTTAAATTAACTATAACTGGATCATAGATTCTTCATTAAAGTTATCAAATATATCTAATAAATATGCTTGTCGTCTGCTATAAAGCAATTTTCTATAAAATAAAGGTTTATTTCCCTAACTTTATTCTTAGTAACTTATTTGCTAAGTTTATTTAGAAATATACTACTTCTTCTAGTAACTTAGTTATAGAAAATTAATCTTCTACTATTAATAAATTTGCTAATTAATTAAAAATAAATGTACAAGCTAAGTTAAATCCTATCAAGTTGTAAGTCTATTCAGCTCTTAATCTACCTTTTCTTAATAGTATTATAGTTTTAAAATTTATTCCTTTACATTCATTCATATAATTAAATCAAGCAAAAAGCTCAAGTTTTTCAGTATTATAGAGAACATTCTGTATCTCTTCTAATTTAATTCTTAAGTATCATATATACTAAATAGATTTTATTAAGAAGCTACTATTTAGATCCATATCATCATTTTTAAAATAACCTGCTTAAGTGTTTACACTTCTGATATCATACCTCTTTACCTAAAGAATTACCAATTTTCTATTAACTAACATTTTCTAAAAGACAAACAAAGCTATATTTATTAGATAAACTAAATTATGAGATAGTTGATGTACAATGATATGCTTAATATAACTTAGATATTTAACTTAATTTTATTTATTTTAGAAGTGAGAAAATAATTTTTTCTAGATGCAAATAAAAATGGATCATAATACTTACGAAATGGTTGTATTTTGTAGATTAGATAATATAAAAAAGAAGGGTAGTACTCTATAGGATATATAGTATATTTATCAATCTTTCCTGTAGAAAATTAAAATTCCAATTATGATAGAGTGCTATACAGTTTATTTCAGACTTTATTTTATTAAGTAAGTTCAAGATAATGAGTAAATTATAAAATCCCAATATGATCCATTATATAAAGCACTATTTAAATAACTAGATTAAGATACTATGATATACCCAAACATTATGAGATGGTAAATTATTATATCATGAGATTCACTTAATAATTAGAATTTCAAACGCATAATTCGTAAAATACTTATATCAAATATGTATAGTACAAAACCTATAAAAGCACAAGAAATTAATATCATATACATAAAAGAAAAAATACTAGGTTATTTCCTGTTTATTTTCAATAAATTATAAATCAAAACTTAATAGAATAAAATGTAAGCATTATTATCTTAAACTTTCAGCATTTCTACATAATTTCCTAGTTTATTTATATTTAAATAAGATGCTAAGTTATATAAGGAAAAAGGAATAGTTGAAAGCTGTAACTAGAAATTTTAAAAATTATTTCAGAGCTTAAAATAAATCTTAAGCTCATAGTTATAAAACTAAAAGGGATTATATAGAAGTGGATTATAAATCTTAGTTTAAATACCTAATTTTCAAAGATTTGCTTCTAAAATATTCCTTTAGCTATTAATTGATTTTATATACTTGTTTCGTATAAAGAAAATGCTTTAAAATTGTTAATAAGATATCTAATAAAGAGAATACGAAAATAAACTCAGATCTAGTTTTATAAAATAAAACATTTTTCTGAGTAGATGAAAATTATACTGAGTGATATATAATTAACTATCTAGTTATTGATACCAAGTTATTTACTTTAAAGCACTGAATTATAGAACAACTTGCTAATATTAGAATTAAGTATAATATTTAATAAATTAGGGGATATATAAATATAAGCCCGGCTAGCTCAGTCGGTAGAGCGTCAGACTCTTAATCTGGTGGTCGTGGGTTCGAGCCCCACGTTGGGCGTTTTTAGATAGTCTCTTTATAAAATTATTGTTAGTTTTTGAATTTAAAAATTATAAATTTTGAAGTATGTATTTCAAATATAGAAAATATATGGATCTAACCTTTTTAATATCCTAAAAATTAGCTAGTAAAGAATAAAACTGGATCCATATCTATTTATAGATCCTTAAGGCTCGAAAATAAAAGTTTAAAATATTCTTATTTTAGTTTGAAGACTTTGATCTGGATTTAATCTTCCTTTAGTACTTTAATTTTGAATTGTCTACAATATATACAATAATAACATTAAGCAAAGACAAATTTTTTTGAGTACTTCAATAGAATAAAACAATTATATCTTAGTTTTCATAAAGAAGACTGCTATTGTTCTATTTTTTTGTCTTTTAAATGCTTATTTGGCTATAAATAGCTTATAAAGAGGCTTTACTACATGCTTCTATTATTTCCTTATATCCAAATCTTTTTTATCTTGTCTAATGAAAATATCCTTAACCACAAATTTAATTTTTATTCATTACCCATAAAATCAAAGAGCATTTGTCATTGATGGCATAACTCGATTTGGATTTGAATCTATATCAAGCTTCTCTTTAATTAAGCAAAATGACTATGATTATTTACCTTAATCTTTTTCTCCCTTCCTCTTATTTAATTTTTTACCAACTTTCTGCTTATATCCACCTTGTAAAATTCTAAAGCTTATTTATCCTTATTAAGCTTTTAATTTTAATACTTTTCAGAGTTAAAATAAATGCCTGATCATGCTATCAAATGATTGTAGTAAAGTATTTCCTCTCCTGAGTATTTTTATCTATCCTAGCAGAACTTTATACTTTTTATCTCTGTACAAAGTTTTGTTAGATGTATGGATTTTTTAATTACTTAAAGATACCACATTCCGCTTTAAAGTTTCAAGGAAGCCAATTACAAGAATATCACTTAGCAAATCCAAAAGAAATTGTGACAGGAATTTTTTTTCTATCTTTAGAGACTAAAAATCAAACTGAGTTAGCAAAACTCAATTAGATTGCTTCATAATGCAGTATATCAAAAAGAAAAGGGAAATTTGAATAAGAAACAGAATAAATGACAAAGGATTAATAAAAAATAAAATGATAGTAAAAGTAATTAGAAGATAAAGGAATCAGATTAAAATAGGAGGCAACAGCTACAAGATACAAATTGCCTGTAAGATTATAACTCATGAGTTTAATAGAGAGAAACTTTGAAGTCTCTAATATCATGTCACTGCTAGCTTCAAGTTAGAATTTTTGCTTATAATTATAAATTTTTTACACTATTATAAAAATAAATTGGTGAAAGCATAACAGAATAAGAACTTAATTATAATTAATTAAGCAAATACTTTAAACAATAGTCCTATTATCATTAATACTTATATATTGTTTATTATTATGCATATGCTATTAATACTCTCTTGTTTCGATAAGATATTCTCATCTTATTACTGTCTAATTTTAAAGAAGCATTAATAAAGATCATTAATAGTCTTGAATGAAACTTAGCTATCTCATTCAGAAAAGAAGTCTCTTCCTAAACGTATTTGAAGATATAATAATTACGACTACCTAATATAGTATAGTAGCCCAATATCGATTACATTTTGCTTCTATTACAAGAAAACATTTAATGTATCTTACTTGAAATTTACTAAACCCATACTTTTGTCAAATCACTAATGGATCTTATTTTCAAGTTTGCTCATTAAATATCAGATAAAAGAAAAGCAGGAAATAGAATATTTTCCAAGTTGCTATGCTAATTTTACGTATAGCCGAGGAATAAGAAACAATGCTTCATAAAGTGATTAAGAGATAATTTTACTACATTAGGTATTGAGCTTTCTCTTGTACTTTAGTCAAAGTATTTATCTTCCACCTTACTAGTTATTGAATCAAGACTTCCACATCTTTCTAACGATTCTTCCAATATTTTTCTGATTAGATATTAAAAGAGTTTTATCTTAATCTCCATAGTTTTCTAATTACTACTAACAGCAAAAATTAGCATAAAAATAAGAATTTTTTCCTTTTTTCTACTATAAGAACCTTCCACTTATTTATCCTTAAGATTGAGTAGAGAATTCCTATTTAAGAAGAAACTAGGAGTTTTGCTATCCACTATCAGCATATTTTCCTCTATTTTTACTTAAAAGTTACTTTTATATTCAAGCAACTCTTATCAACTATTTTAATCCTCAGTGAAAGGAAAAATCCGTTAAAGTTATAATTTGTATAATTAGGGAAATTTTTGATAAACACAATAGCAAACAAAATTTTACCTGCTTTATTGCTCAAAATATTCCCGTTAAAGAGTAAGAGTAAACAATGCAGAATGCTTCTATTGTAAACTTAGAAAAAAGAAACACTAAAATATTGGTAGTGTAAAATGAGTAATTGGTGATTGTATAAATGACATTGCCAAGTTAATTTAGGAATGAGTCTAGATGAGAAAGAAGGATATTATATCTTTGTTGAAGTTGATTAATTTAATTTATGTTGGTTTACTTGATGAAGTGTATTAGTTATTTAAATTAAAAGACATAAATTAAATCAAAAAGTTCAATCACGTACAGTTTCTCCAATCTTCTATAGAGTGTTATCAAATGAAGAATCAAATACACATTCTTACTCTATTGACTCTGAATCACTTGAATAAGAATCTTCATTTAAATCGAAATTTTCAGAACTTAGTTAGTCGCTTTCCTAATTAATTTTTTCAGCGATTCCTCCTAAATATTTATCAAAATCTTTATTTCTTTCCTACTAATCTAGTTTCAACGGACCAAAGCCAGTCTCTACTTATAGTTTTGAAGGAAAATATTTTTCTGTCAATCCTTGACGGGACTGATCAATAAGCATGACAAAATTATCCTAAATCTAGGGTTATTCAACCTTCTTTGTAGCTTATTCTGATTTTTTATCCTTTTAAGACACTTCATTTGCTATTTCAGAAATGTTCTTATTCAAGTCCTCATTTAGCTTTCTTTTCTTCTTTTTATTATTTTCATCCTTTATCTGCTGATCTTATAAAAAAACAGTCATATTCTGATCCTAAGTCAAGGAAAAATCCACCTAAATTTGGGGTTAACTCTCTAGCTTTATCTTTTCATTTATCTCACTTTCTCTAAAAGGAGAATCTTCACTAGTAAAGTCATTCCACTCTAGGAGTTCTTTGAACTTAAGATTAATTTCAGTTAGCGTTATTGCAAATTGCTTCTAATCCTTCAGTTTCTTTCAATTCCCATAGATTTGCTAAAACTTGCTTATAATTAATTCTAAATAAGCTTCTATCTTTTTAAGTTGCTTCTATTTCCCACACATCAACTTGACAGTGTAGGCGCTGAAATATAAAGCAAACTAGTGATCATTTCATCCTACCCTTTCTAGCAAAATAAGTCAAGCGACTAGTTCAATATCTGACATCAGTAAATATTATCTTACATTCATCATTTCAGTCTGCAGAGGGAATTAGCACATCAAAGAAATTTACGTTTTAAGGTTAAACTGTTCAATCAATTTTTACCCATTTACCGACATTTTCTCATTCAGATATTTTTCAAACGTTTGCTAATACTCAGGACTTAGTTACTTAACCGCAGAAAGGTGATTAGGAGAAACATAGTTAGAAAACTAGTCTTATTGGTGTTAGAAATGATTCACTGAATCAAAAGGTTATTCAACTTGGTATAAATTTTACGGTATATGATTTCTATTCATTTACTAATTCATATATTCAATTTCAGACATTATAATTATCTTATTAACTCATTTATCGCTCAACAAATTCAAATAGTTTAAAGAGATATCGTTATTTAACCCTTAAACTAACTTTATAATTTTTTCTCTTCTAACAAAATTTTATTAGGCTTAAAGCAGAAATTCTATAAAGAGCTGAAAATATATTATTGCATCAAGCTTTTCTTACTTTTATAGGAGAGAATTTAATTTTAGACAGGTATATTTAGGGATAGTAAGTTTTATTTATTTTAACTATATAGCTTGACTTAATTTTTAACTTTGGTTAAATAATTTTTTGACTTAGTGAAATGAAATTGTTTGTATAATCAAATTTGCTTTTTTGTATTTTTTTTATTTGGTTTTTTGTTTGTAATTTAGCTAAATAAATTCGTCGTCATAGTAGGAATAAATAAAGCCGAAGATGCTTATATAAAAGACCGTCAAATCTCTTTTCAACTTAACTTTCTTATATACTTAAATCTTGATACCTTTAAGATATTCTGAGCCATAAGTTAAATTTATCTTCCTCTTTTAAGCAATTTTCCTACATTTCAGAAACGTCGAATGTAGCGAGGGCTAGCAAGATAGATTGAATACAAGAGAGGGTACAAAATAGAGGCTTAATGGTATTATTAAATTTATGTTTTTGCATATCACTTAAAAATTACTTTAATCGATCAACCTCTTAAAAAATCTTTTTCCGATTGAGAGTTTTTTCCCTATTTTACGATGTGTAGCTCTCTTTAAATTAAGTCTTATTTATTTTTTTATTTGGCTTTATATATAAAAAAGGACTTTCATTTTATGTTGAATATTAAGAATTTTGACCTAGAAATGAATGGAAGATTGAGTATCATTTAGATTTAGACTCATTTGAAATTTTTTTGAGAGTGATTAGAGAAAGGATAGTTTATTTAGGACGTTATTACTCATACAGCGTGAAAAATGATTGGAGACAGCCAACCTTTCTACCTATAATGATATTCTAATTGTTTACCATGTTAATGAAAGACTTGATTTGCTTTCCCACTTTTCGCTTTAAGGTACTTAAGTTTTATTGTTTCTACCAAAAGCTAAATAACTTGCATCTTGCTTCGTATTTACTTTAAATTAATGCTTCGATTCCTTTAGCTTCTTAAATGATCTTAGTTTTATAATGATATTCTAGCAACTCTAAAAACGAAATGAACCTAGCTTTGGATAGCATTTATAAAGGCTCAGATCTTAAAGCTTATCCTCTGAATTTCAGTCGCAAGATAAAAATTAATTGAAGCCCTAGACTTGAACTAGATCCCCTTGCATTAGATCCACTTAAGAGTTACTCATCTAATATACTTTAAAGTATATAAAATGCCCCACTTAAACTAAAGATAGTAGGTATTTAATACACTCAATAACTTAAAATAATAAGAAGCAATAGCCCCTAAGTAAAGAAGGGAATAACATATCTCTTGTTTCCAAAATAAAATAGAGTTAGTTTAAATTAAATGGAACTAAGATTTTGAAGAAATTTTAATCATCTTGATTAAGAGACAATTTTAGCTCTTATTAAAATTTTAGTTTTATTAGATTATATAATTTCAGTCTGGTCTTAAACTGAAAATGTAATTATCTTAATTAACTTAAAACTTCGTTTTTTGTTCATAAATTGAAAGATCTTTCTTGCTACTTAGACTTTCCCTTCTTATTATAATATGTAGCTCACAGAATATAAAATTTATTAACTTCTCTAGAAGCTAGTATGCTTGCTATTATAATTAGATAGCATTCTATTAATAAGATTATAACTTTTAAATTATGACTTAATTAAATGGTTCCTCATCTTTTTATTAATGGTATAATATCTTATTTTATAGACATCCTAACTAGTTTACGTTTATCATAAGCCATATTTAATCTTTTTTAGCTTCTTTAATTATTTTAATTTCTTGGTTATTATAAGTCTATTATCATCTTGATGCAATTCTCTATTATTAAATAGCTTACTTAGTTTACAGTATCTATCCTTTATCCCTTTATACTGATACTTTATTAAATGATACTATTTCTTTCCTTTAATAATGCCTATGTATTCTATTTAATTAGCTTTATGCCTTATTAAAAATATACTGGAAGGGATTTTCAAACAAGTTGCTTTTTTTATTGTTGATATTCATTTTTCTACCTTTTTACATGTCTTTCTCTTTATCTCCCTTGTATATCTATTATTTATCCATTTATATAAACCAAGCTAAACAGTAAAGGGTTCATTATCTCACATCCTAACTAGGTTAGTTGTATACCTCATTCTCTTATTCCTATCCCTTCAGCTTTCCTTATATACAGTTATAGCTATTATTAGCTAAATTATCATACTTTATTTAGTTCCTTTCATTTGCTATCATAGTTAGTAATATAATTATTTTTGAGTATGCAGTTTTAATGTTGATGAGGTTTGTTTAAAATGTGAAATTTAGAATAAGCTACAATAATAAAATATAAAAGCTCTTTATGAGTATTTCAACTTAGACTTCGTATATTTTTGCTTTAGTCTAGTATCCCTATTTTACTCTAGGATTTAAGGTTAAATGGCCTTATAGGGAGAATACAGTTTAAGTAGAATGCTTCTTTTATTTTTATTTGCCTTATTCATGATTCTTGGCTTGATGTTTTTCCTTATTTTCTTAAAAATAAGATTTTCGACTCGAGAACATGAAAAACTTAAGCACTTAATTGTGCTTAAATTTTCATCTTGTCTATCTTGCTCTTATGGCTTAACTTTTTGCTTCCTTACATAAAAATCAAGAGCTTAACCATCAGAAAATGTACAAGCGAAGTTTCCTTCTTTAGTTAAAGCTTCTGATGTTTAGAAAATGCTAGCATTTAGACTATGTTTGGATTTAACTCCAGGCTTTACTTCTTCCTTTTTTATTAGCTTTCAAAGATTAAGATTTAAGCAATAGACAATAAAAGAAAAAGCAAGATTGATATAAAAAGGGCATTAAGGTAGTTAACTAAGTATCTACCTTCTAAGTAGAAGCTCCTTCCTTGCAACTCCACTTTACTTATAAATAAGATTTATGCTTTTGTCTTGCTAGTGTAGAAAAGCTCCTAAACAGCATGCTTAATATGTTCAAATACATAGTATAACTAAGTTAAACTATAAATCCCTAATAGCATGATTTTGAATAGTTCTTATAAAGTTTAATAATTCAATGCTTCGGTCCATTTTAAGTAAGATTGTCAGGAAGTACAATAAGCTTATTCTTTTGTAGATCAGTATGGTTAAGAATAATTAGAAATAGACACAAAATATAGGATTTAATCCATTTTAGTTCTTTATATCTAGATTTCCTTACTTTTTTAATTCTAATCATTTGAAATACGAAGACTGACTATTTTGTCAGTCTGAAGTAAAATAACCTCACAAGATCTCTTTATAAGCTAGTTTTCTGCTCAGTTTACTTTTCATATTTTAACTTTCTTTTCCGTCCTCTGCAAATAACTTTCTATTCTGGGTCTTTAACAAGAAGCTTATAAATAAATACTTTATTTTAAAATCCAAGAACTATTAGCCTTCTGGTATATAATATAGAAGACACGCAATATATCTCAAGCATATGAATAAGAAAGCTTCATAACACCAACAAGTAGCCTTCTTTTATCCTTTCCAGCTAAATATTTTTAAAAAGGATAAACTTAAACTGTTGTTAAGGGCATAATTATATTACTAGAGGGGATTTATTTGATATCCTAGATGAATTATAAATTTAGATATATAAATTAGACTTAAATCTTTAATATGATAGTTCCTTTTAAAATATTTTCAATGCTTCCTTATAAATTTAGCTTTTAGCTATAGCTCTTCTCCTTACTATTTGATCATGCTTATTTTTGCCATTTGGAAGGATAGATCTACTCTAAATTTTTAAGCGTATCATTTTATAGGATCTTTCAAAAGCAGCGCGTCCACTTTACTTTAGCATAAAGCATTTTCAATAAAGCTTTTAAGTTGAAGCAGAACTTATTCGAGTTACTATCATTTTTCAACCATTTGATTGAATTAAAACTCTCATACATCAGCTTACTATAATCATGCGTAACTATCATACTAACTAGATAGTACATTGATAGAAGAGATTCTTTGACCGGGTATTTGACAATTCCTCAGTATGTGCAGTTTAGGATTTTTTCTCTTATTTAAACTTCTGGCTTTCAATGCCTATTTATACATTTATCTTTACCTACTGTGCTCAATATAGTAGATGGCAATATTATAGACTCACTTTCAATCGCTATGACATATAATTGAAACTTATTTAAATTTAGTTCTTATATTATATGAGAGATACTCATTATACATAACAGCATATATATTAGGGAGCTAAGATCCTAGATAATCCATTCTCAGAACATTAAAATCTAGAGTAAGGAGCAAACAAGTATAAGTAACAAGCATAGACATGAACAAATATACTGGTATAATAGCAACATCCTCAGTGAAAAGACTCACTAAAGAATCCTTCTCAGAGTTATTGCTGGAAAACTAACAAATGTAAATCAGTACAATTTTGGAACTTAATGGGGCAGAAAATGATTCTAGAACTGAAAATAAAATTCAATTCTCTTTCTTTTTTCTCATACATCTTAAGAAGATATCACTTAAAATCAAGATAATACCTAGAAATCAATAAGAATTTCCCTTTGTACACATAAAAAGAAATTAAATCAAGAAAAATGCTAGAAGTAATGAAAGCTCTCCCCTTTGTAGATTTGACTCATAAAGATATTTAATTAAAAGCAAATAGCTATGACAGCATTTCTAATCATAATGATAAGAAATATTAACTAGAAGAGTATCCTTATGAAATTACTTGACTATATACTAGGTCTATTTGTTTCTATATACAGGTACTATTATAGATATATTCCATGTGCTTTATATAATAACTAGCTTATGTTTTCAAACTTAATATTATATACTCAACTTTTTGGTCTTATAGCCATTGATTTATATCTATCAATACCTTAATTTTTTAATTAGTTGAAGCAAGCTTTTTTGCTATTATCGAGATTTGACTTCATTTGATATTTCTTAACTGAGAGAAATTTGATTACTCCAAAGCATTCTAATTGGTTTCCTTACTTTTTCCTAATTTAGAGTATTTATTTTTCAATCTCCTTACTTAACTCCTCAGACCATGAATTAAGTGGTATAAAGCTAGGCGAATTTTATTTATTTTGCTAATGTAAAATTACGAAATAGACGTTTGATTCTTATCCTATACACAAACCTAATTTTTAGTATTAAATAAGCTATACATAATAGTTGATATCTAGTAGTGTCATTTCTTAGATATTAGCTAAATTTCATGGAAGCTATAAAGTTAAGAGATTAAGATAGATAACTCTATCTAAGACTAGAAGCTTAATTTAGTTTATGCTTAGAAGTAGGTAAAGTAAAGAAGTTATAGCTGGAACTAAAATAAGCTTTAGTTATTTAAATTGCTTATCAATAAAGGGAAAATTTCTGAAAGGCAGAGTGCTACTAGTTAAATAAACCCAGGAGTAGATAATTAAATAGATGCCATTTAGAAAGGATGACTCTAACAAGCTAAATTATATCCTATTAGGATGCATTTAGATAAAGCTTCTATCTTTAACTGTAGCATATATATATATAAGGCTTTATATACTCTCATACCCTTTATATACTCCTCATAACTCTATAATAGAATTTGATGTCGTTTTACTTTATTTTTATCGTTAAATTCCTCACTCAATAAGTATAAAAGTATTGGTATGGAAAAGGGTACTAAACACTTAAATTTGAGGAATCCAAAGTCAGTATTTTCAATAAAAAAATTCCAAATAACTTATTTAAGAATAACCATCTTGTCTTGAAATAGCTCTGATCTTATCTAGGTTAGCTTGACTTAGTAAATTATAGAAGAAAGTTTTATTTTAGAAGGTATAATAAAAAGGCTTGAAAATAGAGTATAGCTTTTCATTAAAAGTATAATTTGATAGTTCAAAGACAAACTTAGATGCAGTTTCATTTTTAAGCTTTTTGTCTACCTTGCTTATAGAAATTCTCTCAATCGGCTATAAATGCACGAGGTAAGGAAAGATAAATCAATAACTCTCAGTTTAACTACAGAGTATTGTATAGTTCCTCTAAAAATAGATATCTAGACATTTGACCAGATAACTTAGAGTTACACTGCATTTTAAAGTTTCCCTAATATTTAAATTAAAGTTAAAAATAAGATAATTACTATCCTTCCTTACTTTTGAGAGTATCTACCACAAATTTACCAAAGTTAAATATTTTTTGCTTCACTTCTTAAAGAATTTCTGACTCCATTATTTTTTCCATTTTATCTCCTTTGATTAATTTATGTGATATGCTATCATTATTTTTCTGAATGCTAGTAAACTTACACTGTTCTAATATAGACTCTTTATTATATCTTATCCAGCTAAGTTTAATTCACTTTACTCTTGCTCTATATCTAAAAAGCTGAGAAGAATTTGAAGTTACAAAATGCTTCCAAATATAATCAAGTTTTACTAGTTTGCTTCCTAGCTAAGCTTCAGCTTACATTTCCAAGGACTTATACATATCACTTTTATAAAGTTTTTTGATAAAATGAAAAAAACGATGAGCATGATTGATATTTCTCTGCATCATTCTAACTTACTTGTTTAAAGCTTCTTTAGTCGGAGATAAGAACTAAAGGCGGTATTGCTCATATCGAGATAAATTGTCTAGTTATCTTCAGTCTTCTAGTCAAATGAAATAACTAACCATCCAATTTATTACCTCTTCAGGCAAATTCTTGAAGTTAATTATTAGATTTTCTAGCAAATCTTCCAAGATTTCTAAGAACAGCTTCAGCTAGATTTCTTATGCTTCCAATTTTTGCTCATTTTGAATTTACTTTCTATCAGACATTAGATGCTTTAATTATACTTTTCTATCATAGCAAAGTCTATCAATTGTAGTCTTTGAATACTTTCTTAACCATTTTAACAAGATTTTTCTGTTTTATTGATAGAACACATTTTTGACTTACTCCTAGATTCTCTAGTTAATTTGAAGTTGCTTGCTTATCTTTTTATTGTTCTATATTTTCTCTTAGTTTGTGCAGATGTTTAAAATGAATCCAAATTATGAGGGATTTATAGTATCATTTTTCTACTATCTTTTTCTCTATGATTCTTCCTCTTTTAGTTCTTCTGATGCTTTACTTTGAATAATGCTTAAAAACCCAATTGAATGATTATAGATCTTTTACTACTTGTAGCCTTTATTTTTGCATTAGATATATTTATCATTCTATTCAACGGATTCGTTGATGAAGTTTTCACTGTATGTGTCTATTCCTTATCCTTAAACTTCAAGCCCCATATCCGAGTTTCGATTTTAGATTTAAAGTTCGCTTTGATTATTATGATTAGTGTGATTTTCAGTTTTGTACTTAGTTTATTCAACAGCACTTTTAGGACTTTTCTATTCATTTTCTAGAGCTATATTATATATTCTACTGTAATATCTACATCTTTCTTTAAACTTTTAGCGGATATTAGAACGCGTTCTAATAATCTCTTACTTATTAATATTTCTCTGAATCTCTTCAGAAGAAGAAGTTTATTAGGCCGAAAAAGAGTTTTGAGGAATTAGAAATGAAGATGTACTTTCCTCAGTTGAGTATATAGTTTGATTATTTTCTGTGCTTTCAACTTGAGGCTTAACTTTGCTATTATAGTTTTTATCTCTCATTTTTGTTTTCTGAGGTACAATAATGATTGGCTCTTACTCTGATTACTAAGTTTAATGTTCTTATTCACTTGGAAATGTTTCAATTAATTGAATTTGATATGTTTCACACTTTTTTCCAAAGCTTTCTTATTAGTTTTGTTCGTTCTGCGGAAGCTATTACTTTGAATACTTTGTCTTTAGTTTCTCCAACGGAGGTAAATTTTTTTGAAACTAAATTTTGAATTTATTCGAGCAATCAGATTGCTTCTCTGGTTTTTCTACTACTATTTTTTACTTTTGCCGTATGCTTGATTATAGTTTATCTTACTATTTGCAAACTTCATATTATGTAACCTATATTTTATTCTAATTACCTGGACTATTTTTAGCACAGTTTGTATTGTTTATTTTTATACCTTTGTCTTAGTATCTCTCATCCTTATTTTTTACCACTTAATGTCCAACATCAGGATGTTGTTAAAAGCTATCTAAATGATATTCATTCTTTTACTTAGAGTTATTGTCTTTAAAAGGTACTTTTTCGAATATATACTGACTTTAAAACTAACTTAGATTGATAGAATTATCTGATGTATCTAGGTATTCATTTTTCTGGAAGTTAGGAGTCATTGATCTTTAATCAACTATTTTAGTCTGAAATTTTTCCTTTTATGACTTAATCAACATGCAAGATTAAGGACTTTATTCTCGAGGACTTTAATAATGCTGCTTATAAGCATAGTTCACACTCTCATCCTAGATCTGAAGCTAATTTTATAGTTCCTAACTTTTTTTATTGCTTGCTTTACACGTATTTATCTAATTAAACTTAGGAACGCTTTAACCTATGAAGCGTACTTATTTATTATTTAAAGGGCTTTTATCTAAGGAAGATATACTTGCCGAGTCTTTGATATAGGAGGTATTTAATGGGTTTGCAGAGTTGTAGTTATGCTTAGCATGTATTTAACCTGAATTACCAAAACTCTAGTTTGATAACGTGGAATTAGTATGTTTATGTATGCTCATGATACTGTTAGTTAGACTTGGTAACGAAACTTCGCTATTTGTAAATTCAGTCATTTGCTAGTTTGCCTGCTTTTTGTATTTTACCTTTTTATCAATTTGAAGGAAATCAATTGATTTGTTCAAGTTTTATCTTGTCTTTCTAGCCTTGCTTTTAGGCTTTTATGACATAGTGCTTTCTTAGCAGATAGGAACGCTAATAGTGACGTCAATTTTTTACAGATTCTTTTAAAAAGGACATTTATCGTAACTTTTATTCAAATCACTCTATTTTTCAGACTTTCTAACTTATTGTTTATTAAAGCTCTTGAGGCTTTTAACTATTAAAGAGTTAGAAATATCATCTAAATGCTAATTCTAACCATCTTCTTGCTTTTGAAGCTACGCTTATATCTTTTGAGTTATTTGGGTCTTTTATAACTTTTGCTACTTGGATATACCAGGTTTTAGCTTGGTATATCTCTTGAGATTATAGCTGTTTAACTTCATATTTATTAATGTAATTAAAATTAATTCTCTAGCCAGAAATGTATGTAGCTAACTAAACCTTGACTACACCCTTCAAGCCTACAAAATACAACTTGTTTGCTTCTATAATAAACCCAAAAATCTTTCCTTTCTTTTCTTATTTTCAATTAGCTTCTTTGCTTATGAATACTAATCAAGACATATAGTTAATTAGGCTATGATTAAGCTACTAATTAGTATAGTAGTTAATTTGTGTACTTTTTCTACTTTTTTTAATAAGTCTTATTTAAACTATTCAATAGCTAAGCTTCATTTCCTTTTGCTTATATCCTTTTGCTATATGACTATATAAGTATGAATAGCTCCTAAACCTAGCTCTAGCTTTTTAAGTATGACTTATCAACTTTCTGTTTATCTTCTGAAATTCAGCAAAAGAGCTTTTCTTTTATTGAAGATGGTTAGATTTATGAAACCTAGTATCCTCATATCGCTTAAATAGCAGAGTATCTCAGATTAAGTGTAGAGAGCTTCTGGATTAATTATTTTTAAGGTATAATAAATGGAAAATTTAGTAGCTTTGTTGATAATTTACCTCATAAGGTAATGCTGTCCTTATTTAGTATATTAAGAAGCTAATTTCGTTTAACCGTCAGGCTAATATTTTATCAACACTCTCCTTCTATAAAGTTTCTTTTAGCTTACTTTCAATAATATACCCAAGCACACTAATCTAGAAATACTAAAGCCAGTAACTAGTTCTTTATAATAGCTCTAAGTACTTAAGCATTATAGTTAATTTTAATCATATTCAAGTAAATGAAAAGCATATGATAAGGAGATTACTGAGGGCTGTAATTTATATACTGCGCTATATCAAAAAACCCTTTAAATATCTTAACGCTATTCTCTCTTTTATTCCTACCACTCAGTCATTACTTAGTTACCTTGCTTTTCTTTCATCTTAATATATCAGTAAAATAGTCCATTCTAACCACTAGAACGTACACTTAAAGGAGATTGAATCTTTATGATTAAACTATTTATTCTAAACGAACTGACTTTAAATATAGTACAATATATAAAAAATGAGAGTTGAAACTTAATATATCACTGTGAAAACTCCTCTAGAGCTACTTATCTTTACACTATGCTTAATTTTGTTTCTAAATATACTAGAAACGTATTAATGATTATTACTAGAGTGACTCTTCATTAACTTCTTGAATAGACAATGAAGAAAGTATCAACTTGTAATTGAGTCGTTTCATCTTTACTCTTATGGCATTTCTTTGTAAATCCCTTACGATTTAGCTATGTCTATATAAAGCACCTAATGGCAATTATAGATATCATATATTTATAAAGCTCCTTTGTATTCTCATATGCTCTTAGGTTTATATGATGTCATCTGATCTGTTGAGATATGCCTTCTTACTCTCAAATCTAAGTTTATTACTATTCTACTCTTTTTTTTTGTCTCTAAAGAAGGAAAATTTATTCACTATCCTAGTATAATTTTTAATACATTAAGATATCTTTTTACCCATTTAGTTAACTAAATTATATTAGTATCTAAGTATCTAAGTAATGAGATAGAACTATAGTCAAAAATGATTACCAAGTATTAGAATTCTAAAATATAAGAAAATGCAGAGACTAGAACTTTCCTTTTTGAACCTGATTAAACTTTCACCCTAACGAGTATTGATTAAGTGACTTTCTAATTTCCTTTCAACTATCTGCTTTAATACCCAAACTAGAAAACTTGAAACTGGCTAATTAATATCCAGATTCAAATATCTCAAACTACTAATAAAGCTGCTTTCTTTACCTCTCTACTAAGTTAAAAGTTTTATAAAGCAAATTATTCCTTTAAGCTCTAACCTACTTTAGCTATATCTATCTATCTTAAGCTTCGATAGATATTTAGTACTTACAATCTAATTCTGAAATACCTTAGTTTTATTGCTTCTATCATTTAGAACTTTAAGTCAATCTGTTAGAAGTAACACTACTTAATGATTTTGCTTTGGCTTCAGCCACAGAAGCAGCTTTTATTTTTATCTTATTAAAGTCTAATATAAACTTAATATAATCGTTCTTATAGTACTTAAGAACTGGATTATTGAATAAGACAATAGATTAACTAGATGCCTTAGTGGTAGGAACAGAAAGAAAGAGAAAGGGAAGCTAGGAGCTAGGATATGCTTAATCTCAGATCATATCTAGGGAAAAAGAGAGGACTAGAAGTAGATAAATTTGTGAAATGCAAGGTAAAACTCAAAAGTTGAGCTTGTGCAAATCAATTTTGCTTAATGGACATATGCTACAATGATAGAGTAGATATTGGATAGAGATAAGCTAATACATTAAGTATTTCCTAAGCAAATCTAGAGTACAAAAGGGAGATAAAGTGATGGAACTTAAAATACCAGAGATGGTAATCTCGCTAAACTTGGCTCTTATTAAAGTTTAATTGCATGCTTAATAAGCATCACTATGAAAAAATAAGGTTTCTCAATATTTCCGTCTCTCAATTCTCAACTTAAGAGAGAATTTGTTAAGTTGAAGCTAGTTCTATTGCTAAATAATTTTAAAGAAAATACATACAAAAGTCTGATCAGCAAACTAAAGATAAAGTGATATTTAAGAGTAGAGAAAGCAGAAAAAAGCATCGTAAGCATTTTATTTTACGAATGCTTTTAAAGTTAAATTTATAAAGCAAATGAAGAGAAAACTTTATTACAAGATCTTAAGAATCTACAGAGATATCTATAAGTATTAGTTTTAGTTAAACATTAGGCTATAATTACTAGTAAAGCTTTCTTTGGATGGTTTTTATAAAAGAATATACCACATTCACCCTTTTAAATAATCTTAATCAAGCTCAATTATCTTACACTACAGTTTCAAAGGAGATACTAATTATTTAATATTCGTTTTCTTCTTCTTTCGTAGGCTTAATATCTATCACTCTTATTTCTTTAGTCAAACTTAGAATTTTTAACAATACTTTTTCCGATTAAATGCGATCACATATTTATACTTTTAGCAGACTAGAAGTGACTTTAATGATTTAGTTTTTTTCCTAACTGGTTTGCTTACTTTTTTAGCTATTAGTCTGTAAAAATTGCATAGCTAGGATCTTCATCCTAATATATAATCTAAAGCTATCTTACTCTGAGCTATATAAGTCCAACGTTGTATTAATCCAGGCTTTTTTCTTCGTCAGTGTTTTTTACATTTTATAAGCATTCCAGCTTCTTCTGATCTAGTTATGAATATACCTAGGATTTGTTGACTAATTAGATCTTCAGCTCAATTTAAAGAGCAATCCATATTTCATATCCCTTCGACTTATACTAAGAAGGATACTTTATGATACTAAAATACCAATCAAACACAGGCATTTGAAAGCTAACTTAGATTATACTTTTGCTTTATACCAAAATCATCACTCATATCTACTTCATTGGATATAAACATGAAAAAGAATACCAAAAGATGAAGTTGGGACAATGATGCTAACTAAGAAAAAATATAAGTAAAACTGTAGTTAGCAGTACTAAGAGATGAGAGCAACTACAATGAAAATAATCCATGAGTTAACTTAAAATCAGAGAAGATATAAAAATCTGATTTTCATCAGCAAACTAGAGATGAAAAATCCAACTAAAAAACGTATTTAAGTACAGGCAAGAAATATTAAGATAGTCTATTTCCTAAAGCTTTGGTAAGCTAGAGTTTAAAGCTTCCATTCCCTTCTTTTATTACTGAAGATATCTCTTTGTTTAGTACCTTCATACCCTTACTATAACCTCTGCGATCAACTTCATCTTTCTTTTCAATCCAGTTATAATTTTAATCCTAAGTATAGCTAATCCCACTAATACTCTTCCCTAATAATTAGTATTCTAAGATAATAAATTATTATAAAAGAACTTAAGCATTTTGATTATTAAAGCATCTAATTGAAATACCCTAAACTATAAAACTAGCAATATCCATTGAAAGTTTATACTCAAAGCTAATTATAAAGTAACTTTATTTTAGATTATCATTAGTTTAAAATGACTTCTGAAGAAAGCTTTAAGGGAAGAATAGTGGGTAATTATCTTCTGAAGGAGAAACTAGGATAAGGCTAGTATGGTGTAGTTTACAAAGGTATAAATATAGATAAAGGCTAGCCAAATGGAGTGATAGCTATTAAGTAAATAAAGAAGGCTGATCTTAATGATTACTAGAAGAATACGTTTTACTAGGAGAAAAAGAACTTGTCTAGTCTTGCTGATCATCCAAATATAGTGTAGTTTATAGAAATGCTGCAAACATAGAATAATCTATACATAGTGATGAAGTATTGCAATGGAGGAACTTTGTACTCTTATTGCTAAAAAAATAACTACAAGGTAGAAGAAACGAAAGTTCAAGTTTTCGCTGTGTAAATTTTGAGTGGTCTGAAATATATGAGATAAAAGGGTATTATACATAGGGATTTAAAACCTGAGAACATATTGCTAAACTTTGTCTCTGATTAAATATAATTAAAGATTAGTGATTTAGGATTATCGAAAGCTTTAAAGGATGGAGATTATACATTTACCGCATGTGGAACTCCCTTGTTTGCATCTCCTGAAATACTGAATCTAGAAAATTATGACTTTAAAGCAGATATATGGTCATTTGGTGTTATAGTCTTTGAAATGCTAACAGGATCTCTTCCTTACATAGCAAATTCAATACCTAATTTAATAAAAACGTTTGATCAATAACTTCCTTGAAAAACTCTGAAAATGTCAGAAGAAGCAAAGGATTTTTTGAAATAGATATTTATAGCAGATTAAAAGAAACGAAAGGATGTCTTTGAGATATACGAACATACCTGGATAAAGAAAGGACTTTAAATGATGAATGCAGAATACTTAATTAAACTGAAAGAAATCGAGATGAATATTCAGTAATAGGCTATTTATGTATAGAATGAAGCTAAGAAATTATTATAAAATGCTATAGGATTCTAGGAATAAGTTCAACCTAGTTAGCAAATAGTAGGGTAGAAAGAATATCAAACATCCTAAGTTCAGAACTACCAAGCATCAGAAACTCCAAATTACCCTTAGAACTAAAATTAAGATCACATTGGTTAAGCACACTCTGTTGAACCTCAGATATCTAATGCTCAATAAGCTTAAGATAATGAGGAAATGAAGTAGAAATGGAAAGATTAGAGTTAGTAGAATTAACTCCCTAGTGTAATAAGCAATCTAAATAAATAGCAATAATTAGTGTAAGAAAGAGTTTAGAAAAATAACTAAGAAGGAATAAGTCATACCAACAATATCCAATAAAATATGCTTAAATAAAAATACAAACAGGACGAGGAAAATTATCTTCAAGAGTGAAATTAAAAATAGATAAAATCGAAAAAAAATTCAGAAGAAACTTCTGATGTCTAAGTATATTCTAATAGCGCAATTGAGTAGTAAGTTAACACTTATTAATTAAATACTAACGTTAAGTAAGATAAACTTAAACTAATTAGTAATAAAATCGTATATTATTAATAAATGTAGCCTAATAAATAAACTTAGGCAGTCTTATAAGAATAAGGTTACAGATAAAACTTTCAGAAAAATGAGTAGAAATAGAAACAGATCTTCAGTTATGAATAGTAAATTCCATAGAAATAGAAAATAAAACAAAGCAGTGAGATAATCTAAATACTTTAATAGAAACCATCTCTTTATAGTGGAGTGAATCAGCAAAATATAATTGAAGTTTAATCTCCTCAAGTTATTAGAAAAAATGAAAGAAATCAATAGAATTAATGAAAGGAAGGGTAAAATATAATGTTCTAGTAGAATGTTTAAGCACTCTATTAAAAAAAGGAGGTAGAAATAGCAAGCCAATAAAATTCATATGAAATTCAATTTTTCAAGGAACAAATTTAAAAATAAATAGAAGGGTTAAAAGATTCGATATGAAAAAGCAATTTTAGACATAAGATCATCAAGTAAATGATTAATCTGTAGAAGATTGACAAAGATTTCACATACAACATGTAGTTCGCTCTAATGATAAAATACTTTTCTGCTATTACTTTGTTGAGATAATTGCAACAAACATATATGCTCATAAGGGGATTAAAAAATAGTTTTATGATAGAAAAAGAATCAAAATAAGAGCTTTAAAAATGAATTTAAGGTACTTTATAGAACTTTGTCGAAAACATTAAATTTGGGGGAAAATTAATTAAGGAAATTTATTTTTTTACCATCCCCAATTGAAAGAGCTATAACATATGATAACTAGATAAACTTGTACTGACAGAAACAATTAATTTACTTCTATAAATAATAGTCAAAATTTAAAGTTATCAAAAGTTAGGTAGCAAATAGAATGAAATTAAAATTTTTTTCTTAAGCATGAAAATAATTCTAGAAGAAATAATTTACGAGTCCAATAAAGAGGAAATTAAGAAAGATATACAAAAAATTACTGATATATTGATAGAGAAATTAAGACGGAAAAATTACAAGAACTGATATTCTCCTACAAGTGATATTAATTTTTTATTTAGCATTAAAATAACTAAATTTCATTAAAGCAAAATATAAATGAAACGAAAAATTTTCATCTAAGCTATCTAGTCAAAATTATTAAAAATATAATAATTAATCTTCTGAGAAAGTTTCCTTTATAAACATTAATTTATAATATAAAATAACACCTATTTAGAGATACTTTTTTACTAAGATAAAAAATTTCTACACTTTGCTTTTTTTAATTTTTCGCTAAGTATTTTCCATTTAAAATTTAAGAAGAGGAACTGTTGTGATTTAATCTAATGCTTTAGTTTAGAAATTTTAGTTACAGCTTCTTTTTTTGGTGTAGAAGTTTAACTGAAGAGTTCTAAGAGCAAAATATCCAACTAGTACTTTAATTTTTCTTGCGTTTGCTTCTTTTTACTCTTAGTTGCTTCATTGGTGATAGAAATAAAGCTTTTAGATTTTTAATAAATTAGATAATAAAATATCTCATTTTAATTCTATTTTTAGCTTAATATATTTCTTTAATTAAAGCAAGTGAATATAATATAACCATTTAAATAAGCTGAAAAAGCTTAAAGATCTTTTACTTTTTTGTTCAAAACTTCTTCTACCTTACTTAGCATCCCTTTTTATACCTGACTCATATTTTCTTTCTTCAGAATTTCTATAAATACCTTAAACATCCTAATTATTTCTTATACCTACCTCTTGCCATCATTTTCGCTCTTTTCATACTCTTAGATACTTTGATTAAAGCTTAGCAGCAAACTAACTACTTCTATATAAATCAATTTATCAGCATCCTTAATCTAATAGCACTTTGATACTCTAAGCTATTTTTCCTAGATCTCTTTAACTATATTTTTCGCTTTACTCTTATACTTATCATACATAATCCTTGCTTTTTATATCCAATAGATCAGATTCTACTTATTCATGCTATCAATCGGTTATATTTCCTGCAAGTTTTAGATCCAGTTATATATTCTATGTATAATATTAAATAAGATAAGTGATGAAGATATAAGGATTTGAAGGGAAAATTGTAAGTAATCTTATAGAAGCTCATTTTACTGCTATACTTGATAGAAATATTTCGCTATTTTGCCTCTTCTTTTACATTTCTCTTTTACTCTTTTTATTTTTTCTATCAGTTGAATAGCTTCATTATTTGCATTTTACCCATTAAATGTAAATTATCATTCTTAGATAAGCATATCTGATTGTTGTAAACTACTTTAGAAAAGCGAAGATTCAAGTAAAGAAAATTTATTTTGGATATCATTATTTTATTCAGACTAAGAGTTCTAATCGTCTTCCTCTATTCAATCTTTTCAAACTCCATTAGCGATTTATTGCTTGAATAACTCTTTTTTTTTCGTTTCTTCGATTGTATCTTATTGGTTTGTAGGATCTTAGGAAAAATCATTTACATTATTTGGAGCAAAATATTATTTCGAAAATACTAGCTTTTTTACAGTAAGTGGCTAATAGCTTATATTAGATTCGTAATCCCTATTTAATTGAGATCCAGTATCACTTTAATTTTAGGTTGTTTTGGATACTATCGTCTAAATCAAAATATCCTGGTTAACTTTTTCGAACTACTCTTTAAACTGCAGGAAATTTGCTTTTTCTGATTCTGATATCTGGATATAGTTAACTGGAGAATAACTCTAGCTTAAAGAAATTGGCTATAGTGATTATAGGTTAA
The DNA here is from genome assembly GCA_946699065.1 of Loxodes magnus. NCBI lineage: Eukaryota > Ciliophora > Karyorelictea > Loxodida > Loxodidae > Loxodes > Loxodes magnus. The sequence goes on from CAMPDV010000152.1 coordinate 127,558, forward strand.
ACACATCTTCTGCCCTCATATTAAGACCTTATTGGATCCATTATTGTTAGTACATAATGCCCGCATTCTACCTCTCAAATTGGTTTATGATTAGTATCCGCTATAAAAAGTCTTTGGCTTAATCTGACAGGCCAAATGCTTCTCATTAGAGTTTCTATTAATATAGATTATTAATGTTATGAAATGAAGTACCATGACAAAGGAGCTTTTAAGTCAGCATTTCAAATACAATCACTCCAAAAGACCATAAATCTGCTTTGGAATTATACTTATCACCTCTCTTTATTTCAGGTGCTTAGTATAAAGGAGTTCCAATGGATGAAGAAGCAAACGCATGGCTTTCTAATTGCTTCGCTAGTTTAAAGTCACATATTTTTAGAATGATCGAAGATTGGGTAATATGGACTAAAATGTTTTCAGGCTTCAAATTTCTATGGATGAAATTTTTTTCATCCATAAACATCAAAGCTTTGAGAATTTAAGCTGCTAAAAACTGGACTTGATTCTCCTCAAGCTAATTTTTAAACCTTTGACAAAACTATTTTAAGTTACCTCCATTACAATATTCCATTACTAAAGCTAAACCCTTTTCTAGCTCTATCAAATAATAAGTCTTTACTATATTTTAATTATTTTACAGACTATCACAGCTCTTTCTCTCTGACTACAGTATCTTTTAACTCATGTCATTAGGATTTTCCCAATTTATCCACTTGAGTACAACAGCAGTTTGATTTTAAAGATCAACATTAGCCTTATAAAGATTAGAATAACCCTCACAGGCAATGATTTCAGTGACTTAATATTTTCCGATTTTTTTTGGAAAAAAATTGGTTTCTTTTTGCATTTTTAATTTTAAAATCCTTTATTAGATATATATATACTACCATTTACCAATTTACCAGATTGCCTTCTTTTATTTTATTTATTTCATTAGAATTTTTATTTTCTTATTTTTTACTCTATTTTCTTGATTTTTTTTTGATCAGATTTGCATTAAACTTCAGCTTGTTGGAGTAATTTCCCTTTTTTAATTTTATGGTCCTTCTCACTCTAACTATCTTGATTGCTATGAGTTGGTTAGTTTACATTTCATGCTTTTCTACTTTAATATAAGAATGACTATATATGTAATAATCAGCTAACTATGAAACTAACCTTTATTGTTATCCTTAATAAGCTTAAAATGCTTAAAATTGAAGGTTCTTGCGTATATAGTATAGGTAAGGTGAAAGTATCGAAGTTATGCCCAGATTATGTGCGATTCTTGTAGAAGCTTGTTAGGTACTAGAAACTGCTTAGGTGGAAAACCTGGAATTAGGTTGAAGGAGTGGAAGGAAAAGTAAGCTTGGAGGACAAAGAAGGAAAGGAGTAAGAAGTTAGAATAAAGAAGGAGACAAGGAGAAAAGCTTTGGTAATCATTAGATCTAAAGGGAAGAATTTTTCGTTCTAAAAGCCTTGTAAAAGTTTCCTCACCTGAGACTAAAGATGCTAGGTTAATATAAGAGATTGGAAATTAATAAGAGTGACATTATATATGTCAAGGTAATTTTAAATGAGCATTTAGTATAAACTAGTTGGTAGTTTATAATCATGGAACTTAAATAAATTTGAGGAGGTTAGAGAGAAAAGAAGGAAAAATTTGGGAGTTTTGATTGAGTCTTAAAAAAGGATGATAAGTTTAAATGAAGTGAGATAAATGGTAGAATGAGAGGTAAGATAATTTAAATAGCTGAATTTTTCTTTTTTTTGCTTTCAAAATTTTGATCAAAATAATTAGTGAAACAAACAAATAGATTGATAAATAAGAAACGTAAAGAGTTCTTAAGCTATAGTAAGCATAAGGCTTTTTCATTAAATCTTAATAAAATAGGATTATTAAATTAAATCCAAAAAGACGGGGAAAAAGATAAGCATTAAGAGTTAGAGATGGAGAATGGAAAGTGAAATAAGCAAGAAGATAGTTAAAAGTTTAATGTTAAATATCAAGGATGGAGATTAATGCTAACTTCTGATAAAAAGCAGTCAATATTAGTTTAGCATATATATAAAAGTAGTAACCAGTAGGCTTAGAGTCAATCAGCGAAAAAAAAAGCAAACATTTATTTTAAAAAATTTCTTAAAATTATATTGAGGGAAAATAAAAGAACCTCAGTGAGTAGTTTTTAGATTGAGTAGTTAGAATATGAGCGAATTGGTTGAAATCTACCTTTCAACATTAATTGAAATTCATTTACGTGTAAAATAAAGCAAAAAGGTATTTAATGTTCGACTAAATTAAAGCAAACTTATGAAGCATGAATCTATATAATTTCAAGAGAAAGCAGGATTAGTTAAAAGTTGCATCTGATAAATAAATTTAAACTGACAGTTAATAGGAAAAAAGTAAAGGAAGGTATAAAAAAGCACAGCTTTGATATTTTCAAACATGGTCCAAGCTTAAAAAAGAGTTATTTCACCTCGCTCTTTTTAAATATTTTTAATTATAAAAAAGGTAAAAATTTAAAGACATCAATGGAAGTTCCTTAAAGCATAATTTTTTTAATTTATAATAAAAAATTAAAATGGTTATCAAGTCTTTTTTGGTACTTTCTTCAATAAAAGTTTTAACTTTTTATTTATTTTACATGCTCAACACTTTTTTAATGGCTTATTTCTAAGAGCTTTCAATATTGTCTGATAATAAGCTTCTCAGTATATTCTTTTAGCAATTATGAATATCTATTAGTTTCTTTATGTTGACTGGTTAGTTTATTTTACCGTTTTGTATTTCTTACCACAATGCTAATACGAAAGCTTTTGCTTCTTATACTGGAAATCTTGTGAACTTTTTAAGACTTGTTTCTTAGCTAAAGGTAGTAAAGCTAGAAGTCTGATTCTTCTTTTTTTAATCTAATCCAAGCAATATTAAAATATCCCATACCTCTCTGCAATCATCTTTAACTACTCTTTTTTTAATTAACTATCTAAGTCCTTAGCAGGGATAGTTTTTAGTTATCAGCTAAGTTTAAAGAAATATCTAATTCATGGTAACATGAAATTATGCTAATTTTTAAAGTGTAAGAAACGTTAATTTTGAATTTGTAGTTAAACACTAGCTTTTATATCTCACTTAAAATGAGACTTCTACTGATACAAACTGAATACGTCCTTTTTATTTAATTATGCATTTCCTTTATAGTCTGTTATTAGCTTTAATTCGCTTATAATGCTTGATCAAGATTTAACTAGCAAACTCTTTCAGCTCTTACTTCTTCTTAATTTACAAAGCCACGATTTTATATGTCGTCCTATCTTTATAATTAACAAATGGTAGTACTTTTTCTAGGCTGTTCCAAGTATTCTTAATCATAATAATTTTTTTGCTATTATTTTACTTAGTAAAAATAAGGATTATTTCGCTTCAAATCCACTTTCAGTTATTTTTACTAAAGCAGTAATTTCTAGCATCAGTTTACTTTATTCAGGCTAACCAATTTATCCTCTAAATAGTTTTAGCTTTTATAATGCTTACCAAATTTCTTATTTCTTAAGGTTGCTAATAAGATACAAATCCCATCTTGATAAGTCTAAGAGTTCATTCTTAGTCCTTCTTATATCCAACTATGTTCATAGTTTCACAAACATCCTTTCGATACTTCTAATCGTCGATTAATACCTTCTTTAAAAAGTATTTTGCTAATTCAGATATTGAAAGTACTTCTAATGATAGTGTATTTCTTGCCAACATGATTAGCTTTAAATTGAGTTTGAGATATAAAACGAATATCTGGCAGATACTCATATAATATTACTCCAGTTGATCATAAATCTGTTTTATGGTTAATACCTTGATTTTTAGTAGCCCAAGAAGCATAATAGGAACTTTCCTAACCTATTTAAAGCTCTTCGTAGTTTATTTGTTTAAATCTAATTCAATCCAAACCCCTTAGTTTCACAATTATCTGTTTTCCTCATTGTTAAATTAAGATATTTTCTGGTTTCAAATCTTGATGAATTATCTTCAGATATCTCAGATACTTTATTCCTTCAATAATTTAAGCTGCTGTAATCTAAACTTCCTTTTCTAGTAAGCTTTTATTCGTATTTTACCAGTAAGATTTCAAATCCCCTCCATTACAGTATAGTAATTATTTTACGTTTCTTTCAAATCGAAGTTTCCAGCTATATTAGGGTGGCCTAAAAGCTAAAAAAAGTTTTATTTTTCCAGTTCATATTCTTTTTATCTTCAGTTTAGAATTCATGTTTCACTTACTTATTCGCTTTATAGTAAATCTTGCATTTTACTTTCCCTAGCTCATTCGATATTTAACCTCATACACTGTACCTAGTTTACCTTTCCTTATTTCTCTTCCCAGTTATATCTATCAACCACTCTTACTTACTACATTATGAAATTTTTCAGTTTTATATCATAAGCATTTATTCATTTATATTAACCTTCTAAAACTATTTTCTATCTCTAGTTTATAAAATAAAATTTAAGGCTTAGAACCTTAAGCTAAAGCGTTTTAATGCAAGCTTAGTTTACTAGTTTTTAAATATTTTTATGTCTCAGTTTTATGTTAAAGTTGGTAGTTAAGACTTTAGCATACTGATGAGATACTATTGGTATGTTGAGTTTTAATGTAGCTTCGTATAGAGAAATTATGCTTTTGATCAAGATATTTACTTAGAGGATAGAATTAGAAAATTTGAGGAGTAATACTTGCTAATCAGTGATTTAGATGCTTGCTTGCTTTTTAAATCCTAGCAGTCTCTTTTAAGAGTTTGCTTTTCTTTCACTGCTATTTAGAAATGACACTCTTGCTAATTTTCTTAACTACACGGTAAGTCTAGATAGACAGAGAATTTTCCAATAATAGAGTATTTCTAGTCCCATGGTATTTAGCTATTTAAATATCTTTCTCATGTCCTTTATGTGTCTAACTTCTCTTCTTATCTAGTAATACATGGTTTTGTATTAGTTTAAAGATTAAGGAAGGATAAGCTCTATCTGCAATAAGATAATGCAGTAACCTATGTCTCCATTTTCCTTTCACCTTTTAGAACCTCTAGATTAGTTCATTAGCAGCACAAGTCACTCACTTCAGATATCATAGTATCTAACTAAGCTTTGGCTGAAATACTCCAATGTATCCTACTGATCCTTTAATTCTGTTCTTCCAGGATAAAGGAATTTTTACATTCAAGCTCTTTAAAATAAGCATAAATAGTAAACTTTCTAGCCTTTCTAAAAGCCTTTAATTCTGCCCTGTTTTTCTAGTATGAGAAGCTGAAAAAGACAAGGAAGAGAATAGTAGAGAAAGGTATTAAAAAGGTGACTTTTTATAATTAAGTAACACTAACATGAGAGCTAAAGTCCTAAAATAGAGAAAATGATTCATTGATAAAAGAGAATTTTACCATTTTTCATCTAGAGTAACAGAGGTAAAATCTAGAAAAGCTAGCAAGAGTATTAAGATGCATCGAAAGTATTAAGTTGCTTTCATTAGATGAACTCTTTGGTTAAATTACGAGGTGTAATCCACTTCGTTGGTTTTAAAGATTACAGATTGAAGTATAGAATTAGTTCTTAAATAAGAGCTTTAGAGATAAAAAATTAGATGAAATTGCTTTTAATCTATTAAGCTTCTATATGTATAAGCTTAGAGTTCTAAGCAATCATATGTATAGCTTTGAGATATCTTTTTCCTTCTATTTTTATATCCTTTGAAAATAAAATTCTTTCCCATAACCTCTCGAGATATTAAATCTAAACCTGTAGTAATTTACTTTCGATTATCAATTCTTATTTCTAAGAGTTGAGTTATAACCTTAATCCTTATTGAAAAAGCATACTTTATAATTTAACCCTTCAAACTATCAAATTAAGTGACTATATCTATCTATTATATTTTGACTATCTTTGCTCTACTAAAATTAAGCTTTAAAGCAAGTGAATTTTAGTCTTTTATTTTACCTAAATTTGCTTTTAGAATCTCCTTTATAACCTTGATGCTTCTAAGTCTTTCCTTTTTATTCTCTTTCTACTTTTTGTTTATCTAGCTAGAAGATCTTGAGTATACTCTAAAAGCTTTGGCTTTGTAAGTTAGCTTTCTAGCTCTTAAAGCCTTTCTTCCTATTGTTGATACTATATGCGCTTACCTTCTAGATTCCTTAGAAAAAGATAGTGAAAGGGTAGAAGAGAAAGATCTTACTTTTGGAAAAGGAGTGTAAGCACTCTATTTAGCGTTTTAAGCTTGGTATAGAAGGAAAAAAGGGTCAATAGATGAACAGGAGAGGTATAATATTGGCTTGATAACTAAGGTGAGAATTACCTTAGTTGAAGATAAGTTATGACAGTGATAAGGAGTTGGTTTAATATCTACTTCATGTAAAGCTACATGAGATAATTTAAACTTCTAGAGACAAAAGTAACTCTATAGTCTATGAATCCTGTTTTGATGAGAAGGGAGTAACGTGGGAAATAATGAACGATAAATGAAGTAGTAATGGAAGCCTCTTAAGTTATTCTGATGAAGGATTGGAAAATGAATTTCTACTGCATATCCAAAAAAGAGAATAAAGGAGATATATAAAAGAATAATTAGCCAGACTAGATTTAAAGAGGAAGAGAAGAAGTGAAGTTTTAGATTCATTTATTAGATAAAAATTGTCAGCTTTTAAAACTATCGAAAGAGTTTGCAAGAAAATAACAAGAATATGTATTTTAAGTATTGTAGATTTGCACAGTTTTTGGTCTTCACATTTTAAAGTGCTTAAGCTTGATTAGAAGTTTAAGATATAAAAGTAAAAATATTTCAATGAAAGATCAAATCTAAAAACGTTAATTATCTAACCCATAATTTTTCCTCTTCATCTTTTCTATCAACCTTGCAGATGCAATCTTTAGAAACAAGTTCTTCTTTTCTCCAAAATCATCTTCTAATAGCTATCCAATCAATTACTTTTGCATTATATACAGTTTATTTAATTGTTCTTTATTCTCCGTTTCTTATCTTTCGTTTTTCTTTATAACTTTAAAAATATCTTATGCTAAATAGATTTTTTCGGTTTTCAAAAGATTATCATATTCTTCAACCTTATATAATTTTCCTTGTTCTATTGTCTAGAAAAATAGATCTTTTATTACCATATCAGCTTAATTCTTATAATATTTTTAATTAGTATTTATCTATATTATCAACTCTATAAGTATACCTTTCTACTATTCATCTACCAAGTCTATTTTCTTTTTTTCAACTCAGTTATTAATTTTTTCAACTGTTTATTGAAGGGTACGTGAAAGTAGTATATTTATCTATAGAATGTTTCATAAGTTTTAGCTATAATTTCTGTCATACTATTGAAGTTATTAAATCTGCTTAAGAATATTACTTCAATTCTAGCTTTTCTAGACTATGTACTTTGCTTAATCTATTATTTAAAGAGCCTCTTATTCCATTTTATTCTTCTCTAGGTTGCCATTTTGTGTATTTAGTTTTTAGCTCGAAACCATAAACTGAGATGGACCTCTACTGAAGCTTTATAGTGGATTTAAATTTTTTAAAAAGTCCAGTCATCCTCTGCCTTATTTTTGCTGTTAGTCTTTATTTTTTAAGTCTTTTTATATCTCTTACTTACCTTTATTTCAAAACTAATTCCAATAAGAAGAGCCTCTGCTTGTCAAGTTACTTACTTAATTATCATTCACTTAATAGTCTAATTTTTAATTTAATGCCTATTAGTTATTTTAGTAAGACTATTAATAATTTTAGTTTTAGCTCTTATTATCCTTATAGTTCTAGTTAATTGGCTATTAGTTTTATACTTAATTATCTAGATAATTAGGTATTATTTACATCTACACTTGCTTATTTTCCAAGCCTCTTTACTAAACATTCTGCATTTGCTAGAGTTTTTAGGTAGAGTGATAATGTTCCTAAGCTGTTTTATTTTACTGGTAATATTCTTAGGAGATTTGAATTGTTTCACTTTTTATAGCTTTATCTTTAAAAAATATTCCTTAGCCTTTTCCTTTCATTTCTTGTACAATGTCATTACATGATTCTATCTACTATTGATACTCCTTTGAGTTCATATTATATCCTTCTATTATTCATTCATGATGTTGCATTTCTTATATGTTCTTACGCTAGTTCTAGTCTTCTACTAGTATCTGCTTTAAGAAATCTTTCGCTTTTTCTGATATTTCCAGTATTTCCCACGGAAGCTAGTTTTTGAACATTCTTTATAAACTCAGTATTGAAGTAGCATTATAAGGTAAAGTTCCTACTAGCATTTCATAGACGATAACTCCAAATGACCAAAGATCTGCCTTGTAATCATACTACTCTCAATTGATAATCTCAGGTGATGTGTATAAAGGAGTTCCACACATAGTTTTAGCTCTATCTTCTTCTCTTTCCAACGTTCTTGACAGTCCTAAATCGCTTATCTTTATAATTTCCTGGTTTTCATATTTTTTTAAAAGAATGTTTTCTGGTTTTATATCCCGATGTAGTATCTTGAAGTCTTTCATACACTTCAGTCCTTCAAAAATCTAAGCTGCTATTTTCTAGACTTGCTCTTCTTATAGTTTATCATTGAACTTCTTGCAATATTGTTTCAAGTCTCCTCCATTACAAAACTCCATAACTATATACCAGTTATTAGCAGTCTCAATATTCTCTATATACTACACGAAGTTAGGATGACTAAATATATGACATTGGTTTTTCTTTTCTTACTCATAAGCTTTCTATTAATTAGCGTTCATTGTCTGCTTATTAATCTGCTTAATAGCGACTATTTACTCCTTCTAATTCATATTTCCCTTACATTTAGCCCTATAAACCGTTCCAAACTATCCTTTCCCAACTTCTTTTTCCAAAGTGTACTTTTCTACTACCTTCTTCTGCTCTTTCTTCCTATATGCCATTTTATATTATAAGCTTTTGCAATATTTATGATATAGGATCTGTTTACAATACAATCAACAGAATAGAAACATTACTTTAGAAGTTATATCATAAAGCTTACTGATGGTTGGGTTATAGAATATGGAAGAACGGTTAGAGACTCTAAAGATGAGTGAGAGTTGAATTGAAAAATAAGCTTACTGTCTATCTTTAAGAGACTAAGCTTTGTTTATAATCTAAAGGAAGTATAAGAGGGAAAAAGTATCGAACTAGCTTGCTTCATAGCTTTCTATTTATAAGGGAAAATCATTTAGTAGGTATAAAGTGAAGATACAAGGTAGAAATATGGCTGTTTAAGACTTCGATTATCAAAGAGACGAGTGTTTATTCAGTTTTCCAGTTTGATAATTTGGAGTTTTTTGGCTGGTAATTAAGATGGAAATATGAGAGAAAGTTGGTTAGAAAGAAATTAAGTTTGAGGGATTTCATCCTAGAGGTTCAAGGTTTTTAAATTAGAGAATAACTTCTTTACGGGAAAGTAAGGAGAAAAAATCCCTAAACCCAAGAGACGTGAATAGCATTAATAGTCTTTTTCCCTTAAATAGCCTCATTTATGTCTTAGTGCTTTAACTATATCCATTCAACTACCTAAATTAATCTTTCCAACTAGCAAAGTAATTCATAAAAAAGTCTTAAGGAAAGTTCTTAAAGAATAGTCTGAATCCTTAATCTAGTCAAGAAGCTCTACTTATAAGCACTTATGTACAAAGTTCATTTGATACCTTAATATGATTTCCATCAAAGACAGCAGTCATTGTATTTAAGACATTTTTATAAAAGAAAAAAAAGGCTTTTTTCTACCTTCTCCCGCAAAATTTCGAACTTTTTTATTTTGGAAAAAAAAAATGAATTAAAGCTCAAAATCTACAACCATAACTCACTTCAAAAAAAGCTAGCAAGTACTTTTCTCTTTCCCAGCAAAGATAGGAAACTAAGAAAAAAATTTCCGGTGAGTTGGAAATACAAAAAAAGCGAAGTGTGAAGAATATTTTTAAGGAGTAAGGGAAAGCAAATCTAATCACAAAGAGATCTCTAGTATTAAGCTTAAGTTTATATTGTAATTTATCTAAAATTGGTAATATAATTCTAAAAAGGTATTAATTAAAGTTATAATAACTAAAAATTAGAAATGCTTTCTAAATAAATTGGAGATTTTGTTATGTGTGAACTCTTTGAAGAAAATGAGGAGAAAAACTACGAAATCTGAAAATCGCGGTAGAAAAACGACATATAGGGAGAATACAAATTCCTAACTAAAAGAATAAAAAAGTCAAATGCAAGGTAAATTGAATAGAACTATGAGAAAGAGAAAGGCTGCTTGGTTAAGATTTCAAAGCATCCTAATATAATCAAAATTTTTGAACTGATTAGTTCTATGAATAATTGATACATCGTTCTGGAATACTGCAACGGAGGGACTTTGAAATAGTATTTGGAGAAATAAAGCAATAAAATTCCTGAAGCTTAAGTTCAAAAAATTGCAGCATAAATCTTGAGTGGAATCAAGTATATGCATGCACTTGGCGTGCTACATAGGAATTTAAAACTGGAGAACATTTATATACAAAGATCTCAAGACGGAGAACTTTATAAAATAAGCGATTTAGGAATTTCTAGAGAGCTTAGAGAAGGAGAATCTACTAACTCAATTTGTGGATAGACTTAATATAAGAGTCCTGAATAACTAATGCACGAAAGCTATGATTTCAAAACTGATGTATGGGCTTTTGGTATTATAGTTTTTTAATTATTAGGCGGGCAGATTCCTAAAACTGACTACCTTGAAAGCTGAAAAAAAAAAATCCAATCAGAGATTCTATACTAACTCCTAGACTGCTCTTTATAGGCTAAAAACTTCCTATAATCCATTTTAGTCCTGGATGCTAACTAACGATGGAGCTCTTAGAAGGCATACGACCATTTATGAATCTAGCAGGGACTCTCATCTAGCAACACTTGATATTGATAGAGTCTTAAACACTTTGACCAAATGGTAATTGAGTATAAAGAAAAAGAGACTAATTTGCTAATTTAGTCTAATGATTAATAAAGAAATTCTTTTAATGAAAATCTTTCTGAATACTAGTCTACTAATTTTTAAGGAATTGAATCCTAATTTGGTAAGATCCAAAATTTAGAAGTCTAAGTGTAAAATATGATTAGTATGATCGACCATGAAACTAAGCTCTGCTAATAAAGGGTTTAAATAGCTTAGCAGATTAAAAGTATTTACGAAATCACTCAAGGATATCTCAACTACAATTTTTTAGCCTTATATATCTACATTTTCGCATCTAAATCGCTATTTATGAAGCTATAAGAGGTAGAATAGTGAACTTCAAAGTAGCTTAACTTAAAGAATCTAAATAATATGTTGAAGGATTAATTTATCGTAAAGGCTGAGAAATGCAAATCTGATTTCGCTGACTATTTAGGAAAGATAACCGAACTTAAGTAACTTGTTAATTGGAATTCATAAGTCTATATTAAAATTTACTCTCTATGAGATTTCAACAAACTAGTAGTGGAAGGAGGGATCTACCTGCTTTAAGATTTAAACAAATTAATAAGTAAGAGTTAGACGAATAAGTATCTCTCAGTAGAGTACTTGAAGCTTCTACTTACCCGCTAATAGATTATTCTAGAATAGATTTTAAAGGAAAATATTGACCAGAAGATAAGTCAATATTTTGAGCTTGCTCTCCATTTGGTGAAATTGAAAATTGAAAATCAAAAATAAAAGAAGAGAGTATACCTATAAAAAACAGCCCTTTAAATGAAAATACTTTTCTGCTTTTTTTTAATCAAATTTTCTTTTATCAAATATGATCTTAGGTTAGTCATTAACTAACCTCCAACTGCTTCCTCATGCTTTATTCTATTTCCTCTATTTTATTAATTTTGATATTTTTAGATGTCTTTAGCTTCTTTAAGTTGCTGAATTGATTCTAATGTGCAAATCTAGAAGGCAGTGATGACATAAAACCCTTTTTTATTAATTCGGCTTGAATCTGAAGTTACTTTCTTATGAAGTGATTCTGTCCCCTGATAATATGGCAATCTGGATACTTTTATGACCTCAAAGAAAAAGAGGTTTTATAAATGCCTTTCCTTCTTTCTTATTATAAGACATAACTAAAACTATCTTCTATCGATTAGTCTTAATTCCTATATTTTAAGGCAAGCTTTGAAAAAGTTTTCAGATGCTTCTTCTTCAGGAGTATGCTAAAACTATTAAATGAAGGACGAGAAAAAATAGGTTTTTGCATTAATAAACCCTTTTAACAAAAAAGTGCAGCAAACGAGCAAATTAAAGCTTTTATTGCACTTAAACTTTTCAAACGAATACCTTAGTTCAAATGTCTCAATCAAATAGCGAGGCTATAAACCTCTCAGTCTCTCCTTATCTTGATATCAGTCAAATTTATACTACACTTCAATAGCATTTTATGCATACCACTTTATTATCTACTGAGACTAATAGTTGAAGCATCATCTGATTGTCAAATCCTTTATAGAGCTTAAGATATATAATGTCACCAAACTTGTGATACTGTACACTCTTACGCTGGTACTTATATCTAAGCTTTGAATTGGATATGAATGACTTTATAAGCTCTATTTGTATTTTCGCTTTACTCCTTTTTGGTGCACTTTAGTTTGTAAAAATGCGATAAAGCTGCTTCGATTTATGAAGCTAATTATACAAGATATTCTACTGAGAAGGGACTAAGATAAGTGCTAGTCATAAGGTGGAAGCCTTTTAAAGAACTGTAGTAGCAAACTGGAAGACAAGGATACTAGAATTGTCAGCGTGGATTCTCATAAAAATAGGTGTTTAACATCAGTATTAGATGCCTTTTAATTATATGAGTTTAAGAGTATTGCCTAATTAATTCATTATAGAGAGGAATAAGAAAAATGTTATGGAAATAGAAGTAAAGGGTTGAAATAAAAATAGATGGCATATGATAATGAAATTTTAAATGGATAGATAATGCAACATTAGCTATAGTGAAGAGGTTGCTGAATATAGGTTTAGAAAATAGGATAAGACCTGGAAGAAATGTAAGGGCATTAAAAAATTTTAAGTCTGCGATATTAGATCCAGTCATATTAAACAACTCAATCAACTAGCTCACAAGAAGTCAAGATTTTCAATTTTGATACTTCAAGGGAATGAAAAAAAACATCAAAGTCACTCGCATTAGGGACGAATAAGTTCTAATTTTTGTAATCTTCAATAAGCAACAAAAAATAGCTAAAAGTTATATTTAGATGCTGGGAAATAAGGTAATCATAACGCCAACCCAAAATACGAAAATTCGACATGCGTAACTACTCTAGCAGTAGAGCAAAAGTACTAAAATATATCAAGAAACAGAAATAAAAGTCTTTTTATCCTTACTTCATAAAGAAATCTCCTATCTAAATCTAGATGCTTTAAGCATAGTTCTATATATAAAGCGCATAAGAAAGGAGATGAAATGCTCTCATTAAATCTGAATATTTTTTATCCTCTAAAACGATAAAATTTTAAATAAGTGAATAAACTTAAAAGCATGATAGATTCTAATGTAAGTTAGTCATCTAAAAAGCTTAAATATAAAATGGAAATTAATAGAATGATCGTTTAGAAAAGGATAGATAAGTATATCCTGGGAGAAATTTTAGGATAAGGGAGGTTCGGAACTGTTTATAAAGCAGGCATTTTAGATTAAAACTTTCAAATTCAAGGTAATGTTGTTTTAAAGTAAATAAACCAGCAAAAGATAAGCTAAGAGCTAATAAAAACATACGAATAGGAGAAAAATAACTAATGTTTGCTTAGTATACATCCTAATATAGCTTAATATATTGAATCATTGAAAAGTAAGAATAACTATTATATTGTAATGGAGTATTGCAATTTAGGGGATTTAAGGAGTTACTGTAGGTAATTTAATTACAAGTTTGAAGAGGAAAAAGTTCAATTTATCGCTGCTCAGTTATTAAGTGGACTTAAAATTATGCGAGACTTTAGGATAATTCATCGAGATTTGAAACCTGAAAATTTACTTTTAAAGGAGTAATTCGGTTAGGAGGTTATAAAGATAGGAGATTTGGGACTGTCTAGAGTATTATAGGAAGGAGAGTTAGCAGAAACTCAATGTGGAACTCCTAATTATACATCTCCTGAAATTTTGAAATATGAGGACTACGATTTCAAGACAGATCTTTGATCTTTCGGTGTTATAATATACGAAATGCTAGCAGGAGTTCTTCCATTCAAAGCAAGTAATACTAAAAATCTTATTCGCATGCTTAATAATTAACTTCCTTGAGAGATTCTATAAATATCAGACTAATCAAAGGATTTCTTAAAGCAAATACTAGTAACCGATCAGAATTAGCGAAAGGATGTATATGAAATGTATTAGCATCAATGAATATAAGAAGGACTTTAAATGAACTCTGGGGATTATTTAGATAAACTAGAATATTGCAATAGTTGACTTTGCTAATTAAAGGAGTAAAATAATGCTAGTGGAAATAATTAAAGACTAAGCGAGATAGAAAAAGAAGGAGAGAATATAGAAGAAGAGAAAGACTAATCATAACAAAAGACTGATATTTTATATTAACTTATTCAAATTCTACTAACTCTTCATTTAATAAGCTCAGCTTTAGGCTATAAAACTAAACTTTTCGGATATTTTTTAAATCAGGATGAAAAAATTAATACCATTTTTCGAGTTGAGAATTAAATTCTTTCTTAAAAAATGAAAATTAAAGTTTATTTTCGTTTCATGCTAAGAAAAAAAATCTTAGTCTAACTTTAGGGATTAAATCAACTGTTAATTCAACTACTCAGCTTATAACTAGATTTCTCTACCTTTCAACTTAGAATTTTATTAGCTGTGATTCCATTAAATTTCGTCTTGGGTTTTGTATTTTCAGCTTTACCCTTATTTATTATATAAATTTAATGATACGAAGGTTTTGTATCTAGTGTATATGATTTAAGCGAATGTATTTAGGGAAATTTAAATGAGATCGAAGCATTACTCAAAGAACGCTCATTTGAATTAAAAAATTCGTTTTATGAATACTGTTAGTAGCCTACAAGCTTAAGCCATTCTACCAATAAGGTATAAAATTTGGCTAATAAAAGCACAATAAATCGGCAGACAATAAGCTGGTCCCTTGGATATATTTAACTTCGAGTTTTCTTTTATAACCCTTCTATCTAAAGAAGTAAGCTTAAAAAATCGCTTTCGTCAGAAAAAATTGTCCGGCTATTTAAGCGAAAATTCTTTTCAAAATTACTTGCTTCCATAGATCCATAGATTAGTATCAAGCTCTAGACTCACTTATACTCATTGCTTCTATCTTAGATATTTTTACTCCTTAATAAGTTATTTGGCAAGTTTTATGCGAGAAGAATTCAATTAAAAGTGATTTTCTGCCTTCCATTTTTTAACATTTTGCTTCTTTTAGGTAAGTTCATTTCATGATACTAAACATTGGATTACTTCCAATAGTTAGAATAATGCAAGTAGTCTTTTGGATTAAGCTTGGAGTGCCTTTAGACTCCTCAGCTTCATCCTATCTGAAAGCTTTCCGTATATCATTATCGTTAAACTGACTAGCAAGTTATCTTCTTTATAAGGTTTATTGTAACTACTTGAACATTGGAGAGACAAGTACTGAAATCCTCATACTGTTTAGATCTTCCAGAAGCGTTTGATAAATAGAAAGACTCTTCATTCTAAATCTGGAGTAAGAAGTTCTGGGAATCAAAACTCAAATTATAGGTATAAAAATAGTCAGTTTTCAATGGTCATTCTACCCCTTTCTTTTTATAAATTAAACTAGTCTGGCGAAGAAGATGCTGCTTGGAGGAATTGTATAAAACAGGAGAAAGGGAAAGCTAATACCATATCATGCAATAAATAAAGTTTTAAAAGTATCAGAATATGCTAGAAAAGTACTCTTGTAGCATTACAAAATGAAAAGCTAGATTTGTACTAATTTTTCCTACCAATAAAGAATGAATTGTAAAACCATGCTCGGTGTAAAATACAAAATATTACCAAAAAGCTAATCTTTAATAATTGATGTAGGTATTTAAAATGTAGACTTAATATGTACCCTTTCATTAAAGGAAAATAAATCTGGAGCTAATTGTCATAAATCTATAAGAACTCTATTGAGTAAATTGCTGGTTTGCTTGATTATAAACATTTAGTTTTAGTCTTTAGATTTGAAAAATAGTTTTTCAAACTCTTAATTTTCTTTTAAACTGATATATATATAAAGCATCCATTGCTCATCATAAATTCGTCTGCTATGATTATAGTATGTCCTAGATATCTATTCTCTTTCACTAAAGTATGCTTTCTAACAAATGGTCTTAACTCCTTAAAGTATTCCATTAACTTACCTTTTGCTTTCTAAAACCAGGATTAGTTTTGATATATTGTAGGTTTAGTCTTATAGCTTAAATCTCTGAATGATTCTATTCTTATCTTACTAAAGTATTGGCTTGCTTGTCTTTCAGATGTCATCTTAATATCTTTCTCTTAGCTTGGAAACTTGAAATTATAGCTAGTTACAAGTATGTCTCGTTGGATTTTTTTAGAAGCATAAAGAATAAGAATCCAATAAAAAAAGGAAATGAAACACATTTTTGAGAGAGAACCTACAAAGTACAATTAAGCAGGTTGAAAGAAAGAAGGGAAGAGAAAAGCTTGCTCAGACTGGCTGCTATAAATGAGGTATTTTTTGGAAGATCAACAATAGAAATAAAACATTATGCTCGTTTATGTAATCAAACAAAGGATAGTATAAAGACAAAACTAAAATACTAATTATAAGAAAAACCAACTTCACGAAATTTTATTGACTTAGTAATAAATTTATAAAATTCATGCTTAAGTTTTGAGTTCAGACGCTCTAACTCTTTACTTTTCTACTTAGAATACAAATTATTTTTTTAATCGCCTCTTTTCCTTAACCTTTCAAATTTTCCTACAGGAGTATCTCCATTATTTTCTATGTTATCATGTAGAGTTTCTCTAAGTATCATTTTTGCTAGTTGTTCTAAGCTTCTTTGTGTTTAATTATCTTCATGCATGATATAATTAGATTTATCGTTTCATTTAAGACTAGTTTTTCAAAATCCTTATGGATATAAATTTTTCATAATTAAATTGACTGAAAAAAAATTTCTCTGAGAAGTGTTTTAGCTTCTGATATATATTGATTATGCTTTTGATTACACTCCAAGATCATATTAATTAACTAACTCTTAAATTCACTTTCTATAAGCTAGAATTTTTGCTACCTCTCTATCCATTCATGTGTTTACTTAATGATCTATTGTAAAGTGATTACTGATAGAATTTTGATTTGCAAAGCGTATTGTATATTATTGGTAAACTATTTCTCCATCATTTATAGCTCATTCATTTATTTCGCTAACTCACTCCTAATATTACATTACTATAGTATATATAAAACCAACTTAAGTAATTACTAAGCTTCATTGTTTACTTCTTTCTTTATTTATGCCAGTCTTAATTCCTCTTTTTCTTTTAGATCTTATTTACCTACTTCTACTGAATTATACTTCTTTATTACATTAATTTCATAGTTAAAAAGATTGGATTATATTTGAGGATTTCCAGTATTTCTATTAGGAGCAGATTAGGTTTGAAAAATAGTTATGTTCTTCGTTACTGGTATTTCCTAAGTAGTCTAATAATCTTATTTTTGGTTTTGAATATAAGAAATATAATTATTTAGCTCGTTTCCTTGCTACTCATTATAACTATTCTTGCTTACTTCTTTATTCCCAAACTAGTTATACTATGCGCTAGTTTCTTATTAAACTTACTGATTTTAGTTCGAAAACGTTTGCTTACTCAATTATTGCTCAAATTGCTTTTAGCTCATGTCCTTTTCTTTATTATTCTATTAGTTTTCCTTTTAAGGTTACATATTTTAGTTATGCTAGAAGAGATTCTCAGTTTTCTCTTTTTTTTCTTCTTCTGTATTGTTAAAAATGGGCTTCGTCTTTTAAGTATATTGCTAAGTTTAATTTTTTTGGGTACTTTTCTCTGCTACTTCTTATGTTTTTTCTTAGTTTCATAAAATTTATTATTAATCCGTTTCTTTTTAGATGCTTTGAGGTTAAATGCTATTATAATCTTGAAATTATCCCTAGTTCTTATTGTTCATTATCAGGTTGTTTTCTTACAGATTGAGAAACTGAATATCATGCTCGTGTTAGTTTTCATTTGTAATATTCTAGCGTGTAGTCTCTTACATTTATTGAACTTCAACTTAGCTTCCCCTTCTTTGATGCTTCTCTTCCGGATATTTTTGTTCATTTTCAAAATTCTAGTTTTTTTCCTCGAAATTACCCTATTAAGCTTGAAGCTCTTCCTAGCCTTCATCTTTCCTTTTTTATTCCTAGTTTTACTTCTCCCTTGACCATCTCATTGATTAGGAGCTAGATATTACTACATTGAATTAATTTAGCTTTTATAGGTACTTTTAACTGCATTTTTTAAGCCCTTCTTAGATCCAAGGATGTTCTAGCATTTCATTAGCATCCTTTCTAAATCTAGGATCAACTACTAGCACTTACTGAAGCAAGCTTTTAGCCCCCTCACTTATTTTAAGTTCTTCCCATTTGATTTATCTATGAAAATTCTCGACTAAAGCTTTAGTTGTTTTACCGTTAAAAGGAAGTTATCCTATCAGAAGCTCGTATAGCAAAACGCCAAAAGACCAGCAGTCTGATTTGAAACCATAATTTTCGTTCTTTAGTATTTCAGGAGCTGAAAACAAAGGTGTGCCACATTACGTACTGGCTAAACTACTATTTTCCAAGAACTTCGACAAACCGAAATCACAAATTTTCAGTTCCATGAAATCATCTTCCTTATAAATCAGCACATTTTCCGTCTTCAAATCCCGATGTATAATTTTCTTTTAATTCATTCATTTCAATCCATTAACTAACTAAGCAGCAAAGCATTAAACCAGGTCCTCTTTTAACTTGCAACCCTAGCTTTTCAGGTAGTTATATAAATTTCCTTCTTGGCAAAGTAGCATTACAATATAATAATTATTTTTTGACTCAAAAATATCAAAAATATCCACGAAATTAGGATGCTAAGAGAGTGAAATAAAAATGCTCTTCTCTTAAAAGAACACTTTATTCTGATACTGGTTAAACTTCTATTTCTTTATTATCTTGCAAGCGAAAATAGCATTTTCCCGCTTTTAAATCTCGCAGTCACGAAGTCTCACTTTGTGTATTACTCCATATTATCCTTACCCAATCTGCTCGTCTAATAAGTATTTTCCTATTTTCTTTTTCATTTTTTATTTCAGACTGCTTAACCTAAAAATCTAGTTAAGATGTTTAAAACGAAATTTTTTGGTTATATTATAAATCGATTTGATTATGAAAGAGTTAAGTTGAGACTGAGATTTTTTAGGTTTAAAATGAAGGAAATTTATTTTTGTTGAAAGGAGTGAGATCTTGGAGTTGTAGCTCTGATATATGGACTAAGCTTGTTATGTGGAAATTTAGTTAAGAGAGAAGAGTTAAAAAAGAGAGCGGATGACTAAAAGGAAAAGTGTGCTTGTTTACTTGATTTTAATCTGATGCTTAATAAGAGTTCTAGATAAAGACCACAAAATGGTAATTCCTTTGAGTGTAAAAATAATGTCTATATCTCCTTGAAAAATCAATAAGAACCAATTTTCTTAATGTCATAAGATTAAAACTTCAAGTAAATTAACATAGAAAAACTCTTTTTGACTCCTTTAATCTAGTTCATACTTTTTTATTTTAGAAGCAAAATATTCTTGTCATGCTTAAAAATTTAGCATACTACTAGAATTATTTTAGCTTTAGGCCTTAAAAGAAAAATTTATCTCTTTGAAGAGCTAAAAATTAGCTTAAATTAATATGAAATCTCTAATTTCATGCTTCAACTTGAGCTTTATTTCTCATATTTACTAGCTTGAGGATTTTTGAGATTCCTGCTTTGTGGATGCTTTCGAAATCGTCCTATATCAGTAATTCCAAAATTTTTACTTCTTTTTTATTGAGTTCACTAATCTCATCTGTTTGCTGCTTTTCCTCTTTCTTACGTTATAATTTCTACTTGATTATGATGAAATTGTTTAGAGCCTAGAGTAAATAAGTCGTTTCATTTATTACAAGTTAATCAAATTCTTCGAATCTATAATTCTTTCACTGTGGCTTTATTTGTTCCTTTGTCTCTTGGAATAACTCACTAGTATCTTACTAATAACTAGCATACAGATCAAAGCTCTCTTAAATCAGCTATTTGAGACTATCTTTATCCTATTCTTCTATCAATTACAAACATTTGATATTCTCTACTCATTAGCTCGTTTGCTAAATTAACTACTACAAAGCAAGCGAGCAAAACAGTTTAATCTATAGGAAATACTGGGTTTGATATTAAAACTCCTTCTCTATCTTTTAGAGTTCTAGCACTTAACAAGAAATTTCCTACCTAAGTTTAATTTTCGTTATCATATGCCTTAGTTAGCTTATCTGTTGATATGTTTAACTTTTTATAGTATGCGCCAGTATTTAATCATTTTATCCCTCTTTCTATTTCTAAACCGTCTAGAAAATGCTAGGCTGCTATTAATGATTATCCTGCTATAGATTAAATTCACTAGTTTTTGGGTTTGCTTCTTAACTTTTCTTTGATTGAATATTCTTTTACCAAAAGCTTTTAAAATTCGCCAGTTTTTCGAAATACTTCTGACTGTTCATTTAAAATCCTTCCTATATTCATTTATGCCCGAACATCTCATTAACACCTTTACGCTTAGATTGGTCATATACAAGTATATTTTTTAAGAAATCTATAGCATCCTAAGATATTTGTAAGCTTTCCCAGTCTAATTCTTACATGAAATTCAGAAGAAGTTGTTTAACTGTTTTGGCAACATAGGGTAACTTTCCTGTCAGCATCTAGTACACTATAACACCAAAAGACCACATGTCCACCTTGTAATCATAATCTTAGAAGTTTAGAATTTCAGGAGATGAGTATAAAGGAGTTCCGCATAGAGATTAAGCAACCTCATCTTATTCTAATATTCTTGATAGCCCAAAATCACTTATTTTTAGGATAAATTGACCGTATTTTCGCTGCAGTAGTATATTTTACGGTTTGAGATCTCGATGAATGATACTAGAGCTTTGTATAAACTTAAGGCCACACAGAATTTAAGCAGCGAAGAACTAAACTTCCTTTTCTTACAGCTTGCCGTTATTTTTTCTCATGTAGCTAAGTAAATCCTCTTCACATAGCTGCATAATAAAGTACCAGCTATTTTACGTTATTTATATATCGATCAATCTTACTATGTTAGGATGGTTTGTGAGCTTACAAAAGATTTCCTTTTCTAGGTTGAATTACTACATCTACAGATTGTTCATGTTCAACCTCTTGATTTACTTTATAGCCACAATTTGTTGTTATCCCTTAGTATCTTTAGCTTGAGCCTTTCAAACAATCCCAAATTATCCTGTTCCCAGCTCTTCTTCAATTTTATACTTCCCTACCTTCTTGCCCTTTTACTTGTTTTCATTCATTTTTATGAAATAAATTTTAAATATTTACCATAATTTAGGAACTGCATACCTATTATGCTCTAAATAGAGAAATAGAGATATAAAATAGGGATAAGTTTTTTATCAGTATCTATTAGTCAATTTTGAAATGAAAAGCAAGATTGATAGGAGCGAATTAATAGGGCAACTTAGTAAGAACCAAGAACATGTAAGGAAGATCAGAATAAGATTGCACTTTGTTGCTTAGAATTGAGTGAAGGTGATTAGCTAACATAATACAAGGGTAATTATCTACGCTATAAGTTTCACATAGTAAAGGAAATAAAAGAAATACCACTGGAAGCAAAATCTTCTTAGTTTCTAAGGCTAGTTATAAGATTCTGTCTACATAAGTAATTAACTGCTATATAATAGAGAGCTTAGAATTATAAGGATAGCTAAGAATAAAATCTATGCTTAAAATAAGTAAATCAAGACTTAAGATATAAGGCTGATAAAACAGAAAAAGGAGTTGTATGGTAGCTTAGAACAGATTAGTTGATAAATTATAAAACAAGCTTAACTTGAGGAGAGAGAGTGTTAGACTTTTAATCCAGAGTAAAAAAATAAAAAATCGTTGGAAGAAAAAAGTGATAAACCTCGAACTTCTAAGTTTAAATACTTAGCATTAGAAAAAATTAGGAAGGTAATAGAGAAAATCTTGAAAATTAAAATATGCTGAGGATAAAAATTTTTAAGACTAGTTTAAGAATCAGGCTTAAGATGATCATTAGCTTGTTACTGACTTAATTGTATTTTCTTTCAAGTTAAAGTAATTAAAGTTTGCATTTAACATATTTAAACTTATTTCGCTCTTAAATTCTTTTTATTTAAGGCAACTTTATTTATCAGATCTCCTAAACTTTTCCACCGTACTACTTAATCCTATTGGTTTGAACTACAAATATTATTATATCCTTCTAACAAAATTGGCTCTCAATTCTTTTTAGTTTACTTTGATTATTCACTGAAGCTTCATTTTATATCACAACACTGTATAAGCTACTAAGATTCTTTAGGTTCATTGCACATTCTTCTGTCTATAGTATCTTTACAGTCTATTTTCTACCAATAGAACTTATTTCCTTATTTAAATCACCTACTAAGTTAAATTTGTAGAAAGAAGATATGAAAACGACTAATTTCCTTTCTAATATTTCTACAAATTTTTAAAGGAAAAAAGGAGATTAAAAGGTATAATTCCGAGTAAAGAGTAGTATATTATCACCTACCTAGCTCATTACTATTATGAAAGCTTTAGTCATTCTCTTTTATATCCCCAATATTGCTATCATACTATCTACATACTTATTTGCCTTTCTATTTAATTATATAAATACCATACATAACAGTATTTAGACTTATATAGTATATCGTTTCTCCTTTATCTATTATATCCTTATGCTTATGTAATTTAGAAAGCTTTTTTCTCTTATATATCAAAGTTTAACTTAGTTATATTACTTTCTACGTAGTTAATAGATCTATTAGGTTATGCTATCTTCGTTTGAAAGTGCCAAAACTTACAAAAATCATATTTATATTGCTCCGATAGGTTTCTATCGATTGATTATACTTCCTCATTTCTTTGTGACCTAACAAAGAAATTTAAGGTATAAGAGTTTAAGAAGAAGGGAAAAAGTAAGAAGCTATGCTAGATTCTTGTTGATAGCTCTCTTTATCTAGAATATGCCAACTCTTCCTCTCATCCTTTAAAGCTAGCAATCAAACTAGCATCTACTTTCACCCACTTCTAAGCAAATTAATCACTTAGCATAACAATCAGTTAAACCATATTATCAGACAGCAGCTTATATATAGCTTTAGCCTAAGTCTTATAAACGCTAGATACAGTTATCAAAGCTAGGCTGCTAATTAGATAGCACTTCGCATGCTTAAATATGAATACTAGAAATTAGCTATTTATAGTGATCCTATAAAAGGAAAGTGTAAGAAAGTGTTATGATATTATGATTACTGACTAGCTATTATAGGGATATACTTGGTATGTTAAGAAGATAGGAATGAAAGATGCTTATAAGGGAGTCAAAAAAATATGTTAGGATAAAGTAGCTCAAAATAGACTAAATCTTGATACTTATTTATCATCATAAAAATGAAAAAGCAATACCTTCTCAAACGAACAGAATATCTGGTCCTTGGAAGAAATTGAGAAAAAAGGAACTTATTATCTCAAGAAGTGAAGGGTTAAAAGATGATATGATTGTAGGTAGTTAAATCGGTAATAGCTGATTCAAATACGTGAGAATCGCGCGAATATATTATGCTCGATCTCTTCATTTATTCTTTCCATTTTCAATCCTTAAACTAAGAGTTGCTTTCTTCGTAATACGCTTAATAAATTAGCTGAACTCTGCTTGAGCTTGTAAAGTCTTAACTAAATACTGTTTTTAACTTCTCTACTTTAACTTATCAAGCTTTGGCAACTCAAACACAAATCGAACATCTCCGTTTCATACCTCTTTACTCTTCTTTCATACCCAAAATATGTTTTCTCCAACTAAATCCGAATTTTCCTGAATATTAAATCCTTTAATTTTTCTAGTCTCAAAGGAAAAAATTTTAAAGTCTTATTTAAACTAAAATTTCATTATAATAAAGTAAAGTAAAAACTAACGAAATAGATCAGAATTATAAATGAAGTATACCTAGAACTAAGAAGTCTTATTTTTACTCTAACTCTAAGAAAATATTGCAAAGATCAATTCTATAGTCAATAAAGGTATCAAAAACTACTCTTTGTAGGATATTAACGTCGAAGATATTCAGTTTTTAGGAAGAGGAGGATTTGGAGATGTCTTCCTGAGCAATTTAACTGTTAAATAAACAGGCCAGTCTTCTTTAATAGCGATTAAAAGACTTTTTACGTATAAAGGGTAGAAGCCAGATGAATTTATAAAGAACTTGATAAATGAAATTGAATTGCTGAGTAATGTCAGAAATCATAAGAATATAGTAAGTCTTCTAGGGATTATCCTTGAAAAGGAATAAATAGCTCTTATTCTAGAATACTGTCCAGGAGATTTTCACAAGACTGTAAGTGGTTTAATAAGACCTCTTACAGAAGAAAACATTATAGTTGTTCTGTAGAACCTGAAATAGATAGCAGAAGGACTTCATTTTCTTCATGCTTGCTTGATTCTACATAGAGATATGAAGCCTCAAAACATTCTTATAAGTGAGAATGGAACGGCTAAGCTAATAGACTTTGGAATATCCCGCTAGATGAAATTTAGCGATTACTCTAACTAGATGCAATGGTTGCAAACTCAGTAAATAGGAACTATAAACTTCTTATCTCCAGAAGTGCTAACAAGCTAACTGCTAACAGAGAAGAGTGATGTATGATCGTTAGGAGGAGTAATTTATTGAGCCTTGAATGGTTAAATACCATATTTCTAAATCTAAACTCCAGTATAAGTATAAGAGGAGATATCAAGAGGAGCCTTACCTTAGTAATTTATAAATTTACCTATTGATCTAAATGAAATAATTGACATGTGCTATAAGAAGAAAATAACTGAGAGAGCGACTACAGAATAAATAATAAACGCATTAGATAAAGCTATAATGAGTAGAGTTAGCTAGTAAGGTGGAAATTAGATAATGGTATAATAAATGCAATTTTAGGTAGAACATTATTAAAATTTGTACTTATAGGAGAAAAATGAGCGTTAATAGATTGAAAATAGGTTGGAGGTTTAATTACTTGAAAAAGAAAGAGAATTACTATTCTAGCAAAACATAATTGATTAAAATATTCAACAGCTAACAAGAGAAACCAACTTAAGATAAAACTGTGAAGAATAGCTCTAAATACAAGCTAATGAAATAAACGATCTCAAGTAGGAACTATAAAAGAATATTCCAGTTACTAGAGGAAATCCTGAAGCTACTTCACTTACTTAACAAACCCCTGGGAACAATAATTTATCAAAGGAAGGTTAGAATTGGGACCCTAATAATATTTCTAGCTAATATACTCAATAAATAAGTTACACTTAGCAGTTGGAAAGAGAATTGTATGGTTTGGAAATATAGAATGATTTTACAAATTTACCAGAAATAAAAAGCTCAGTATTACAAGGTGCTAAATCAATTATGCCTAGAAAAAATTTTTAGTTTTTGTCTGAAAATTACAACCACGACTAAAACCTATTTTAGCAGTTTTAAAACATGTCTCTAAGTTACGATGCAATCAGATCTTTTAAATAAGATGGAAATTGCTACTATAGAGCGGTTGGATTTGCCTTTCTAGAGTATTTAATTCGATAAACAACTTCAAACTAAGTAATAGTTAAGTTTATATAGAAGGTTTAGGAAGCAAAAGAGTATTTCGCTATAAGGAAATCTTATAATTATAACGGCTTAAATTTTGAGCTAAGGGCTAAGTTTATAGAGCTTCTAAAGAATCTGGAGAAAAAGAGAGAAGAAAGCAATGTTACTTAGCTTCTAGAAAAATGAATCTCTGAAAATGTTAAAAGATTTGACGAAGCTTTGGTCTGGGAAATGAGAACATGCACAGCTAACTATCTAGAACTTCACTAGATTCACTATAAAAGTTTAGCGAAAGATCTACAAGAATAGATAGAAAGTATATTAGTTATGGGAAAAGAAGCTGATAAATTAGCAATAGGTCCTTTATAGATAGTTTTAAGAGTGAAGATAGAAATGTTGACAGTAGAAGGGAATATTGCAATTCCAGTTGATCTTGATTAGATAACAGTAAAAGGAAAATTACCTATTATATTTATATTTTTTACGCCAGGACAATTTGACTTGATATATCCAATAGAGATATCTAAAGCTGATGGATATTAAGAGGAAAACTTTGTAGGTAAAGAAAATTTTGAAGTAGAAGATTTTAAAATAGATTAATGGCCATTCAAAATGGAGATCAATGGGAAAGGCGCCAACACTCCTCTGTAAAATGTATTCTGGCCAATTATTAATGATATAGATGGTTAGGAAGATGCTATGTGCCAATACAAGTATTGCTAAAAGAAAATTAAATAAGATGAAGTAGTTTAAATCAACACCTGCAATCATACGTTTTGCGAAGAGTGTTTTATGAACTATATAAAGTGATAGACGAAAGGAAAGATAATATGCCATCCAAACGAAAAAGAATTTTTTACAGAATGTCCATTTTTTAGTTGTCATGCGTAAATTAATCAACTCGATATAAGGTAAGCTTTAGATGGGGATCACTATATATATTATTAAGAATAAATGATGAAAAGATTGGAAAGATATTAAAGGAAAGAAATTTAATAGAATCAAGAAGATAATTAACTTGATTAACCTAACGAGAAAAATAAATGCCAGATGTAAGATTGTAAACATTAGGGACCAAAAACCAAGTTAATAACTCTAAAATGTAATCATCAGTTCTGTAAATAATGTTTATTCAAGTATATGAAAGGAAAAACTAAGAGCAAATTTGTAAAAGCTGCCAGAGAGAAAGAGGTAGAATGTCCATTTTAAGATTGCTTTGAAATCATTTAAAATTAGGTTTTAGTATAATTACTGGGAGAAAATGTTTTCTAGGAGTATTTTGAAATGGCAAAGCAAAGAGAAAAAAGGAATACGATACGTTGATATATATATCAACTAAAAATTAAAAGACTCCAATAAATTAATTATCAAAATCAAAATTTAACTTTCTTTTTATCATTTTTAAATCTTCTTCCTTTACAAAATCATCTCTCTATTTAATATCCATTTCTATAGCAGAGGCATCAATTTTTCTTTTTTCTTCTCTTTCCTACATTCCAAATATATTCAAATTTTATAATAGAATAATTAAACTATCAAACATACTAAATATTTTACTTTTATTGGCTTTTTTCGTTCTGATAACCCCAATATTTTAATCTTCAACTATGAAAAATTTTGATTGTTTAAAAGATCAATTCAGAAAGAGAAATTCTTTAAAAAGTTTCTTAGTTTAAATAATTTACGAAAATTAGTTTTTGAATAACACGAATAGCTTAACATACATCCATTTCTCCTTTCGTACTGTTTCAAAAAGTATATAATCAAACTTCCACTCACAATATCAAGAAAAATAGTGGATACTTAGATGATATTCTTTTGTTAGCTTTATTTAAGAAAAATAAATATCTAAACTTATAATTTTTGGTATTTCGATCTATACTTTTAGGGTTTAAGTTTTCAGGATTTTTTTTAAATTTTGTTGAGATTTAAAAATGTTCAAATGGTGATTTTCTCGCATTTATTTGATTTTATGAAGTGTTATAATTATTAAGACAGTTAATGATTCTAGCATGGGTTATATAATGATTATCTACTAATTATATTAAGAAAGATCTTAAAAGCATAAATGCTTATAAGTTCTCATATCAGGCTTACAGAAAAGTTGCTTTATAGCTTCTCAGAATTTTTGTTCTAAAGGAAATTAGAGAAAACACTCTAATGTTCATAGATTTCCTCTTTCGTGTAGTATTTTAGTATTCTATTTAACTTCCTTTGAAACCCAATTGCTTAATTTCTTTCTTCACATTTTTCTATTAAATCTATAGACAAACTTTGTTCTCAAATATAGCTTTGGATCTTTGTGAGTTCCTCCAATTAATTTAGCTTGTTCTTATTTTCTAAAAATTAATAGATTCAAAATGAAAAACCAGTTTTACTATTGGCATTAACCCCGTTGCTTACCAAATTCGGCACCATACTTTCATTATTCCTATTGAAGACTTTTATAAATTTTTCACTCATAATAACCTAAAATTCTCTTATACTAATACCAGATTAAGGTGACTAACTTCCTCTTTTTCAGTTCGCAATATACTTCAGATTAAACAATTCCTGTCCCATTAGAATATTTACCTTTTTAACATTTCGAGGTATGCTTATGAAATAGTAATAACCAGACTATAACTGTATTTCTATATCTATTAAGGATTAGGAAAAGATTCAAATGGAAATACTTAAACTAATATATATTTATTAGGGAGAATACCTTATTTTTAACTGAACAGGCATTATATATTTAAAAATTGATTCTAGTCCTTTAAGTTAGCTTGATAATTAATGAAGCCTTTGTATAGCTTAATAATCTATTGATTAGATTAACTTAAAGAACCCTTTATATTTATTGTTTTGACGAAGCTTTTTATCAAACATTTAATTCAGAGAGCATGATTTTTTTTGTTACTACTTCGAATGATTCTGAATAAAAACGTCTTAACTACTAACTATTATGCTCCACTGTTTTATTTTTACTCTAATAACTGTTAAGATCTTTGTAATAATCTGTCATTCTATCCGTTTACCTTCATTTGATTATACCAACTATTATTCAGATTTTAAAGAAAGTAATCTAAACATTTTGCTATCTAGCCTTTTTTAGGAAATTCTCCTCTTTTCTTATAGAATTTATTTAGTCTTCTCAAACCAGTCCATCAATTTTTTTTCTTTAAGAATCCAATCGAAGAACTAGAAATACATCCACTGAAACTTCTCGTGACTAATTCTTGTTTTCCTTGAAGCTGCTTATTAAATGATTTATCATCTGTTTGAGACTTGTAATACTTCCTTTATATGCTACATCAGAGATACCTTAATATTTAAATCCTTCTTCTTGATGCTTCAACTTCAAGTGAATGTAATCAAAATCACAATACGCTCATTTAGATCTTTATTTGACTAGCAAGTTTAATAGCTCGCAGTTCTCTTTGATATACTTTCTAAGCTTGAGACTTCAGATACAATCCAATCATGTTAGCATCTCCATATTTAGTATACTTTTACTTACAACCACTTAACTTATTTCTTAATCTTGTCTATGTTACTCATAAAATAAGACATCAACAGAAGAAAATTTTTGGAAATAATGTCTATATTAAATGATACGCTCTACTCACGAAGCTAAAAGTCTCAAAATGAGATAAATTAACCAAAAGCAGAATAATTAGGAAATCAATCTAACAACTGAATAGGATCTAGACCCAGAATTTTAACTTAAAAAGGTCGACAATTGATAACCATATGATATATACCTAGTCTATTACTACGCTAAACTATTTTGCAAAGGATAAGAGATTAAAGCCTTTTTTTAACTTCATTTTCATTATTCAACAAAGCAACATTTTGCCTATACTATACATTATGACTAGAAGATACAAATTAATAGTGCTGCTAAGTAGAATTTATAAAGGTCATATCACAATTGGTTAACTAGCTAGAGCATTAGCATCTTTTTAAAAGTAAGATATTATAAATTATGCTCACGGTAAGAAGAGAAGTATGCTATTAGCTTTTATAAACTGTAGGATATTAAAACTGAGAATAAAAAAATGCATCTCCGAAAAAGTCTAAAAATAAGTACCATTAAATAATGGCTAAAGACATATAGCAGAAGTAAATTAATAGAGAATACGATTTAACTATTTTTACGCATCTCAACAACCATAAACTCACATTTATAAACTATTCTTGATATTATAACTTCACTATAAAGAAAGAACTTAAAGATATTTTATTTATCATTTTCTATTGATTAAGAATTTAAATTACAGCATCGCTTATATATCTTCGTTGGTATTAATATTTGAATTTAGAACTATTATAACTTAAATAGATGATGAGAGTATTAAAAAAAGATGCATAATGATGTATATTCTGAAAGAAGATGCTTAGTGTGCCTATTTTTTAAAGATTATGTTTTAAAACTTTTCTTCCAAATATCATTCCATCTTCCCCACCCTTTTTTCTTTCTAAAATGCTTATAAAGTCTCTTATTTATTTGCTTTTAAATTGGATATTAACTATTAAATTTATTTCACTCTATTTTATAATCAATTAAGCATATTAATCTTACCAAATGAGAATTAACTCGTTTAAATATTATCATCAGTATCATCTTAGAATACTCGTTTATTAAACTGCTTCATAAGCAACCGACTAACATATTAACCATAATCTATTGCTATTTTTTATCTCCTTTATCTCCTTTATTCTTATTTTATTTTATCTAATAAATAACTTTTTAATTTTCTAGCTATTCTCGCTTGAAATTAAACATCATTCTTTCACTTTAAAAGTATCATTTTATTATCTCAAAATTAATATGTGCAAAAATAACTGAGACTATTCTCCCTTTCCTAATGTAGATTCTTTATTCTATTTCAATTCTCTATTCCTTAAGTAAATTTATTACATATTATATACCTAAACTGCTTCCTTATACTACTCTTTATTTTGTAGTCAATTTCTACATCCTTTATCATCTTTTATTCTAACCTCTTTCTAGTGCTTTTTTACTATTCTATTCTATTCTTTTATTTTAATTGAATTTAAAAACTGTATGTCTGACTTATATAGTAGATAATAAGTATCTTCTTCGTAACTAATATAAAGCTTTTATTATATATTTTTTTAAAACCCCCATAGTTGTTCGAAGGTGAACTACAAGGTCATCTTCATCAGAGGTTGGGGAAGTTAAGTACCCATAATCGACTTTATGTCTTCCTCTGCTTTGGTTTGGCCTCGAGACATAATGCTGGAACTAAAAAGAAATAATATTGCGAGCTTCATCAGAAGTGGGGAATTTAAGTACCCATAATTGACACATGTCGTCCTCTGCTTAGGTGATATAGTGAAACACAATCCTGCCATGTACTTGGACCTCCAACAAGTAGATAAGATTACGAGTATTCTTAAATTATATCAGTATTGAACATTTTTATCAGTACTGAATAATTATACCAGTATTGTACAAGGTCTACCAGTATCTGATAATTTTATCAGTAACAAACATTCTTGTCAGTATGAAACATTTTTTTTAAAGAGCTGCGCACCAATGAGAGTGCTACACGCTCTATAATCAAATTTATTTATTTATAATATAAGTCGATTATTTCAAATCTGATTAAGCAAGGTTAATCAAATTTACATTTGATATATTAGCATTCAGCAATGATTTATATCTACAGCCTTTATTCATTTTTCTTATCAACTATCCTCACATTGATCTTAAAAAGCTCGTTTTATAAGTTTTAATATTTAACTTAAATGACCATCTCTTCATATTTATCTTTAGTCTCTTTATATTTATTTTCTTTAATTTAGTCACTTTCTAGTGTGCTAATATTTTATGTGATGGAGTTTTAAGCTAAAAACTTATTTGAGGTTAGATAGTTCATATAATATACCTTGTATTTTTCTCCCTATGCAAATAAATCCCCTCCAATTATATCCCAGGATATTGATAAAAGAGATTTAGAACTGCAGTTTGCTTAGGGAATGTTCCTTCTTAATTTTTATCCTTTTCACTAGTCATTTAGCTCTAGAAGCTTATCTAAACTATTATTCTTCTAAACTCCCTATTCTAAGCTTCTAAATTAATCATAGTTCTTTATTTTTTTTGCTTTATAGAAAAGTGATTTCAATAAGTACTACCATCAATTTTTTTTAATACTAATAGAGTTACTTGCTATATAGTTTGATTTGTGCTTTCAATAAATTAGTCTCATGAAGCTAATATAACTACTATGATCAGCTTATTTCTTAGTTCTTTTGTCTTCGATTAGCTTATATTATTTTAGTTTCAATCCCTACGGATATCTAATTATCTATCCCTTTATACTTATTATTTATTAACCAAACTTAAATATCTATTAACTGGAAGTTACTTACATTCTAAATGTGATAAATATCCTTTTCAAGTTAATTAGTTATCCCTCCTTATTTCTTTTACCACTTTGATAAGGAAATTTATTAAATCTAGCTTCTCAAGTTTCTTAATACTTTTTATCGTTATTATTGATTTTCCTATAGTAATTTGCCTCATTGACACAGTATTGTCTTCCTTACTCCATTTACTTTATTATCATAATTAAAGGCTTCCTCGTTCTTTCTAGAACTAAGCTGCTAGGAGAAAAAAGATCTTCTTTCTCTATTCATTAATTCTTTTAAGAAAAAATTCCTGAACAAAACCCAAAAAGATATATTATACCATTATAGTTTCTTTTTTATTAAAGCAAACAGTTTCATTTGGTGCTCTTCTGACACTCTTCGAATTTTATTTATAATGAGCTTTTAACACTTAAGCACCTTTTATTGCTAATGAGTTTCGAAACTGACTTCTCATCTAAAAATATTTTAATCTCCCCTTTCCAAACTTTCTACTGCTAAATTTCTATCTCAAATGCGTAATTCTTTTAACTTCCATTTCTTCCTTCTACACTTGGCTATATCTTTTTGTTTTGATGTATGGGAAATATAGAACTTAGCTGGTAGTCAGTATATCCAAAAAAGGCTTGATATTTAAAGCCAAATTGATAAAGGAAATAGACCTCTTTAAATAGTCTATGTCACTTGTACCTACTAATATAAGAAACTTCCCTCTTTAGTCTCAAGGTAATTTTATTTAACTCCATCAAGTTTATTTTCTATTGATATAATAGCTTAATCAAGCAAGACAGGAAGCATAATCAATCTCTTTAAAGTATAAGCATAACTAGAGATAGATTACTAGATCAAATCATAGCTATACTGATAAAATCTACTAGCTTTGGAATATTAAATATACTGAGGATTAAAGAAATTGAAAAAATGATCTAGGATGATAACTAAAACAGCGGATCATTTATAGATAGAAGGATAGGGAGGTGTTTATTATACTAGGCTTATGCTTTAAGATTTGTTGGCTAAAAGTAGAAAATCTATTAGTGTAAAGCACTGAAATTTCTTTCTCAGTATACAGTATACCTCAAATAATAAATTTAAATATAATAGGAAAGATAAAAAAGGAAAGGATATATAATTAGGAAATAGAGAGTATTAATTAGTATTATATCAATGTGGGTTAAAAATATGGATCTATAACAGAACCATCATTCACATATGTTTTACCAAAAATATGGTTTGTAAGTAAAATTTATTTAGAAGACTTTAAGTCTTAGATACGCTTTTTGAATTTAAGTGAGGTTTAACTTTAACGAAACGAAAATTACTTAAACAATGAAGAATTTTTATTTGATAAAAAACAAGAAAAAAGATTTTAATTTAAGTCTAGCAATGAAAAAGGTTTATAAATTAGGTTACTAGAATAAATCAATTTTTCATTTATCTCATTTATTTTCCTACTTTCATTTTTCTATTTATAAACAATGGTAATATAACTAAATGCTAGAACTGGCTTTCAGTATCTCACAAATATTGCTTACATTTTCTTTATTCTAAGTGCTACTATTTTTACTTAATTTAAACTTTCAAGATTTTGAAGAAGCTATAGGCCTCATTTAGTAATAGCTTTGGATCAAAAGTTTTTAACTTTTTATAAATTAAAATTTTCCTTATATCTCTTAAAATACCTTTCTAGTCATATAAGTATAATAAATAGCTATATAATCTATTTTGTATAATCAAATATTTAAAATCAGGCATTATATGGAAAAAGTACTAATAAGCAAGCTTTATTTCTATTTACTCGAATGACTGTTTAGCAACATTCTAGTAAGTGATTATCCTATAGCTACATTATCCAATTTTATACTCAGTTTTTAACCTATCTAAACTTATACCTATCTCAAACTACTAAGCTTTACTATTCTAGACTTAAATTATATTCATTAAGCACTTATAAAAGGCTAACATTTGAACCTAAGCCTTATATTTATATTCCGCTCTGATTGTTTAATTACTTTCTTTTGGAGCCTTAAAAATAATCTTTTTAGCGCTTTTTTCCATTTATTAGTAGATGGAAAAATTTATCGCTTAAGTCTGTAATTTTTTATTCCTAAACTCCATAAGAAAATGCTGAATACTAGATCAAAGTTAAGCTATCTTAATAAAAAATGAAGCAGATATTTGTACCTTGACTATCTTTGAACATCAGGTGAATAAAACTCAGAAA
This sequence comes from Loxodes magnus, assembly GCA_946699065.1. Lineage (NCBI taxonomy): Eukaryota > Ciliophora > Karyorelictea > Loxodida > Loxodidae > Loxodes > Loxodes magnus. The sequence continues at coordinate 162,089 of CAMPDV010000152.1, forward strand.
TAAAGAGATTAATCCAACAAAATGCTCCTAATTGTCTTTTATAATTTTAATTAATGAAGAAATGATTATTTAAGCAATATAATTAGATAATGAAATTTAATCTTTTAAAAATAGTTTTCAATCATTAAGACTTAAAGTATTTCTAAGCTTCTTTATACTTTTCTTCTCTCTCTTTTGCTTTTTCTAAGCATTTCTAAAATTCCTATTCACCTATTGTTTCTTTTATTTCTAAGTTCTAAATCACATACTTGCAATTCTCTATATCACATTTCACGTTCTATTCATGTTTATTTTATACAAATAAGCTCTGAGTTTTTTCATTTAAGTATTTGTATAAACATTATCTGCAATATTTATGTCCACATCCTAAACATATTAGCTGTGGCTTTTATTCTTTATTTATACAATTTGTCTTCTAGCATTTATTTATTTCCTGCTCATACTTTAGCTTTTTCATGCTTTATCCGCGTTATCTTCCTCTTTCTGGAATATTATTTTATAAGATATATAAAGAAAACCTTTACATCATTTCATCATAATACATGTTAAATAGCTCTACATCTAATGCTTGCTTTATATCTGTATGATTGATTAGAGATTCGCAATATGGACACTTTGTCTCAAATCCATATTCATACTCATGACAAACCATTTTCCCATTAGTTTAAGAGTATAAATAAGATACAAAGCACTCTTTACAGAACATATGCTTGCAATTACTAATCCAAACTACTTCATTATACTAAAGTGGCTTATTACACTCACCAAACATGCACATAAAGCTGCTTTATTACATAATCTGGTTTTGTTAGCTTTATATATTTTATTATCCTTTACTGCTGTTCCTCAATTTTAGTTCTTCATTCTTTCCTACTCTAAAAGGCCATTCATCTATATTGAATTTAATGGTCTTAAATTTATCTTTCCCTATAAATTTTTCATCTAAATATCCATCTGCTTTAGATATTTCTATTGGATATATTAAGCCATAATATCCAGATTTAAATAGGAATAAAAATGGAAATTAGCTTCTTATTTGATAATCAAATTGCAATAGTTTATTTTCATTTTGATCTAAGGCTATAGTTTCAATTTTTACTCCTAAGACTATTTACAATGGACCGATTGCGAATGACTCAGCTAGTTTTGACATGTCTAGTATATTTGATATTTACTCTTGAAAATTGAGTGAAGGGTTTGAATAATTTTATTTATGAGTCTCTAGATAATTAGCTGTAAGCGTTCTCATTTCCCATACCAAACTTTGATCATATTTATCTTAATTTTAAAGTAATTTTTCTAATAGACAGCTAGTATTGTTTTCTTCTCTCTTTTATTCCAAATTCTTCAATAGCTCTAGAAATTATTATCTTAGCTCTTAAGCATTGGTGTAAGATGTCCTTATAGTGAAATATCCTTTTGCTTGCTAAAGTTTATCTATAAACTGAAGGATCTCTTGCTTAGGAGTAGTTTACCTAATAAGGTGCTCTAGATAGGCATATCCAATAGCTCTGTAGTAAGAATTAGCATCTTGGGGAATATTCCTTACAGCGTTGAATTTAGAAGCAAGCTATTAAATTTGCTATTATAGATTAGAATTCGATTGCTACTCTTAGATTAAACTATTTAAATTTAGTCTAGGAAATATCTAGTTAGCATAAGGAGATTAGTATTAGGATTGCTACATTTGCATGGTAGTTTTTATTGAATTATCTTAGTTATTGATTAAACTAGACTGATCTATTTATCTATTAACCATTTAAGTATTAGGATTGTTCTATGAGAGGTTAATATGACTAATGATGTTCTAACTAGGCTACTATTACTGGGAGTAAGTAATTTCTTTCAACTCCTAAATTTGCTATTGAAGTAATAAATTTTCATCTTGCAGCTTTTATTTCATTTGGATTCCTTGCTACAACTAGTATAAATTAGACTGTAATTAAGATGTTAGTTGGCTAATTTGTTTATCCTTTTCAGTTAGTTGGTTTTAATAGTTAGTTTACTCTTATGTTAGATTAAATTAAGTTATCTATAGTTGGCTTTATATTTATAATAGCTAAGGATTATTTCCACTTTGTTGAATAATTCTCTTTATTAAAGCGTTTTCTATAGCACTTATTATTTGTTCAGTGCTTGCTCTTTCTTGTAGATCTTTCTTATAGCACATATCTATCAAATCCTATAGATCACTTTCTAAGTTTTAAGTCTTAACTGGTGCAAATCCTTTCGCTATCATATCTTGTATTTGATATTTATTTTCTAGTTATATATAAGGCATTTAACCATTTAACGCTCAATAAATTACTCCTCCTAGAGATCAGACATCACTCTTCTCGTTTAGTACTTGACTTGTAAAAACTTCAGGAGATAAGAAATTAGTAGTTCCAATTTATTCAGTTTGGGTGTATTATACTTGATTACTAGAACTGTTGTATCTCATTTAACGAGATATTCCAAAATCTATTAGCTTAGCTGTTCCATTCTCACTTATTAGTATATTTTAAGGCTTCAAATCTCTATGTAAAACCTAACAGGCATGAAGGAAATGAAGTCCCTCTGTTACTTATTTCAAGTACTACAAAACCCTTATCAAGTTTTCTAGTGAAAGAGGTCTAGGCATAGCATTTATACTTTTATAAAGATCCCCAGGACAATATTCTAGAACAATAGCTATTTATTCCATTTCCATGATAATTCCTAGCAAGCTTACTATATTCTTATGCCTTTTCGTTTTACTTAGCATATCAATTTCATTCAATAAGTTACCAATAAACTCTTCAGCATTTTATTCCTTATAACTATAAAATCTCTTAACTGCTACTTAAATATACTAAAAGCTATTCTTATCATGCAACTAGCTCAAAAACACTTCTCCATATCCTCCTATACCTAAAATCTGTTGATCTTTTGTGAAATATTCCTTTAAAGAGTACAATATAATACCTCTTCCTACTGATTACTAGATTCTTTATTTGTTTTCTTAGCTAAATAGTGTATCCCAGACTTCTTAAGACTAATTAAATTTCATCTAATCTATCTACATTTTTTATTTGCTTAGTCAATTAAATATCTCTATATAATTAAATTAGATATGCTTATACCTATTCCCATCTCTATTTTAATTAAATCTATCCCTAATATCTCTATTAAGATAACCAAATTACTAGCTTTTAACTAATAGCTGTATATTATCTTTAGCTTTCATTTAAGCTAATAAAACCCTTCATAATATCTTGATTCTTAAAATCGTTAAAACTAATGCTATAGAAATAAGGTTTCCATATATTAAAAATTAAGATAGCTGTATATTAAGGCATTTAATCTTAGGGTTATTTAAGAAATGTATAATATGATTTTAATGCTTCTTTATGCTTAATATTCCCTGAAGCTACTTAAATACTGATTAATTTAGTATAAAGACTAAATTAATTTCTATATCATAATTTATTCCTTTATCTTAGTTCTCTATCTAAGGATTTATTTACTATTACTCACCTATATCTACTTAGAGCTACTCTTTATGATCTCTTTTTCTTCCTTATATCCTACTAAGATATTAGCCTTAAGTTTAGAGATAGACTCCCTTACTCTATAATCGATTATAGCGAAATGATTTATTTAAGATTACCATAAACACTCTAGATCTTGCCCCTTTGGATAGAATTAGATTCTTAGCTTTTATTTTGTAATTACAATTCTAATAAATTTTAGCCTTCAGTATTATAAGAATTTAGCTATAATAAACCTTTAAATCTATTATCTTTAGCCATATCTAACTTCCAGGTATTGATATATCACTTTTGTCTGCTTATAAGATTGATCTCTCTGTATTTAAGAGATTAAAAGCGAAGATTATTACTTCAGCTAGTTTCATAGTTTCTTCTCTTGCCTTTTCTAATTAAAAGAGCTAGGTATCTTTATGCTTATTCCAAGCTAGTATATAGTTACATTATGCCATCTCCTCATTAAGATGCTTACTGTTTATTTGCTTCTCTACTTACTATCTATGCTTATAACCTTTTTCTTGTTTCCTTTTAAAATCTTCAAACAATAGTGGTTTATGAAAGAGACTATAGCATTATAAAAGTTCTTAGATTCTATTCAAGAAAATTGAGAGACTAAGTAAGGAAAAATAGTAGTAGCAGAGTAAAAATAACAGGCATATAAATAAAATGAGTTAGCGATACTTCGATTCAAGTAATCATTTCTATATTTAAACTCCAAGTTAGATGCTTAAAACTATACATCTAAACAAAAGTTAAATAACAACAGAACAAAAGAGAAATAGTACGAAAGCTAATAATTCTGATAATATTGAATACCTATAATGAAAGCAACAAGCTTTGGAGCATTAGTACATTAAGTAGATATTAGCAAGCTTAGAACTTGTAATATTAGTAGCCTGATGATATTTTAGGTTCAAGGAGTTTATAATTATAGCTTTCTAGGAAATCGTTAGGATTAAAGCTTGTAGTTAAACGATTTGAGATTATATTATAAATTATAAAGGCTGGAATATTCAAAGAAAAAGCATTTGATTAATTTATTTCTTTTTACTTTGGATAAAAGAAGGTATCTTATACTATGGTAATTAGATAATTGAAATAAAAGCAAAGACTAGTTAAAGTCTAAGTATCAAAAGCAACTTAAAGTCTTATTTGAAGATAGTTAGAAAAAGCATTCCTAACATTCTATAGAAATTAAGGCTTTTGAAGGAGGATTTCGATATTCATATATTCTAGTCTCTTTAACTATTTGATGATGCTAACTTTTAATTGCAAAACTAAGAAACTATCAAATTTCTATTTCTATTGCATTTTGACTATACTAAGAAGATGGTTATATATACACAGTTTTTGGTATTAACTAAAATCTCATTTTGAAAATAAGAGAAAATCTCAAACCAGAAATATCCGAAGCACCTGATTAATATACAACTATCTATTTCATAATGAATACAAAAAATACTTCCACTGAAAGAACAAAAATAAAATGCGATGGTATAAACAATGAGCAAGATAATTCTCGTGCTATTAAATTAGCAAGCTTTATTACTACGGTTTTCCAATTAAATTATCAAAAAGACCGAAATAATAAGAGTTATATATAATAATTAAATCTAATTAAGCAAGCTATGGGAAACTTAAATAATAGCTATTATTACAACTTATTTCTAAAACTATTAGCCTACTTTTAGTATTTAATAAGCTATATTCTTGAGTTAGGTTTCATTAATAAATGATAACATGATGAGAAAAAGAATCTAATAAACAAAGACATTTTTATTGTTTAGTACATTGCTATACTTTTGTCTATAGGTAGAAGATACTGGGGATAGATAGTTATTAAGAAGCTTATTTATCTAATCTGATTATTTTAAATAGCTAAGCTAATTTCAATCTCATTTGGGATAATTTCGCAATTTTTGTTAAAATCAGATAAAATGAATTTTTCCCTTTTTGATAAAAAGCATCTAATTGAAAGCTTTTTTAAATTCTAAAATAGTCGAAACTGATTTGAGCATTTTACATAGTAGATAGATGCCAATTATATCACTGAGAACGAATCAAATTTGTTACTCAAACTCCAGTTTATTTTAACTAATTAAATATATGGAATCAAATAAATCTGTGAAGATTATTAAAATGAATCATTGATTTTATCATAAGAAACAAAAATAGCAACTGAAAAAGGAAAAGCCATTCGAATTTCTTTCATATAGATTGCATTTATTTCTGCAAAATAAAAATGCTTTTCTAGTTTCTATTGTTAAACTCAGCTTTTTTAACTTAAACAAGAAATTATCCTTAATTCTAGACCAATAATTAGCTGCTATATAAGAACGCTTTATGACTATTTACTGAATAGGTAGTAATAGTGCCCCGTCTATCCCTTTCTTTTATTGACTTAGATATCTGCTTATTGAACGATAATTTAAAATATAATTCCTTTAATTATTAAATAAGTTCTTTTCACCTTTTAATTAGACTTAAATTTGTTGACTATTAAAATCAAATTCAAATACAGAATGTAACAAAATGATTAGATGGTAAGTATAACCTAAAGTTAAGCTAGTACTTAACCAAAGTATATTGAGATAACCTCTCATTCTATATAGCTTCGTGGATTCTCTTTATTAAGTCTCTATTAGTTGCCATTTAATTTCTAGCTCTTTAGAGATTTTATAATTTACTATTTTTCTAAACTAAAAGAGGAAATACGTAAAATAATTGAATACTTAGTTACTTTAATACTCATCGTAAGCTACGTAATAAGGAAAGCTAATGAAATATGAAGATAAGTAATATATTTAATTTAAAACGATAATGATTTGCTTAATAAGATTGATTGAAATTAGCTATTTATTTTAGAAGGTTTCCTTCAATTAATGTAGTTTAGTTAAATTTTAAAATCCCTTTTACTTCTTTTCTAAGCTCTTCCTTTCTCTTTCCTTTAATTTCTCTTAATATTCTTAAAATTTTTTTTCTCCTAGCAACTCTTTTATTTCCAAGTTTGAAATTTCATAGCTGCAGAAAAACTTATAACATTAAGCTTTTTTCTCATATCAAGCCATAACAAACTGATTATTTGTTTTTTTGCCTAATCATTCTTAGAGACATTCTTTACAATAGATATGCCCACATCCTAAAATTATTCTTTAAGACTCTTGGATAGCTTTACTGCATTTCTCGCATTTCTATACCAAATCAATTTTATTTTCAAAATACTTTTTTTAGTTTTAGTTTTGGTTCTTATCTCTGCTTTGATTTTTCTCAATATAAGTTTAAAATCTTTCAATCATCTGTTTCTAATGCTCTTCATATCCTTAATTATCTAATGCTTCCTTTATATCCAAATGACTAATTTGAGAATGGCAGTTCATGCATTAAGTATTAAATCCAAATTCATATAAGTGACATATTATTTTTCCATTTGTTTAATCGTATAAATATGAAATAAAGCATTCTTTGCAGAATATATGCTTGCAATCACTCAGTTAAACCATTCTGTTATATGTAATATCTTAATTGCATATTTTATTCATGCATTAATAAATTGTCATTGACCCTTTTTATATATTTAAGCTATATTATTAACTCATTCAGATTTGTTTCTATATTCCTTCTTCTGTTTCTTCTTATTCTACTTCTTGTACTTCTTCTAATATTTATTTCCATTTTTATTAGTTAGCTTATTATTTTATTTCAAATGGCCAATTATCTAACCTAAATTTTTCATCTAAAAATAGCTCTTTTCCTATATATTTTTCGTTTTAATATCCATCTGCTTTTGATATCTCTATTGGATATATTAAGTCATAGTGACCTAGCTTATAAAGTATAAATAGGAGTGATTAATTCCCATTCACTTTGATTTTGTCGAATCCTGAAGGCTTGCATTAGCTTCTATCTAGCATTGTCATTTCAATTTTCACTCCTAGAACTATTTATAAAGGACCAACTACTAGATCTTCAGCTTCTTTTCCCATAGTTAATAAACTTAATATCAAGTCTTAAAAATCTGAAGCTAACTTCTTATATTCTTATCTATGTCATTCTAGATAGTTAGCTGTAAAGCTTCTCATTTCCCAGACTAAAGCCTCATCATATTAGTCCTAGTTATCAGAAACTCAGTTTTCTAGTAATTGGCTAACATTATTCTCGTAGTAATTTTTCTCTAGATTCATTAATAGTTCTATAAACTTTTATCTTGGGCTATTTAAGGTGAAGGATTTTCTAACAGTGAAATAGTTAGTTGCTTATTTAACTTGTTAGATAAACTAAGTTAATACTGATAAAGGAGTAGTTTATCTTACTAAATACTCTAGAAAAGCGAAGCCTACAGCTCTGAAATAGCTATTTCCATCAGCTCTAATATTTCTAAAAGCGTTGAATTTAGTTTATAATAACTAAAATTGACTTTATAGGTTCTAATTATGGGAATATTCTTCAAATAAAGTTTATAAATTCTTTCTAGATTATATTGATTTTTTGTTACGCTCAGGATCTTTAACAAGTAATATTTAAGAATGATTAATTTGATTGTTATTTAATAAGCTACCCACCATGCCTACTTTATTAGTAGATCAATTTTCATTTTTTTCTTCTTCATAGCTTTGGTTCTCTAATGGTTAAAGTCCTTATGTAGCAAATGTAAAATCCATACAGTTTTAGAAGTTTCGATTATTATTTTATTAGCTTATTTGAATTGACTTTCTCTAAGTTTAGCTATCTTCTTAGTTTTTATTTCATTCTTAAAAAGCATTATTCTCCATAGCGCTTTTCTAAAACATTGGTTATAAACTTAATGCTCTTTTAAGATTCTATTGCTCTTTTAACTTTTCTTATTAGTCCCTTTTAAATTCGTTCTATTTTAAAATCACTTCTTATAGTTATTAATTTCATCTCTATAGCTATTTAATTTAATCTTCATATATCATTTTCTAAGATTTTTCTCCTTGTAGCTCTTGATTTACTTATTAATTCTAATCACTTAACTATTTTATTTTCTAGTCCTTCTGCAGTATTTCATTTTATAACTATTATATCTAAATTATTTGTTCCTATTGCTGTTTTAAGTAATAATTCTCTGAATTCTATATTTAGCTTTACATTTGAGCCAGCTAAAAATTATTTCCATTAGGCTATAAAATTCTATTAATGATTGCATTATCTAAAGCATTTATGATTTGCTCTGTGTTTGCTCTCTTTTCTATATCTATCTAGAAGCACATGTCTAGTATAATATTCAAATCAGTATCTAAGTTTTAATTCCTTTGAGGTAAATAATTTTGAGTTATTCTTTCTATTATTTAAAACTAAGAATTGCAATCTCAATAAGGTATTTAACCATTTAAGGCTTAATAGATTACTCCTCCTAATGATCAGACATCACTCTTTTCTGTTATTTATTTATTTTTGAAAATTTCTGGAGATAAGAAATTAAAAGAGCCTATTTGCTATGTTTAAGTATACTATACTTGATTGTAGTTATAGCTGTAAATCATTAAACGAGATATTCCAAAGTCTGATATTTTAGCTGCTCCATTCTCACTTATTAGTATATTTTAAGGCTTCAAATCTCTATGTAAAACCTAACAGGCATGAAGGAAATGAAGTCCTTCTGTGACTTATTTCGAGTATTGTAAAACCTTTATCTAGTTTTCTAGTGAAAGAGGCCTAGGCATAGCATTAATAATATTACTGAAATCTCAAGGACAATATTCTAGAATAAGAGCTATTAATCCCACATCTATGATAAACCCGAGAAGACTTACTATATTTTTGTGTCTTTTGGTTAAGCTCATTAAGTCTATTTCTTCAATTATGTTACGAACAAATTCTTATGATTTCTAACCTTTATATGCATATATTATTTTAATAGCTACTTAAATAGACTTATTATTTGTCCAGTCAGTTAGTTAACTTAGATACACTTCTCCAAATGCTCCTCTACCTAAAAACTATTTATCTTAAATGTTGATTTCCTATAAAGAATATCTCTTAACACCTCTCTAAGTTATATTCTAAATTTTAAAGGAAATCTCTTAGGCTTATATTATATTTCACACTTCTTAGGTTTAAAGGAAATTCATATTCATATTTATAATTATAATATTTGAATGCCTAGTCTTAATAAAATGCTATACTTATTATAATTATATAATGAAGTTTTTCATTATTCCATTAGAATTTTTTTTTACTTTAATTTTATTTTAAACTAGCAGTTTAAATCTTAAGTTAGGCTTTAAAAGAATTACTTTATTATGAGTCACTTCTATATTTAGTGGAAGCTTCCCAGTTTTATTGGGCTTTATTAGTTTACCTTTAGCTTTCTATTTTTTCTCCTCTACTTGAAAAATCTTTGAAAAATGTTTCCCTTTTTTATCTCTGATTGGGCGTTGAAAAGGATCAATTAATTGAAATTTTAAATGTTTAGAAGGTGTCGAAGAAAATAGAGCTTTAATTAATTGAAGCTAAGATAACTTCAACTAAATTAGCTTACCAATATTCATTATTTAGCTAAGGTAATCTTACCATAAGAAGTTGCTTATGCTGATAATAGTATGGAACTAAATGTACCTGCTTAGTTAGTTTGGCCTCATACTAACTTAATACAAGATTAACTAAGATATTTTATTTGCTTCTTCTTATACCTTTCTATTCAAAAAATATATCAAAGCTTTTACTAACTTAAAATTTATCTATAGATCTATCTATTAAGCTTTTAGCAAACTATCTAGAACATAATTTATTATTTACCTTTAGCCATTCTATTTGCAAAAGCATCTTTAGTTTTTATTTTCATTTAAACTTCCTTTAAGCATGTAATTAGTTATAAACCAGAACTGCTTCTTTCAATTTTGAATTCAACTAAATTCCTCTAATTATAATCAATTTTTTTAACTATATTGATTCGTCCTCTTTCAAGCAAAACTAATATATGCTTATAGTTTTTATAGTACCATGTATTATAATAATTGCTAATGAACTATCTAGGATATAATCCTTATATTTAATTCCTTTAATAACGATTCTAATAATTCCTTATACTAGCTTATCATTATACCTTTCTTTTTCTCAATCATACTAATGTTTATTTATTACTATGTCCTTTATGCTTATTCCTTCCTACCTAATGCTTAACACTTTTCGAAATCACTTTTAGAGCTTCTTCCAAAGCTTATTAATTTACTTATCTAAAGAGCATCAAGATTTTCCTTCATTTCATTATCAATTTTTCTTTACATAATGATCTGATAAATTTAGAGAACAAGCAGTTTGGGTAACAAATAGATTAGATGATGATAATACAAAAAAACAAAGTTATAGCCATAAAACTAGCCATCGGCTAATAAAATTTAAATTAGCTAGATATATAAAATAATTAAAGCTAAATAAAGCTTATATGGAAATCAATAAGTAGATAAGCTTATATTATGCCTCTAGTTATATTAGCAACCTATGAGAAATAGTTTAGTTTATAAGTATAAATATAAAAAAAAAAATGGAATAATCTATTCGCCTTTCCAAAAACCAAATTAAGAACGCAAAAAGGAAAGCTGCGAAACTAATGCAGAAACAATAACAAGAAGAAGATAAATCAAGTTCCTCATCTGAAGGAAAAGTTATAATTGGAACAATAGAGACGAATCCAGTAAAAGTACAAAAATAATCAGAAATCTAAATATAAATTGACTAAATGAAAACAATAATACAAAATTATTAGGAAACAATTTACAATCAAGGGGAAAAAATAAGAGAACTAATGAATACTATCGAAGATTAAAACAACGAGCTACTAATAATAAGACGACAATTGATTTAAAATAATTTAGTCACGGAATAGTAACTATATGAATAATCTCAATCGAATTTTAAGCAAGAACAAAATATGATTATTGAAAAAGTTTCTACATAAACAAACATCCAAGAAAAATAGAATGACGAAAAGATTAATATAGAATTACTCCAAAGAATCGATTAACTTGAAAAAAAAGTATTTCTGAAGAGATTCAAGAAAAGACCAATCAAAAATTGCTATTATTGCAAATCAAAGTGACACCTATTACAAAATTGCGATCAGTGGAGATAAATTTAGATGAAAGAACAACAAAGAACGTTAAGAATGCTTAGCAGACTCTGAATCACCGAAACGGGAATTTACAAGAAGAAGATATTCTTATAAAAGACAGAAGATTCTCAGTGGTTCCATCCACAAAAAAAAATGGCGTGGTATCCATCCACGCTAAAAAAATGGTAGCAAAAACCTGGTTGAAAATCCAGGGAATGCTAAACTTTAATTACTTTTAGTTTACTATATATATATATATAAGTATAAATTATTAGATACTAGCATTTAGGATTTATAAGAAAAGGGATGCTATTTATATAGAAGCTTCTATTTATTTTCGTAGAATAGTAAGTGACTAATTAGTTAACTAGCTAAAGCTTAAAATAAAAGAAATAGTCTTAGTTTTATTGAACTTAAGCATAACTAGCAAAATTATATTTCCTTATTTTTATTAATTAATTAATTTTAACTAAAAGGGTTAGGATCATAATTAGAGGAAACGCTTCTTAAAATTAAAGACAATAAAAGTTTTTATATCCATCGCTTAACTGTGCATGTCTTCATCCGATTCAATTTCAAACTGAGATAATTCTTCTTTCTCTTCTATAAGCTAATAGAATTGTTCTTCCATCTTTTTGTAATTTTTCTTCAACTTCTCTAAAAAATTCTAAGGCCATCCTTTTTTCTTTTGAAGTTGCTTATTTTGTTGCTATTAATTACCAAGATCCTGTTTAAGTAATGTCACGCTTGAGTTTACTAATATCGATTTCTTTCTATAAATACCTCCAAAGCATTTTCAATATAATCTTGATGTCCCAAATTCTTTTCGGTATTGCTCATACACTCTTCTTCACTTTAGACATTATTTCCATTAATGTCCAGTCTATTGACAACACCAGCAAAGTTTTATTAAGGGTTTGAAGTAAAATTTTTAATCTGCTTAAAATTTCTCGTTTAATTTCCACTTTATCTTTTTGAGGCTAATGTTCTTATATTTTTGACTGAACTTATTCTTCAACTTTTTATGGATTTGCTTCTAGTTATTTTTATATTTTTTAAAATTTGGAAGTTAATGCTTCAATTTAAAGCAAAACTTAACCTACCTAACCCTTTATCTTCCTTTTTTATCTTACAAAAGAAGCTTAAGATTCAAGTTTTCTATCTTCATATTTAAATTCCTATATTCATTTTCTGAATTAAGGAATAAAGCTAAATAATGTCTTGCTCATGGGATTTTTCAAGCTTTTCAAGTTTGTTAGGAAATTAATTATTTTAATCCTTCCCAGTATTAGATTTATCTTTTTTTAATTCTTAGTTCTTGCTAGTTAACTGAGACTTAAGACTGATCAATTAGATTAGAATCTAAAATTTAGATTCCCGGCTTTTTTCCATTTTCTTCAACCTTAAATAACTTCCCTTATTTTAATAATTTACATATCAATGATACAAATATATAAGTACTTAGGAGTTAAACCACGAAAAAGGAAAATAATAGTGTTAATAGCTATAAATAATCAAGATGGTAGCTTTTTATCACCTCTTGCTGCAATAAGACATTTAAACCTCTTTGATATTATAAGGTTTTGGAAATAACAGAGTTAGCTCTCTAACAATATATTCTATAAGACTCTTATTAGTTATAAGTAATGATGTCTAATACATCAACTGTATAATAGGTTTTATAATATAGACTATAAAGATATTATAGAGTATTTTACTTGGTTATTGAATTAGGTTTAGAAATATTAAAAAAGGAATAATTGTATAAAATTAAGTTAAAAGCGAATTACCAACTAATATATATGAAAGAAATAATTTAGTCTATATACTAAATTATTGAAGGTAAGTGATTATCATTCTCAGTAAATCTATTAATAATTATTTAGTCATCAAAAGGTAAAATTTTTATTTTACTGCTTCAGAATAAAAAATAATAAAATAGATATTACAAGCAAGGTAGAAATTTATACTAGTAAGCTAGTGAATGAGAATGAATAAACATTAACTATTCACTTTAAAAAATAAATAAACCACATGTTAATTTCAATTTATCAGCAGTAATTTAACTTTAGAGTTAACAAGAAAATACATCGCTCAAAGCTATTAAGCATTTCTATACTTACACTTCTTAAAACTAGGCAATAAAAGATAAAATTGTGATTTATGCATTTTATTAAGAGGTTAACTGACTAATTTAAAATCCTTAAATTTTGACATATTTATTCATATTAGCCTCACTATTTATTTTCTAATGCTTTCTTGTAATTTTATAAGATTTGCTATAAAGAAAGATTTACAATTTAATTATTAATAGATGATATTTATTATCATATATCTAACACCAGAAAATATACTATTAATATAAGGATACTATAATCCTATTTAAATAATAACTAGAGCTATTTAAGGAAAATTAGATGTTTATTAGGTTTTATATGGAAGATCTTTAATTTACTTAAGAAACTTCAAATGGTGCTCTTTATTTAAAAATATCCAGCCAATTACTTTAAACTTATAAGGAAGTTAAAGCACCAATTAAAATACTTATACGTATTTATTTACCTTTATCGATATAATCCCTTTAGGATATTATCTCTTATATTTCTATTTAAAGCATAATTATAACAATTTAATCTAACTAGTTAAAGGATTTATTATAGATTAACTTCAATACAACTTTAAATTGTTTCTACAAAGAAGCACAAAAAAAGTTAGTAGATTGAATTTTTCGCTTAAGAATATTAAAGTAGTTTTCTAAAAAGATTATTATATTAGGTATAAATTCTTAAAATTAAATATTTTATACTATATTATCTACTTGCAAGAATAAAGCAACTTTTATATTATATAGCTTTTGTAGTTTTTTATTTGATAATTTATTACTAAAATATGATTTCCATTCATTTAAATAAATGCTTTGTCTACTATATTTACCACTTTAATTTTTGTTAACTTCCAGATTAGGAATTTATCTTTTAAACTGAGAAGACTAATTTGGTTTATTTAGATATAACTACTTAAACTTAACTTTATAATCTTTAAGTAAATTCGCTTTTTCAAGTGTTTATTAAATTAGATTTAAATTAAGTTTTAGAATTAAAATATAAAATTAAGGTAAATTTAGAAGATTTAAGAAAGAGAATAGCTAGCTAGTAATTAAGTATCATTTAAAATGTAATAAAGCTAAGTATCTTTCTATTTTCTAAAAGCTATAGTGTATGTATTTACTATATGAATAGCACTGTTAACTTCAAATTAAATAGTATACTATTCTTTATCTTTAATCATTTCTAAGTTAGGCCAGATTAATATTACTAGAGTGAAGAAGAACTAGTTGTATCCTAAGCTATTTAAATTATTGAAACAACCATATATCGTAAAATTCTTTAAATATAGGTAAAATTTATTAAGGAGGTAATTCCTTTATAATTTATATACTCTTAACTAGTTTTTCAAAATCAAAGCAAATTAAGAATAATAAGAATAATAAGAATAGAGAAGAATAATAAATATCGAATATATAAGTATCTTTTATAATACAATTCACCTTATGAAAGATTCAAAAGTTTTCCAAAAAAAGAAGGAAAATTTAAAAATAGATAATTAAGTTTATGCTATGGAAATGGTTATTAAATAGAGAGATTATTTTGTATAGGAAGTAGATTTAACTATGGTAAAAATAAAGCTAAATCTTGATTTAGATAATTAATTGCTATAAGTCATTTAAGCTCGTAGTTGATAATTATGTCAACTTTACATATAAATTTTTTCTTTGTCCCTTTGCATTTCGTATTGCCGCTAATAACTATCTTAGCCTTGTATTTATAATATGTCCTAGTTTTAAATTGTCTCTTAGCAATTGTATTAAGGACATTTTACGTGAGTAACTTTCACAAACTTGTTTTCAGTATTATCTTTCATATACTTGAGCAAGCATTCTCTGCAGTACTGATGTTTACATTTTAGAGCTATTATGTTTGTTTATGCTCCTAACTGTCTACAACCTTGCATCTAACATCTATTCTTCTCAAAAGATCTATTAGGCTGGATATCTTAGGCATTCTATGAGCTTTCTTTTTCTAAATATTTTTCTAATCTTTCTATCATTTGTTGCTAATAATATATATACTGATTTTCATCCATAGCTTACTTTATATCGAGCTGATTAACTTACTCATGACAATTTTAAAATGGACATTCTGTATAAAATTAATTTTCATACTAATGACATATAAACTTTCCTTTCGTCTATTTTTGCAGATAAGACATAAAGCACTCTTTACAAAATGTATGATCGCAAGTGCTCATT
The DNA here is from genome assembly GCA_946699065.1 of Loxodes magnus. Taxonomy (NCBI): domain Eukaryota; phylum Ciliophora; class Karyorelictea; order Loxodida; family Loxodidae; genus Loxodes; species Loxodes magnus. The sequence goes on from CAMPDV010000152.1 coordinate 177,975, forward strand.
AAAACTACCTCGTCTTATGTCATTTGTTTTTAGCATTAACTCTACATACACTTATAAGTTACCAAATTTTGTAGATATGGTTGGTTTTATTAATTATTTGGTTACTAGCTTTCTTCTTAATAAGGAGCGATGCAACGCTTTATATCAATTTCTGTTTTGAATGGCCATTAATCTATTTTAAAACCCTCGTTAATAAAATATTCTTTACCTATATAATTTTCTACTTAGTATCCGTCAGCTTTTGATATCTATTTTGGATATATCAAATCATAGAATCCTTTCGTGAATAATAAAAATAGCATTGGTATCTTTCCACTAGCATTCATATAGTCAAGTTCAACTGGAGTTCCAACATTCCCTTCTACTGCCAATATTTCTATCTTCACTCTTAAAACTATCTATAAAGGACCCATTGCTAGTTTTAAAGCTTCCCTTCCCATAACTAGTATGCTTTCTATCTATTCTTTTATATCTTTCGTAAAACTTTAAAAGTAAGTTTATTGAAGTTCTAGATAGTTAGCTGTGTATGTTCTCATTTCCCAGATTAAAGCTTCGTCATATCTGTTGAAGTTTCCAGAAATTCATTTATCTAAAAGCTAACTAGCATTGCTTTCTTATCTCACTTTATCTAGATTCTTTAGAAGCTCTAAAAACTTGGTTCTTAGCTCAAAGTTTTAGTTATTTTAATATTTCCTTTAAGCGAAATATCCTTTTGCTTGCTGAACCTTCTCTATAAACTGAAGGATCTCTTACTTAGAAGTTGTTTATCGAATCAAATGCTCTAAAAAGGCAAATCCAACCGCTCTAAAGTAGCAATTTCCATCTTTTTTGATAATTCTGAAAGCATCAAAATTTAGAGCTAGAATCTAAACCTATTATATTAAATTTTAATTGTGGTTGTAGTTTCCAGACAAAGATTCCAAACTTATTCTAGGTGAAATTAACTAAACGCTTGGCTACTATTGATTTGAGGTTCTTACTTCTGGTTTGCTTTTTAACTCATTCTTTACCTCCAATCCACACTGATCTCTTTGCAAATGTTACGATTAACTTAATTTCTGAGTATATTAACCAGGAATGTTATTAGGACTCTAATTAAAGCCACTCTTTTATAAAAGATTATCATTCTATACTTTTTAAGTAAACGAAAAAACTTCTTAATTTCCTCTTGTAACTGGAATATTCTACCTAAGCTGTTCTTAGAGTACTTGTATTTACTACTTGAGAATGTATATTTCATTAGCCTGCCTTTCTAGCTGCTAATTATTTTACTAGTTTTTGTTTTGCTAAGATAGTAATTCTCTTTCTTTTTATAATAGTTTAGCTTCCAACTTACTTTCACTCTATTGCCGCTCATTCTTCTCCTATGAGTACAACTTTAAGTAATGTTCTACTTGGCTTTGCATTTATTATATCATTAGTTTATTTCCCCCTTACGAAGCAAGTCTAGTTTCTATAGCATTTTCTAAAGCGTTTATTATTTACTCTGTGGTTGCTCTCTCAGATATTTCCTTTTGATAGCACATGTCAATTATTTTATTTAAATCAGCAGGTAAATTTTAAAATCTCTAAGGTAAGTTTCCTTTTGCTATCTCCTCTTATACTTAAATTGAATTTTGAATTTAGTAATATGGAATCTAGCCATTCAAAACTCAGTAGATTACTCCTCCTAACGATCATACATCACTCTTCTCCGTTAAAAAGTTGGTTGTTAGAACTTCTGGAGATATGAAGTTTAGCGTTCCTGTTTGCTGAGTTTACATTCATTGCATCTAGTTAGAATAATCACTGTGTCTCATCTGGCGAGATATTCCAAAATCGGCTAGCTTAGTTATTCCGTACTCACTTATAAGGATATTTTGAGGCTTCATATCTCTATATAGAATTAAACAAGCATGAAGAAAATGAAGTCCTTCTGCTATCTATTTCAGGTGTTTCAGAACAATTATCATATTTTCTTCTGAAAGAGGTCGAGGTATAGCACTTATAGTCTTGCAGAAATCCCCAGGACAGTATTCTAGAACAAGAGCTATTTATTCCTTTTCAATGATAAACCCAAGAAGACTTACTATATTCTTATGATTTCTGACATTGCTCAGCATGTCTATTTCATTTATCAAGTCTTTTATAAATTCATCTGGCTTCAACCCTTTATACGTAAAAAACCTTTTAATTGCTACTTAAGAAGACTGAGAAGTCTTTTTATCAGTTAAATTGCTCAGGAAAACATCTACATTTCCACCTTTTCCTAAAAACTGCTGATCTTCGACGTTAATATCTTACAAAGAGTACCTTTTAATGCCTTTATCAACTATAGACTAGATGCTTTAAAGATTTTCCTATGTTTGCAGTAACTATACGATTTCTTAGCTTTGGGAATAAATCATTTGTAACTCTGATTTATTTATTAGTTTTTAGCTGTCTTAGTTAAATAAAAATTCTAGTTTAATTTATAACTTTAAATTGAATATAAGCATAGCTAAATCTATTTCCTTATACTTCCTTAAGCATTTCTTAAGTGTATTATTAAGTTAAGAGTCTTATGCTTCATTTAGAACGATTAACATTATTTTTAACTGTTCCATTAAAGGAAGAAGAGTTAAATAGGTTAAGATTCAGATGACAGACACTTCGTATTATTATAAATTAGTAAGCCTAAACTAAATTCAGCTAACTAGTCATAACATTTTACGCATGACCATGATTTTTAAATTGAGAATTCAAAATGGTATAAATATCTGAAAAGATATTGCAATAGATTGTATAATTTGACTATTATTTACTAAGGTATATTCAAGTATCTACAATCAAATCACTATTAACCATCCATTCTTTATTGTTTTAAGGCATTTAGTCAATTTCTTAGTGTCCAAATACATAAATAAATAGAGAAATGTTTTATTCTTTATCATTTTAATGCTAATAAAGAAGTATCAAGAATTTATCTTTTTAGCTTTAAATATTTCTTTTTCCTATTTCTCTTTAAGATATCTAGCTATCATATACTATCTCAATTAGAGACTTAGATTTAGTAAATGTACATTATACTAGTAAAGATTGAAGTTATATAAGCAACTATTAATTAATTTTAAAGTTATATGAGGTAGTTTATAAACTCATGAATAGCTTTAAATGTTGTGAAGAATAGATAGTAGATAAGAGGTTTATTAGTCAAAGCTTATAGTAACTTTTTCTTCTTAAGGCTTTTATTTTTAATTTATAAGTGAAATATGATAATTTTTCTTGAAAGTATAGACAATCGTATAGTTTTAATGGATGTATAAATTATTAAACTAAGATATATACACTTTCTTTCGTAAATAGCATAACCTAAGAAATGTATTCTGAATACATCTAAAGACTGCTGTTTATAAAGGCTTGCATAATTAATATCAGAAGTATATTGCTAAATGTTTATTAATATAGTTAAATGCTTTAATTTATAAACAACTAAATAAATCCATAATAAAACTATTTAGTTTATTATTAAATCAGATATTTTTTCATAGCTTTAAGTAATGTAACACATGCTAAAAGGTATATAGTTAAAATAATCATGTGAGATACAAAATTTACAAGTACAACTAGAAATTATTGCTAGTAGACTAAATAAAGAAAATGATATTATTTTATAATATATTTATATATAAACTATAATACTGAAATGCCTAGTCTTTGATTGCTTGATTAGGAGATTCTATCTCAAGGATTAAACATTTTATTGTCTTTGACAAATAATTTAATCAAATTATCAAAGTCAAATTAATATTTTCCTTTTTTAATTTTCTACTTTCTATTAAAGAAATTCTCTCTTAGCTGCATTTCCTTATAGTTTTATCTACCCACATATCAGATCTACCAATCATTCTTTACTTAAGCTATTTAATTATTTATTTTCATCCTTCAAATCTAAAAACTCTATAGCTAATTTTAACTTAATCTCATGGCCTCTAAGATTTATTATTTAACCTAAATATAATATAAAGCTGCACAAGTCTATTATCTAAGTAAATACCTTAAACAATATAAAAATAATAAAACTAAAAATATAAATATGAAATTATATTTAAGAGATCTAATAATATGGAATAATAAACTAACCATAAGCTCTATGAGGTTATTTAAATAATGATAGTTATATTTTTGCTATTAAATAATAAAGAAATAGAACTTTAATATAATAAAATTAAAGTGCTAAAAAATGGATTCATCTCTTCGACTCTCAAGAATTAACTTAAAAACCTAAAGAGAAAAGCGGTAAAATAAATTTAGAAAAAACTATAGCAACGAGAGGAGTCAAGTTCGTCATCAGAAGGTAAAATGATGGTAGGATCTATAGAGATAAGATAACCTAAGAACGAAGCTAATCAAAAACTTTAAATTTAATTAGATCAAATGTAAAAATTAATTTCAAAGTATGAAGAAACAGCTAATAACTAAGAAAAAAAAAAAAGGGAATTAATGAATAGCATAGAGGATTAAAACAACGAATTATTAATACTCAGAAGACAGCTCTTTCAAAGCAATTTGATAACGGAAGAACAACTCTGAATTTAGTCACAATAAAACTTTAAAAATGACACGAAAATGGAAATAGAAAAACACCAATATACTCACAAGTAGAATAAAATCCAGGAAAAGAAATGATCGATATGAACTTCATTTAAAGACTAGAAAAAATAGAAAATAAACTATCGATAAAAAAAACGAAATAAAAATAAGAAATAAACTGTGCTGATATTACAAATCAAATAATCATTTATTAAGAAACTGCTGATAATGAAAGAGAATAAACGAATAAGAACAGAAAAGAACATGAAGACAACTTAACAAACTAAGGATAACGTAAACTGGGATTTATAAATAAAAACTCTTCGCAAGATCACTTGGAAGTCTATAGTGGTAACCTCCCACTTTCAAAAAAGGTCGTGGAACACACCCACGTTTAAAAAATGTCCGCAGGAACTGGTCGAAATTCCAGGAAATGCAAAACTTTAATAGCTTTAAGTATATTATTATTATTAAAATTAAAGTGCTCTATAATAAATATTTTACTTATCTCTAATTGAATCCTTTCATTAAATATTATTAAATTGATAGTCTAAAGCATCAATATCTGCTTTACTAAAGATTTATCTTGTAGCCAAACCAAGTAAATCCATAAACTTGATAAGGCCCGAATCCACCAATTCCCAATTGCGATTCATTACATTACCTTAGTTAATGCAAGCACATGTCTACAACAACTTCACTTACCAATAAGGCTCCATTGCTGCAAAGCATGCTCCTAATTTATAGTTAATAATCATTTCTACAAGTCTTCACGAAATATAAACACTAAAATCCCTTGCGTAACTTTACTGCCAATATCTTAAGATATTGCATGACAATCTTACAACTATCATGTTATAAGCCGCAAAAAACTTGTATGTCTCCAAAAAATTCTTCCCAGCACCTTCTTTGCAATAGTCCAACTAAAAGTTTAACAGAACAAAAGTTCCAGACTGCAAAAAAGTGACTAAGTAAGAATTTATTTTCGACTACAGAAAGGCGCCAATTTTCCATAAAATGATTACTTAAACATTGGACGATCGAGTCTAGAATTCACATAAAAGCTCCGGAATTTGCTGGAATGGTCTGCCCAGCGTAGTAGAGTCCTTTACGGAAACCTTTGCAAGTTTCTGGAATTTATTTTTCCAGAAACTGAGTATTAAAAAATACGTCCGAGTCCGGAATCAATTGGATTCGTCTAAACTGATCAATTCTAGTGGCTGCTGGGAAAATATAAGCCTCACGCAGGTGAAATTCAGAATTCAACCCCATTCTGAAAATCCACCAGAACTTTTGTCCATCCATTTTTTGAATCCTTTCATAATTATTATTTTATTGAGTAAATAAATATTATTGTAATAAGCTTCATCTGAAAGCAATTTTGTATGATTACATAAAAGTTATAACTAGCAGCTAAAAGAGAATTTTAATTAGTTTTGAATGGATTGAGGTGAACGATAATAAATTTTATCAGTGAGAAATTTAAGACTTAAATGATACTTTTTATTATTAAGAATGGTTCAGAGTATTTTAGATTATTGAGTTCATCGAAAATAAAGCCTAACGAGTATAAAGAGTAGAACAGTTTTTTAGTCTCTGAATTACTTAAAAACTAAAATATTAAGTTAAATTTTTTTATCGCAAAGTAAATTATTATACGAATTTTTAACATCAAAACTTTCTATTAGTGCTGTTTTTAATATATCTAAGAATGAATATCCATAAATAACTAAATAAAAGAGAAAATTAAGAGTTTCTTAGTACCTTAAGTGTATAAATAAAGAAAAGAAACTCATTCAAAATTAGAAATATAAAATCCAAGCAGATAATAAGAATAGTCAGATCTACTTTTACAAAATAAATGAATTAAATAAATATTTCTTTCACTATTAATGAAATAAACAATAAATAGAATAAAAATAAAATTCAGAAACTGAAGATAAAATCAATAAAACAAACTAAATATAAACATTTCGTGATATAAGATAAAAATTCTTATAATTAAATAATAAAGAAGAGAAGGTTATGCTAAAGCTTCATAAACATAAGAAATTAAAAAATAGAATATCAAAATAATTACTTTGATAATCATTTTCTAAATTCGTAAGGAGAGATTCTTATAACAATCTGTGTAAAATATAGCTAGCTCTTATATTGCATAAAGTTTAGATTCAAATTAAATGAAAAGAAAATGAGAAAACATTCTAAAAGATGAAAAATTATTGTGTAAATGTAAATCGAATAAAATAGCTTAGAAAGTAGAATTATATTTTAGTTGTAATAGTTTAATTTGGTTTACACTTCAAAATACAAAGTTAATTTTAACGTTAAAGAAGATAAAAAGTAAAACTGAGATTCTAATAAAAAATCTAAGAAAGTGATCTTATAAAATAGTTTTATTAAAAGATAAAGAATTAAAAATAAATGGAGCAGTAGAAGCATAAGAAAGCGTTTTTAACAAAAATAGACAAGTTTAATTTCAACTAAAGCTTGATAAGATATATAAAATAAAGATTGAAGCAAGTTTATAAGCATAGTAAGGAAAAGCGTTTTAAAGATATTTTATAACTATATAATGATTAAATTTATGAGATTGTTAAATCAATACCATTAGATAGAACTTAACTATTTTTTTTATTTTAGTCTAAGTCTTATTAAAAATTCAAGACAGATAGATATAAATTAATCTTTCATTTTAAAATTGATCAAATCGAAATATTTACTATATATTTTGTTAAAAAGTTCTAAAAAATAGCAAGGGAAAACTCTAACTAAATATAAGTTTAAAGTAATCAGATCAACTTGATAAATATTTGTATTTATGATAAAATTTTGAATTATGTTAAGAAAAAGAGTTAGTGTGATATAGATTTAGCCCAATATGATGAAAAAATTTACTTAGAATTATACTCTTTGTCTATACAGATAATCATAATTTCAATGATTGACTAATAAAAAAATATCAGAAATGCTTCCTGATAGATTCTTAATTTTAAGTTATTTAGATAATAAGATCATGTGGAGTAGCTTAAAAAAATCAGTGAATAGAATAGTTCTCAAAGAAATTTTATTTTAGTAAACTTAAATTGAAAAGTCAATTAGCTTAATTAACATTACTAATGCTTTTAGAATTTGAAAATAAATTGGCATGAACTATTTGTACAAATACTTAAGGGAAAAAGCTCAGAGTTAACCTTCTTAAAACGTTTATGAGTATAAAATAAAGTGGGATCTATAAACTTGTTATTAAATATTTAGAAATTGGAAATAAAAGAATTTCAAAATAATAATTATTTTTGAAGTATTACGATAAAGTACAAAAAAGAGGAGGAAGGTAAAGAAATGTTTTAATTCTTTATCAGAACTATTTATAATAGTAAACTACAAATATAATAAATATTGCTTAAATTAGCTTTCATTTTATCTATTTAATTTAAAGTTAATAAACGAAGATTTTTGAATTATGTTTAATTCAATTATAAAAAGGATTTAAAAAAGTACTTAAATTTATTGTTATAAATCAATTAAAATTAAAAAAATATGAATTCTCATGGCTGTATATTTAAGCATCCTTTGGATATACTTAACGATTGAAGATAATTATGTTGAAATAGTTTACATTTTTATAAGACACCAAAGCATAATGTTAATCTACTCTTAAATGATCTTTCATATTAAATTTAAAGTTACAAGCTTAATACTTAAATCCAAAGTCTTTTTCTAACTGATCATTATTTAACCGAGTTGTGTTTGCAAATAAGACAAAAATAATTGTAAAAATAGTTTTATTTAGTAATTTAGAAAAAAATGTTAAAAATCAAAGTGAAAGGTAAATATACAATCATTGAAATCATTTAATCATACATTTGCTCACTCCTATTATATCTCTATCTATATAAACTCTAAATAATTTAGCATTTTGATATTTAACTAAAAAGTATTATCTTATAAATAAAAAAATGGATACATTTCATTATACTAAATAAAAAAGGAATAATCATAAAGATATATAAATAGCTTTAGGATTGCATATTAATTCCTTAAAATAAAAAAACGTAATATATCTAATATAATCACAAGGTAATATCATTATCATCAATTAAATTAGATAGAAAATTAAAACCTAATTTAAGCACTTGGAATTAACTCAAAAGGGAGTTAGATTCGCATATTCTAATATTTAACCAATAATAGATTAAATTTTTCTAATATTGATTTGTTATAATACACTATCACTTTAGTATCACTGTAACTTAAGTTTAATTATATACCGTTTTTAAATATATTTTATACGTGTTAAGATCAAAAGAGAAACATTTAAAAAGTTTCCAAATCCATAATTAAAAATAAAAATTTTGTTTTAAATAATCTAAAAAGTAACCTCAATTGAAAGTCTTGAATATAGAGAATAAATATATATAAAAAGCTACTATTAATAAAGAAAGCACTATATTAATATGCCTAATGAGAAGCATTTATAGACATTTATTCATTAATGTAAGCTCTCACTAATGTAGTTTTATTGAACTAAGGTAGTAAATTATAAGTATTATTCCTATTATATTTCATTCTGTTATTTACTTATAAAACACACTAAAGATATCTAAAGTTACTAAGCTTTTATATACCTCTATAAGAAAGAATATAAGAGAAGCTATAAATATGGGTGTTTAAGGTTAAAGTATTACTTAATCATTATAAATATTTAGTTAATATCTATAACTGAATGATACTATTTCACGATCATGATTTTTTACAGAAAAGCAAATTAAAGCAAATAATAGTACAACTTGCAAATATTAATACTTCAGGAAACAATAAGAAAATAAATCATATAAAGCATGGAGGTTAAATAAATATTAGCTATAAAAATAGAATAATAATAATATTCCCTCATAATATAATTATAATCTCAATCTTTGAATGAGAAGAAAAGTGAATGATTGATGAAACCCTTTAGCTTATTAAATTCAACTCTTTAAAATTCATAAAAATATCTTGCAAAATTTTTTTATGCTTATATTTTTTCAACATTTTATATTCGGCTTTGTATGAATGATGCATTAACGTTAAACCTTAATTTTAAGAGTACGAAAAAAATTTTAATAATAGTTAAGTTCTATCTAATGGTATTGATTTAACAATCTCATAAATTTAATCAGTATATTGTTATAAAATATCTTTAAAAACTTTTCCTTACTATGCTTATAAACTTGCTTCAATCTTTATTTTATATATCTTATCAAGTTTTAGTTGAAATTAAACTTGTCTATTTTTGTCAAAAACGCTTTCTTATGCTTCTACTGCTCCATTTATTTTTAATTCTTTATCTTTTAATAAAACTATTTTATAAGATCACTTTCTTAGATTTTTTATTAGAATCTCAGTTTTACTTTTTATCTTCTTTAACGTTAAAATTAACTTTGTATTTTGAAGTGTAAACCAAATTAAACTATTACAACTATAATATAATTCTACTTTCTAAGCTATTTTATTCGATTTACATTTACACAATAATTTTTCATCTTTTAGAATGTTTTCTCATTTTCTTTTCATTTAATTTGAATCTAAACTTTATGCAATATAAGAGCTAGCTATATTTTACACAGATTGTTATAAGAGTCTCTCCTTACGAATTTAGAAAATGATTATCAAAGTAATTATTTTGATATTCTATTTTTTAATTTCTTATGTTTATGAAGCTTTAGCATAACCTTCTCTTCTTTATTATTTAATTATAAGAATTTTTATCTTATATCACGAAATGTTTATATTTAGTTTGTTTTATTGATTTTATCTTCAGTTTCTGAATTTTATTTTTATTCTATTTATTGTCTATTTCATTAATAGTGAAAGAAATATTTATTTAATTCATTTATTTTGTAAAAGTAGATCTGACTATTCTTATTATCTGCTTGGATTTTATATTTCTAATTTTGAATGAGTTTCTTTTCTTTATTTATACACTTAAGGTACTAAGAAATGCTTAATTTTCTCTTTTATTTAGTTATTTATGGATATTCATTCTTAGATATATTAAAAACAGCACTAATAGAAAGTTTTGATGTTAAAAATTCGTATAATAATTTACTTTGCGATAAAAAAATTTAACTTAATATTTTAGTTTTTAAGTAATTCAGAGACTAAAAAACTGTTCTACTCTTTATACTCGTTAGGCTTTATTTTCGATGAACTCAATAATCCAAAATACTCTGAACCATTCTTAATAATAAAAAGTATCATTTAAGTCTTAAATTTCTCACTGATAAAATTTATTATCGTTCACCTCAATCCATTCAAAACTAATTAAAATTCTCTTTTAGCTGCTAGTTATAACTTTTATGTAATCATACAAAATTGCTTTCAGATGAAGCTTATTACAATAATATTTATTTACTCAATAAAATAATAATTACGAAAGGATTCATTTAGAGATAAGTAAAATATTTCTTATAGAGCACTTTAATTTTAATAATAATAATATACTTAAAGCTATTAAGGTTTTGCATTTCCTGGAATTTCGACCAGTTCCTGCGGACATTTTTTTAAACGTGGGCGTGTTCCTCGACCTTTTTTGAAAGTGGGAAGTTACCACTATAGACTTCCAAGTGGTCTTGCGAAGAGTTTTTATTTATAAATCCCAGTTTGCGTTATCCTTAGTTTGTTAAGTTGTCTCCATGTTCTTTTCTGTTCTTATTCGTTTATTCTCTTTCATTATCAGTAGTTTCTTAATAAATGATTATTTGATTTGCAATATCAGCGCAGTTTATTTCTCGTTTTTATTTCGTTCTTTTTATCGATAGTTTATTTTCTATTTTTTCTAGTCTTTAAATGAAGTTCATATCGATCATTTCTTTTCCTGGATTTTATTCTACTTGTGAGTATATTGGTGTTTTTCTATTTCCATTTTCGTGTCATTTTTAAAGTTTTATTGTGACTAAGTTCAGAGTTGTTCTTCCGTTATCAAATTGCTTTGAAAGAGCTGTCTTCTGAGTATTAATAATTCGTTGTTTTAATCCTCTATGCTATTCATTAATTCCCTTATTTTTTTTTCTTAGTTATAAGCTGTTTCTTCATACTTTGAAATTAATTTTTACATTTGATCTAATTAAATTTAAAGTTTTTGATTAGCTTCGTTCTTAGGTTATCTCATCGCTATAGATCCTACCATCATTTTACCTTCTGATGACGAACTTGACTCCTCTCGTTGCTATATTTTTTTCTAAATTTATTTTACCGCTTTTCTCTTTAGGTTTTTAAGTTAATTCTTGAGAGTCGAAGAGATGAATCCATTTTTTAGCACTTTAATTTTATTATATTAAAGTTCTATTTCTTTATTATTTAATAGCAAAAATATAACTATCATTATTTAAATAACCTCATAGAGCTTATGGTTAGTTTATTATTCCATATTATTAGATCTCTTAAATATAATTTCATATTTATATTTTTAGTTTTATTATTTTTATATTGTTTAAGGTATTTACTTAGATAATAGACTTGTGCAGCTTTATATTATATTTAGGTTAAATAATAAATCTTAGAGGCCATGAGATTAAGTTAAAATTAGCTATAGAGTTTTTAGATTTGAAGGATGAAAATAAATAATTAAATAGCTTAAGTAAAGAATGATTGGTAGATCTGATATGTGGGTAGATAAAACTATAAGGAAATGCAGCTAAGAGAGAATTTCTTTAATAGAAAGTAGAAAATTAAAAAAGGAAAATATTAATTTGACTTTGATAATTTGATTAAATTATTTGTCAAAGACAATAAAATGTTTAATCCTTGAGATAGAATCTCCTAATCAAGCAATCAAAGACTAGGCATTTCAGTATTATAGTTTATATATAAATATATTATAAAATAATATCATTTTCTTTATTTAGTCTACTAGCAATAATTTCTAGTTGTACTTGTAAATTTTGTATCTCACATGATTATTTTAACTATATACCTTTTAGCATGTGTTACATTACTTAAAGCTATGAAAAAATATCTGATTTAATAATAAACTAAATAGCTTTATTATGGATTTATTTAGTTGTTTATAAATTAAAGCATTTAACTATATTAATAAACATTTAGCAATATACTTCTGATATTAATTATGCAAGCCTTTATAAACAGCAGTCTTTAGATGTATTCAGAATACATTTCTTAGGTTATGCTATTTACGAAAGAAAGTGTATATATCTTAGTTTAATAATTTATACATCCATTAAAACTATACGATTGTCTATACTTTCAAGAAAAATTATCATATTTCACTTATAAATTAAAAATAAAAGCCTTAAGAAGAAAAAGTTACTATAAGCTTTGACTAATAAACCTCTTATCTACTATCTATTCTTCACAACATTTAAAGCTATTCATCAGTTTATAAACTACCTCATATAACTTTAAAATTAATTAATAGTTGCTTATATAACTTCAATCTTTACTAGTATAATGTACATTTACTAAATCTAAGTCTCTAATTGAGATAGTATATGATAGCTAGATATCTTAAAGAGAAATAGGAAAAAGAAATATTTAAAGCTAAAAAGATAAATTCTTGATACTTCTTTATTAGCATTAAAATGATAAAGAATAAAACATTTCTCTATTTATTTATGTATTTGGACACTAAGAAATTGACTAAATGCCTTAAAACAATAAAGAATGGATGGTTAATAGTGATTTGATTGTAGATACTTGAATATACCTTAGTAAATAATAGTCAAATTATACAATCTATTGCAATATCTTTTCAGATATTTATACCATTTTGAATTCTCAATTTAAAAATCATGGTCATGCGTAAAATGTTATGACTAGTTAGCTGAATTTAGTTTAGGCTTACTAATTTATAATAATACGAAGTGTCTGTCATCTGAATCTTAACCTATTTAACTCTTCTTCCTTTAATGGAACAGTTAAAAATAATGTTAATCGTTCTAAATGAAGCATAAGACTCTTAACTTAATAATACACTTAAGAAATGCTTAAGGAAGTATAAGGAAATAGATTTAGCTATGCTTATATTCAATTTAAAGTTATAAATTAAACTAGAATTTTTATTTAACTAAGACAGCTAAAAACTAATAAATAAATCAGAGTTACAAATGATTTATTCCCAAAGCTAAGAAATCGTATAGTTACTGCAAACATAGGAAAATCTTTAAAGCATCTAGTCTATAGTTGATAAAGGCATTAAAAGGTACTCTTTGTAAGATATTAACGTCGAAGATCAGCAGTTTTTAGGAAAAGGTGGAAATGTAGATGTTTTCCTGAGCAATTTAACTGATAAAAAGACTTCTCAGTCTTCTTAAGTAGCAATTAAAAGGTTTTTTACGTATAAAGGGTTGAAGCCAGATGAATTTATAAAAGACTTGATAAATGAAATAGACATGCTGAGCAATGTCAGAAATCATAAGAATATAGTAAGTCTTCTTGGGTTTATCATTGAAAAGGAATAAATAGCTCTTGTTCTAGAATACTGTCCTGGGGATTTCTGCAAGACTATAAGTGCTATACCTCGACCTCTTTCAGAAGAAAATATGATAATTGTTCTGAAACACCTGAAATAGATAGCTGAAGGACTTCATTTTCTTCATGCTTGTTTAATTCTATATAGAGATATGAAGCCTCAAAATATCCTTATAAGTGAGTACGGAATAACTAAGCTAGCCGATTTTGGAATATCTCGCCAGATGAGACACAGTGATTATTCTAACTAGATGCAATGAATGTAAACTCAGCAAACAGGAACGCTAAACTTCATATCTCCAGAAGTTCTAACAACCAACTTTTTAACGGAGAAGAGTGATGTATGATCGTTAGGAGGAGTAATCTACTGAGTTTTGAATGGCTAGATTCCATATTACTAAATTCAAAATTCAATTTAAGTATAAGAGGAGATAGCAAAAGGAAACTTACCTTAGAGATTTTAAAATTTACCTGCTGATTTAAATAAAATAATTGACATGTGCTATCAAAAGGAAATATCTGAGAGAGCAACCACAGAGTAAATAATAAACGCTTTAGAAAATGCTATAGAAACTAGACTTGCTTCGTAAGGGGGAAATAAACTAATGATATAATAAATGCAAAGCCAGGTAGAACATTACTTAAAGTTGTACTCATAGGAGAAGAATGAGCGGTAATAGAGTGAAAGTAAGTTGGAAGCTAAACTATTATAAAAAGAAAGAGAATTACTATCTTAGCAAAACAAAAACTAGTAAAATAATTAGCAGCTAGAAAGGCAGGCTAATGAAATATACATTCTCAAGTAGTAAATACAAGTACTCTAAGAACAGCTTAGGTAGAATATTCCAGTTACAAGAGGAAATTAAGAAGTTTTTTCGTTTACTTAAAAAGTATAGAATGATAATCTTTTATAAAAGAGTGGCTTTAATTAGAGTCCTAATAACATTCCTGGTTAATATACTCAGAAATTAAGTTAATCCTAACATTTGCAAAGAGATCAGTGTGGATTGGAGGTAAAGAATGAGTTAAAAAGCAAACCAGAAGTAAGAACCTCAAATCAATAGTAGCCAAGCGTTTAGTTAATTTCACCTAGAATAAGTTTGGAATCTTTGTCTGGAAACTACAACCACAATTAAAATTTAATATAATAGGTTTAGATTCTAGCTCTAAATTTTGATGCTTTCAGAATTATCAAAAAAGATGGAAATTGCTACTTTAGAGCGGTTGGATTTGCCTTTTTAGAGCATTTGATTCGATAAACAACTTCTAAGTAAGAGATCCTTCAGTTTATAGAGAAGGTTCAGCAAGCAAAAGGATATTTCGCTTAAAGGAAATATTAAAATAACTAAAACTTTGAGCTAAGAACCAAGTTTTTAGAGCTTCTAAAGAATCTAGATAAAGTGAGATAAGAAAGCAATGCTAGTTAGCTTTTAGATAAATGAATTTCTGGAAACTTCAACAGATATGACGAAGCTTTAATCTGGGAAATGAGAACATACACAGCTAACTATCTAGAACTTCAATAAACTTACTTTTAAAGTTTTACGAAAGATATAAAAGAATAGATAGAAAGCATACTAGTTATGGGAAGGGAAGCTTTAAAACTAGCAATGGGTCCTTTATAGATAGTTTTAAGAGTGAAGATAGAAATATTGGCAGTAGAAGGGAATGTTGGAACTCCAGTTGAACTTGACTATATGAATGCTAGTGGAAAGATACCAATGCTATTTTTATTATTCACGAAAGGATTCTATGATTTGATATATCCAAAATAGATATCAAAAGCTGACGGATACTAAGTAGAAAATTATATAGGTAAAGAATATTTTATTAACGAGGGTTTTAAAATAGATTAATGGCCATTCAAAACAGAAATTGATATAAAGCGTTGCATCGCTCCTTATTAAGAAGAAAGCTAGTAACCAAATAATTAATAAAACCAACCATATCTACAAAATTTGGTAACTTATAAGTGTATGTAGAGTTAATGCTAAAAACAAATGACATAAGACGAGGTAGTTTTAATGAGCACTTGCGATCATACATTTTGTAAAGAGTGCTTTATGTCTTATCTGCAAAAATAGACGAAAGGAAAGTTTATATGTCATTAGTATGAAAATTAATTTTATACAGAATGTCCATTTTAAAATTGTCATGAGTAAGTTAATCAGCTCGATATAAAGTAAGCTATGGATGAGAATCAGTATATATATTATTAGCAACAAATGATAGAAAGATTAGAAAAATATTTAGAAAAAGAAAGCTCATAGAATGCCTAAGATATCCAGCCTAATAGATCTTTTGAGAAGAATAGATGTTAGATGCAAGGTTGTAGACAGTTAGGAGCATAAGCAAACATAATAGCTCTAAAATGTAAACATCAGTACTGCAGAGAATGCTTGCTCAAGTATATGAAAGATAATACTGAAAACAAGTTTGTGAAAGTTACTCACGTAAAATGTCCTTAATACAATTGCTAAGAGACAATTTAAAACTAGGACATATTATAAATACAAGGCTAAGATAGTTATTAGCGGCAATACGAAATGCAAAGGGACAAAGAAAAAATTTATATGTAAAGTTGACATAATTATCAACTACGAGCTTAAATGACTTATAGCAATTAATTATCTAAATCAAGATTTAGCTTTATTTTTACCATAGTTAAATCTACTTCCTATACAAAATAATCTCTCTATTTAATAACCATTTCCATAGCATAAACTTAATTATCTATTTTTAAATTTTCCTTCTTTTTTTGGAAAACTTTTGAATCTTTCATAAGGTGAATTGTATTATAAAAGATACTTATATATTCGATATTTATTATTCTTCTCTATTCTTATTATTCTTATTATTCTTAATTTGCTTTGATTTTGAAAAACTAGTTAAGAGTATATAAATTATAAAGGAATTACCTCCTTAATAAATTTTACCTATATTTAAAGAATTTTACGATATATGGTTGTTTCAATAATTTAAATAGCTTAGGATACAACTAGTTCTTCTTCACTCTAGTAATATTAATCTGGCCTAACTTAGAAATGATTAAAGATAAAGAATAGTATACTATTTAATTTGAAGTTAACAGTGCTATTCATATAGTAAATACATACACTATAGCTTTTAGAAAATAGAAAGATACTTAGCTTTATTACATTTTAAATGATACTTAATTACTAGCTAGCTATTCTCTTTCTTAAATCTTCTAAATTTACCTTAATTTTATATTTTAATTCTAAAACTTAATTTAAATCTAATTTAATAAACACTTGAAAAAGCGAATTTACTTAAAGATTATAAAGTTAAGTTTAAGTAGTTATATCTAAATAAACCAAATTAGTCTTCTCAGTTTAAAAGATAAATTCCTAATCTGGAAGTTAACAAAAATTAAAGTGGTAAATATAGTAGACAAAGCATTTATTTAAATTTAAATTAAAAAAGGAAGAGTTAGATGCTTGAAGAATGTTAATAAGAAGTTAGAATATTAGCAGAAAAAGATTTGAAAATGGAATAAGATTTGCTTCTCTTATGAGAAATATGCTTAGAAAGCTAATAAATATAAAAATGCTTAATGTTAAAAGGGCATTGATATTCAAATGATGGGCTAGAAAACAAATAATCGAAATTATTGTTTGTAAAATTAGAAATTATAGGATATAATATGGCTTTAAGTCTGTATTCAATACTTTTAGTTAGGCATTGCTGTTGAAGATTGACTTAATACTTTTATCAAAATCATCAATTGATATCTAAAACCCCTTTCTTATAATAACTTAAACTTTATCTTAATCTTAAAGGATTAAAGACTAGTAAAATAAGTTATTTTTAATTTCTACTTATTAGTTCTGTATCTAGAACGAAGTGCTCAGTTATGCTAATAAAGAAAAGAGTAATAGTGAAGAGAATGAATTTAAGATATCTCACATTATGATTTTTATCTATGAATGATACAAACTAAATAAGGAAAATAATTAAAGGGAATAAAGCATAATTAAAATCCAGAAATTTGATTAAATAGTTAAACTTATAAAGGGTGATAAAGGATAGAAAGGAGCAATAACTAATTTCACTTTGATAGATTCTAATATATTGAGAATGAATAAGTATAGTAACTTAGAACACACAGATATTAAAATTTTAACTAACGAAATAATCTTAGAACTGATTAAAAATAGATAATAATAGCGATTTTAACTAAAAATACTAAAGTTGATCAAAGAGTATTAAGAACTAAACGATAAATAGCTTATAGTAGTTATATTAGCTTCTTGAGAAGTATAGAATTAATTCTAATAGATTTATAGTTAAAAACTAGCTATATAAGTATCAACTACCTTAGTAATTTTAAAAGCAAAGTAGTTATAATATTAATAGAAATTAAGATATCTTTAATCAAAAAATTAAAGAGCTATGATGAAATTAAAAACATAAAGCAAGGAATTTCGAAAAGTAAAATAGTTAAATAAATAATTAGAATTAAAATATTAATGGATAGCAAAAATAAGAATGAGTATATCACTTCAAATGTTGTAATTCTAAATATCTTTGCTATCATTATATTCTAGGATTATTTATTGAGATATGATTGCAAAAAAGAAAAATAAGAGGTTTATTTTATGAAGTGCAAAGCTTTAATTACTTTATTAAGCAAAAACTCTATTATTCCTAATTATTTATAAGCAAGAAGAACGCAAAAAAAGAAACTAAGTATTAAGGATGTAAGATAGAAGTAAAGATATGACTTAATCAGGTAAAATATTATAATTTAAAAAAGCAGTTTAGGAGATCAATGTGAGGATAATTTGATAATAAAAAAGCTAAAGGTGTAGAAATACTTAGTTGTTGAATAAAAGTATATCAACTTAAAATTTATATAAATTCTACTAATTTTTATTTAAGAAACTAACACTTTTTTAGATAAAATTTTATAATAGCTGCTACCAATAAACTTATTATCAACAATATTATCCAGATGAAAGTTAAATAATTTTATTAAATAATAGATTAATAACAAAGCACTGAAAAAGCAGAAATTAAAGATTTAAAGATAGAAGAAAATAAATTAAAGAGAAGAAATAGTATAGGAAAGTAGTGGGAAAAGCTATGCAAAATATTTCTAAAAAGATTGAGAGTTTGAATAGAATGACGAGTCTAAGCCAGGAAAGAGTAAATTCCTCTATCCTTCATGTCCATGTGGATTTTGCAGATACTAAAGCGATATTATTAATGTGAAGGTAAATTTGATCTTTAACTTTCAAGCGGAAATGATAAAAATATTAAAGGTTTGCTTGTTGAATAAGATAAAATAAGAATAAATAATTAAAATGCTAAGAAATTAGTTTATAAAGTAGTTTCTTAGATGAGGATAGCAGCATCAATATTTTAGTTAAATATAAGCGGGTAAAAGCTCTAATAGCAGCACTGCTACTCTTAATTGATGATAAAATGAAGTGAAGTCAACTAATTAGCTAATATTCGATTTAAAGCAAAGAAATAAAAGTCCTTATAATCATTATAGAAAGAAAATATTCAAGAAGTAAAAATAAAATAGCAAATGAAGGGAAATTTTAAAATGATTATCTTAAAAAATAACATTCTTAATACCCCCTTTCAAAGTATATATCAGCAAATATTTTAGTTTTACATTCTCATCATTAATTTAAGTAAAAAGCTGCTAAATCGCTTTAATATTTATAAAATGATATAAATCACATTTCTTTTCAAAAGCATAAAATAATAGAAAGAAAATAAGCTAAAATATCCAAAAGAACTTTACTGTGAGTTTATAATATGAAAAATAGTAAATAAATGCAAGATTATGTTTGAAATGATATTTAAAAAAATAATCTCATACCATTTATTATTATTTTTCTTGGTATAAGATTTAGTGTATAATGCTACAATTAAAATTTTTAAATAATTTGAAAAATGAATTTTTTTTAAATTTAAAGTACTAAAACTACTACAATATTTAACAAAGCAAATAATAAACTTCTTAATATACTCAATTTATGAATTTCTAACTTTTATATCAGTTTCTTATTCTGTATAGATGTGGATATAATTGTTGGTATAACAATTTTAATTTAACCACTAAATTCCTATTCAATAGAATTAACGTATATCACTAGTAGTAATTTATAAGACAAATATATATTATGATATTTATATATAGTTATAAAATTAGCATGTTACTCATATTTTTATATATTACATTATAGAAACCAAATCTTAAGTATATACTAATATCAATTCCTAGATCTTAAACTGAAGTTATAATCTCATATCTATATTTATTTTCTATCCCTTGTTCTACTAACTTTATATGATCCTGCTATTAAATCCCTCTTTTATATCATAAATACTATAAATTAGATTGAATCATTTTTATAAAGTTCAAAGATGATACTAGAAATCGATGTTGTTAGTAAGAGCTTATGAAAAAGATTAAGATGCATTCTGAAGTTTAGTTGAAAGGCTAGTAAAAAGTAGTATATCTAGAAAGGTAATACTTTAGCTATAATTCTAAAGCTTTTTGTTCTATATGATAAAGGTAAAATTTTATTAAAAAAGCTTTAAATTAAAGATCTTTAATTATCGTCCAACGATTCCATAAAGCTTAAAGTATATGATTCTCTTTTGTAAGGTTTAATTATTTTTATGGATTCGGTTTCTATAACTTATTTTTCTTATCATTCAATTTTTTTAAATCACATATGAGAAAAATTTAAATATCAAGGATATAGATTCTATCGTATATGTATAATCAGCTTGATAACATTTTTCCATTTTAGCTTCTTCTATTCAGTCATTAGATGTATAATTGTTTTAAAATCTGACTGAGACTTGAGATTTTTTACTCTAAGAATTGAGGAAGTCATTTGTCGCAGACATTATTTGCAGTATCTATTACTTTTGCTTCATATAAAATTTTTCTTCTTTTGATGCTTAATTTAAAATATCCACATAGACAAATTATGATTTTCAAGTAAGTAGTTGTAAAAACTAAACTTGCTGAATGCAGGGATGATAAAATAACCTCGAGTTCCTTCAGAGAGAATGAATGCTGATTTTCTATTTTTTTTATTTATGTGGCTAAGATAAATACCTTTTGAACTATTTTATGAAAGTTCAATATACATTGTAGGGAAGATTATTAAATAAAAGCTAGAAAATAGAAAATGAAATTGCTTCATTTAACTGTTCTAGAATAGGTATAACTAAATTAAAGGTAAATAGCTAGAGTATTTACTTAAAATAAAATCATTTGAGTTTAACTTAGGAAACAGGAGCTAATTAGATTCCTAATTATAAGGCAATAAATATTCTTAATCTATCAAAGGAGAAATAAGCGAAAAATCAAGTTATTTAAATCAAATAAAGGGTATGAACTTTACTAAATGGCAAGTATAAAGAATTCTGAATTTTGATTAAATCATATAGCCTATTTAGAAAAATAGAGCTATCTTAGTTATTAAAGTAACTTATTAGCTAAAGTAATTTTATATAGATAGTACATATTCGTGTAAAAATAGTATATTCCTCCTATTAAAATATATAAGTTTGAGTATTTCTATTTATATATTTTATAATCTAAAGGAATATTAGAAGAGATGTAGTATATTTAGAAATAAAGAAAAGGTAAATATTTTATTAAAGTCTATTGATTACTTTACAAATAATAAGGGTATATAAGTGAAAAATTTATCAATGAAGTTAGAAAAAGTCAGAAAAAATACAAAAGCAAACGTCTTAGTAAATAGGTATGGAAAAGTTATATAGAATGCTAAGATCATATATATAAAATTATTAATATATGGATAAAAATATTCTTCAACCTTCCTTATGAGTAAATGATTCCTTTGAAAGCAGAAAACAGCTTTATGTATGATTAATATGAGAACTTATTAGCACCTTTTGTTGATCTTTCTTGATATAATTTAAGAGCTATGAAATTCATATCAATAACAATAGCCATTTTTGATAGTTGCAGGAATAATTAAAATTAGATAGTGTATAGGAGGCTAGCAATTTAAATTTTTATATATAAAGAAAACTAAATTTTCTATAGATAAAATGTTGGAATGTGAATATAGTTTCCTAAAATTACGAATTTAGACTTTTTAATTACTACTAGTGTAAGTTTATCATCTAAGCATCTTTCTATTTTGTGGGCAGCATAAATAGAAGTTCATGTGTATAGTGTATTTAAGAGGATTAACATCTATAGTACTAAATTATTATATTCCTTTGTTTCGTTTATTTTTATTGCTTCTAAAACAATTAGTATAGCTGTATTAGAGAGGAGAAGAACTGTTGTATGTTTAGCTATTCTCATTATCAAAAAGTCATATTTCGTAAGATTTTTAGAAATAGGCAAAATTTATAAGGAAAGATGTTCCTTTTAAACCTGTAGCTTGCCTTTTATTCTTGAAAATATAAAAAATTAAGATTCTTCAGGACAGACTTTGAAGATATTTACATACTTTTTTGATTAATCTCATCTGATGAAAAATTCGAATCAGCTTTGGCTCGAAAGAAGAAAATATATGAAAATAGATAAATTGAAGTTTGTACTATGGTGATGATTTATAAGGAGAAAGATGATTTGTGTAGGAATTAGATTTAACTATGATGCAAATAAACTAAAATTTGATTTAGATAATTAATTTCTATAAGTCTTTTAAGTTTTTAGTTGATAAATTATGTCAATTTTTCTCGTTATTTTTTCCTCTTTCCTTTGCCCTTTCAAAATTTTCAAAGAATTAATTTTCTCTTAATATTCCTGCTATATCCTAGTTTTAAATTATTTCTTAACAATTTTATTTAGGACATTTTACATCTTTATGATGAGCAACTTTCATAAACTTATTTTCAGTTTTTTCTTCCATATACTTGAATAAACATTCTCTGCAGTACTTGTGTTTACACTTTAGTGTTATTATCTTAACTTTTTTACCAAACTATCTACAATCTCGCATCTGGCATTTATTTTTATCAAAAGATTGATTAAGCTTATTATGTTTTGCATTCTATGAGTTTTCTTTCTATAAATGTCTTTCTAATCTTCTTATCATTTGCTGCTAATAATATATATAATGTTCCTCATCCATAGCTTGCTTTATATCCAATTGATTAATTTACACATGGCAATTTTAAAAGGGACATTCTGTATAAAATTAATTTTCGTACTAATGATATATAAACTTTCCTTTCGTCTATCACTGTAGATAAGACATAAAGCACTCCTTACAAAACGTATGATCGCAAGTGTTCATTTAAACTACTTATTCTTGTATAACTTGCTTTTAGCATTTCTTATACATGCACATATAAACTTCCGAATTTTCTAGTTATTGATATTCTTATTAGTTTTACTAATTATTTGGTTGCTAAGTTTCATCTTAATAAGGAGCGATGCAACGTTTTATATCAATTTTTATTCTGAATGGTCATTAATTTATTTTAAAACCCTCGTTAATAAAATGTTCTTTACCTATATACTTTTCTATTAAATATCCGTCAGCTTTTGATATCTCTTTTGGATATATCAAATCATAGTGTTCTTTCATAAACAATAAAAATAGCATTGGTAATTATCCACTTACATTCATTTAATCAAGCTCAATTGGAATACCGGCGTTCCCTTCTATAGTTACTATTTCTATTTTCACTCTTAAAACTATCTATAAAGGACCCATTGCTAGTTTTTCGGCTTCTTTTCCCATAACTAGTATGCTTTCTATCTATTCCTGTAGATCATCTATAAAATTTTAAAAGTGAATCTAGTGGAATTCTAGATAGTTAGCTGTGTATGTTCTCATTTCCCAGACTATTGCTTCGTCAAATCTATTGATATTTTCAGAGATTCATTTATCTAAAAACTAACTAGCATTGTTTTATTCTCTCTTTTTCTCCAAATTTTTTAGGAGTTCCACAAATTTTGCTCTTAGCTCAAAGTTTCAGCCATTATAGGAATAAGATTTCCTTAAAGCGAAATATCCTTTTGCTTCCTAAACTTTCTCTATAAACTGAAGGATCTCTTACTTAGGAGTTGTTTATCGAATTAAATGTTCTAGAAAGGCAAATCCAACCGCTCTAAAGTAGCAATTTCCATCATTTTTAATAGTTCTGAAAGCATCAAAATTTAGAGCTACAAATTCAAACTACTATAATAAATCTTAGTCGTGGCTGTAGTTTTCAGATAAAGACTCCAAATTTTTTCTAATCGAAATTGATTTAATATTTGATTACTCTGAGGCTTTTGATTTATATAAATTTGAAAAATTACTCTATCCATCTAATCCATATGAATCTTCTTGCTAATATGAAGATTAACTTATTAACCGAGTAAATTAACTAAAACTGTCATTAATCATCCAACTTTAGTTACTCCTTGATAAAGAATTAATATTATTTATTTGTTAAGTGTTAGAAAAACTATCCGAACCTACTCTATTAATTGAAATATTCTGGCTAAGCTCCTTTTGTAGTTCCTGTAATTTTTCCTTTAGAGTGTTAATTTCAGCAGCTTAAGTTTAGACCAAATTTTCGTTGCTTTACCTTAAGTTGATTTCTCTTTTTAGCTGTTAGTTATTTTACTCCCTTATGTTTTGCTAAAATAGTAGTTCTCTTTCTTTTTCAAGTAATTAAACTTCTAACCTATTTTCACTCTATTAGCGATCATTTTTCTCCATTATGTACAAATTTTAATATTATTCTACCTAATCTTACATTTATTATATCAATAGCTAATTTCCACCTTACTAATTAGTTCTACTTTCTATAGCCTTGTCTAGTGCGTTTATTATTTATTCTGTAGTTGCTCTTTCAGATAGTTTCCATTGATAGCACATGTCAATTATTTAATTTAAATCACCAGGCAAATTATAAAATCTCTAAGGTAAATTTCCTTTTGCTATCTCCTCTTATACTTAAATTGAAGCTTAGATTTAATAATATGGTATTTATCCATTCAAAGCTCAGTAAATTACTCCTCCTAACGATCATACATCACTCTTCTCAGTTAATGGTATGTTTGCTAATACTTCAGGAGATAAGAAATTTACTGTTCCTACTTTCTCAGTTTACATTCACTGCATCTAGTTAGAATAATCACTGTGTCTCATCTGGCGAGATATTCCAAAATCGGCTAGCTTAGTTATTCCGTACTCACTTATAAGAATATTTTGAGGTTTCATATCTCTATGCAGAATTAAACAAGCATGAAGAAAATGAAGTCCTTCTGTTATCTATTTCAAGTGCTTCAGAACAATTATCGTATTTTCTTCTGTAAGAGGGTGTGGTATAGCACTTATTGTCTTGCAGAAATCCCCAGGACAGTATTCTAGAATAAGAGCTATTTATTCCATTTCAATGATAATCCCTAGAAGATTTACTATATTCTTATGATTTCTGACATTACTAAGCAAATCTATTTCATTTATTAAGTTCCTTATAAATTCATTTGGTTTATTTCCTTTATATGTATAAAACCTTTTAATTGCTACTTAAGAAGACTAAGAAGTTTACTTATCAGTTAAATTGCTCAGAGAAACATCTCCAAATCCACCTTTTCCTAAAATCTAAATATCTTAAACATTGATTTCCTGCTATTAATACCTTCTAATGCCTTTATCAATTATTAGCTTGATTTTTTAGGTATTTTCCTAGGTTTAAAATAACTAGAAGATTTCTTAGCTCTAGGAATATTTCATTTTAATTCTGATTTATTTATTAGATTTTAATCATTATAATTATAATTAAAATTACAGTTAAATCATTACTTTAAATATAGCTATAAGGAAAACTTTAAATTATTTCAATTATACACTTTTTATATTTTAGGCTTATTTTATGAAGTTAAGAGTGTGAATCATGTTTGATTTGAAAGGATAAAGTAAAGATAAAGGAGAAAGAGTTTAACTTTAGTTGTCAATTGTTGAGTTTTAGAAAGGAGTAAGTTTTTTTGCGAGGAAAGAAGAATGTTTCACTCCGCTAGTAAACTTAAACTGAACTCAGTTATTTACTCTATTACATTATACATGGCAATAATTTAAAATTAGCATACTAAGTAGAAGAATTAATAAAAGAGGTATTGCAATAGTTTGCGTAGTATGATTCTTTATTTTTTAATTAGAAATAATCAAGTTGATTCCTATTATCATTTCATTTATTAGTAATTCACTCTTTCTGATATATATATTAGCTCAATTTCTTCTAAGTAACTAGATACTCCATTCATACATGAAGATTTTCTTTTATCACTTTTAATTTCTTAAATATTGATGATGGAATATCAATATTATGTATATTTTAAGCTTATATATTTTCCTTCTTAAATATACCTTTTAACTATATGTCTAAGATATCTATATTGTTAATAAAATATAATAAATAAATGAAAGCCAATTTCACTAGTTAATACTGTACTGAAATATATGAAAAGGCTTTAACTAATAAGATTTATAAAATTATGCAAAAGCTTAATCTCATACATTTAGTAAAAACGGAATTTAGATAAAAGAGATTAAAGGGGATTAAGTCTTGGAATATAAGAGATAATTTGAATTTATTAGCTGGAAGGAAAGGATAAGCAAAGATACTTGACTATCTTTTTGATATAGAGCATAAGTTTGATAGTAATGAGAGAGGAGGACTTTTTCGAACATCTTAGGAGATTTTAAATTTCCTTGATTGAATCTAGCATTTGAATTTTTCTTAAAAATCTGAATTTTTCTTTTCTCATTGATAGATAAATAACTCACGTATTTAATTACAATAATGAAGTTATTTAAGAGAACCCCCAAGTTTCTTTAATCTAATTTATTTATTATGATATAATGATATGCTATATGCAGGAAAAAGCATTCAACTAGGATTTAATTTGTATAATATAAATTTTATATGCAGACCAGATAACTTAATAACTCTTTCTGTTTTGTATAGATGATGTAATTGTTAATTTATTAATACGAAAGAGCTTTTCAAATAATTTTTCCATAAATAAATACTTGCAAGGGAAAATTATCCCTTCTAAAAAGATACTTGTCATAACTTTTTTCAATTAGCTTATTTCTCAGATTATTTTGCAATATCTGCAACTTTTATTTATTAAAGGCTTTGAAACTTAAATATTAAAGAATTTTAAATGTCTTCAAAACGCTATCTCTAACCATCTTCTTGCTTGTGAGTTACGTCTATATCTTTTGAATCATCTGGCTCTTTTATAACTTTTATTAACTGGGATACCAGTATTTAATTTAACATACCTCTTGAGATTATAGCCTTTTAACTTCATGCTTATTAATGTAATTAAAATCAATACTCAACTTTTAAATTTACAAAACTAACTACACCTTGACTATACTTTTCAAATCTACGGTGTTACTCTATTAGCTCATGTTCTTTTAAGTATTTATCAAACCAAAATATTTTATCATTTTTTAACTTCATTTTACTTCATTCCTTATGAAACGAATCTAGATTTATATTTGATTAAGCTACTGATAATTATAGTTTATTTTGTATATGCTAACAACAGCTTTAACAAGCTATATATAAAATATTTAATACTTAAATTTTTATTTCCTATACCGTTTTCATCCATTACTATATAAGTATAAAAATCTTCTAATAGTAATTTTTGCTATTTAAGTATAACTAACCAACTTTCAGCTTATCTACTGTAATTCTCATAAAAGCTCTGTTCTTTCTATTAAAGGTATATGATTTTAAGAAGCACTTTAGTCATATTTAAAAGTATCCTTATCTCATTTAAATAACAGAGTATCTTAAATTATGATTGTAGAACCTCTAGATTAATTATCTTTAAGATATTATAAAAAAGATTTAGTAGCTTTGTGATAACTATCCTTATAAAGTAATATCCCTATTATTTAGTGTATTAATAATCTAATTTCCTTAAATCTTTACCTTAAAAATTTATCATCACTCTCCTTCTATAAAGTTTCTATTAGTCTATTTTTTATGATATACTCAAAAGCTCTAATCTAGAAATACTAAAACAACTAGAAACTAATAATTCAAAGTACTTAGGAATTATAGTTATAGTTAATTTAAACTAACGCAAAGGAAAAGCATAGGATAAGGAAATATCTGGAGGATGTAATTTATGTACCTTGTAATGTCAATTAAATTGTGTAAATATCGTAAAGTTATTCTCTCTTATCTTCATACCATTAAGTTAGTATTTATGAATTTAACTTTTCTTTCTTCTTAATATATCACCATAATGACCGTTCTTACCAATAAAAAGTACCTTTATTGATTGGGATTAGACTAATTATTCTATAATTATTCTCAATGTGTTGAATATAAATTTATTACAATATAAAATAAGAGTTAATATATATAACACTTTATGAAAGCTCATGTAGATTTGTTTATAGAACTCCTTATATTTCGTTAATGCTTATATTTGTTTCTTACGTTAGTCATGATCTGAGATTACGTATATTCTAACTTCTAACTATCTTCTTTCTCTTATTTTATATTTAAATTTTCAGTACTATAAGAACATTTATATTATGTTTTCATTATACTTTAAATAGCTATATTAAACGAAATACATTATATAAATCCTTTAATTATCTTAATTTTAAAACCAAAACTTGGTTAAAAGCATGCAATTAAAAGGCAAAAAAAAGCTATATAAAATTAATAAAAAGTTAAGTCTCATTAGCTTATTAGCCACATCATTGCTGAATAAAAAGATAAATTTCTCTAAATTTTTTTAAAAAGTCAGATTAAAATAAATTCTACCTAGTTCTGTGATTAAAAAAGGCAAAAGCATTAAGTAGTGTTACTTTTAACAGATTAACATGGATTAAAAATTCTAAATGATGGTAATAATAGAACTAATGTCTTACAGCTATTTAAAGGAAATATTCTAAATAATAAATAGAATCAGATTGTAAGTATTAAATATCTATTGAAGCTAAAGATAAATATTAGCAAAAGTAGATTTAAAGTTAAAGTAATAATTTTCTGTATAAAGCTCTGAATTTAGTAGAGAGATAAAGAAATTAGCTTTGTTTGATGTTTGAAGAGTATGAATCTGGATATTAATTAACTAATTTCCTAGTTTGATTAATATATCCAAATAGTCAAAAGCAGATACCAAAATCAACTTTATTAATAGTAGCTTCTTCGTTAGGTCTAAATTTTAATAAGGTCCAAAAAGAGAATTCTTATCTCTGCATTTTCTTGTACATTGAAGCTATCATTTTACACTAAGTTCTACCTCATAGTCACTTAAAGTTATTCTCCAATTCTTGCTTAGATATTTACATAATTTATTTAACTAAATGGAGTAAAAGTTTTCTAAAAGTTAGATGTCGTTAATTTTGCACAAGAATATGGAATGAGTATACCTTCTTTAGAGATAAAAAACTAGTAGAAGAGTAATAATCTGAGATTTAAAAGCGATAAAGCAAATTTAAGAAATCAAATGGTATTATATAAGATAAAGGATATATGAAAGTAAGAAAGAGCATCATAAATATATTATTGCTAGATCTGTTATTAAGTGCTTTATATATACCTAATTCAAGGGAATCTACAGTTAAAAACTAAAAGAGCTTCAATAAAACGACTCAAATGCAAGTTGATATACTTTATTATTTATTCAAAGATGTAAATAATCATCTAAAATACCATCATTAATACGCTTCAAGTATAGAGCCTAGAAGTTGATAAATTTGTTTAAATTAAAGATAAACACAATTTTGATCTTATGAGTTTCAATTTTTGATTAAGTAATCTAAGTATTCAGAATATAGCTTTTAGGAATCACTCTAGAAAGAAAAAAGTTTATATTAGTAGGAAATTGTTAATTAACATACTTCGAGAGAATAGAAAGGTTTATTAATTAGAATTGACAGTGATATTAAAATTAAGTTAGAAGATAACTGCTAAAATTAATATCTTAAATATGGTGCATTTATAGAGTAGATATTGGATCAAGATAAACTACAAATGTAAAATATTTCATAACTAACTTAAAGAACTATAATGAGATAAGTCATAATTTCAAAAATACAGAGGAAGGTAAGTTTATAAAACTTGTTTCTTTTTAAAGTTAAATTGCATGATTAACATTCAACAACTATATTAAATAAGACTTCTTAAATATTCCTTGTCTCTCTATTCTGAACTCTAAATAGAGATTTTATTCAGTTAAAACTAAAGATTTTGCTAAGTAGTTTCTTCTAATTAAAATCTAAACAAAGTATATATAAGAATCTTGACAAAAAACTAAAGATAATGAAAGAATAAGAAAAGAGTGTAGTATATAAAAGATATCATATGCACATTTATAAATATGCTTTTAAAGTTAAAATTTTAAACAAAGTGAGGAAATAATTTTAAAGCGATAAATTAAAAATCTATCGAGATAACAATAGAGTGTTTTTAATTAAAATATAAGGCTATATTTACCATAAAAAACTATTTCAGACAATTTATATGAAAAAATTTATTTCATTAACTCCTTTTAATAATTGAATAAAACCAATCATTTTCATATTATAGTTAAAATAATTATTAGTTTGTTCAAAGATATTTTCATTTTTTTTGGATTAATAGTTAATATCCTTATTTCTTTAAGTTATCAAGCTTCGGAATTTTTCATAATGCTTTCTTCCTAAATTAAATAAACTCCATATCTTTACTATTAGCAATATTGCTATATATAACTAGATATGATTTAATGAGTTAATTTTTTTCTAACTGATTTGATTGGTTTTTAGCTATTAGTTTGTGAAGATTGTATAACTAGATCCTTCATCTTTATATATAGTCTAAAGTTATCTTACAATGAATCTTTTGTGCTATTTAAGTCCAGCATTGTATTTATTCGATTTAATTCCTTCTTTCACTTTACTATATTCCAAAATAGGAACTTTATATTCCGATCATTCTTTCAGTATTTTAAATATTGATTTGAGTGATTAAAAGATTTCCTATCTATCTTTCTGTACGTTGGTTTGCTTTCGCATATTAAAAGTATTCCTATTTCTTTTGATTTAGTCAAAAATCTTCACTTTTTGCACTATTTATATATTTAATTAGATTTTAGCTAATTTTGATATTCCCTATCCATATATAATATCCTTATATTTTATACTGAGTATAATACTTTTATATTCTAAGATAACAATCAAACACAAGGATTGGAAACTTACTTAGTTTATACTTTCTCTTTATGACAAAATCATCATTCTTATCCACTTCACCAAATATAAACATGGAATAAAAATTAGAATATGAAGTTGAGGTAATGATGAGCATTAAGGGAAGCAAAGCTAAAACTCAAGTAAGAAATACTAAAAATTGAGGTAACAAACAAAGAAAATATTTTTCTAGACATATATCACACGAAGACGATACTGAAAAAGCTATTTTTCATTAGCAACTTAGCATTTAAAATAATCTAACTAAAATAGATTATAGACAAACTAGAAATACTTAGATATACTACATAAAGCTTTGATAAGCTAGAGTTTAATATTCATATTCACTTTTATTATGAAGTAAAGGAGAAAATAGCTAGAGCTTATCAAAAAGAATTGATAGGAAGAAGATTAGTGAAAGATAATATTTAAAAAAGGGATCAGAGAAGAAATAAAAGAAATGAATGTATTAGAAGAGGAAGACATAATGAAATTGCTGAAGAGTTTCTTATTCCAAAAGGTATTCTAAAAGGAATTGAATAATTTTGACATTTAAGAGCTGCGCATCAGTGGAGTGCTACAAGCTCTTAAATCTATTTTTTACATTATTGAAGATATTTCTTTGTTTAGTTATATTCAAAATTAATAATTTTTAATCTAAGTTAGCTTTAGTAGCAATTGCTAGCTATAAGAGCCTTATAAAAATAATCAAATAATTACTTTATACCCTTACTATATCTCTGTGATAAACTTCATCATCTTTTGCAATCTAGTTATTATTTTTATCCTAAGTATGATTAATTCCAGTAGCACTCTTCTTAATAATTAGTATTCTAAGATAATAAATTATTATTTTGAAATTTAAGCATTTTCATTATCAAAGCATCTCTTTTAAATACCCTATATAAAAACAGCAATATCCATTGTACATTTATACTCAAAGCTAATAGAAAGTAACTTTATTTTAGATTACCATTAGTTTAAAATGACTTCTGAAAAAAGCTTCAAGGAAAGAATTGTGGGTAATTATCTACTGAAGGAGAAACTAGGATAAGGCTAGTATAGTGTAGTTTACAAAGGTATAAGTATAGATAAAGGCTAGCCAAATGGAGTGGTAGCTATTAAGTAAATAAAGAAGGCTGATCTTAATGATTACTAGAAGAATACGTTTTAGTAGGAGAAAAAGAACTTGTCTAGTCTTGCTGATCATCCAAATATAGTGTAATTTATAGAAATGTTGCAAACATAGAATAATCTATACATAGTGATGAAGTATTGCAATGGAGGAAATTTGTACTCTTATTGCTAAAAAAATAACTACAAGGTAGAAGAAACAAAAGTTCAAGTTTTCGCTGCGTAAATTTTGTGTGGTCTGAAATATATGAGATAAAAGAATATTATGCATAGAAATTTAAAACCTGAGAACATATTGCTAAACTTTATCTCTGATTAAATATAATTAAAGATTAGTGATTTAGGATTATCTAAAGTATTAAAGGATGGAAATTATACATCTACCTCATGTGGAACTCCCTTATTTGAAGCTCCTGAAATACTGAATCTAGAAAATTATGACTTTAAAGCAGATATATGGTCATTTGGTGTTATAGTCTTTGAAATGCTAACAGGATCTCTTCCTTACATAGCAAATTCAATACCTAATTTAATAAAAACGTTTGATCAATAACTTCCTTGAAAAACTCTGAAAATGTCAGAAGAAGCAAAGGATTTTTTGAAATAGATACTTATAGCAGATTAAAAGAAACGAAAGGATGTCTTTGAGATATACGAACATACCTGGATAAAGAAAGGACTTTAAATGATGAATACAGAATACTTAATTAAACTGTAAGAAATCTAGCTGAATATTCAGTAATAGGCTATTTATGCATAGAATGAAGCTAAGAAATTATTATAAAATGGTATAGGATTCTAGGAATAAGTTCAACCTAGTTAGCAAATAGTAGGGTAGAAAGAGTATTAAAATGTCTAAGCTCAAAACTATTAAGCTTTAAACTACTCTTATAACTAATATTAAGGTTATGCAGGTTGAGCACCAAATATTAAACCTCGGATATCTAAAGGCTTATAAGCATTAGATAATTAGGAAGTGATATAGAATTGAAAGGAATAGAGCTAATAGAATTAAATCCTTAATGATTTAAGCTTTTAAAATCATCAGCAACAATAATATCAAGAAGTAACCAATTAAACATACTGAGATAAAGTTATTCAAATAAGTAATATCCATCAGAATATGCTTGAAAGATAAAAATAAGAGCAGGATGAGGAAAATTGTATTCAAGAGTTGAATTTAAAATAGATAAAATTGGAAAATAGATAATAAGTATAATCTTAGGTCCAGATAAATCCTAATAACCCAACTGGATAATAAATTAGCCCTTATTAATGAAATAATAACGTTAACCAAGGTTAATTTAAAC
This sequence comes from Loxodes magnus, assembly GCA_946699065.1. Taxonomy (NCBI): domain Eukaryota; phylum Ciliophora; class Karyorelictea; order Loxodida; family Loxodidae; genus Loxodes; species Loxodes magnus. Next base: position 211,639 of record CAMPDV010000152.1, read on the forward strand.
TTATTGATGGTAATATCGTATAGTATTAATAAGAGTTACCAAATAAATAAACTTAGATACTTTCATAAGAATAGAGTTATTATTATAATTTTCAGGAATGCGAATAAAATCAGTAAAAGCACTTTAATAATGATTAACAAGATCCATAGAAATAATAAATAATACAAAACAGTGAGATCAATTCTTGACTCTACTAAAAACCATCTCTTTATAGTGGAAAGAATCAGTAAAATATAATTGAAGTTTAATTTCCTAAAATTATTAGACAAAATGAAAGAAACTAAGAGAATTAACAAAAGGAAAGGTAAAATATAACATATTAGTAGAATGTTTAAGCACTCTATTAAAATAAGGAAGTAGAAATAGCAAATCAATAAAATTCAAATGAAGTCCACATTTTCAATAAGCAAATTTAAAAATAAATATAAGAGCTAAAACATTCTATATGAAAAAACATTTCTAGACATCATATTATTAAATAAATGATTGATTTGTAATAGATTGACAAAGATTTCACATACAACATGTAGTTCGCTCTAATGATAAAATGTTTTTCTGCTGTTGCTTTGTTTGAATAGATATAGCAAGCATATATGTTAATAAAGGGACTAAAAAATAGTTTTATAATAGAAAATTAAGTAAAGAATGATCTTAAGCAATGAATTTAAGGTACTTTTAATTTCTTCGTTGAAAACATTCAATTTGGAAAAAATATTATTAAGGAAATTTATTTTTTTACCATCCCCAATTGAAAGAGCTATAACATTTAAGAACTAGATAAACTTGTATTAGCAGAAGCAATTAATATACTTCTATAAATAATGGCTAAAATTTAAATTTATGAAAAGTTAGGTATCAAATAAAACAAATTGAAAAATCTCCATATTAGCATGAAAATAATACTAGAAGGGATTGTTGAGGAGACCATTAAAGAGGAAACGAAGAAAGACCTGCAAAAAATAACCAATAAATTGCTAGAGAAAATAAAACGGAAAAGATACTTTAACTGATACATTCTGTCAGCGACATTAATTTTTTTATTTAGCATATAAAATAAATAAATTTCATAAAAGCTTAAAATAAAAAAATTTAAAATGTGAACATTTCGATCTAAGAAATTTGGAAGAAATTATTAAAAGTATAATAATTTTACTCTAAGAAAATTTCCTTTTTTAGCATTAACTTTATAATATAAAATTCTACCCCTTTAGAGTTTCATTTTTACTTAAATAAAAGTTTCAACACTTTACTTTTTAAATCTTTTAGCTTTTTTCATTAAATTTTAAAGAGAAGACTTGTTGTGATTTAATCTAATGCTTATATATAGTAATTTTTGAATTTAAATTTAAAAATTCTAAGAATAAAATATGCAACTATTATTTTATTTTTCTTTCATTTAATTCTTAGTATTCTTTATTATCTCATTGTTGATAGAAATTAAACTTTTATATTTTTAACTAATTAGAGAATAATTTATCTCCTTTGAACTCTAATTTTAGTTTTATATGTTTTATTTAATTAAAGTAAATGAATATATTATTATCAATTAAATAAGCAGAAAAAGCTTAAAAATATTTTTCTTTTTTTATTCCAAACTTCTTCTATCTTGCTTAGCTCCCTCTTTTACTTGACTGAGGTATTTTCTTTCAAGAATTTCTAGTAATACCCTAGACATCTTGATTATTTTTATACCTACTTTTTCCAATTTTTTTGCTATTTTCATCTTTTTCTTAATTACTTTATTAAGGTTTGGCAATAAACTATTTGCTTCTGAATAAATTAATTTATCAGCATCCTTAAACTAGTAGCACTTTAATACTCCAATATATTTTTCTAGATCTCTTTAACTAGATTTTCTGTCTTTTTCTTATATTTATCGCTCATAACTTTTACCCCCCTTTAAAAGTTAAATCAGATTTAACTTAGATATTTATTCAATCGGCTATATTACTTGGTAGTTTTAGATTAAGTTACTAGATTAAGTAAACTTAAGGGATGAACACATAAGGATTTGAGGAGAATATTTAAAAAAATTAATTTTGCTGCTATACTTAATAGAAATATTTCCCTATTTTACTTCTTACGCATTTCTCTTTTGCTCCTTTTATTTTTTTTATAAGTTGCTCTATTAAAATTTTTCAAAATCCATGAGTGATTTCCTACTTAAAAATTATATTTTTTTCATTTATTCGTTTAGGATTTAAACTCGGCAAATTTCTGTTTATTTAAGAATCAAAAATTTTGGTTTGCTTATTTGTTTATTAGTAAGGGTTTTAATTTGGATTATTTGAGTAAAGGGGTTTTTAATATAATTATGGAGTAACATTTGAGCTTTGTCTAAGGCAATTAAAACTTCTATAAGAGTAGTAATAACTAATTAGAGAGATCTAAGATCGTTTATGTTTTATACAATTTCGTGTCTATCGTTCAAAATTAATTACTCCTGAAATTTCTAGTTAACTTGAAGTTGTTTGCTTATCATTTTATTTGTTAAATTTTCTCTTACTTCGTATTGATATTCAAAATGAAACCAAAAATGATGGATTTATAGCATTTTTTCTACTATCTTTTTCTCTATGATTTTTCCTCTTTTAATTCTTCTGATTTCTTTTCTTTGAATTAAACTTAAAAATCCACTTGGAGGATTATCGATTTTCAAATACTTGTAAACCTTATTTTTGTATTAGATATATTTTATTCGTTCTATTCTTGGAATTTGTTTATGAAGTTTTCCTTTTATGTATCTATTCCTTTTATAAAACTGAATTTTCCATGTCTAAGCTTCAACTTTAAATTTAAAGTCATCTTTTATTTTAACTAGCGAAATTTTCAATTTTGTACTTAGTTTTTTCAACTGCACTTTAAGGACTAAGTAATTCATTTTCTAGAGCAATGATATATATTTTACTATAATATCTACTCTTTCTTTAAACTTTTAGAGGATATTAAAACGCATTATATGATCTCTTACTTATTAATATTTTGCTGAATCTCTTCAGAAGAAGCTTATTAAATCGTAAAAGGTGTTTGAGGAATTTGAAATGGATAGATACTTTCCTCAGTTGAATATTTAGTTTGATTATTTTCTGTACAGTCAACTTGACGTTCAACTTTCCTACTGCAGCTTTTATCTCTCATTTTTATTTTCTGAAGAACAATAACGATTGGATTCTTCTCAAACTACTAATTCTAATATTCTTATTAGCTTGAAAATGTTTCGACTAATTGAACTTGATTTATTTCTTATTATTTCAAAGTATTCTAATCAACTTTGCTTGTTCTATGGAAGCTATTTTTTAAAATACTTTTTATTTATTTTCTCCATCTATCGTAAATTTTTTTTAAACAAAATTTTAAATTATCCGAGCAATCAGATTGTATTTGTACTACCTTTTTTAAGTTTTGCTGTATATTGCTTGAAAGCTAATCTTACTATCTACAAGTTTCATAGAATTTAGTTTCTATTTTATTCTAATTAATTGTCTATTTTTAGTATAGTTAATACTGCTTATTTTTAAACCTTGGACTTAGTAACTTTCCTCTTCATTTTTTTAAATTTAATGTCCAGTATCAGGATGCTGATAAATGCTGTCTAAGCGATATCCTTGCTTTTATTTAGAGTTATAGTCTTGAATTTGTACTTTGCAATGAATACTGTCTTTAAAACTAACTAAGATCAACAGAATTATCTGATATATCTAAGTATTTGCTTTTCTGGAAATTAGGCGTTATTGTTTTAATCAACTATTTTAATTAAATTAATAAAAAAGAAGTTAAGCACCTGAAATCTCAAGATCCATACTAAGCTAAAGCCTAGATAAACTTTCAGAACTAAATCTTTTCCTTTTTTTATATTTTAACTTCTAGCGTCACTTTTATTCATCAAATGTATAATTTTTCTTTCTTAAATCCTAAATTTTGAATTATCGTGTTTCAAACTCTATTTTTAATTAGCTGAAATTAAATTTTTTATCTTCAACTTAACTGATTCAAAAGTTTATTAAGAGTTATCTCTTTTTTTCAATTATTAAGCATTTTTAAATCTCACTTACTAAAGTTCTCATATTTCATTGGCATCTGATTTACTTTTATTTTACAAGAGCATTACATCTGATTAAGAACTATCAAATAGATATTCTTCAAAATTAGGTATTATAGCCTTAAAGAAATTCCTAAAGATCCCTATAAAGTTTAAACTGATTTATAAGATACTAAACCTGCTTGAAAAAGAAAATTATAGTAAGCTAATGATTTTGCTTTTATAATAAACTAGGCTTATTTAGTTTTTTACCTAACCAAATAAATAAGCTAGTTTATTCTATACTAGAGGAACATTATAAGTATTCTAGGATGTTTGGCATGATTAAGTATAACGCAATTCTGATATTCTATTTGTAAAGTTTAGTTATACTTGATCTTTACTCTCTCTTTAAACTATGTAATATCTAGAATCTCATGAAGGTGCTTGAATCTTTAAATCTTATTATGCCACATATTAACTAAAATGCTTGATTTAATGTAAAATACCAAATTCGGAAAAATAAAGGTTTCTTTATAATTATTCTCTTCTCGTTGTTATCCTATATACTGATTAAGTTTGTAGAGGTAATTAAGGTGAATTATAAGAATGATTATAATCAAATAGCTATCTTTGCAGACTCGTTTTATAAATACAATTGTTTCCTTAATCTTAACTGTTAATGAAGAATCAAGTAGTTCACCTTATGACTTATAAACATAGTTTAGTGCTAGTTACTTAGTCAGCTTCTTTTATAATTGCTGATTCTCATTTTTTAAATTCTTGAATACTTCTAGTGGAACTTTTCTAAAGTAAATGCTTATTAAATCTTTATTTAATTATTTAAAATCCTATTTTCTCTTATTTAAGGCATAAAACTCATAAAGCCTGGCAAAATTAGGGAAGTAATACTGTAATCAGATAAAATAGCTTTTAATGTAGATACGCATTAAGCTTCTTTAATTTATTGAAGAGATTAAAGTTTAAGATTCATATAAAATTAGCTGGAAAAGGATTAAAATAAAGATAGGCTAAATAATTAAAGCAGCTAGCTATGAATAAAGCTAGAGAAATAGTAAAAATATCACGAAATAGATTATCAAAAAGGATATGCTTTGAACTTATTTCCTCAATTCATAATAAAATAACTTTTTAGCTTTTATTTAATTAAATGTTTTAAGTGTAAAAGACAAAACTTAAATAATTCTAGCCAAGTAGATTAATAAGTGAGTACCATAAGATAAAAAGACAGGATGATGTTAGGATTTGATAATTGATTTAAAAAATAAATAAACAATTAAATTTAATGAACCTAAGACTCTAAAAATTGATCCTAAGTTTATAGAATAATTATTAGTTTAAAATACTCTAGAGTTACCTTGAAAAAATCATATTATAATTTTAATTTATAACCTTTTAATTCTAACCATCTACTATAATAAAAAATTCTAAAGGATTTCCTTTTAAATTTGTTTTTACTAAGCTCTAATTTTAATACTTCAAAAGCACTTCTAATTTATTTTTAATTTATCTACTTCAATTTTTTAGGTTTTCAGCATTAAGATTACATAATCAATTACATTATCATAAACTCCTTCATTTCGTTTATTTTTATATAGTAGTTTCTTAATCTAAATGTATTTGTATCTTCTATGTCCTTACAATTTTAACCTTATAAGAATGTTTAATAAAATCATTTCTAGGAATTTAAACTAATATATTTATTTAGCTATAAACTCTTTACTTTCAAACTTATCCATTTTTTATTTAGTTTTAGATTGTTTCTATTATTTAAAATAGATGTCTCACATCTTTAAATCAGCGAAATTTAGAGTGAATCTGGCTTCTAATTTTTTCTAAATCTTATGTTTTTATGAAATGATTCCTTAGTAAAAAACTAATTCACTCTAGTTTAAAAGAGTTTTATCATTTTAAGGAATTAGGATGAATTATCCTATATTTAGTACTGTAATTGAAAATTTAGCTAAAAGTATACTTTGATAATTAAATATTTAGTAAAAGTTAATTTTTTACTTAAAATCCCCAATTAGACTTCTATAATTTATAAGCTCTTTCTCTTTCTTTTGCTTTTTCGTAATATTCTTGGAAAGTATTTTCACCTAGAACGCTTTGAATTTTTTCTATTTTAATTTCTTAAGTGCATAATAATTTTAAACACTTGACTTATTTTTCATGACCTAGCATAATAAAAAGACCTTCTGTTTTGCTTTTTAAATGATTATAAAGACATCTTTTACAATATCGATGTCCACATTATAAATTTATTAAGAGATCATTTAAAAACTTCTAACTACATTCTTTACATTTATGGTACTCTACGTTTTTTATTTCAAGATTCTATTCTTAACCTTATCTAATCTATTTCTATTTATTATCTTTTTGATCTTCTAAGTATTTTTCATATCTTTCCATGCATTATTACTAATAAGTCATATATGATTATTCATCAAAAGCTTATTTTATATCTAAATGATTAATTTATTTCCCACATTTTTTGATAAGACATACAGATTTAAATCCATATTCAAATTCATGACAAATCATCTTTCCATTCGTCTAATTATACAACCATGAGATAAAGCAATCTTTACAGAATTCATGCTTACAATCAATTAGTTCAACCTTTTAATTAAAAGAGATTACTTTGTTACACTAATCAGCCATACACTAGAAACTATTTTATTTCATATTCTAGTTTTCTATTTATTTATCTACATTTAGTTATTTTATAATTTAGGCTATTCCTTCTTCCTAGTCAATAACTTCAGATTCTTCATCACTTTTACTATCTTCTTATCTAGTTTATTTTTATATTTAATTATAGTTTAATTGTTATTATTCCATATTATTACTTTAATTTTCTTAATTCAAGGAATTTTATATTTAAATTGACACCTCAAATGGCCAATCATCTAACCTAAATTTTTCACCTTTAAACTTTTCTTTTCCTATATATTTCTCTTCTATATATCCATCTACTTTTGATATCTCTATTGGATATATTAAATCGTAGTGACCTGGCTTATATAGCATAAATAGGAGCGATTTTTTCCCACTGATATTCATCTAATCTACTCCTAAAAGTTTTTCTTAGCTTCTATCTAGCATTATCGTCTCAATTTTCACTCCTAGAACTTCTTATAAAGGACCAACTGCTAGATCTTCAGCTTCTTTTCTCATCGTCATAATATTTAATATCTACTCTTCAAAATTAGTAGTAAAGATCTAATATTCTTATCTATGGTATTCTAGAAAGTTAGCTGTAAAGCTTCTCATTTCCCAGACTAAAGCATCATCATATTAGTCATAGTTATCAGAAATTAAATTTTCTAGTAATTGGCTAACATTATTCTAGTAGTAATTTTTCTCTAGATTCATTAATAGTTCTATAAACTTTTATCTTGGGCTATTTAAGGTGAAGGATTTTCTAACAGTGTAATAGTTAGTTGCTTATTTAACTTGTTAGATAAACTAAGTTAATACTGATAAAGGAGTAGTTTATCTTACCAAATGCTCTAGAAAAGCGAAGCCTACAGCTCTGAAATAGCTATTTCCATCAGCTCTGATATTTCTAAAAGCGTTGAATTTAGTTTATAATAACTAAAACAGATTTTATAGGTTTTGATTATGGGAATATTCTTTAGATAGAGTTTATAAATTCTTCCTAGGTTATAATTATTTTTTACTGTTAGGGTCTTAAGCAAGCAATATTACACAAGAATTAAATACCTAATCTTTATTTAACGGATTACCATAAATATCTACTATTTTAGAGACATTTGCTTACATTTTTTAATTTTATTAGTTTATTTGAAGTTATTTTATTTACGCATTATCCAAATTAACTAACTTTATATTTCTTTCTTCATGAGAATTATTCTCTATAGCGTTTTGCTAAAATATTTATTGGTTATTTATAATTATTTTACCTTTATCTAGCTCTAATAACTTTTCTTAATAGCCTCTTATTTATTCTTGTTATTATTAAATTATTTCGTTTAGTTGGTAATTTTAATTCCCTAATTGTTTAACTTAGTTTTCAAATATCTATTTCTAATTTATTTCTCCCAGTAGCTATTGACTTACCTATTAAATAATATTTTTCAAATTTGTTATTTCTACATTCTTCTCCATTATTACATTTTGAAGCTTCATTCTGTTCTATAGGGAAAATTATTGCTCCTATTATAGCTTTGTGCAACAATTCTCTAGATTCTATATTTGAGTAAGCAGCTGGAAATTATTACCATTAAGCTATAAAATTCTACTAATGATTGAATTATCTAAAGCATTTATGATTTGCTCTGTGTTTGCTCTCTTTTCTATATCTATCTAGAAGCACATGTCTAGTATAATATTCAAATCAGTATCTAAGTTTTAATTCCTTTGAGGTAAATAATTTTGAGTTATTCTTTCTATTAGTTTAAACTAAGAATTGCAATCTCAATAAGGTATTTAACCATTTAAAGCTTAATAGATTACTCCCCCTAATGATCAGACGTCACTCTTTTCTGTTATTTATTTATCTTTGAAAATTTCTGGAGATAAGAAATTTATAGATCCTATTTACTAAGTCTAAGTATATTATACTTGATTCATTTAATTGCTGTATCTCATCATACGAGATATTCCAAAGTCTGATATTTTAGCTGTTCCATTCTCACTTATTAGTATATTTTAAGGCTTCAAATCTCTATGTAAAACCTAACAGGCATGAAGGAAATGAAGTCCCTCTGTTACTTATTTCGAGTATTGTAAAACCTTTATCAAGTTTTCTAGTGAAAGAGGTCTAGGCATAGCATTAATAATCTTATTGAAATCTTCAGGACAATATTCTAGAATAAGAGCTACTTAATCTATTTCTAGGATAAATCCAAGCAGACTCACTATATTTTTGTGTCTTTTGCTTTAGCTCATTAAGTCTATTTCTTCAATTATGTTACGAACAAATTCTTATGATTTCTAACCTTTATATGCATATATTCTTTTAATAGCTACTTAAATAGACTAATTATTTGTCCAGTCAGTTAGTTAACTTAGATACACTTCTCCAAATGCTCCTCTACCTAAAAACTATTTATCTTAAATGTTGATTTCCTATAAAGAATACCTCTTAACACCTCTCTAAGTTATATTCTAAATTTTAAGGGAAATCTCTTAGGTTTATATTAGATTTCAGACTTCTTAGGTTTAAATGAAGTTCATATTTATAAGTATAATATTTGAATGGACTAACTATAAAGATACTTATCTTTATCCACATATAATAAGCAAGTTTCTATTATATCAATAGATGTTTAAATCTAAAGTATTAAGGAATCTATTTTATTATGATTCACTTGCATATTAAGTATGAGCTTATCTGTTTGTTTACCTTATTTATTCACTTTTAGCTTTCTATTTATTTATCTTTTATGTTTATAAGTCTATTTGCTTCTTTAAGATGTTTCTTTAATTCTTTCATTAGGTATTTATCATGTAGATACATTAGACTAGAAACATTAGGAAGGAAGTTGAAGAAAATAGAGCATTAATTAATAAAAGCTAATAAGAAATAACTAAAGTAGCTCTTAACTAAATTAACTAGCTAATACTCATAGTTTAGTTAAGATAAGTACCTTATGAACAACTCTTTATTGATGATAGAAGTAAGGATTGAGAGTTATTAAGGATAAAAAGGATTATATATATTTAATTATATAAATAATTTATTCTCATACTAAGTTAATTAAAAGAGTAAGTCTGAAAATGTATTACTTGATTAGAATCTTATTATATCATTCATTTTAAAAAATATATAAAAACTTTTATTAGCTTAATGGTTATCTTTAGATCTATTGATAAGCTTCTAGAAATTCTATAAAGAACATAGTTAATTATATATCTTAACCAATTATTCACTTTAAAAGAAGAATAAAGATATTTTCTCTTTAATAATTTAATGTCTATAAATATAATGTTGGTATATTTTTGGATATTTCTCTTATTGATTTATATTTAGATATATACCATAATAACTTGTTTTATTTATTATTAAAACTTAAATAATCTAATTATTGCTCTTTCTTTAGCTTTATTACTATTTGGATTTTACTAGAAATATAAATTCTAGAGATGTATAAATAACTACTAGTTGCATTATAATAATGATTGGTGCTATGGTATTTATTGATAATCCTAATATTTTAATTAATTAGTTCTTACTTAAAATTATAGTTATATCTATATTATATTCTTATTAGTTTATATCTATATTCCTTATTTCCTTTATCCTATCTGCTATTTTATTACATACAAAATCACTTTTATTTCTTCATCAAATACCCACTCAATTTCTTAATTAACGGGCAAAAGAACGCTTATTAAAGTTATATTTCTTCTTTCTAGCAATTCTTAACACATTGACTGATAAATCTAGAAGAGCATAAATACTTAGAGTAACTAACTTATTTGATGAAGAATTGCCTACAAAATAAAAAACTAAAGTAGTTATAAAGAACTAAATTAAACTATAGCCATAAAACTAACTATCCACTAATAAGTTAGATATATTAAAATATTATGTCTAAGCAAAGTTATTAATAAAGGTCCCTAAGTAAATAAGCTTATATCACTCCTCTAATATAAATAGACTATAAAGAAGAATTTAGTTTATAAGTATAAATTACTATAAGTTCACATTATCATTTTATAAGAAAAAGGATCGCTATGTAAATAAAGCTTCTACCCCATAGAATAATAAGGAACTAATTAGTTAACTAACTTAAGTTTAAAATAAATAAATTATTAATCTTAGTTTTATTAAAGCTAAGCATAACTAATAAAAACTATGCTATTTTTATAATTTAGGTATTAATGATACTGGCATATAAGTACTTAGGAGTTTAAATTTAAGAAAGAGAAAAATTATTAATTTAATAGTTAAATAGATAATCTAAATAGATACCTTTTATTACTTCTAGTAGTTAAAATAATTTTTCTTTTCTAAGCCATTTTTTAGGTTTAAAAGAGTAAATTCACTAAAAATTTAAGTAACTAAAAGCTGCTTTATCTTTAACAATCAATTTATAATAGATTTTATAATCAAGGTAATAAAGAAATTAATAGAATAATTGTCTTTTATTACTAGTTTCGATTTAGAGACATTTACAAAATAAAAAAGTAGCAAAAGTGAAAAATTAAGTCCTAAGCTATTTATTAATAAAAGCAAAAAGAAAAATAAATTTTAAACCATAATTAAAAATAATTGAAGGTAGAACTTATTCTTTCTTAGTAAATTCTATTTATTTAGATATAAATAAATTTAAATTTATTATTTAACTTTTAGAACATAAAATGATAAAATAGATTTTATAATTAAGATAGAATTTTGCACTTCAAATTTAGTAAAAAAGAATAAATAAATAATGCAAAAGTTAATTTCATTTTGTCATTTTTCTATTTAATTTTCGAGTTTACATGTAGCAATGCTATTTAACACTATTTTGTATCTTTGTTTTTTAAAATTTGATAATAAAAATTATTTTTAATACAATTAAATAAATAGTTTCTAATTCTTAAGTCTTAACAACTATGCTTACAATTACATCTCAATTTATTCTACTATGATTATATATAAAGCTTATAATATTTGCTATCGATTAATGTTTTATTATTTAAGCATTTCATAAAAAGGTTTTATTTACCTCATGTCTAATTTAATTACCAACAATCCTTTCTATAATAAAATTTGCTCTTATATCTAATATCAGTAACTATATTATGATTATAAAGTATTCTTTATCCTAGTTAATTAATAAACTAAGTTATTAAAGGAATCTTTGCAATTTATTGATTTTTAAATGGAGAGTTTTCCATGCTTTAAGAAATTTAAAATGCTACTATATATTTGTAAACATTTAGTTATCTATAATTAATTTAGATTTTAATACTTTAAGTCTAACTTCATAATAGCTTTTAATTATTCTACAAAGAAACACTAAAAAAGGTAAATTAGGTTGAATACTTTATGCATAAATGATTTAAAGATATTTCTAAAATAAATGTTTATCTAATAATTTTATTTAGATAGCTATGCTTTATACTTATATCTTTTAGTAGAAATATAGCATGTTTAGAAAGATAATTATAGTTATATAACCAGCTTTATATACTTTCTTATTTAATAACTTTCTACTAAAATTGTATTTTATTTATTTTTAATTATATCTAGAACCTTTAATTTGCTGCTAGTTATCAGGTAGGAAGTTAATATTTAGATTTACTAGAAACATTTGCTACATTAGTTATAACTTTCTAACTTTTTATTTATTTAGTAGTATCTCTTTTTAAAAGTATTTGCTTAATGAGGTATTAAGTGTTTGGATTAATAAATATAAACTTCAGAAGCATTAAAAAAGTTTTTTAAAAGGAATAGCTTTATTAGTAAATATAAGGAATTAAATATCATATACAAATGTAGGAAATCATAAGTATCTTCTACATCTCTAAATACAATAGATGTATGTATTTAGTATATGCATAACAATATTAGCATTAAAGAAACTAAAGCATTCTTCTATGCCTTAAACTTTTATCATTCCCAAGGTAATTTGTTCAATTTAATCTTATTAAAATTAATTATATTAAAGTTGCTTGCTAAGATTTTCGCATTATAAACAACTTTATTTTGCTAAGTTCTTTGAAAAGATATCCTTTTTATTTTAACTAATATACTTTTAACTATTTTTCCTATTTGAAAATATTACAAAATGAGATTATTTAGAACAATAAAAATAATAAGCATCGAAAATTTAGGTAGCAATCATAATAAAACTTGTCCATTAAAGGTTTGAGAAGTTTTGGAATAAAAGAAGTAAAAGAAAAATAGAATAAGCAGCATTTATACCATGGTAAAGTATTATGATAGAAAGAAGATTTTGCATATTAAATAAATTAAAGCTATGATAAAAGGTAAAATTTGATTTATATAATTATTCTAAAATAATTTAAGTTTATAGATAATAAATTTTTTCAATTTTTCATTTTTTTGTTTCTTATTTATTTGTCTTTTCATAATTCTCCTAGCTATTTTCTTCCAGTATTTTTATTATATCCTATTAAATTAGCTCTTAGCACTTTTATTAAGGACATTTTACATCTTTCTCATGAGCAGCTTTTACAAAACTTTTTTGAGTATTATCTTTCATATACTTGAGTAAACATTCTCTGCAGTATTGATGTTTACATTTTAGAGTTATTATCTAAATTTTTGCTCCAGACTATCTACAATCTCGCATTTAGCATTTATTTTTTTCTACAGTTTAATTAAACTAATTATGCTTTGCATTCTATGAGTTTTCTTTCTATAAATATCTTTCTAATCTTCTTATCATTTGATGCTAATAATATGTATACTGTTCCTCATCCATTGCTTACTTTATATCCAGTTGATTCATTTGCACATGACAATTTTAAAATAGGCATTCTGTATAAAATTCTTCTTCGTTTTAATGGCATATGAGTTTACCTTTTGTCTATCTTTGCAGATAAGACATAAAGCAATCTTTGCAAAACGTATGATCGCAAGTATTCATTTAAACAATTTCATCTTAAGTAATTTGTTTCTGACATTTCTTGTGCATGCACATATAGAATTTTTAAATTTCTAGTTATTGATAAGCTTATTAATTGTGAGGTAACTAGTTTTCGTCTAAATAAGGAGCATTACAACGTACTTTATCAATTTCTATTTTGAATGGTCATTAATCTATTTTAAAGTCCTCTTTCATAAATTTTTCTTTTCCTATATTCTTTTCTATTAAATATCCATCTGATTTGGATATCTCATTTGGATATATCAAATCAAATTTTCCTGCTCTAAGTAGTAAAAATAATATTGGAAGCTTTCCGCTTACATTCATCTAATTAAGTTCAATTGGAATTTCCCTATTTTCTTCTAATATTATTATTTCTATTTTCACTCTTAAAATTATCTATAAAGGACCCATTGCTAAGTTTTCAGCTTCTTTTCCCATTACTAATATACTTTCTATCTATTCTTGAAGATCTTCAGTAAAATTTTAAAAGTGAATCTTGTGAAATTCTAGATAGTTGGCTGTATATGTTCTCATTTCCCAGACTAAAGCTTCATCAAATCTGTTGATGTTTCCAGAGATTCATTTTTCTAAAAGCTAATTAATATTGTTTTCTTATTTCTTTCTCTCCAGAGTCTTTAAGAGCTCTATAAATTTTGATCTTAGCTCAGAGTTAAAGCCATTTTAGGAATAAGACTTCCTTAAAGTGAAATATCCTTTTGCTTACTAAACCTTCTCTATAAACTGAATTATCTCTTACTTAGAAGTTGTTTATCGAATTAAATGTTCTAGAAAGGCAAATCCAACAGCTCTATAATAACAATTTCCATCGCTTTTAATAGTTCTGAAAGAATCAAAACTTAGAGCTAAAAATTCGAAATACTATAATAAATCTTTGTTTTAGTTTAAATTTCTAGATAGAATCTCCAAATTTCTTCTAGCTGATATTTATTTTAAGCCTGATTACCCTTAATTTTCGACTCTCATTTCGAATATATTTTTAAAATCACTCTTAGCATCCAATCCATTTAGATCTTCTTAATAATATTAAGATTAACTTAGTTAATCAGTATATTAACTAAAGGAGTCATTAAGAATTCAAATCTAGCCACTTTTTTAAAAAGGATTATTATTCTATAATTGTTGAGCATTAGCAGTAAAATTTCAATTTTCTCTATTAACTGCACTATTTTATCTGAGTTGTTCTTACAGTTCCTATACTTGCTACTTGAGATCGTTTATTTCATTAGCTTGTATTTAGAGCTATTCTTCACAGTTTTATCTTAAGTTGGTTTCTCTTGTTAGCTGTTGAATATTTTAATCAATTATGTTTTGCTAGAATAGTAATTCTCTTTCTTTTTCAAGTAATTAAACCTCCAACCTATTTTCAATCTATTAACGCTCATTTTTCTCCTATAAGTACAAATTTTAATAATGTTCTACCTAAAATTGCATTTATTATACCATTATCTAATTTCCACCTTACTAGATAACTCTACTCATTATAGCTTTATCTAATGCGTTTATTATTTATTCTGTAGTCGCTCTCTCAGTTATTTTCTTCTTATAGCACATATCGATTATTTCATTTAGATCAATAGGTAAATTTACAAATTACTGAGGTAAGGCTCCTCTTGATATCTCCTCTTATACTTATACTAGAGTTTATATTTAGAAATATGGTATTTAACCATTCAAGGCTCAATAAATTACTCCTCCTAACGATCATATATCACTCTTCTCTGTTAGCAGTTAGCTTGTTAGCCCTTCTGGAGATAAGAAGCCCATATTTCCTATTTACTGAGTTTGCAACCATTGCATCTAGTTAGAGTAATCGCTAAATTTCATCTAGCGGGATATCCCAAAATCTGTTAGCTTAGCTGTTCCATTCTCACTTATAAGAATGTTTTGAGGCTTCATTTCTCTATGCAGAATCAAGCAAGCATGAAGAAAATGAAGTCCTTCTGCTATCTATTTCAGGTACTACAGAACAACTATAATGTTTTCTTCTGTAAGAGGTCTTATTAAACCACTTACAGTCTTGTGAAAATCTCCTGGACAGTATTCTAGAATATGAGCTATTTATTCCTTTTCAAGGATAATCCCTAGAAGACTTACTATATTCTTATGATTTCTGACATTACTCAGCAATTCAATTTCATTTATCAAGTTCTTTATAAATTCATCTGGCTTCTACCCTTTATACGTAAAAAGTCTTTTAATTGCTATTAAAGAAGACTGGCCTGTTTATTTAACAGTTAAATTGCTCAGGAAGACATCTCCAAATCCTCCTCTTCCTAAAAACTGAATATCTTCGACGTTAATATCCTTCAAAGAGTAGTTTTTGATACCTTTATTGACTATAGAATTGATCTTTGCAATATTTTCTTAGAGTTAGAGTAAAAATAAGACTTCTTAGTTTTAAGTATATTTCATTTATTTTTAAAATTTAAGGTTTATTTATCTCTATCCAATTAAATTTTTTAAATAGTTTTAGATTTTAATCTAAAGGTAGATTTAAAATATTTTGATTATACTATTTCATTATAATTTTGATAGCATTAAAATTTTGAGAAGCTAAAAGATTTTATTAAGTTTGACTTAAAAGGGTAGAATAAAGTTTAATTAGGAAGAGCTCTATTTAGTTGTAAATATTAGAGTAAAGGAGAAAGTTAATGCTTTTGTATGAAAGGAGAGTTATAAGAATTGAAATTCTTATATATTCATACTGTCATACTGATATATTAAAAAAACTGAATTCTGATGATTTATCATTATACGTTACTTACAAAAAGGATTTCTAAACTAAGGATTAAAAATAGAAATAAGTGCAAAGATATTTCGATAATTTATTTTAAAATAGCTCTTAATCATTTTATTAAGCTATAATCAAGGTAGATTGCCTATAGTATATCACTCACAGTTATTCATTCTATATGATGATAAAATCATTTTGCTCAATTTTTTCTAAATGACCAGATGATCCATTTGATTGTGAAATTTTCTTTTATTTTTAATTTTAATGTTGACAATGAAATGACAATATTGGTGTCTTTTAAGCTATTTTATTTTATATTGTTCTACTGTCATAAATAAACCTTTTATCTGTTACACTTAATAAACCTAAAAAATATAATAACTATCCAGTTTCATAATATAGTCAACACTATTCTTTATATAGAATCACATTAAATATTCAGTGCTTAGCAAACATCTAAGAATGTGAAATAAAATCTAAATATGAAACTTTAATTTGCAACAATATCTAGAATAGTTAAGGCTGTAGTTAAACTTTTATAATAGAGGCAAATCATTAATAATGCTTAGTGATAAGCTTTGATCATAAATAGGCGAAAGAAGAAGATAGTTTGATTATAAAACTTTAAAAGTTGTGATGAGGAAGAGCCAGTAAGATAGTAGATAAGAACTTATAAGGAAGATTTTTTTTAGCTTATTATTATTCCCTAAAACTTTAAAACTAGAAACCCCTCGAAAGGACCTAGGATGCATGAGAAACTATAATAAAAAGTATTCTACCAAAGTAATAAAATAGATATATTTAAGCAATAGCACTTTCTTATTTAGATAGCATAACCTAATAAACGTATTAACTAGATAGAAGAATTCGATAGTTTAAAAAATAATAATAAATAAAGAGAAAAAATCTTTCTAGATTATCTTATCTAAACTAAATATAGTTAATAAATAAAAAATGATATACCATATAAGTATATATATTACTATTATGGATATTGTAATTAAAATAATATTAGAAATATAAGGATAAATAATAATGGGTATAAATGAAGATAGTTAATACTTTATTTATGTAAACAAATAAAGAGATACATAATTAAATACTCTTTAGTATGGAGATTATAACTTTTTAATCTCTATTAACTTATTTAAAATTTGAATGTATTTAAAAAAGAAAGTTCGTCGTTTTTTCAAACTTGTATTAAAAAAATAAAACTGGCTCAAATGAGTAATATAGTAATTAATTGAAAATAAAGGAATTAAAATTATTTTGGTATAAATAGTAATTAAAAATAAAATGTTTAAGAAAGATTGAAAAACTAATACTAGATTTATAAAAAATACTTCTAAGGAGTGTAGTAGCATCTTCAGTTCAGATATATATGAGGCTTCAGTTAAATCCTCTAATTTTAAAAGATTAAGAAAATATTTTGATAAAAGACTTAATATCTTTTATAGATTAAATTACTTACTTTCTTTATTTGTGCCAGTTAGCTCTGCAAGTTCATTAATAGATAGAGAATATTAAATATTTGAATTAATTGAAGAATAGAATAAAATAAGTTCCAGACGCTGATTTACAAAAGTTTTGATCTGTTATTCGTCATTGACAAGACATAGAATTATTTATTAAGAAATAGAGTAATCAATAAAACCACAAAGAAAGTAATATAAAAAAAATTTGGTAAATTCGTAATAAGTAAGAAAATTCATTTACTCAAGACTCTACAAAATTTAATCTTAAACAGGAAGAGTTTATTAAATCAAATTGAAAGGTTTTCTAGGAAAAGAAAATATCTCTTTAAAAGTTCGCTCCTCTAGTAGTGATTAGGATTTCGGTTTCCCTAGTAAAAAGCGGTTCAGATCTAAGTTTATGTTACGCCTATTGATTAAGTTTCTTCTTCCATAATTTTCCATTTCTTGTTGGGTAAAATGTAGTATGTTCTTTTTAAATTTGATTGCAGATAATCTTATTTTACTCATAGAGGTGTTATATGCAATTATATATTAATATTTCTCTTTGAAAGTATTTACTCTTCTTACATTCTTTCTATTTCCATTGGGATTGTTTTTTAATTATTTAAGGTTGTTATTATTCCATTTTTGTAAGACTGTTTCTAATTTCTTTATTTTTGTTTCTAGTCTTGGTTCACCCCTTCTTTATTTATAAAGTCTTTTTCGCTTTGTTGTTGTATTACTCATAGATCTTAATTTAGTTCTTGCATCTTAAAATCACATTATTTCTTGAAATTTTGCAGAGTGTATATATATTTGCGTCTTAGTATGATTTTCTATGTCATGTTTATGTTATTCCATCTCCTTTTCCATTTCTATGACAGTTCTAATTAATCGAAAAACAATTTTTTATATCTTGCTTTTAACCCATTTTAAGAACTTACTCTTCGGTTAGATCACTACAGTCATCGTTACTTGCAAATTTACTTATATAATCCCTTCTGCAGCTATTTTTCCTTTTTCGGAGATTTTTCAGTTTAAATCGTCAAGAATTGTTAATATTTTCATTTCTGTCTTTGAGGAATGGACGGAAGAGTTGCTTGATTAATTTCTTTTCTGTTCTTTTTCTCCTTTTTTAGTATTAATAAGAAGGTTAATCTTGACTAAACTAAGATTTGATCTAATGAAAATATGCTTTTGGTTTTCTATCCTCATTATATGAGGAGGTGAAGGTGCTGAACTACATCTTCTTTTAATTCAGCCATTTCATACTATATAAGAAGAGATTATAAAATAAAATTTAAGAAGTGAAAATGCATCTAAAAATGAGGTAATTCAAACATTATTAAAATAAAGCAGCTGAGCATTTAAAGTTGAACTCATATATGCGATTACAAGTTTTTGAACTACTAGAAATAGTTTTCAAAGCATCATACTTAATGTTTAGGCTTATAATTAAAATAAATCTTTTAGAATACAAAATTTATAAATATAACGAGATAACTTTGCTTCTAAAGCAGTAAATACAAAAAAGGAAGGAGTAGAAGATATTTATTGCATTAATTATTTATACTTTCTTAGCTTATAAAATTAAGATAATTTGCCTTTACTTATTCGAGTAAGAGATTATAGTATTGTTTTTTATTAAGTAAGGTAGATATGAATGATTATTTCGGCCTAAAGCAAAGTATAAACTAAGTAAGTTTCCAATCCCTGTGTTTGTTTATTATCTTAGAATATAAAAGTATTATACTTAGTATAAAATATAAGGATATTATATATGGATAGGGAATATCAAAATTAGCTAAAATCTAATTAAATATATAAATAGTGCAAAAAGTGAAGATTTTTGATTAAATCAAAAGAAATAGGAATACTTTTAATATGCGAAAGCAAATCAACGTACAGAAAGATAGATAGGAAATCACTTAATCACTCAAATCAATATTTAAAATACTGAAAGAATGATCGGAATATAAAGTTCCTATTTTGGAATATAGTAAAGTGAAAGAAGGAATTAAATCGAATAAATACAATGCTGGACTTAAATAGCACAAAAGATTCATTGTAAGATAACTTTAGACTATATATAAAGATGAAGGATCTAGTTATACAATCTTCACAAACTAATAGCTAAAAACCAATCAAATCAGTTAGAAAGAAATTAACTCATTAAATCATATCTAGTTATATATAGCAATACTGCTAATAGTAAAGATATGGAGTTTATTTAATTCAGGAAAAAAGCATTATGAAAAATTCTGAAGCTTGATAACTTAAAGAAATAAGGATATTAACTATTAATCCAAAAAAAATGCAAATATCTTTGAACAAACTAATAATTATTTTAACTATAATATGAAAATGATTGGTTTTATTCAATTATTAAAAGGAGCTAATGAAATAAATTTTTTCATATAAATTGTCTGAAATAGTTTTTTATGGTAAATATAGCCTTATATTTTAATTAAAAACACTCTATTGTTATCTCGATAGATTTTTAATTTATCGCTTTAAAATTATTTCCTCACTTTGTTTAAAATTTTAACTTTAAAAGCATATTTATAAATGTGCATATGATATCTTTTATATACTACACTCTTTTCTTATTCTTTCATTATCTTTAGTTTTTTGTCAAGATTCTTATATATACTTTGTTTAGATTTTAATTAGAAGAAACTACTTAGCAAAATCTTTAGTTTTAACTGAATAAAATCTCTATAATAATAATAATGTAAACTAAATGTTAAGAGTTTTGGAGTTCTTCGGGATTCCAACCGATTTCGCTCCGCCTTTTTTTTAACGTGGATGCATACTACGGCCTTTTTTTGAATGTGGGTGGCTACCACAATGAATTTTCTATGTTACCACTAAATAATTTCTATTTATAAATTCCTGAGTCGGTTATTCAAAGTTTGTTTAACATCCTTCATATTTTTATTTCTTCTCTTTTTTTCAATTTTTATCATTTTTAACAATTTTTTAATAAGTGATATTTCGACCTACAACATCAACAACTTTTTGTCTATTATTTTTTATTCAACTAAGGCAAAACTAATTTTTCTATTTGTTCTATTCTTTTAATTAAACTTTTATCAACATTTTATTCTATATTTATTTCTTAATATTTTGCTTAAGAAGGGAGGACTTCAATATTCATATTTACCCCTTGTTTGAAATTATTTTAAGACTGAGTATAGAACTATTGTTCTGTCACAATATTGTTTTATATAAGCTATTTCCTAAGAATTAATAGTTCGTTATTTTGATCCTTAATGTTATTCATAAGCTCTCTAATTCTTTCTCCTTGATTATATGTTTCTTCTTCATATTTAGAAATTAATTTTTTCATCTTTTCCATTTCAATTGAAAGCGAAGTGCTCTCATTAACTTGTCCAACCATTACTTTGCCTTCTGAAGAGGAGCTTGATAAGTGTTCCATTGATTCCTACTTCTTCTCTAGTTCTTTGTTAGCTCTTCTTCTTGCGTTCCTTGCCTAATTTTTAGATAGTCGAATATTCTATTCCATTTCCATTTTTTTAATTTTGAATAAAATCTCTATTTAGAGTTCAGAATAGAGAGACAAGGAATATTTAAGAAGTCTTCTTTGTTATGGTTGATGAATTTTAATCATGTAATTTAACTTTAAAAAGAAACAACTTTTGTAAGCTTACTTTCCCCTGTATTTTTGATATTATGACATATGTCATTATAGTTCTTTAAGTTAGTTATGAAATATTATACGTTTGTAGTTTATCTTGATACAATATCTACTCTATAAATGCACCATATTTATTATATTACTTTAGCGGTTATCTTCTAACTTAATTTTAATATCTTGTCAATTCTAATTAATAAACCTTTTTATTCTCTCGAAGTATGTTAATTAATAATTTCCTACTAATATAAACTTTTTTCTTTCTAGAGTGATTCCTAAAAGCTATATGCTGAATACTTAGTCAAATATTGATACTCACAAGCTCAAAATATTATTTACCTTTAATTTAAACAAATTTGTCAACTTCTAGTCTGCTATTCATGATCTGAGATTAAGTATATCCTATCTTCTAACTAATTCGTTTCTCTTATTTAATAGTTCAGCTCTTCAATACTATAAGAGCATTTATATTAAATTTTCATTAGACTTTAAATAGCTATAATAAACAAAATACATTATATAAATCATTATAATTAAAAAAATGAAGCCCGGCTTTTTACCAAATAAAATTAGAAAGGTAAAAATTAATAAGAATCTGAAGAGAAAAAGTGGAAACAATCAAAACTGAGGAAGAGAATGTTCATATCTCCAAAGTAATAAGAAACTCCAGTTGACTAAGATCTTTCAGAAATTAATCTTAGTGAGGATCGAAATAGCATTGAATAACTAACAAAATTAGTAAAAATTTTGCTTAATGAGGTTAAAAAGCTTAAGGAAAAAAATTAAATATTGATAGAGAATCGTGAAAACGTAGAAGATAGATTAATTAAATAAGAAAGAGAAATGGATGTCTATTGAAATATTCAAACTGACTGCTCTTAGTAAATATAGTAAATGAAATTAGACTCATATCATAATTAATTAAATAAACAGATCTTGCATAATAGCCAGAACTAATTGTGATTTTGGGGCAAAATAAAATTTAAGAATAATTTTAAAACAATTAGCAAGGTTGTCAAATGGAAATTGAAAAAAGTCCAAAAATTTATCAGAATACAATGAAGAGTAGAAAGTGCTATTACTGCAAGAAAAAAGGACAGTAATACAAATAGTGTAGGAATTTCTATGTATTCAAGAATGAATTTAATTAGAGAGTTAAGAGACTGATAGAAAGAATTTATATTACTGAGAGAGGATCAATTTATCAAATTAAAGAGACAAGCGCCAAAAGAATAGTAGCAAGGTAGATGGATGAAAGATGAAGAGAGAAGAGAAATACAAGATTTAAGACAAGAAAAAATAGAAATGAAGCAATAAACTTTTCTTTTTATTCACCAGACTATTCTAGTTGGAAAGAGGGAAATTAGTGAAAATCCAAGAAGACCTCTAAACAATTTTATCTATTATTATTATTATATAAATCCTTTAATTATCTTAATTTTAAACAAAACTTGGTTAAAAAGCATGCAATAAAAAGGCAAAAAAAGCTATATAAAATTAATAAAAAGTTAAGTCTCATTAGCTTATTAGCCACATCATTGCTGAATAAAAAGATAAATTTCTCTAAATTTTTTTAAAAAGTCAGATTAAAATAAATTCTACCTAGTTCTGTGATAAAAAAAGGCAAAAGCATTAAGTAGTGTTACTTTTAACAGATTAACATGGATTAAAAATTCTAAATGATGGTAATAATAGAACTAATGTCTTATAGCTATTTAAAGGAAATATTCTAAATAATAAATAGAATCAGATTGTAAGTATTAAATATCTATTGAAGCTAAAGATAAATATTAGCAAAAGTAGATTTAAAGTTAAAGTAATAATTTTCTGTATAAAGCTCTGAATTTAGTAGAGAGATAAAGAAATTAGTTTTGCTTGATGTTTGAAGAGTATGAATCTGGATATTAATTAACTAATTTCCTAGTTTGATTAATATATCCAAATAGTCAAAAGTAGATACCAAAATCAACTTTATTTATAGTAGCTTCTTGTTAGTTCTAAATTTTAATAAGGTCCAAAAAGAAATTTCTTATCTCTGCATTTTCTTGTACATTGAAGCTATCATTTTTCACTAAGTTCTACCTCATAGTCACTTAAAGTTATTCTCCAATTCTTGCTTAGATATTTACATAATTTATTTAGCTAAATGAAGTAAAAGAAGATAATTAAAGGTTAGATGTCGTTAATTTTGCACAAGAATATGGAATGAACTTACCTTCTTTAGGGATAAAAAACTAGTAGAAGAGTAATAATCTGAGATTTAAAAGCGATAAAGCATGTTTAAGAAACCAAATGGCATTATATAAGATAAAGGATATTTAAAAGTAAGAAAGAGCATCATAAATATATGATTGCTAGATCTGTTATGAAGTTTGTATATACTTATCTAAATAAAAATGAATCTACAGTAAAGACCTAAAAGAGTTAAAATAAAACGACAAAAATGCAAATTGATATATTTTATTATTTATTCAAAGAAGCAAATAATCATCTTCTCTAAATTATCATCATTAATACGCCTCTAGTATACTAAGAAATAAATTTAAGCATTAATGAAATATAAGAAGTTCTCTAAATAAATCTACAGGAGTTTTCATAAAGTGTTATATATATTAACTCTTATTTTATATTGTAATAAATTTATATTCAACACATTGAGAATAATTATAGAATAATTAGTCTAATCCCAATCAATAAAGGCACTTTTTAATGGTAAGAACAATCATTATGTTGATATATTAAGTGGAAAGAAAAGTTAAATTCATAAATACTAACTTAGTGGTATGAAGATAGGAGAGAATAACTCTATGATATTTACACAATTTAATTGACATTACAAGGTACATAAATTACATTCTCCAGATATTTCCTTATCTTATGCTTTTCATTTACTTTAGTTTAATTTAACTATAACTATAATCTCTAAGTACTTAGAGTTATTGTTACTGCCTTTTTTTAGTATTTCTAGATTAGAGTTCTTGAGTACATCACAAAAAATAGACTAATAGAAACTTTATAGAAGGAGAATGTCGATAAATTTTTAAGGTAAAGATTTAATGAAATTAGATTATTAATACACTAAATAATAGGGATATTACTTTATAAGGATAATTATCACAAAGCTAATAAATCTTTTTTATAATATCTTAAAGATAATT
This sequence comes from Loxodes magnus, assembly GCA_946699065.1. Lineage (NCBI taxonomy): Eukaryota > Ciliophora > Karyorelictea > Loxodida > Loxodidae > Loxodes > Loxodes magnus. The sequence continues at coordinate 236,281 of CAMPDV010000152.1, forward strand.
AATCTAGAGGCTCCCTAATCATAATTTAAGATACTTAGCTATTTAAATGAGATAAGGATACTTTTAAATACGACAAAAATGCTTTATAAAATAAACTGCTTTAATAAAAAGAACAAAGCTTTTATGAGAATTACAGTAGATAAGCTGAATGTTGGTTAGTTATACTTAAAAAGGAAAATTACTTAAAGGAGATTTTTATACTTATATAGTAATGGATGAAAACGGTATAGGAAATAAAAAGTTAGGGTATTAAATCCTTTATATATGACTTATAAAAACAAGTTGTAAGCATATACAAAATATTAACTATATTTATTAGAAGTTTAATCATAGCTTAATCAACTCTAAATCTAGATTCATATCCATAAGGAATTAAGTAAAACTAATTAAAAAAATGAAGAAGGATTTTTGGGTTGATAAATATTCAAGAGAACACGGAGTAATTGAGTAACACCGTATAATTGAAAAGTATAGTCAAGGTTTTACTAGTTTTGTAAATTTAAAAGTAGAGAATTAATTTTAATTACATTAATAAGCATGAAGTTAAAAGGCTATAATCTCAAGAGGTATATTAAATTAAATACTGGTATCCCAGTTAACAAAAATTATAAAAGACTCAGATGACTCAAAAGATATAGACGTAACTCTACAAGCAAGAAGATAGTTAGAATTAGCGTTTAGATGACATTTAAAATTCTTTAATATTTAAAAGTTTCAAGACCTTTAATAAATAAAAAGTTGCAAATATAGCTAGAAAGTCTGAGAAATAGCGTAAATTCAACAAATGTACTTTTTAGAAGAGATAATTTTGCACTTACAGGCATTAATTTACGGAAAAATCAATAGAGAAACTCTGTCGCATTAATCAATTAACTATTACATCATCTATACAAAGCAGAAAGAGTTATTAAATTATCTGTTCTGCATATAAAATACATATTATATATTAAAAAATGGATAGCTTCAAGAAGGGTTTTTATACCATCTCCTTAGATTAGAAGAGAAAATATAAGCATTTTCTTCTACCACATCTTCACTTTTATTATTCCAACCTTCTTTATTACGAATGGAAACCAAATTCATATCACGAGCGCTCAGACTATACAGAACCGAATTCACTGATCGAACAAACATGAAATAATAATACGCTCAACGGGAAAATGATATCAATATATCTATGATTGAACAGATTTCATTAAAAGGAGGATATAAAATAAGAAAGGAATGAAGTAGTTAAAAAGTAACCAACCTAAGCAATAATTTTACACAAATATTAACAACTTATTTCAGCAACGTCCCTGAAGACTAAATGGTAAAAGTCTTCTAAAATGCCTATTATCAGATATGGTGGACACAATTTATTTTAACCACTATCTAGAAAGATCTGATTTAGTAGAAAAAAGACCATAGACTAAGAAGTGATACAAATATTTAGGAATCAAATACGGAGCGAAGACGGACAAGCAGTAGTCAAATTAATTGTTAAATAAAACGGAATAGAATATTTGGTCTTCAACAACGAAGAAAGATACTAGAAATTCACTTAAATCAGGAAATGAACATTCAAATACTTTAGAATTCCTATATAAGCAAGAAACTAATTTGAATGCTTTAACATTCATAACTACCCAATATATTTCATAAAAAACGAATATTCAAACATGAAGGAGATAATAAAATAATGAGGTAATTTGGAAAACCTATAGGAGAGGTATAGTATGCATACTTAAACACTACAGTGCTAACAGATAGCAGTGTAATGTACCTATATTTAAAGAATTTAGACGAAGCAAAGAGGATTTCTGAAGTAATAGACCAGAACAAAAACAAAATGAGAATGAGAATGCAAGCCCAGTAAATTTTATCTGCTGTCTATCCAAATTAAAAGGGTACACAGACCAGCAATGCATAAGGGTGGAAGCAGCAAAATGGAAAAACTAAATAAAAGAGAATTAGAGATGCTTGAAGGAAAAGTTAAATTAACAATAAATAAACCAGATTTAAATCTTTATTATTAGAAACAGGTAAAAAAATGGTTGAAGGTTTCAAGTCAGGCTTCTATACCACCTCTTCCTAAGCCAAAAAGGAAGGGAGGTAGCAAGAAACCAATTTTTAAAAATCTTAACAATCTTCTCTATCACAACCTTAACCAACACTGAACTAACAACTTGGAATCTAACAAAACGAACGAAAGCCAACCTTGAAGAATATACACACGGAAACTCCAACCTCAAGCGAGAAGTCGAGGAAACAGATGAAGTTTGTTCTCCACCAGGAGGTATCAGAGTTCAACCCTTCTGACCAGATGAGCATGGAGTAGCTCATCAAAGTGGTACTGAACCTCCAGGAAGAGGTCAAGAGAATGAAGAAGGACAACGATATGCTGATGGTAAAGCTAAACCTAGCAGAAGGAATTAAGTCAAGACTTATGACCTAGGAAAGAGATCTTAACGCCTTTTGGAATATCTCGCAAAATCAGACTAACGAATCCTAAAATTAGCTTTAGAAACAGACTGAACTGGATAACAGACTCGGAAAAGTAGAAGAGAAATTGTAAACTTTTAAGAAAGAGTAAAGCGAAATTGGAGCTATACAAATGGAAATTGAAGCCTAGAAAGACTAAACAAATCAAGGAAAATAATTCAAAATAAAAAAGAAATGTTTCTGCTGTGGAAGCGTATGACATTTTTATCGGAAGTGTTAGAAATTCTAATAGAAATAAAGAAACTATTGGATAAAAGAACAACAAAAGAACAAAAAAGAAGAAGCAAGAATGAAAAGAATGTATTGCAACCCGGATGGTTCAATATACAAGATTAAGATGGAACCATAACAAGTAAAAGGAAGAAAACCTGGAGAAACCAGAGTTCCCAATCTCGCTAAAATTGGACGTCCCAAACATTTATATTTAACAGCAGAGAGCATGAACTGCTGTCCTCCTGACGGGGTTGGAAATCTCTAAAACGGAAAACTTAAAATTAATATTATTATTATTATAAACCAGATTTAAATGCAAATCAAATAAATAAGAGGATAATCAAAGAAGGAGAATAATCGATTACAGAGGAAGTAAAGGAAGAAGAGAAGGAAATTAAAAGAGGAGAATAAAAAGAATAATTAAAAAAATTAAACAATCAAATAATAAAAAGTTTTTTATGCTAAAAGAATAAATAAGAATTATTTTTCAGCAAAATGGAAATAAATATATGTAAGGCAAATAAATAGAAAATTTTTCAAAGAACTAAATTAAATAGAAAACAATCAACTAAATAATAAGATATATTATAAAAAAAATCAGAGAAAAGGATTTGACAAGTTATGGTAAAAGCGCTAGTCGCTAACAGAAGAAATAAGAAACAGACAAAATAGCATAATGGAGTTTGTAAGGAAAAGCGTAAATTTAGAAAAAAGTTAAAAAATAGAACGAACTCAAGAAGAAAAAGAATAAAATGCAAGATAAAAATGAGAAGTAAGAAGCAAACTGAAGCAAATTTTAATTAGAATTTACTATGCTAAGAAAACTAAAAGCAAAAATGAATAATTACCCAACAATAACTAATAGGAAGGGCGGGGGAAGAAGCATAGAATAGATAAAAAGAAGAAAAAGATAAAAAATGAGAAAGAACTGATAATGAAAAGAATATGGAAGCATAGAATGATAGATAAGAAGAAGGAAAGGTTGAGAGGGAAGATGAATAAAATGAAGAAAGTTTGAAGAGGAAGCAGAGAGGATGAGTAAAAAAGAAGAATAAGAATAAGTCATAAAAATAGGGACAGCAAATGTTAGGAGATTTAGAAGGGCAAAAGAGGCACTTGTCAAATTAATGATTCTAAAAATTATCCACATTATGGCAATATAAGAGATTTAGATTGAAGACTAAAAAGATATATGTGATATAGCAAGATATAAAAGCTTTATAAATGTGGGGTCAAAAAAGGGAAAGGAGTGCTTTCTATATTAGAAACGATATATGTAATGAGATCAGAGGAATATAGAATGAAGGGAACCAAATGGCACTTTTTGGAGGAGCGAGGGTGATAGCTATTGAAATAATAGAAAACTGGGAATAATAGATGTATACGCACCTGTTGCAAATGACTATGAATAACATAAGCCATTATATAATTTAGCGGATAAATTTAAACTATAAGTTATAGAAAAAGGACTTAATGTAATGATGATAGGAGATTGAAATGAACACATAAAGAAATGATTACCAAAGAAAACAAACTCAGCTGGAAAGAGAATGTTGCAGTTCATGGAACAGAATAATTTAATATGCTTAGACCCAATTGAAATAGGTATTTTTGCTCAATAAAACAATAAATATAAAATAGATTAATTTTTAATTAAAGAGATAACGAGAGAAAAGGTGATAAAAAGTGATTTTTATTACTCATACGTAATAGGGGACCATAGACCCGATATTATATAGGTAAAGATTGTTAAAGAAGTTAGAAAACCATAAAAGATAGCAAAAACAAATTACCTAAAATTAAAGAAAAAAGAGATCTAAGAAATATTTGAAAGATTTATACAAGAAAATGTTTAGAAGAAGAAATTAATAGCCTAAACGGTACATAGACTTATAAATGATGAAAGAAAAAGATATTAGAAGGAGTTTAAAAGGTATATGGAATAGTTAAAACATAAAATTTTAAAATATATAAATATTCAGAAACTACAAAATAGTGAAATAAAATTTTCTGAAAATGCAGCGAACAATTAAAATTAAGGGTAAAGAACAACGAAGAAATAATTGAAAACCAATAAAACGAGAAATATAGAGAATATCAAAGGGCAAGAAAGAATACATTTAATCAAGAAAAAAAGATAAAAGAAACTAACTTAACTTATTTTTGGACAATGTAAATAAAAAAAATCTGACAGAAATGTGGAAAAAACTAAAAAACTTGCTTAATAGAAAAAATAATTAATGAGCTTTCTTATCAAAAGAAAATGTTAAAACTTTCAGGTATGAATGATAGTAGTTATATGAAGATGGTGATAATACGTTACTAACTAAATTCCTGAGCAAGAGACAAATAGTGGTAAACGAATATGAAATTTGAAAAAAAATTAAATAATTGGTGAACATTTAAAACTTCAAAGCTATTAAGCAAACTATATTATTTTTAATTTAATTTAATTTAATTGGTGAACATGAAAAGCAGCAGGAACTGATGAATATAAGTAGGAACAATTTTAGCAGCCGGGAAAAAATTTATATAAGCAACTTGCAAAATGATAGCTAAGATGGATTAAGAGGGAGTAATATCTTAGCAGATGAAATAATAATACATAATATTAATATCAAAAAAGGAGAATAGATGAACCTGATGAAGTATATAAAATCTCTTTTTTAATCATTCTTTAAAAATTGTAGACGCATAAATTTTCTAACCATTGTAAGGATATCTACGTAATGATGAAAGCGAATATTAAAACAGTTTCTAAAAAGGTAAATAATGCGTACTATAAATCTTCAATCTAAGAACAGTATAGGAATGATCAAGGCGGAAAATAAAAGATATTTTAGTGATATTTATTGATATTAAAAAAGTTTATAACTCGGTGCAAAGATAAGATATAGGATAAATCATAAAAGATATAAAGTACAAGAATAGATGATTAAACTTCTACTGTGAAGGAGAAATTAAACTGAAAATCAATGATTAAATAGCTAAATCATTCGCGACAAATAAAGAGCTAAAATAGGGAAGCATAACGTCGCTGAGACTATTTAACTTAATAATAGCAAGATTTCTCCATAGCTTGGAAGATTAAAAGCTAAGAATTACGATAGACTATAAAAATAAAGAGTGATGAACATAAGAAATATATGCAGGATGTTTTGCATACGCAAATGACCTAGCTTTAATAAGTGAATGGGAATAATTAGAGGAAATAATCGAAAATTTAAATTCATGATCAAAAAAGTACGAATTGGAAATAGTAGATAAAGCAAAATGAATGATAAGAAAAGCAGCAGAAAATAGTAACTGAGAAAATATTGGAAATACCGTCTAAGTGAGAAATTTAAGGATAGAAAGAGCAACTAACTTTTAATAACTAGGTCATATAATAGGAGAGAACATCAGTTTTGAGAAACACATGGAGACTAGACTAGAAGCAGTATAAAAGATGTAAATATGAATACTGGGAAATATAGCAATTAATAAGGGATTAACACCATATAATGCAGGAATAAAGATAAAATTTTTGTAAGATCAGTTTTCAGTTATGGGACAGAAGTGATTCCATATTGAGAATAATTTGTAGGAAAATAAGTGATAGAGCAATAGAAATAATATAGAGATGATTTTTACGAACAATCTTAGATGCCCCTTTTTAAGTGCGAAATGAGATGTTAGAACATGAACTGTAGTTTATGAAATTTAAACATTACCTATGAAAGAAAACGATGAAATTAAGAAGCAAATTAATAGGTAACTAAAGAAAACAGTAGACTGATTAATATTCGACCTAAGTAAAGAAGATAATTTTATATTTGAATAATATTGCACGGCAATAAAATTATAATTAAAAATTGAGGCAAAAATATATTTATAAATGATGATAATAACAATTAAAAAGGGAAGAAAGCGTGCAATATGAGAATATAGAGTATGCGTTGAAGATAGAGAAAGAATGAAGTAAATGATAACAACATTACACTATAAAAATCACGATTTGATGAATATATAGTAGGTCCATCTACCTGAGATACAATAAAAATAGAAAAGAAGAATATGCTAATATTTAGAATAAGAATGATATGTAATTGGAGCTAGGATTGCTTAAAAGAAGACATCTAGTTATGACAAATCAATGATCTTGTATCGATGTAAGAGAAAATGAAATACATATCATAGAAAAATATTCAAAATACAAAGAAGGAAGATAAATATGTATTTGAAATCTAAGAGCAATAGGAGTAGAGAGATAAGGAATGGAATTATTTGATATAATATAAGGTAGGCAAAATTTGAGAAATTCATTAGAACCTAAGAAGAGTAAAAAAGATCTAAAGTTGATTTGATAAAAAAGGATTATATAAAGATATACTATTAAAAGAGGAAAAAAAGGTACATAGAAAAGAAAATTGAATGAAAAAAAGAAATAGTAAAAATTATAGAGCAGGAAAACATAATTTTTATGAGCTTATAAAAATTTGATTGATAAGAAAAGAATTAAAAACGAAAATTATCAAGATATGTAATAAAAAATAAAGAAAGCTTGCAATAAAGATCTAATAAAACGTAGATAGATAGGAGACAGAAGAATATGAGATAATGTAGAAGAAAATGATGAAGATATTTAACTAATAAATGATTAATTTTTATTAGTGAAGGCTTATTGAAGAAACGTACATATTAAAATACGGAAAGAACTGCCCACCAACGAGGTGCAACGCATTCTATAATCAAATTTATTTATTTATTTATACAAATTAAATCCTAATTGATTATTTTTCTACATATAGCATATTATTATATCATAAAAGAGAAATGAAATTAAAGAAACTTGAGAACTCTCTTACATAACTTCATTGCTGAAAATAAATCTGTGAGTTATTTATCTATTAATGCAAAAAGAATAGTTCAGATTTTTATAAAAGATTCAAATGCTAGAATTAATCTCAAAGAAATTTAAATATCCTAAAATGTTTTAAAAAGTTTTCCTTTCTCAATAATATCAAATATTTACTCTATATCAAAAAGATAGTCAAGTATCTTTTCTTATTCTTTCCTTTCAGTTAATAAATTCAAATTATTAGCCGTATACTAAGATTTAATCACCTTTAATCTCTTTTGTCTAAATTCCATTTCTAATAAATGCATGAGATTAATCTTTTGCATAATTTTATAAATCTTATAAACTAAAGTCTTTTCAATCGTTTTCAGTACAGTATTAGCTAGTGAAATTGGCTTTCAACTATTTATTATGTTTTAGTAATAATATGGATATCTTAGACTTATAGATAAAAGGTATATTTAAGGAGAGTAAAGAAAACGTAAATAACTCTACATAATATTGATATTCCATCATCAATATTTAAGAAATTAAAAGTGATAAAAGAAAATATTTCACATGCAAATGATTATCTACTTACTTAGAAGAAATTGAGGGAATATATAAATATCATAAAGACTAATAAATGAAATGATAGTAGGAAGTAACTTGATTTATTCTAATTAAAATAACTAAGAGTCATATTATATAAGTTATTGCTATATCTTTAATTAATTCTTCTACTTAGTATGTTTAATTTTAAATAATTGTCATGCATAATGTAATAAAATAAAAAACTGAGTTCAGTTTAAGTTTGCTAGCCAGAGTGAAATACTCTTCTTTCATTCCAAAAAAACTTGCTCCTTTCTATAACTCAACAATTGACAACTAAACTTAAACTCTTTCTCCTTTATCTTTACTCTATCATTTCAAATCAAACATGATTCACACTCTTAACTTCATAAAATAAGCCTAAAATATAAAAAGTGTATAATTGAAATAATTGAAAGTTTTCCTTATAGCTATATTTAAAGTAATGATTTAAACAGTAATTTAATTATAATTATAATGATTAAAATCTAATAAATAAATCAGAATTAAAATGAAATATTCCTAGAGCTAAGAAATCTTCTAGTTATTTTAAACCTAGGAAAATACCTAAAAAATCAAAATTATAATTGATAAAGGCATTAAAAGGTATTAATAGCAGGAAATCGATGTTTAAGATATTTAGTTTTTAGGAAAAGGCGGATTTGGAGATGTTTTCTTGAGCAATTTAACTGACAAGTAAACTTCTTAGTCTTCTTAAGTAGCAATTAAAAGGTTTTATACATATAAAGGAAATAAGCCAAATGAATTTATAAGGAACTTAATAAATGAAATAGATTTGCTTAGTAATGTCAGAAATCATAAGAATATAGTAAATCTTCTAGGGATTATCATTGAAATGGAATAAATAGCTCTTATTCTAGAATACTGTCCTGGGGATTTCTGCAAGACTATAAGTGCTATACCACGCCCTCTTACAGAAGAAAATATGATAATTGTTCTGAAGCACTTGAAATAGATAACAGAAGGACTTCATTTTCTTCATGCTTGTTTAATTCTGCATAGAGATATGAAGCCTCAAAATATTCTTATAGGTTAGAATGGAACAACTAAGCTAACAGATTTTGGAATATCCCGCCAGATGAGATACAGCATTTATTCTAACTAACTGCAGTGAATGTAAACTGAGAAATTAGGAACAGTAAATTTCTTATCTCCTGAAGTATTAGCAAACATACCATTAACAGAGAAGAGTGATGTATGATCGTTAGGAGGAGTAATTTACTGAGCTTTGACTGGTTAAGAGCCATATTATTAAATCTAAGCTCCAATTTAAGTATAAGAGGAGATAGCAAAAGGAAACTTACCTTAGAGATTTTAAAATTTACCTGGTGATTTAAATTAAATAATTGAAATGTGCTATCAAAGGAAACTATCTGAAAGAGCAACTACAGAATAAATAATAAACGCACTAGACAAGGCTATAGAAAGTAGAATTAAATAATAAGGTGGAAAGCTAAAGTTATAATAAATGAAAGGTTCGATAGAATACTATTAAAATTTGTACTTATATGAGAGGAATGAACGCTAATAGAATGAAGATAGGTTAAAAGATTAATTGCTTGAAAAAGAAAGAGAATTACTAGTTTAGAATAACATAAATGAGTAAAATAACAAACAGATAATAAGTGAAACTAGATTAAGATAAAGCTGTGAAGAATAGCTCTAAGCACAAGCTAGTGAAATAAATACTTTATAGCAAAAAATACAGAAACTACAAGAGCAGTTTAACCAGAATATTTCAGTTAATAGAGTAAGTTTGGAGTAATAAGTACAACCTAGTCAGCAAATATTGGGGTAGGAAGAAAATCAAGCTGTCTGAGCTTAGAACTATTAAATCTCAAAGACTCCAAATTAACCTTAGAACTAAAATTAAGATTACTCTGATTAAACGCAATCCATTTAATCTCAGATATCTAATAGATTATAAGCTTAAGATAATGAGGAAATGAAGCAGAAATGAAAGGATTAGAGTCAATAGAATTAACTCCTTAGTGCAATAAGCAATCTAAATAATTAGCAATAATAAATATAAGAAAGAGATTAGAAAAATAACTAAGAGGAAATCAATCAAATCAATAATATTCAATAAAATATGCTTAATAAATAAAACTAAAAGCAGGAAGAGGAAAATAACCTTTAAGAGTAAAATTATAAATAGATGTAATTTAAAAATAATTCAAAAGAAATTTATAATGTCCAAGTATATCCTAATAACGGAATCGGGTAGTAAGTTAACGCTTATTAATGAAATAATAACTAGAATTAAGATTAACTTAAACTAATAAATAATAACGAATAGTATTAACATGAATAACCAAATAAATAAACTTAGATATTCTCATAAAAATAGAGTTATAATTATAAATTTCTGAATTGCAAGTAAAATCAGCAAAAGCACTTCAAAAATGACTAATTGGGTCCATAGAGATAATAAATAGGGCAAAGCAGCGAGATAAACTCTTGACTCTACTAAAAAATATCTGTTTATAGTGGAGAAAACCAGTAAAATATAAATGAAGTTTAATCTCCTAAAATTATTAGATAAAATGAAAAAGACTAAGAGAATTAAGTAAAGGAAAGGTAAAGTATAATGTTCAAGTAGAATGCTTAAGCACTCTATTAAAATAAGGAGATAGAAATAGCAAGTTAATAAAATTCAAATTAAATACAATTTATCAAGGAGTAAGTATAATAGCAAATATAAGGGATAAAAGATTCCATATGAAAAAGCAATTCTAGACATGAGATCATCAAGTAAATGATTAATCTATAATAGATTGACAAAGATTTCACATACTACATATAGTTTGCTCTAATGATAAAATTTTAATCTGCTGTTGTTTTGCAGAGATAAATATAGCAAACAAATTTGCTAATAAGAGGATTAAAAAATAGCCTTATAATAGAAAAAGAAACAAAAGAAGAGCTTTAAAGATGAATTTAAGGTACTTTAAAGTACTTTATAGAAAACATTCAATTTGGAAGAAAATAACTTAAGGAAGTTAACTTTTTTAACATTCCCAAGTGAAAGAGCTATAACATATGAGAACTTGATTAAATTTTTCTAAAAGAATCAATTAATATACTTTTGCAAATAATGCATAAAATTTAAAGTTATGAAAAGTTAGGTAGCAAATAGAATGAATTGGGAAATCTTCATATTAGCATGAAAATAATTTTATAAGAAATATTTAATGAGTCCATTAAAGAGGAAACGAAGAAAGACCTGTAAAGAATAGCCAATATATTGATAGATAAAATAAGACGGAAAAGGTACATGAACTGATATACTCTTACAAGTGATATTAATTTTTTATTTAGTATATAAACTAAATATATTTCATTAAAGCTAAAATGAATAAAATGTAAAATTTCAATCTAAGTTATTTGGACGAAATTATTAAAAGGATAATAATTTATCTTCTGAGAAAATTTCCTTTATTAGCATAAACTTTATAATATAAAATTTTACCCTTTTAGAAATTTTTTTTCTTAAAAAAAGTTTCAACACTTTGCTTTTTAAATATTTTAGCTTTTTCATTAAATTTTAAAGAGAAGACTTGTTGTGATTTAATCTAATGCTTATATATAGTAATTTTTGAATTTAAATTTAAAAATTCTAAGAATAAAATATGTAACTATTATTTTATTTTTCTTTCATTTAATTCTTAATATTCTTTATTATCTCATTGTTGATAGAAATCAAACTTTTATATTTTTAACTAATTAGAGAATAATTTATCTCCTTTGAACTCTAATTTTAGTTTTATATGTTTTATTTAATTAAAGTAAATGAATATATTATTATCAATTAAATAAGCAGAAAAAGCTTAAAGATCTTTTTCTTTTTTTATTCCAAACTTCTTCTATCTTGCTTAGCTCCCTCTTTTGTCGACTGAGATTTTTTCTTTCAGAATTTCTAGTAATACCCTAAGCACCTTAATCATTTTTTATACCTACTTTTTCAATATTTTTGCTATTTTAATCTTCTTCTTTAATTACTTTTATTAAGGTTTGACAATAAACTATTTGCTTCTATATAAATTAATGTATCAACATCCTTAAACTAGTAGAACTTTAATACTCCAAGATATTTTTCTAGATCTCTTTAACTAGATTCTCTGCTTTTTTCTTATATTTATTGTACATAACTTTTGCCCCTTTATAAGCTAAATCATTTCACTTAGATATACAATCAATCGGTTAATATTACTTGCTAGTTTTAGATTCACTAGTATGTTCTATTTATTACATTAAATAAATTAAGGGATTAAAATATAAGGATTTGAGGAGAATATTTTAAAATAAATTAATTTTGCTGCTATATTTAATAGAAACATTCTGCTATTTTCTTCTTCTTAAGCATTTCTCTTTTGTTCCTTTTCATTTTATAAGTTGCTCTATTCAAATTTTTAAAACTCGATTTGCCTATTTATTTATAAGGGTTAAATTAATTAATTTTAACTATAAGGGTTAGGGTCATCTTTAATTAGAGGAAATGTTTCCTCAAATTAAAGACAATAAAAGTTTCTATATTCAATACTCATCTGTACATGTCTTCATCTGAATCAATTTCAAACTGAGATAATTCTTCTTTCTCTTCAATAAGCTCATAGAATTGTTCTTCCATCTTCTTGTAATTTTTCTCCAGTTTCTTTAAACAAATTCTAAGGTCATTGTTGTCCTTTTAAAGCTATTAATTCTGTTACTATTAATTACCAAGATCCTGTTTGATTAGTGTCACACTTTAATCATCTAATATCAGCTTCTTTCTGTAAATACCTCCAAAGTAGTTACAATATAGCCTCCTCGATGTTCCAAATTATTTACGGTGCTGCTCAAGCACTCTTCTTCACTTCGAACATTACCTCAAAAATGTATAGCCTTTTGACAACAATAGCAACGTTTTATTAAGGGCTTGAATTAAAATTTTTATTCTGTTTATATTTTTTCAATTTCCATCTTTTCTGATTGAAGTTAGTTTTTTTTAATTGGTAATAGAATTTCTTCTTTAATTTTCTATTGATTTGCTTCTAGGTTTTTTTCTAATAAGTCAAATTAGGAAGTTAAGGTTTCAATTTAAAACTAAACTTTACTTACCAAGTCTTGATCTTCCTTTTTTCTATCTTAAAAAAGAAGCCGAAGATTCAAGCTTTCCGCCTTCAGGATCTATATTTCGGTATTCATTTTCTCAATTAATGAATAAAGCTAAATAATGCCTTGCTCGTGGGGTTTCTCAAGCTTTTTCAGTTTGCTAGGAAATTCCGTATTTCCCAATCCTTAACAGGAGTAGATTTAACTTTTTTGAATTCTTTGTTCTTGTTAGTTAACTGAGACTTAAGATTTATCTTTAAGGTTAGAATTCAAGGTTTAGATTCCCGGGTTTTTTTCCATTTTTTTTATAAGGGTTAAATTTAGATCGTTTGGACAAGGAGGTTATTAATATAATTATGGAATAGCATTAGCTGTTTTGTTTAAGATTGTCAAAACTTCTATAAGAGTAGTAATTACTATCTAGAGAGATCTAAGATAGTTTTAGCTTTAGATAAATTTAGATCTATTGAGTAAAATAGATTAATCTTGAAACATCTAATTAAATTGAAGATGCTTGCTTGTCTTTTTATTATGTTATACTTTCTAGAAGTTTGTGAAGATGTTTAAAATGAAACCAAGAATGGGGGATTTATAGTATTTCTTTACTATTACATTTTTCTCTATGATTCTTCCTCTTTTAATTATTCTAATGCTTTACTTTGAATAAAGCTTGAAAAACCCACTTAAAGATTATCGATCTTCTAATACTCGCAGGTCTTATTTTTGCATTAGATAATTAAAATTTTTTTCTAACCTGGGAAAAATATAAATAAGTAAAGCGCAGGATCTAGACTTACGAAAAGTGAATAAATGAAAGCCAAGATATTTACTTATAAATTCGTAGTAGGAGAACCCCAATGAAAGTGAGGATTCTTCCTCATCATACGAAGGTAAACGTCTTGTAGGAGAAAAAGAAATAAACGAATCTCATTAAGTTAGAAATTTATTACTAAAAATAGCTAAGTAAGACAGACAATCTTTAATCTTTCAGAGCAAATAAGGTCCATTGTAACTTGGTAGAAGTACTTATCGAAGAGCTCAATCAACTAAAAACTTTACTTATCATAAATAACACATCACAAGAGAATAAATATGATTACAGTCTTAATAACCAATTAGTTATGTAGTATCAATACAGATAGAAAATAATGAATACTAGTAGCTACTTCCTCAAATCTAATAACTATATATTGCCTCAACTTAAGAGACAAAAATAAAAGAATTTCTGAAAGATTAGAAAAAATAGAAAGAACTCTTATCAAGAGAAAAAGACAAGTAGCCAGAAAAGATGCTGATATTGTAAATCAACATAGCACTTAATAAGAAGCTGCAAAGACTTTAAAAACTTTCAAGTAAGGGAAGAAAAAATATGTTAAGACAGATCTCAGGATTTTGAAAAGCAAGAGAAGGAATTTATAAGAGGAAAATATTTAAATATAAAGATTAAGAGAGAGAAAGTTGGTTAACCTTCCTAACAAAAAAGGTCGAGAAACCCTGCCACGTAAAACTTAAAGGGCCGCCCCAATCAGGTTGAAATCCCCGAAGAAAGTAAACACTTATATTGACAATTAGTATGTATTATTATTATTAGATATATTTTATTCGTTCTATTCTTGAAATTCTTTGATGAAATTTTCACTTTATGTATCTATTCCTTGTCATTAAACTTCAGCTTTCATGTCTGAGTTTAACTTTAAACTTAAATTCCGCTTTGATTATTAGGATTAGCCTTATTTTCATTTTGTACTTAGTTTATTCAGCTGCACTGCTAGGACTTAACTATTTATTTTCTAGAGCTATATTATATCTTTTTCTGTAATATCTATTCTTCTTTACTTTTAGCAGATATTAAAACGCACTATATTATCTCTTAATTATTAATATTTTTCTGAATCTCTTTGAAGAAAAATTTTATTAAATCGTAAAAGGGTTTTGAGGAATTAGAATCGAGAGGTACTTTCCTAAGTTGAGCATTTCTTTGATTATTTTCTGTGTTTTTAACTTGAGGTTTAATTTTGCTTCTATGCTTTATTCTCTCATTTTTGTTTTCTGATGAACAATAATAATTCTCAAACTGCAAAGTTAAATGCCCTTTTTAGCTTGAAAAAGTTTCAACTAATTGAACTCGATTTTTTTCTTATTTTTCCAAATGATTCTTATTAATTCTGCTTGCTCTATGGAATCTATTTTTTAAAACTTTGTCTTTATTTTCTCAAACTATCGTAAACTTTTTTCAAACAAAATTTTTAATTTATCCGAGTAGTCAGATTGCTTCTATGGTTTTTCTACTGCCATTTTTAAGTTTTCCCTATTGATTGAAAGTTTATCTGGCTATCTGCGAACTTCATACTATTTAGCTTATATTTTATTCTAATTGCTTAGACTATTTTAGCACAGTTAATACTGTTTATTTTTAAACCTTGGTCTTAGTATCTCTCCTCTTTATTTTTTAAAACTTAATATCTAGCATCATATTGTTGCTAAATACTGTCTAAGTGATATACTTGCTTTTACTTAGGGTTATTGTTTTGAATTGGTACTTTGAAAACGCATAATATCTTTAAAACTACTAAGAACAATAGAATTATCTGATATATCTAAGGTTCGTTTTTCTAGAAGTTAGGAGCTTTGATCCTTAATCAACTATTTTAGTCTCAAATCTTTCCTTTTATTATTTAATCAAAATACAAGATTATAGACTTTATTCAATGAGACTTTTAAAATGCTGACTATAAGCATAGTTCACGCTCTCATCCTATATCTATTAAGATAGTTTAATAATTCCAAGTTGTTTTAGCTTATCAGTTTTTATCTAATTAGGATTTTAAATGTTTTAGCCAATGAAGCTTTCGTATTTATAATTAAAGAGCTTTATAAGGAAGATGCATTTACTGAGTTTTGATATTGGAAGTATTTAATTGGTTAGTAGGCTTGTAATTATTTTTAGCTTGTATTTGACCTGCATTATCGTAACTTAATTTTGATAACGTATAATTGGTATGTCTTCATATGTTCTATTTACTGCTAATTAGATTGGATAGCAAAACTTCGCTTTTTGTAATTTCACTAGTTTTTCTATTTTTGATGCTTAACTTTTTTATGATTTCGTAGAAAATTAATTGATTTATTCAAGCTTTATCTTGTCTTTTAGTCTTGCTTTTAGATTTTTATGATATAATACTTTTGACAGGTGAGAATGCTAATAATGAAGCTAATATTTTACTGACTCTTCTTTAAAGTACATTATTCGTAACTTTTGCTCAATTCAATCTATTTTCCAGACTTTTTAGATATATTTGCAACTAATTATTTATTAAATAACTTAAAGCTTTTAACTATTAAACAGTTAGAAATGCCCTCTAAATACTAATTCTAACCATCTTCTTGCTTGTGAAGCGAATTTAATTTCCACTCGGTGACAATAGATGGTTTTATACGCTGAGTCCTTAAAAAGTATAATTATCTAATAACAATATAAAGCACTAATATAAGAAAGCTAAAGGATTCTTTATGGAATCTCTTCTAGTTGTCTTTCTTTATATCTATTAAACTGTCTAAATTTAAATAAAGGAATTATCTAAAATTATATAACGAAATATCAATTATCGTTATAATGCTTTTTCTATAAATTATAATTGCTTCTTTAATCTTGCTTTCTGGTAAAGAATCTAGTTGCTTATTATAAGAATTTATCCTCATAGTTTTGAATTATTTTATCTCTCTATTTCATTTTTTATCATTAGTGATTCTCTTCTTTTCTTCCTTTTAATGCTACTAGTAAACATTTCCAAAAGATGCGATAAAAAAAGTTTATTCAATCAATAATTCTAGTTTATCTTCTCTAAGATAAAACCAATATAGCAAGGTAAGAATAAGAAAAGAAATAAAAGCAGCTAAAATAGTTATTAAAGCAAGTATACAAAGAAAATTATATTAATTTAGAAAATTAAACTAAATAACTATATAAATTTAACTGGAAAACCATACAAGTTAAGATAGTCTAATAGATATAGAGTTAAGCACAAAAAACTAAAAAATAGTAAAAATCACATAAAATATATTATCAATATGAATATAATTGGAACTTATTCCTCAGTTCCTAAATAAAATACCTATTTTCTATTTATTAAATACTTTAGGTGAAAAAGCTAAAGCTAAAATAATTTAGCAAATTACTAAATACATTAAATAATTGCAAGATGTTAGAATCCCTGATAATTTTAAAAGCATATATATACTTCTAAATTTAATGAACCTATAACTCTAAAATATCTACACTAATTGTATAAGCAGTTTCCAGTTTAAAATACTCTTAAGTTACTATGTAAATAAATTATTTTATAGTTTTAATTTATAATCTTCTCATGTGAAGAATCTATTATAATAAGAAATTTTTTAAGCATTTTTACTTTTAATTTACTTTTACTGAGCCATAATTTTAATACTTCGCTAACACTTCTAAAATTATTTTTTATCCACATGATTCAATTTTATTAGGTATTAAACTTTAATATCACATAATAGCTTCCATTGTCATAAATTCGTTCGTTTAGTTTATTTATATAAAGAATTTTCTTAATCTAGATGTATCAATGTCTTCTATTTCCTATAGCTTTAATCCTATAAGAATGCTTAGCAAAATTATTGCTAAGAATCTAAACTATTGTATTTAGCTTTAAACTCTTAACTTTTAAATTAATCTTCTTTATACTTAGTTTTAGAGTATTTTTAGTATCTTTAAAGAAGATTCTTACTATTTTAGAAAGGCGAAACTTTAATAATGAATAACCATAAGAGTTTTAATGTTTAGTAATATTGTGACATAATTGCATAATCACTTGGAGTAATCACAAAAATTACGTTAAAAATAAAAGTTATTGTTCATCAAATTCCTTAGTCTGAAGCTTCTTGCTAAAGTCTCCAATAAAAGACTTCTTCGTTGTATTATTCTTCATCTAAGGAATTTATTTACTTTGCTTTTTAAAATTCTAAAATCTCTAAACATCTCATAAGTAATTCCATGTGAAAGATTTCGATAAATTTTCCAATTATAGGAATGTAGCTTAGGCTAATGCAATTTTAGTAGTGCTAAATTAATTTTTAGTAATTAGTTGCTGTAATAATTATACAAATCCTAAATTCCTATAGAATATCTATAGTAAAAGAAATATAATATATGTGATTATATTCATCAAAATCTTATTTATTAGATATAAAAGTTTCAATTTTTCGAATATTGGAACTTTTTGCATAGTTGTGTTGATTGTAATATGCAAATGATGCTTAAATAAAGTTTTTATTTTCTTTAAGTCTCAATCATGCTTCTTGTTTAACTTCATCTTGCAAAGTTATTTTAATATGCTCTTCTTAAATTTCTTCTTTCTATTTGAGAAACTAATTAAACTTTCATTGTTCGACTTGATCATTTCTATCCTTCTCTTCAATATTTCCTTATGAAAGACTTTGACTAATTTATCAACTTTAGGAAGTTAATTTCTTGAGAAATTGTAATAGATATAAGTCTAATAGTATAAAATTAGTTTCTTCAAGGAATTATAAGAGTAAATTCTTGTTTTATAGATGGAAATAACCTCCTGAGTGAGGATTTTACTCAATTTGTGTATTTTACTTAAGAAAGCACACTTTAGTTATTTTATATTTGATCTTTCATTCTTTTTACAGTAGGATTAAGTGTGTTCTTTATAAGAAGTTCTTATAAGTACCTGCTTTTTATTCTATAATAAGATGTATATTAAACTCATGAAAAGTATGAGGTTTTTAAGCATAAAGTTGATATTTTAGACGCTTTTACTTAAATATCTTTGATATGGTAATTTTTATTAAGAACATTTTGACAATAAAAATGCAATATCTGAGTCTGGATTCTCTTAACTGATTTTGTTTAACTTAAAGTAAAAGCGCATAAACTTTATTACTGTCAAATGGACAACAGTAAGTAAGTTTAAACCAATAAAATAAGACTCATTAAAATAATTAAGAAGACTTAAAGGCCATTCTTGATATTAGACTTTAAGAAATAGTTATTTTATTATTATTTCTTTAAATCCTGATAAAGTAGCCTAAAATGCAATATTAACACCATACTCTGCTTTAGGTAAAATAAAAGTTGTACAGAGAGTTTTAGAATGATGTGAAGAAATAGCTTTATATTTAGATAATATTTTAATCTTTTTAGAGATTGCTATTCTGAAATCAGAGATTATTGCTGCAAAGAAGAGTTTATTGTTTTCTCTTTCTCCTTTTTTTACCATAAGCAAGCAATTACTTCTTTTAGTTAATTGGCTATCCACTAATGCTTAAGTTTATTTAATTTCTACTTTCCTTTTTAGGAAATCAATTCTTCACATTTTTAAACGTTTATGCTAAGCTTTACTCAAAAGAAAATTTAAATATGGCTTATAGTAATTTTGAGTATTTGCTTACGAACTTGAAAGTTCTAATAAGTCATCTGTAAATCCATGCATTACAAAGGTTTTTGAGCAGATACTAATCCATATTCTTTTATGTTCTTCTAGACATTTTATAACTATAATATAAAATAGCAAGCACAAAGCTATGACTACTTCCTTATAGAGATCCGTTACTAATTGTAATTAATCTTATAAGACAACTATCTATAATAAACTTAGATTCAATAGTGTCATAAAATTATTCTAAAGTATAATTAAGTTTAAGGGCAATCTTAGTCTTCTTAAATTATCAAAAAGCAATTTCCTAGATATAGCATCAAACATTTTATCAACGTCAATTAGGGTAGCTATTATTTATTTTATATGTGACCACTAAGGTACAGATCAATTATCAATAGAATAATTCAAGTTGGTTAGGCTGTAGATTTTTTACGAATACATCCGAATTAAGCAGTATGCAAAATATTTCGATCATAAGTGTATTTATATAATTTTTAGTTTATTGCTTTGTCATATTTTTAATAAACTATTTAGTAAAGCAATAGGGTGTCAGATACGCAAAGCACTCTTACTTCTCTATTTAAAAATAGAAGGAATGTTTACTTCCTTTATATCGCTTAGTATAGTAAAAGTTCTTTACATTTTATTTATAAAACTTATAGTCATTTAATGCAAATCTCCACTCGCTTATTTGATAAGTTCTGCTTTGATACTATCATTACCTGAGTCTTTATTATTTGTTAGCTAATTGATTGTTTTTAATTTCTTAGTCTGTAAAACGAGGTATATTTTAAAAATGACTTAGTTTCCTTACCATAAAAGGTTAATTTTATATATTTAGTCAGTTTTTCTATTTAAAATTCAATTATTCTTAACTTAAGTTTGAATGCTTATCAAAATATTGATTCTCTCTATTTTCTATAATAATTATAGCTAATAAGATTTAAATTCATTTTATTACAAATTCTTCCATTTATTAGGTTTTACGCTCTTTTAAGCATATCCTATGGCTTTTTACTTAGGTCATTATACTTTTAATTTGCTTTCTATTTTCTAGTTTCAAATTATGTGAAGATAACGTTTAAATGATTTATTCTATTTCTATTATAATTTGATTATAACGTCAATGTAAAGCAAAAGCTCTCTAATATGTAATATTTTCCTACTTTGCTAAAGCAAATAATTTGGCCTTGTAGTTTGTAATAACGCTTTGATTAGTTTTATTGGTCAATGCAGTTTCCGAATTTCCCTTAATTAGATTTTAAATAAATAGTTACTAAAGCTAAATTTTACTTAGCCAACTTATTAAAAATATATAAATAGTCTAAGAAAAAGATTCTAATAATAGCTTCTCCTGTAGTTTAGACATTTTTAAGAGTAAGTATCATTACTACTCTAAAATCTTGCTAAATCATGTTTCAAGGTAATACTTAATGGGAAATTATCACTATGTAGTCCAGAATCTAGTATAACTAGAAAATATGCAAAGTCATCAGTGAGTTGCTAATAAGTAGTCATTGCAATAACATTAGTTACTTGCTATATGAACGAAAGCACTAGATTGTTAGTGATTTAAATTGAATAATTAATTTGCTTTATTAAAATATAGAAGTCTTTAAGTGTTATTATTTGATTGAGATTAGTTATTACCATTATTAAGAAACAAACTATTAAAGTAGCCACATAAAATAGAAGGAACTTTAGGTTAAAATTTATTATATTATTAAAAAACCGCCATAGTTGTTCGAAGGTGAACAACAAGGTCATCTTCATCAGAGGTTGGGGAAGTTAAGTACCCATAATCGACTTATGTCTTCCTCTGCTTTGGTTTGGCCTCGAGACATAAGATCCTTAGACCTTCTTCACTGGTTTGACTTGGCTTCGTTTATTTTTAATACTGGAACGAAAAAGAAATAATATTGCGAGCTTCATCAGAGATGGGGAATTTAAATACCCATAATTGACACATGTCGTCCTCTGCTTTGGTGATGCAATGAGACATAATCCTGCCATGTCCTTGGACCTCCAGCAAGTATTAAAGATTACGAGTATTCTAAAATTATATCAGTATTGAACATTTTTATTAGTACTGAATAATTATACCAGTATTGAACAAGGTCTACCAGTATCTGATAATTTTATCAGTAACAAACATTCTTGTCAGTATGAAACATTTTTTTTAAAGAGCTGCGCACCAACGAGAGTGCTACGCGCTCTATAATCAAATTTATTTATTTATTATTATAAGGTATTTGTGAGCTATATCTTTATCTATATTTGGCTTTTTGTTCGTTGGCATATAACATGTTGCGATAAGTAAGCTCACAATCTTGATATTCAAAAGATGTCCAAGAAGTATTGAGAAAGCAAGTTAGAATAAACAAGAATCAAGTTCTTTTTTAGCAAGTAAGTGGAAACAACTACCTCGATTATTTGCATTTTAGAAATAAGTGGGTTATTGTTCTAAAACTGTAGAAATATAATTTTTATTAAGTTAAGGTTTCTTTTATCTAAAGGTATAAAAAGTATTGTCTAATATAAATTGCTATAAAGATAATTATTTGCTAGATATAAAATTTAAATATATTATATTTATTTGTTTCGTAATTTAAGATCCTCCAAAAATCCTTAATATATGCATATATATCTGGTATAGTTTTAAAGTTGAGCTTCTTCTAAATTAAAATAAAGTATTAATTATTTACATTCTTAAGGAATTTTATATTTAGCTATTAATCGTTAGGCTGGAAGCAAGTTATTAATTTCTTCTTCGTGTTTTCTCTTGAGAAAGTTTGACTTCTCAGAAAATGATTTAGTCAATTTTTAAATTAAATAAAAAGTATTATAGCTTTGCTTATTTATTAGTAAAGGCTTTGTAGCTTGCCCAATAATTATTTATTAGTTATAGATTAATTAATTAGATTCTGCTATAATATGCTATTATTTATTAATTCATTTAATATTGTTTAGCAGTAGATTTCACATCTGCTGCTTAAAATAAGTTTATAAGTTTTATCTCTCCTCCATTTGGTTTATTCCTTGTCGTCTTCTTCCAATAGGTCTTGTTAAAATCAGTCTCAGTGTATCTTGATTCAATTTTCTCTTATAGATTCCTCCTTCCCAATTGCAAAACTGCATTTCTCTTTCCTTTTTTCCTTGATTCAGTATTTTTTCTTGAATTGATAAAATTTCTTGCACTACTTGTATAAGTGACCTTGTTAGCAACACAAGTAGCATTTCTTTAGGTTCCTTTTCAATTTGTTCCACTTGTTGTTGACTTGAAATTTTAAATTCCAATTGTGTATTTTAGCTCTGAATTTATTGAATTAAGATTTTGTCTAACTATTTTATTCTTGCTGGTACTTTCATAAAGCATCAATCTCCCTTTCCTAATTGGCCATTCTAAGATCAAGTGTATCTTAAATTCCATGAGAGATCTGCTCTGTCAACTTCGTGTTCTCCTTACGAAGCTTTTTAACCTCGTCCTGGAGGTTTAATACCACTTTTATGAGCTATTCCATGCTCATCTGGCCAGAAGGGTTGAACTCCGATACCTCCTGGTGTAAAGCAGACTTCATCTGCTCCCTTGGTTTCTCATTTGAGGTTGTAGTTTCCATATGGATTGTCTTTAGGTCTTGCTTTCATTACTCTTGTTAATTTCCAGGTTATTAAGTACGAAAAAGTTAGGGTTATGAAAAAGAAGACTGCTAAAAAATGGTTTCCTGCTTCCTCTCTTCTTTTTTACCCTAAAGAAGAGGTGGTATAGAAGCCCTTTTTGAAACCCTCTAGCATTTCTCTTTTTTATAATATGCTATTATTTATAATTAAAAAAGTTTAAATTGCTTATACTATACTATTTATTTTAAATAGGAAGGAATAATACTCTCACTGAATTCTCAAAATTTGAAATAAGGAAGGATCCTGGATGCGAAGAACTGCAAAAGAATCTTGGCAGAATCCAAGAAGGACACAACTAAGGCATCAAGTAACGCTTTAGGTGAAAGATGCCAGACGATTAGGTCTCTTAGGTTATCACTCAAAATATAACCTATTAGAAGATAAAATTTTCAAGGGAGTGATAATTTTGGGTTAACCTTCATAGCGAAATTTTTTAGAATTTAAGAGTTTAATTTAAAGAGCTGCACGCCATTGAGGTGCTACGCTCTCTATAATCTGTTTTATTTATTAAGTTTTAACTAATTATAATTGCCTAAATTTGCTTATCAAATTTACTCATTTAACTAAAATTTTATTGTGTTTACTGAAGCTTCTAAATATTAAGTTCAAATTCCTTAATCTTTTTTGTAAAGAAACAGTTTAAATAGATTTAAGATAAAATAGAGCTATTTCATTAAAATTTTAAGTAGATTCATCTTAAATAGTAATTTATCGCTTCTTGATCTGATATTCATAGAAGTTTACTATTTCTAAGATTTACCTTTATTTATAACTTAATGTGCTTTAATACTCAATGCTTTCCAACTATTATTTCTCTTATATATAATTAAATTAAGCAGCCTTCTATTTAAATTTATGTTCTCATTCTAAGTTAAAAATTAGAAATTATCTTTATATAATTTAGGATTAGCTATTCATTTTAAGATTTCAGTTATTTATATCCAAAATCAAGTTTAATTCAAGTTCTATGTTTAATTTCTATATAGATACTTATAAGTATGGTTATCTAGTGTGCTCTTATCTATAAAATTATTATTAGTCTAATAAAAGCTAAAATTATAATTGTTCCTATTCTGCATGGAACTAATAATCTTCAGTTTAAGTTTTATTTGTTATACTTATTTAGTTTATCTGAACTGCTAAATTTTGCTTAATTACTGATTTCTTTAATGTTGGTGTAGTTAATTTATGCAGCTTACTCTTTATATGTAGCATGATTTATAAACTATTTTGATTATAATTTTAGATTATTCTAGTAATCTATTTTTTATTTACAGTTTCACATTTTCTTTATTGTCTTACAAACTTTATATAGATAAGCTTGGCTCTTTTCTATATCTGTCTTATAAGTAATAATAATAAACTAAAAGTTAAAAAGTCTTGCAATCCTGGGATCTAAACCAGTTTCTTGTTTCCATTTTTGAAAGTGGATGGATAGAACGATCGAGTTTTTTACATGAGAGGTAACCACTAAAGTATTCTGAGTTTCCTGAAAATATTTTTTTTGTAGATTACGGTTTCGGTAATTCATAGTCTATTAGGAGTCCTTCACGTTCTTTTATGTTCTTTTATTTAAATTTGTTTTCAGCCAACGCAGAGTCTTAGTATGTCAGCTTGACTTGCAAAACCAACATTGTTTGATTTATCTTTCCGAGGTTTTCTCTTAAATTTTTTTTTCAAACTAATTAATTTTTTCATTAAATTTAGTTTATCTTTTAATCGTTCTGTTTTTCTTGGACATTTGCTTAAGTAAATTCTTTTTATTAATCATGAGTTAGTTTTGTTTAAGATTCTTTTAAGACTGCTATTCTGTGACTAAATTATTCTAGATTAACTGTCGTCTAATTATCAGCAATTCACTATTTAAATCTTCTATGAAATTTATTAGTTTTCTTATTTTTCTCCTTGATTGTAAATTGTTTCTTGATGCTCTTAGATTTTATTTTTAATTTAATCGAATTATAAAAAGAATTCGTATTTCTTTTCAATCTTACTTTTATTATTCTCAACTGTCCGATCATAATTTTACCTTCTGATGAGGAACTTGATTTCTTTTCCAGTTATTGTTATTTATACTATTGGTTTGTCGCTTTCCTTTTTGCGTTTATATTTCAGTTTTTGAGAAGGCGAATAGATTATTCCTTCTATTTTTGATCTTTTTTTAAATAATTTAGATAATTAGTTTCTTTATTGTGATATTCGTTAGTTTGGATTATTTTATGCTATAAAAATAATGTTCATAGTAAGATTTTATCATATTGGAGTTTATTTTTCAATTTAATTAAATGTATAAATTTAGAAATAAAGTCTCTTATATCTTATTTTATATTTCGTTTTTAATTTGGTAAGATTGCCTTATACTAACTCACTTTTTACTTAAAGATCTTCCTAGTATTTGCTTACTGATCTTCTTATTTTTGAGTATGAACTAACTAATAATGATCTAAGTTGCTAGCATTTGATTGCATTTTCTTTAAAAATTATGTTATAAAAGAATTTTAAGTTTAATAAGCTATTTTAATTAAACTTACTCTTCAATTTTAGTTTTCATTTAATAATTTATCTTAAGTGCTTAAGAACTTTAAGTATGCTAAGTATCTTAAATATCTTAATTATTGTCTAAAGAAATAACATTTTTTAAGATATTTTGAATAATGTTTATAATTCTTTGGAATTTGGTTCTTTAATCTATAAGTATATTGATAAGCTTTTAGTGTCCACATTTAAAGAATTGCCTATTTATTTTAAAGGAATTCGAAGATGCTGATTATTTGAAAGTTAACTACTATTTTTAATAAACTCCTTAATAAATTTATATTCTAGCTTATTTAAGTTCTATTCAGTCCAAATCTATGCTTTACAAGCTAGTACTTACATATTTTCATTATATAGGACAACAGCCTTTTATTCCTGAATAAAGAAGAGTCGCTAAGAGTATATTCTTGCAATAATTTTATTCGTCCACTTTTTAGTAGC
Source organism: Loxodes magnus (assembly GCA_946699065.1). Classification (NCBI taxonomy): domain Eukaryota; phylum Ciliophora; class Karyorelictea; order Loxodida; family Loxodidae; genus Loxodes; species Loxodes magnus. Next base: position 262,588 of record CAMPDV010000152.1, read on the forward strand.
CACATAATGTACTGATTAAATTGGAAAATAGTGTAACTAAGTTCATTTTAAAAAGTTTACGAGTATGTTCTTAGCTTATAAATCTTAAATAAGGTAGAACAGTAAATTAAGAGTAAATCTCTGACTTCTTAATTTAATTTAATTTAGAAGTTTAAAATTTGAATAAATAATTTAGTGAAAAATTTATTTGTTAGCTTAAAACTATCAACGAAACTTCTATAACTAATTTACTCTTTCTTTTGCTTCTTCGTAAAATAATTGGAAAATATTTCCTCCTAACAATTTTTAAATTTCTTCCGTTTTAATTTCTTAAGTGCACGATCATTTTAAACACCTGACTTATTTTTCTTTTCCAAGCATAATAAAAAGACCGTCTGTTTTGCTTTTTAAATGATTATAAAGACATCTTTTACAGTATTAATGTCCACATTATAAAGTTATTAAGAATTCATTTATAAACTTCTAATTGCATTCTCTACATTTATAGATCTCTAAGTTTTTTTTTCCAAGATTCAATTATTAGCTTTACCTAGACTAATTCTATTCCTGGTTCTTTAATTCTTATAAATATTTTTCATATCTTTCCATACATTATTATCGATAAGTCATATATGATTATCCATCAAAAGCTTATTTTATGTCTAAGTGATTAATTCATGATCCACATTTTTTTATAAGACATAAAGATTTAAATCCATATTCAAATTCATGACAAATCATCTTTCCATTCGTCTAATTATACAACCATGAGAAAAAGCAATCTTTACATAATATATGTTTACAATCACTTAGTTCAACCTTTTAATTAAAAGAGATTACTTTGTTACACTAATCAGCCATACACTAGAAACTATTTTATTTCATATTCTAGTTTTCTATTTATTTATCTACATTTAGTTATTTTATAATTTAGGCTATTCCTTCTTCCTAGTCAATAACTTCAGATTCTTCATCACTTTTACTATCTTCTTATCTAGTTTATTTTTATATTTAATTATAGTTTAATTGTTATTATTCCATATTATTACTTTAATTTTCTAAATTCAAGGAATTTTATATTTAAATTGACACCTCAAATGGCCAATCATCTAATCTAAATTTTTCACCTTTAAACTTTTCTTTTCCTATATATTTCTCTTCTATATATCCATCTGCTTTTGATATCTCTATTGGATATATTAAGTCGTAGTGACCTGGCTTATATAGCATAAATAGGAGCGATTTTTTCCCACTGGTATTCATCTAATCTAATCCTAAAAGTTTTTCTTAGCTTCCATCTAGCATTATCGTTTCAATTTTCACTCCTAGAGCTATTTATAAAGGACCAACTGCTAAATCTTCAGCTTCTTTTCCCATCATCATAATATTAAATATCTACTCTCCAAAATTAGTAGTAAAGTTCTCTTATCTATGACATTCTAGATAGTTTGCTGTAAAGCTTCTCATTTCCCAGACTAAAGCCTCATCATATTAGTCCTAGTTGTCAGAAACTCAGTTTTCTAGTAATCGGCTAACATTATTCTAGTAGTAATTTTTCTCTAGATTCATTAATAGTTCTATAAACTTTTATCTTGGGCTATTTAAGGTGAAGGATTTTCTAACAGTGAAATAGTTAGTTGCTTATTTAACTTGTTAGATAAACTAAGTTAATACTGATAAAGGAGTAGTTTATCTTACTAAATACTCTAGAAAAGCGAAGCCTACAGCTCTGAAATAGCAATTTCCATCTCCTCTGATATTTCTAAAAGCGTTGAATTTAGTTTATAATAACTAAAACAGATTTTATAGGTTTTGATTATGGGAATATTCTTTAGATAGAGTTTATAAATTCTTCCTAGGTTATAATTATTTTTTACTGTTAGGGTCTTAAGCAAGCAATATTACACAAGAATTAAATACCTAATCTTTATTTAACGGATTACCATAAATATCTACTATTTTAGAGACATTTGCTTACATTTTTTAATTTTATTAGTTTATTTGAAGTTATTTTATTTACGCATTATCCAAATTAACTAACTTTATATTTCTTTCTTCATGAGAATTATTCTCTATAGCGTTTTGCTAAAATATTTATTGGTTATTTATAATTCTTTTACCTTTATCTAGCTCTAATAACTTTTCTTAATAGCCTCTTATTTATTCTTGTTATTATTAAATTATTTCGTTTAGTTGGTAATTTTAATTCCCTAATTGTTTAACTTAGTTTTCAAATATCTCTTTCTAATTTATTTCTCCCAGTAGCTATTGACTTACCTATTAAATAATATTTTTCAAATTTGTTATTTCTACATTCTTCTCCATTATTACATTTTGAAGCTTCATTTTGTTCTATAGGGAAAATTATTGCTCCTATTATAACTTTGTGCAACAATTCTCTAGATTCTATATTTGAGTAAGCAGCTGGAAATTATTACCATTAAGCTATAAAATTCTATTAATGATTGAATTATCTAAAGCATTTATGATTTGCTCTGTGTTTGCTCTCTTTTCTATATCTATCTAGAAGCACATGTCTAGTATAATATTCAAATCAGTATCTAAGTTTTAATTCCTTTGAGGTAAATAATTTTGAGTTATTCTTTCTATTAGTTTAAACTAAGAATTGCAATCTCAATAAGGTATTTAACCATTTAAAGCTTAATAGATTACTCCCCCTAATGATCAGATATCACTCTTTTCTGTTATTTATTTATCTTTGAAAATTTCTGGAGATAAGAAATTTATAGATCCTATTTACTAAGTCTAAGTATATTATACTTGATTCGTTTAATTGCTGTATCTCATTATACGAGATATTCCAAAGTCTGATATTTTAGCTGTTCCATTCTCACTTATTAGTATATTTTAAGGCTTCAAATCTCTATGTAAAACCTAACAGGCATGAAGGAAATGAAGTCCCTCTGTTACTTATTTCGAGTATTGTAAAACCTTTATCAAGTTTTCTAGTGAAAGAGGTCTAGGCATAGCATTAATAATCTTATTGAAATCTTCAGGACAATATTCTAGAATAAGAGCTACTTAATCTATTTCTAGGATAAATCCAAGCAGACTCACTATATTTTTGTGTCTTTTGCTTTAGCTCATTAAGTCTATTTCTTCAATTATGTTACGAACAAATTCTTATGATTTCTAACCTTTATATGCATATATTCTTTTAATAGCTACTTAAATAGACTAATTATTTGTCCAGTCAGTTAGTTAACTTAGATACACTTCTCCAAATGCTCCTCTACCTAAAAACTATTTATCTTAAATGTTGATTTCCTATAAAGAATACCTCTTAACACCTCTCTAAGTTATATTCTAAATTTTAAGGGAAATCTCTTAGGTTTATATTAGATTTCAGACTTCTTAGGTTTAAATGAAGTTCATATTTATAAGTATAATATTTGAATGGACTAACTATAAAGATACTTATCTTTATCCACATATAATAAGCAAGTTTCTATTATATCAATAGATGTTTAAATCTAAAGTATTAAGGAATCTATTTTATTATGATTCACTTGCATATTAAGTATGAGCTTATCTGTTTGTTTACCTTATTTATTCACTTTTAGCTTTCTATTTATTTATCTTTTATGTTTATAAGTCTATTTGCTTCTTTAAGATGTTTCTTTAATTCTTTCATTAGGTATTTATCATGTAGATACATTAGACTAGAAACATTAGGAAGGAAGTTGAAGAAAATAGAGCATTAATTAATAAAAGCTAATAAGAAATAACTAAAGTAGCTCTTAACTAAATTAACTAGCTAATACTCATAGTTTAGTTAAGATAAGTACCTTATGAACAACTCTTTATTGATGATAGAAGTAAGGATTGAGAGTTATTAAGGATAAAAAGGATTATATATATTTAATTATATAAATAATTTATTCTCATACTAAGTTAATTAAAAGAGTAAGTCTGAAAATGTATTACTTGATTAGAATCTTATTATATCATTCATTTTAAAAAATATATAAAAACTTTTATTAGCTTAATGGTTATCTTTAGATCTATTGATAAGCTTCTAGAAATTCTATAAAGAACATAGTTAATTATATATCTTAACCAATTATTCACTTTAAAAGAAGAATAAAGATATTTTCTCTTTAATAATTTAATGTCTATAAATATAATGTTGGTATATTTTTGGATATTTCTCTTATTGATTTATATTTAGATATATACCATAATAACTTGTTTTATTTATTATTAAAACTTAAATAATCTAATTATTGCTCTTTCTTTAGCTTTATTACTATTTGGATTTTACTAGAAATATAAATTCTAGAGATGTATAAATAACTACTAGTTGCATTATAATAATGATTGGTGCTATGGTATTTATTGATAATCCTAATATTTTAATTAATTAGTTCTTACTTAAAATTATAGTTATATCTATATTATATTCTTATTAGTTTATATCTATATTCCTTATTTCCTTTATCCTATCTGCTATTTTATTACATACAAAATCACTTTTATTTCTTCATCAAATACCCACTCAATTTCTTAATTAACGGGCAAAAGAACGCTTATTAAAGTTATATTTCTTCTTTCTAGCAATTCTTAACACATTGACTGATAAATCTAGAAGAGCATAAATACTTAGAGTAACTAACTTATTTGATGAAGAATTGCCTACAAAATAAAAAACTAAAGTAGTTATAAAGAACTAAATTAAACTATAGCCATAAAACTAACTATCCACTAATAAGTTAGATATATTAAAATATTATGTCTAAGCAAAGTTATTAATAAAGGTCCCTAAGTAAATAAGCTTATATCACTCCTCTAATATAAATAGACTATAAAGAAGAATTTAGTTTATAAGTATAAATTACTATAAGTTCACATTATCATTTTATAAGAAAAAGGATCGCTATGTAAATAAAGCTTCTACCCCATAGAATAATAAGGAACTAATTAGTTAACTAACTTAAGTTTAAAATAAATAAATTATTAATCTTAGTTTTATTAAAGCTAAGCATAACTAATAAAAACTATGCTATTTTTATAATTTAGGTATTAATGATACTGGCATATAAGTACTTAGGAGTTTAAATTTAAGAAAGAGAAAAATTATTAATTTAATAGTTAAATAGATAATCTAAATAGATACCTTTTATTACTTCTAGTAGTTAAAATAATTTTTCTTTTCTAAGCCATTTTTTAGGTTTAAAAGAGTAAATTCACTAAAAATTTAAGTAACTAAAAGCTGCTTTATCTTTAACAATCAATTTATAATAGATTTTATAATCAAGGTAATAAAGAAATTAATAGAATAATTGTCTTTTATTACTAGTTTCGATTTAGAGACATTTACAAAATAAAAAAGTAGCAAAAGTGAAAAATTAAGTCCTAAGCTATTTATTAATAAAAGCAAAAAGAAAAATAAATTTTAAACCATAATTAAAAATAATTGAAGGTAGAACTTATTCTTTCTTAGTAAATTCTATTTATTTAGATATAAATAAATTTAAATTTATTATTTAACTTTTAGAACATAAAATGATAAAATAGATTTTATAATTAAGATAGAATTTTGCACTTCAAATTTAGTAAAAAAGAATAAATAAATAATGCAAAAGTTAATTTCATTTTGTCATCTTTCTATTTAATTTTCGAGTTTACATGTAGCAATGCTATTTAACACTATTTTGTATCTTTGTTTTTTAAAATTTGATAATAAAAATTATTTTTAATACAATTAAATAAATAGTTTCTAATTCTTAAGTCTTAACAACTATGCTTACAATTACATCTTAATTTATTCTACTATGATATATATAAAGCTTATAATATTTGCTATCGATTAATGTTTTATTATTTAAGCATTTCATAAAAAGGTTTTATTTACCTCATGTCTAATTTAATTACCAACAATCCTTTCTATAATAAAATTTGCTCTTATATCTAATATCAGTAACTATATTATGATTATAAAGTATTCTTTATCCTAGTTAATTAATAAACTAAGTTATTAAAGGAATCTTTGCAATTTATTGATTTTTAAATGGAGAGTTTTCCATGCTTTAAGAAATTTAAAATGCTACTATATATTTGTAAACATTTAGTTATCTATAATTAATTTAGATTTTAATACTTTAAGTCTAACTTCATAATAGCTTTTAATTATTCTACAAAGAAACACTAAAAAAGGTAAATCAGGTTGAATACTTTATGCATAAATGATTTAAAGATATTTCTAAAATAAATGTTTATCTAATAATTTTATTTAGATAGCTATGCTTTATACTTATATCTTTTAGTAGAAATATAGCATGTTTAGAAAGATAATTATAGTTATATAACCAGCTTTATATACTTTCTTATTTAATAACTTTCTACTAAAATTGTATTTTATTTATTTTTAATTATATCTAGAACCTTTAATTTGCTGCTAGTTATCAGGTAGGAAGTTAATATTTAGATTTACTAGAAACATTTGCTACATTAGTTATAACTTTCTAACTTTTTATTTATTTAGTAGTATCTCTTTTTAAAAGTATTTGCTTAATGAGGTATTAAGTGTTTGGATTAATAAATATAAACTTCAGAAGCATTAAAAAAGTTTTTTAAAAGGAATAGCTTTATTAGTAAATATAAGGAATTAAATATCATATACAAATGTAGGAAATCATAAGTATCTTCTACATCTCTAAATGCAATAGATGTATGTATTTAGTATATGCATAACAATATTAGCATTAAAGAGACTAAAGCATTCTTCTATGCCTTAAACTTTTATCATTTCCAAGGTAATTTGTTCAATTTAATCTTATTAAAATTAATTATATTAAAGTTGCTTGCTAAGATTTTCGCATTATAAACAACTTTATTTTGCTAAGTTCTTTGAAAAGATATCCTTTTTATTTTAACTAATATACTTTTAACTATTTTTCCTATTTGAAAATATTACAAAGTGAGATTATTTAGAACAATAAAAATAATAAGCATCGAAAATTTAGGTAGCAATCATAATAAAACTTGTCCATTAAAGGTTTGAGAAGTTTTGGAATAAAAGAAGTAAAAGAAAAATAGAATAAGCAGCATTTATACCATGGTAAAGTTTTATGATAGAAAGAAGATTTTGCATATTAAATAAATTAAAGCTATGATAAAAGCTAAAATTTGATTTATATAATTATTCTAAAATAATTTAAGTTTATAGATAATAAATTTTTTCAATTTTTCATTTTTTTGTTTCTTATTTATTTGTCTTTTCATAATTCTCCTAGCTATTTTCTTCCAGTATTTTTATTATATCCTATTAAATTAGCTCTTAGCACTTTTATTAAGGACATTTTACATCTTTCTCATGAGCAGCTTTTACAAAACTTTTTTGAGTATTATCTTTCATATACTTGAGTAAACATTCTCTGCAGTATTGATGTTTACATTTTAGAGTTATTATCTAAATTTTTGCTCCAGACTATCTACAATCTCGCATTTAGCATTTATTTTTTTCTACAGTTTAATTAAACTAATTATGCTTTGCATTCTATGAGTTTTCTTTCTATAAATATCTTTCTAATCTTCTTATCATTTGATGCTAATAATATGTATACTGTTCCTCATCCATTGCTTACTTTATATCCAGTTGATTCATTTGCACATGACAATTTTAAAATAGGCATTCTGTATAAAATTCTTCTTCGTTTTAATGGCATATGAGTTTACCTTTTGTCTATCTTTGCAGATAAGACATAAAGCAATCTTTGCAAAACGTATGATCGCAAGTATTCATTTAAACAATTTCATCTTAAGTAATTTGTTTCTGACATTTCTTGTGCATGCACATATAGAATTTTTAAATTTCTAGTTATTGATAAGCTTATTAATTGTGAGGTAACTAGTTTTCGTCTAAATAAGGAGCATTACAACGTACTTTATCAATTTCTATTTTGAATGGTCATTAATCTATTTTAAAGTCCTCTTTCATAAATTTTTCTTTTCCTATATTCTTTTCTATTAAATATCCATCTGATTTGGATATCTCATTTGGATATATCAAATCAAATTTTCCTGCTCTAAGTAGTAAAAATAATATTGGAAGTTTTCCACTTACATTCATCTAATTAAGTTCAATTGGAATTTCCCTATTTTCTTCTAATATTATTATTTCTATTTTCACTCTTAAAATTATCTATAAAGGACCCATTGCTAAGTTTTCAGCTTCTTTTCCCATTACTAATATACTTTCTATCTATTCTTGAAGATCTTCAGTAAAATTTTAAAAGTGAATCTTGTGAAATTCTAGATAGTTGGCTGTATATGTTCTCATTTCCCAGACTAAAGCTTCATCAAATCTGTTGATGTTTCCAGAGATTCATTTTTCTAAAAGCTAATTAATATTGTTTTCTTATTTCTTTCTCTCCAGAGTCTTTAAGAGCTCTATAAATTTTGATCTTAGCTCAGAGTTAAAGCCATTTTAGGAATAAGACTTCCTTAAAGTGAAATATCCTTTTGCTTACTAAACCTTCTCTATAAACTGAATTATCTCTTACTTAGAAGTTGTTTATCGAATTAAATGTTCTAGAAAGGCAAATCCAACAGCTCTATAATAACAATTTCCATCGCTTTTAATAGTTCTGAAAGAATCAAAACTTAGAGCTAAAAATTCGAAATACTATAATAAATCTTTGTTTTAGTTTAAATTTCTAGATAGAATCTCCAAATTTCTTCTAGCTGATATTTATTTTAAGCCTGATTACCCTTAATTTTCGACTCTCATTTCGAATATATTTTTAAAATCACTCTTAGCATCCAATCCATTTAGATCTTCTTAATAATATTAAGATTAACTTAGTTAATCAGTATATTAACTAAAGGAGTCATTAAGAACTCAGATCTAGCCACTTTTTTAAAAAGGATTATTATTCTATAATTGTTGAGCATTAGCAGTAAAATTTCAATTTTCTCTATTAACTGCACTATTTTATCTGAGTTGTTCTTACAGTTCCTATACTTGCTACTTGAGATCGTTTATTTCATTAGCTTGTATTTAGAGCTATTCTTCACAGTTTTATCTTAAGTTGGTTTCTCTTGTTAGCTGTTGAATATTTTAATCAATTATGTTTTGCTAGAATAGTAATTCTCTTTCTTTTTCAAGTAATTAAACCTCCAACCTATTTTCAATCTATTAACGCTCATTTTTCTCCTATAAGTACAAATTTTAATAATGTTCTACCTAAAATTGCATTTATTATACCATTATCTAATTTCCACCTTACTAGCTAACTCTACTCATTATAGCTTTATCTAATGCGTTTATTATTTATTCTGTAGTCGCTCTCTCAGTTATTTTCTTCTTATAGCACATGTCAATTATTTCATTTAGATCAATAGGTAAATTTACAAATTACTAAGGTAAGGCTCCTCTAGATATCTCCTCTTATACTTATACTAGAGTTTATATTTAGAAATATGGTATTTAACCATTCAAGGCTCAATAAATTACTCCTCCTAACGATCATATATCACTCTTCTCTGTTAGCAGTTAGCTTGTTAGCCCTTCTGGAGATAAGAAGCCCATATTTCCTATTTACTGAGTTTGCAACCATTGCATCTAGTTAGAGTAATCGCTAAATTTCATCTAGCGGGATATCCCAAAATCTGTTAGCTTAGCTGTTCCATTCTCACTTATAAGAATGTTTTGAGGCTTCATTTCTCTATGCAGAATCAAGCAAGCATGAAGAAAATGAAGTCCTTCTGCTATCTATTTCAGGTACTACAGAACAACTATAATGTTTTCTTCTGTAAGAGGTCTTATTAAACCACTTACAGTCTTGTGAAAATCTCCTGGACAGTATTCTAGAATATGAGCTATTTATTCCTTTTCAAGGATAATCCCTAGAAGACTTACTATATTCTTATGATTTCTGACATTACTCAGCAATTCAATTTCATTTATCAAGTTCTTTATAAATTCATCTGGCTTCTACCCTTTATACGTAAAAAGTCTTTTAATTGCTATTAAAGAAGACTGGCCTGTTTATTTAACAGTTAAATTGCTCAGGAAGACATCTCCAAATCCTCCTCTTCCTAAAAACTGAATATCTTCGACGTTAATATCCTTCAAAGAGTAGTTTTTGATACCTTTATTGACTATAGAATTGATCTTTGCAATATTTTCTTAGAGTTAGAGTAAAAATAAGACTTCTTAGTTTTAAGTATATTTCATTTATTTTTAAAATTTAAGGTTTATTTATCTCTATCCAATTAAATTTTTTAAATAGTTTTAGATTTTAATCTAAAGGTAGATTTAAAATATTTTGATTATACTATTTCATTATAATTTTGATAGCATTAAAATTTTGAGAAGCTAAAAGATTTTATTAAGTTTGACTTAAAAGGGTAGAATAAAGTTTAATTAGGAAGAGCTCTATTTAGTTGTAAATATTAGAGTAAAGGAGAAAGTTAATGCTTTTGTATGAAAGGAGAGTTATAAGAAGTGAAATTCTTATATATTCATACTGTCATACTGATATATTAAAAAAACTGAATTCTGATGATTTATCATTATACGTTACTTACAAAAAGGATTTCTAAACTAAGGATTAAAAATAGAAATAAGTGCAAAGATATTTCGATAATTTATTTTAAAATAGCTCTTAATCATTTTATTAAGCTATAATCAAGGTAGATTGCCTATAGTATATCACTCACAGTTATTCATTCTATATGATGATAAAATCATTTTGCTCAATTTTTTCTAAATGACCAGATGATCCATTTGATTGTGAAATTTTCTTTTATTTTTAATTTTAATGTTGACAATGAAATGACAATATTGGTGTCTTTTAAGCTATTTTATTTTATATTGTTCTACTCTCATAAATAAACCTTTTATCTGTTACACTTAATAAACCTAAAAAATATAATAACTATCCAGTTTCATAATATAGTCAACACTATTCTTTATATAGAATCACATTAAATATTCAGTGCTTAGCAAACATCTAAGAATGTGAAATAAAATCTAAATATGAAACTTTAATTTGCAACAATATCTAGAATAGTTAAGGCTGTAGTTAAACTTTTATAATAATAGCAAATCATTAATAATGCTTAATGGTAAGCTTTGATCATAAATAGGCGAAAGAAGAAGATAGTTTGATTATAAAACTTTAAAAGTTGTGATGAGGAAGAGCCAGTAAGATAGTAGATAAGAACTTATAAGGAAGATTTTTTTAGCTTATTATTATTCCTTAAAACTTCAAAACTAGAAACCCCTCGAAAGGATCTAGAATGCATGAGAAACTATAATAAAACGTAGTATTTTACCAAAGTAATAATAAAATAGATATATTTAAGCAATAGCACTTTCTTATTTAGATAGCATAACCTAATAAACGTATTAACTAGATAGAAGAATTCGATAGTTTAAAAAATAATAATAAATAAAGAGAAAAAATCTTTCTAGATTATCTTATCTAAACTAAATATAGTTAATAAATAAAAAATGATATACCATATAAGTATAGATATTACTATTATGGGTATTGTAATTAAAATAATATTAGAAATATAAGGATAAATAATAATGGGTATAAATGAAGATAGTTAATACTTTATTTATGTAAACAAATAAAGAGATACATAATTAAATACTCTTTAGTATGGAGATTATAACTTTTTAATCTCTATTAACTTATTTAAAATTTGAATGTATTTAAAAAAGAAAGTTCGTCGTTTTTTCAAACTTGTATTAAAAAAATAAAACTGGCTCAAATGAGTAATATAGTAATTAATTGAAAATAAAGGAATTAAAATTATTTTGGTATAAATAGTAATTAAAAATAAAATGTTTAAGAAAGATTGAAAAACTAATACTAGATTTATAAAAAATACTTCTAAGGAGTGTAGTAGCATCTTCAGTTCAGATATATATGAGGCTTCAGTTAAATCCTCTAATTTTAAAAGATTAAGAAAATATTTTGATAAAAGACTTAATATCTTTTATAGATTAAATTACTTACTTTCTTTATTTGTGCCAGTTAGCTCTGCAAGTTCATTAATAGATAGAGAATATTAAATATTTGAATTAATTGAAGAATAGAATAAAATAAGTTCCAGACGCTGATTTACAAAAGTTTTGATCTGTTATTCGTCATTGACAAGACATAGAATTATTTATTAAGAAATAGAGTAATCAATAAAACCACAAAGAAAGTAATATAAAAAAAATTTGGTAAATTCGTAATAAGTAAGAAAATTCATTTACTCAAGACTCTACAAAATTTAATCTTAAACAGGAAGAGTTTATTAAATCAAATTGAAAGGTTTTCTAGGAAAAGAAAATATCTCTTTAAAAGTTCGCTCCTCTAGTAGTGATTAGGATTTCGGTTTCCCTAGTAAAAAGCGGTTCAGATCTAAGTTTATGTTACGCCTATTGATTAAGTTTCTTCTTCCATAATTTTCCATTTCTTGTTGGGTAAAATGTAGTATGTTCTTTTTAAATTTGATTGCAGATAATCTTATTTTACTCATAGAGGTGTTATATGCAATTATATATTAATATTTCTCTTTGAAAGTATTTACTCTTCTTACATTCTTTCTATTTCCATTGGGATTGTTTTTTAATTATTTAAGGTTGTTATTATTCCATTTTTGTAAGACTGTTTCTAATTTCTTTATTTTTGTTTCTAGTCTTGGTTCACCCCTTCTTTATTTATAAAGTCTTTTTCGCTTTGTTGTTGTATTACTCATAGATCTTAATTTAGTTCTTGCATCTTAAAATCACATTATTTCTTGAAATTTTGCAGAGTGTATATATATTTGCGTCTTAGTATGATTTTCTATGTCATGTTTATGTTATTCCATCTCCTTTTCCATTTCTATGACAGTTCTAATTAATCGAAAAACAATTTTTTATATCTTGCTTTTAACCCATTTTAAGAACTTACTCTTCGGTTAGATCACTACAGTCATCGTTACTTGCAAATTTACTTATATAATCCCTTCTGCAGCTATTTTTCCTTTTTCGGAGATTTTTCAGTTTAAATCGTCAAGAATTGTTAATATTTTCATTTCTGTCTTTGAGGAATGGACGGAAGAGTTGCTTGATTAATTTCTTTTCTGTTCTTTTTCTCCTTTTTTAGTATTAATAAGAAGGTTAATCTTGACTAAACTAAGATTTGATCTAATGAAAATATGCTTTTGGTTTTCTATCCTCATTATATGAGGAGGTGAAGGTGCTGAACTACATCTTCTTTTAATTCAGCCATTTCATACTATATAAGAAGAGATTATAAAATAAAATTTAAGACGTGAAAATGCATCTAAAAATGAGGTAATTCAAACATTATTAAAATAAAGCAGCTGAGCATTTAAAGTTGAACTCATATATGCGATTACAAGTTTTTGAACTACTAGAAATAGTTTTCAAAGCATCATACTTAATGTTTAGGCTTATAATTAAAATAAATCTTTTAGAATACAAAATTTATAAATATAACGAGATAACTTTGCTTCTAAAGCAGTAAATACAAAAAAGGAAGGAGTAGAAGATATTTATTGCATTAATTAATTTATACTTTCTTAGCTTATAAAATTAAGATAATTTGCCTTTACTTATTCGAGTAAGAGATTATAGTATTGTTTTTTATTAAGTAAGGTAGATATGAATGATTATTTCGGCCTAAAGCAAAGTATAAACTAAGTAAGTTTCCAATCCCTGTGTTTGGTTATTATCTTAGAATATAAAAGTATTATACTTAGTATAAAATATAAGGATATTATATATGGATAGGGAATATCAAAATTAGCTAAAATCTAATTAAATATATAAATAGTGCAAAAAGTGGAGATTTTTGACTAAATCAAAAGAAATAGGAATACTTTTAATATGCGAAAGCAAACCAACGTACAGAAAGATAGATAGGAAATCTTTTAATCACTCAAATCAATATTTAAAATACTGAAAGAATGATCGGAATATAAAGTTCCTATTTTGGAATATAGTAAAGTGAAAGAAGGAATTAAATCGAATAAATACAATGCTGGACTTAAATAGCACAAAAGATTCATTGTAAGATAACTTTAGACTATATATAAAGACGAAGGATCTAGTTATACAATCTTCACAAACTAATAGCTAAAAACCAATCAAATCAGTTAGAAAAAATTAACTCATTAAATCATATCTAGTTATATATAGCAATATTGCTAATAGTAAAGATATGGAGTTTATTTAATTTAGGAAGAAAGCATTATGAAAAATTCCGAAGCTTGATAACTTAAAGAAATAAGGATATTAACTATTAATCCAAAAAAAATGAAAATAACATTGAACAATCTAATAATTATTTTAACTATAATATGAAAAAAATTGGCTTGATTCAATTATTAAAAAGAGTTAATGAAATAAATGTTTTCATATAAATTGTCTGAAACAGTTTGTTATGGCAAATATAGCCTTATATTTTAATTAAAAACACTCTATTGTTATCTCGATAGATTTTTAATTTTTCGCTTTAAAATTATTTCCTCACTTTGTTTAAAATTTTAACTTTAAAAGCATATTTATAAATGTGCTTATGATATCTTTTATATACTACACTCTTTTCTTATTCTTTCATTATCTTTAGTTTTTTGTCAAGATTCTTATATATATTTTGTTTAGATTTTAATTAGAAGAAACTATTTAGCAAAATCTTTAGTTTTAACTGAATAAAATCTCTATTTAGAGTTCAGAATAGAGAAACAAGGAATATTTAAGAAGTCTTATTTAATATAGCTGTTGAATGTTAATCATGCAATTTAGCTTTAAAAAGAAACAATTTTTATAAACTTACCTTCCTCTGTATTTTTGAAATTATGACTTATCTCATTATAGTTCTTTAAGTTAGTTATGAAATATTTTACATTTGTAGTTTATCTTGATTCAATATCTACTCTATAAATGCACCATATTTATGATATTAATTTTAACAGTTATCTTCTAACTTAATTTTAATATCACTGTCAATTCTAATTAATAAACCTTTCTATTCTCTCGAAGTATGTTAATTAATAATTTCCTACTAATATAAACTTTTTTCTTTCAGAGTGATTCCTAAAAGCTATATTCTGAATACTTAGCCAAATATTGATACTCACAAGCTCAAAATATTATTTACCTTTAATTTAAACAAATTTGTCAACTTCTAGTCTGCTATTCATGATCTGAGATTAAGTATATCCTATCTTCTAACTAATTCGTTTCTCTTATTTAATAGTTCAGCTCTTCAATACTATAAGAGCATTTATATTAAATTTTCATTAGACTTTAAATAGCTATAATAAACAAAATACATTATATAAATCCTTATAATTAAAAAAATGAAGCCCGGCTTTTTACCAAATAAAATTAGAAAGGTAAAAATTAATAAGAATCTGAAGAGAAAAAGTGGAAACAATCAAAACTGAGGAAGAGAATGTTCATATCTCCAAAGTAATAAGAAACTCCAGTTGACTAAGATCTTTCAGAAATTAATCTTAGTGAGGATCGAAATAGCATTGAATAACTAACAAAATTAGTAAAAATTTTGCTTAATAAGGTTAAAAAGCTTAAGGAAAAAAATTAAATATTGATAGAGAATCGTGAAAACGTAGAAGATAGATTAATTAAATAAGAAAGAGAAATGGATGCCTATTGAAATATTCAAACTGACTGCTCTTAGTAAATATAGTAAATGAAATTAGACTCATAATCATAATTAATTAAATAAACAAATCTTGCATAATAGCCAGAACTAATTGCGATATTGGGGCAAAATCAAATTTAAGAATAATTTTAAAACAATTAGCAAGGTTGTCAAATGGAAATTGAAAAAAGTCCAAAAATTTATCAGAATACAATGAAGAGTAGAAAGTGCTATTACTGCAAGAAAAAAGGACAGTAATACAAATAGTGTAGGAATTTCTATGTATTCAAGAATGAATTTAATTAGAGAGTTAAGAGACTGATAGAAAGAATTTATATTACTGAGAGAGGATCAATTTATCAAATTAAAGAGACAAGCGCCAAAAGAATAGTAGCAAGATAGATGGATGAAAGATGAAGAGAGAAGAGAAATACAAGATTTAAGACAAGAAAAAATAGAAATGAAGCAATAAACTTTTCTTTTTATTCACCAGACTATTCTAGTTGGAAAGAGGGAAATTAGTGAAAATCCAAGAAGACCTCTAAGCAATTTTATCTATTATTATTATTATATAAATCCTTTAATTATCTTAATTTTAAACAAAACTTGGTTAAAAAGCATGCAATAAAAAGGCAAAAAAAGCTATATAAAATTAATAAAAAGTTAAGTCTCATTAGCTTATTAGCCACATCATTGCTGAATAAAAAGATAAATTTCTCTAAATTTTTTTAAAAAGTCAGATTAAAATAAATTCTACCTAGTTCTGTGATAAAAAAAGGCAAAAGCATTAAGTAGTGTTACTTTTAACAGATTAACATGGATTAAAAATTCTAAATGATGGTAATAATAGAACTAATGTCTTACAGCTATTTAAAGGAAATATTCTAAATAATAAATAGAATCAGATTGTAAGTATTAAATATCTATTGAAGCTAAAGATAAATATTAGCAAAAGTAGATTTAAAGTTAAAGTAATAATTTTCTGTATAAAGCTCTGAATTTAGTAGAGAGATAAAGAAATTAGTTTTGCTTGATGTTTGAAGAGTATGAATCTGGATATTAATTAACTAATTTCCTAGTTTGATTAATATATCCAAATAGTCAAAAGTAGATACCAAAATCAACTTTATTTATAGTAGCTTCTTGTTAGTTCTAAATTTTAATAAGGTCCAAAAAGAAATTTCTTATCTCTGCATTTTCTTGTACATTGAAGCTATCATTTTACACTAAGTTCTACCTCATAGTCACTTAAAGTTATTCTCCAATTCTTGCTTAGATATTTACATAATTTATTTAGCTAAATGAAGTAAAAGAAGATAATTAAAGGTTAGATGTCGTTAATTTTGCACAAGAATATGGAATGAACTTACCTTCTTTAGGGATAAAAAACTAGTAGAAGAGTAATAATCTGAGATTTAAAAGCGATAAAGCATGCTTAAGAAGCCAAATGGCATTATATAAGATAAAGGATATTTAAAAGTAAGAAAGAGTATCATAAATATATGATTGCTAGATCTGTTATGAAGTTTGTATATACTTATCTAAATAAAAATGAATCTACAGTAAAGACCTAAAAGAGTTAAAATAAAACGACAAAAATGCAAATTGATATATTTTATTATTTATTCAAAGAAGCAAATAATCATCTTCTCTAAATTATCATCATTAATACGCTTCTAGTATACTAAGAAATAAATTTAAGCATTAATGAAATATAAGAAGTTCTCTAAATAAATCTACAGGAGTTTTCATAAAGTGTTATATATATTAACTCTTATTTTATATTGTAATAAATTTATATTCAACACATTGAGAATAATTATAGAATAATTAGTCTAATCCCAATCAATAAAGGCACTTTTTAATGGTAAGAACAATCATTATGTTGATATATTAAGTGGAAAGAAAAGTTAAATTCATAAATACTAACTTAGTGGTATGAAGATAGGAGAGAATAACTCTATGATATTTACACAATTTAATTGACATTACAAGGTACATAAATTACATTCTCCAGATATTTCCTTATCTTATGCTTTTCATTTACTTTAGTTTAATTTAACTATAACTATAATCTCTAAGTACTTAGAGTTATTGTTACTGGCTTTTTTTAGTATTTCTAGATTAGAGTTCTTGAGTACATCACAAAAAATAGACTAATAGAAACTTTATAGAAGGAGAATGTCGATAAATTTTTAAGGTAAAGATTTAATGAAATTAGATTATTAATACACTAAATAATAGGGATATTACTTTATAAGGATAGTTATCACAAAGCTAATAAATCTTTTTTATAATATCTTAAAGATAATTAATCTAGAGGCTCCCTAATCATAATTTAAGATACTTAGCTATTTAAATGAGATAAGGATACTTTTAAATACGACAAAAATGCTTTATAAAATAAACTGCCTTTAATAAAAAGAACAAAGCTTTTATGAGAATTACAGTAGATAAGCTGAATGTTGGTTAGTTATACTTAAAAAGGAAAATTACTTAAAGGAGATTTTTATACTTATATAGTAATGGAAGAAAACGGTATAGGAAATAAAAAGTTAAGGTATTAAATCCTTTATATATGACTTATAAAAACAAGTTGTAAGCATATACAAAATATTAGCTATATTTATTAGAAGTTTAATCATAGCTTAATCAACTCTAAATCTAGATTCGTATCCATAAGGAATTAAGTAAAACTAATTAAAAAAATGAAGAAGGATTTTTGGGTTGATAAATATTCAAGAGAACACGGAGTAATTGAGTAACACCGTATAATTGAAAAGTATAGTCAAGGTTTTACTAGTTTTGTAAATTTAAAAGTAGAGAATTAATTTTAATTACATTAATAAGCATGAAGTTAAAAGGCTATAATCTCAAGAGGTATATTAAATTAAATACTGGTATCCCAGTTAACAAAAATTATAAAAGACTCAGATGACTCAAAAGACATAGACGTAACTCTACAAGCAAGAAGATAGTTAGAATTAGCGTTTAGATGACATTTAAAATTCTTTAATATTTAAAAGTTTCAAGACCTTTAATAAATAAAAAGTTGCAAATATAGCTAGAAAGTCTGAGAAATAGCGTAAATTCAACAAATGTACTTTTTAGAAGAGATAATTTTGCACTTACAGGCATTAATTTACGGAAAAATCAATAGAGAAACTCTGTCGCATTAATCAATTAACTATTACATCATCTATACAAAGCAGAAAGAGTTATTAAATTATCTGTTCTGCATATAAAATACATATTATATATTAAAAAATGGATAGCTTCAAGAAGGGTTTTTATACCATCTCCTTAGATTAGAAGAGAAAATATAAGCATTTTCTTCTACCACATCTTCACTTTTATTATTCCAACCTTCTTTATTACGAATGGAAACCAAATTCATATCACGAGCGCTCAGACTATACAGAACCGAATTCACTGATCGAACAAACATGAAATAATAATACGCTCAACGGGAAAATGATATCAATATATCTATGATTGAACAGATTTCATTAAAAGGAGGATATAAAATAAGAAAGGAATGAAGTAGTTAAAAAGTAACCAACCTAAGCAATAATTTTACACAAATATTAACAACTTATTTCAGCAACGTCCCTGAAGACTAAATGGTAAAAGTCTTCTAAAATGCCTATTATCAGATATGGTGGACACAATTTATTTTAACCACTATCTAGAAAGATCTGATTTAGTAGAAAAAAGACCATAGACTAAGAAGTGATACAAATATTTAGGAATCAAATACGGAGCGAAGACGGACAAGCAGTAGTCAAATTAATTGTTAAATAAAACGGAATAGAATATTTGGTCTTCAACAACGAAGAAAGATACTAGCAATTCACTTAAATCAGGAAATGAACATTCAGATACTTTAGAATTCCTATATAAGCAAGAAACTAATTTGAATGCTTTAACATTCATAACTACCCAATATATTTCATAAAAAACGAATATTCAAACATGAAGGAGATAATAAAATAATGAGGTAATTTGGAAAACCTATAGGAGAGGTATAGTATGCATACTTAAACACTACAGTGCTAACAGATAGCAGTGTAATGTACCTATATTTAAAGAATTTAGACGAAGCAAAGAGGATTTCTGAAGTAATAGACCAGAACAAAAACAAAATGAGAATGAGAATGCAAGCCCAGTAAATTTTATCTGCTGTCTATCCAAATTAAAAGGGTACACAGACCAACAATGCATAAGGGTGGAAGCAGCAAAATGGAAAAACTAAATAAAAGAGAATTAGAGATGCTTGAAGGAAAAGTTAAATTAACAATAAATAAACCAGATTTAAATCTTTATTATTAGAAACAGGTAAAAAAATGGTTGAAGGTTTCAAGTCAGGCTTCTATACCACCTCTTCCTAAGCCAAAAAGGAAGGGAGGCAGCAAGAAACCAATTTTTAAAAATCTTAACAATCTTCTCTATCACAACCTTAGCCAACACTGAACTAACAACTTGGAATCTAACAAAACGAACGAAAGCCAACCTTGAAGAATATACACACGGAAACTCCAACCTCAAGCGAGAAGTCGAGGAAACAGATGAAGTTTGTTCTCCACCAGGAGGTATCAGAGTTCAACCCTTCTGACCAGATGAGCATGGAGTAGCTCATCAAAGTGGTACTGAACCTCCAGGAAGAGGTCAAGAGAATGAAGAAGGACAACGATATGCTGATGGTAAAGCTAAACCTAGCAGAAGGAATTAAGTCAAGACTTATGACCTAGGAAAGAGATCTTAACGCCTTTTGGAATATCTCGCAAAATCAGACTAACGAATCCTAAAATTAGCTTTAGAAACAGACTGAACTGGATAACAGACTCGGAAAAGTAGAAGAGAAATTGTAAACTTTTAAGAAAGAGTAAAGCGAAATTGGAGCTATACAAATGGAAATTGAAGCCTAGAAAGACTAAACAAATCAAGGAAAATAATTCAAAATAAAAAAGAAATGTTTCTGCTGTGGAAGCGTATGACATTTTTATCGGAAGTGTTAGAAATTCTAATAGAAATAAAGAAACTATTGGATAAAAGAACAACAAAAGAACAAAAAAGAAGAAGCAAGAATGAAAAGAATGTATTGCAACCCGGATGGTTCAATATACAAGATTAAGATGGAACCATAACAAGTAAAAGGAAGAAAACCTGGAGAAACCAGAGTTCCCAATCTCGCTAAAATTGGACGTCCCAAACATTTATATTTAACAGCAGAGAGCATGAACTGCTGTCCTCCTGACGGGGTTGGAAATCTCTAAAACGGAAAACTTAAAATTAATATTATTATTATTATAAACCAGATTTAAATGCAAATCAAATAAATAAGAGGATAATCAAAGAAGGAGAATAATCGATTACAGAGGAAGTAAAGGAAGAAGAGAAGGAAATTAAAAGAGGAGAATAAAAAGAATAATTAAAAAAATTAAACAATCAAATAATAAAAAGTTTTTTATGCTAAAAGAATAAATAAGAATTATTTTTCAGCAAAATGGAAATAAATATATGTAAGGTAAATAAATAGAAAATTTTTCAAAGAACTAAATTAAATAGAAAACAATCAACTAAATAATAAGATATATTATAAAAAAAATCAGAGAAAATGATTTGACAAGTTATGGTAAAAGCGCTAGTCGCTAACAGAAGAAATAAGAAACAGACAAAATAGCATAATGGAGTTTGTAAGGAAAAGCGTAAATTTAGAAAAAAGTTAAAAAATAGAACAAACTCAAGAAGAAAAAGAATAAAATGCAAGATAAAAATGAGAAGTAAGAAGCAAACTGAAGCAAATTTTAATTAGAATTTACTATGCTAAGAAAACTAAAAGCAAAAATGAATAATTACCCAACAATAACTAATAGGAAGGGCGGGGGAAGAAGCATAGAATAGATAAAAAGAAGAAAAAGTGGAAAAAGATAAAAAATGAGAACGAACTGATAATGAAAAGAATATGGAAGCATAGAATGATAGATAAGAAGAAGGGAAGGTTGAGAGGGAAGATGAATAAAATGAAGAAAGTGTTGAAGAGGAAGCAGAGAGGATGAGTAAAAAAGAAGAATAAGAATAAATCATAAAAATAACAGCAAATGTTAGGAGATTTAGAAGGGCAAAAGAGGCACTTGTCAAATTAATGACTCTAAAAATTATCCACATTATGGCAATATAAGAGATTTAGATTGAAGACTAAAAAGATATGTGTGATATAGCAAGATATAAAAGCTTTATAAATGTGGGGTCAAAAAAGAGAAAGAAGTGCATTCTATACTAAAAACGATATATGTATTGTGATCAGAGAAATATAGAATGAAGGGAACCAAATGGCGCTTTTTGGAGGAGCGAGGGTGATATATATTGAAATAATAGAAAACTGGGAATAATAGATATATACGCACCTGTTGCAAATGACTATGAATAACATAAGCCATTATATAATTTAGCAGATAAATTTAAACTATAAGTTATAGAAAAAGGACTTAATGTAATGATGATAGGAGATTGAAATGAACACATAAAGAAATGATTACCAAAGAAAACAAACTCAGCTGGAAAGAGAATGTTGCAGTTC
Source organism: Loxodes magnus (assembly GCA_946699065.1). Lineage (NCBI taxonomy): Eukaryota > Ciliophora > Karyorelictea > Loxodida > Loxodidae > Loxodes > Loxodes magnus. Next base: position 284,794 of record CAMPDV010000152.1, read on the forward strand.
ATGGAACAGAATAATTTAATATGCTTAGACCCAATTGAAATAGGTATTTTTGCTCAATAAAACAATAAATATAAAATAGATTAATTTTTAATTAAAGAGATAACGAGAGAAAAGGTGATAAAAAGTGATTTTTATTACTCATACGTAATAGGGGACCATAGACCCGATATTATATAGGTAAAGATTGTTAAAGAAGTTAGAAAACCATAAAAGATAGCAAAAACAAATTACCTAAAATTAAAGAAAAAAGAGATCTAAGAAATATTTGAAAGATTTATACAAGAAAATGTTTAGAAGAAGAAATTAATAGCCTAAACGGTACATAGACTTATAAATGATGAAAGAAAAAGATATTAGAAGGAGTTTAAAAGGTATATGGAATAGTTAAAACATAAAATTTTAAAATATATAAATATTCAGAAACTACAAAATAGTGAAATAAAATTTTCTGAAAATGCAGCGAACAATTAAAATTAAGGGTAAAGAACAACGAAGAAATAATTGAAAACCAATAAAACGAGAAATATAGAGAATATCAAAGGGCAAGAAAGAATACATTTAATCAAGAAAAAAAGATAAAAGAAACTAACTTAACTTATTTTTGGACAATGTAAATAAAAAAAATCTGACAGAAATGTGGAAAAAACTAAAAAACTTGCTTAATAGAAAAAATAATTAATGAGCTTTCTTATCAAAAGAAAATGTTAAAACTTTCAGGTATGAATGATAGTAGTTATATGAAGATGGTGATAATACGTTACTAACTAAATTCCTGAGCAAGAGACAAATAGTGGTAAACGAATATGAAATTTGAAAAAAAATTAAATAATTGGTGAACATGAAAAGCAGCAGGAACTGATGAATATAAGTAGGAACAATTTTAGCAGCCGGGAAAAAATTTATATAAGCAACTTGCAAAATGATAGCTAAGATGGATTAAGAGGGAGTAATATCTTAGCAGATGAAATAATAATACATAATATTAATATCAAAAAAGGAGAATAGATGAACCTGATGAAGTATATAAAATCTCTTTTTTAATCATTCTTTAAAAATTGTAGACGCATAAATTTTCTAACCATTGTAAGGATATCTACGTAATGATGAAAGCGAATATTAAAACAGTTTCTAAAAAGGTAAATAATGCGTACTATAAATCTTCAATCTAAGAACAGTATAGGAATGATCAAGGCGGAAAATAAAAGATATTTTAGTGATATTTATTGATATTAAAAAAGTTTATAACTCGGTGCAAAGATAAGATATAGGATAAATCATAAAAGATATAAAGTACAAGAATAGATGATTAAACTTCTACTGTGAAGGAGAAATTAAACTGAAAATCAATGATTAAATAGCTAAATCATTCGCGACAAATAAAGAGCTAAAATAGGGAAGCATAACGTCGCTGAGACTATTTAACTTAATAATAGCAAGATTTCTCCATAGCTTGGAAGATTAAAAGCTAAGAATTACGATAGACTATAAAAATAAAGAGTGATGAACATAAGAAATATATGCAGGATGTTTTGCATACGCAAATGACCTAGCTTTAATAAGTGAATGGGAATAATTAGAGGAAATAATCGAAAATTTAAATTCATGATCAAAAAAGTACGAATTGGAAATAGTAGATAAAGCAAAATGAATGATAAGAAAAGCAGCAGAAAATAGTAACTGAGAAAATATTGGAAATACCGTCTAAGTGAGAAATTTAAGGATAGAAAGAGCAACTAACTTTTAATAACTAGGTCATATAATAGGAGAGAACATCAGTTTTGAGAAACACATGGAGACTAGACTAGAAGCAGTATAAAAGATGTAAATATGAATACTGGGAAATATAGCAATTAATAAGGGATTAACACCATATAATGCAGGAATAAAGATAAAACTTTTGTAAGATCAGTTTTCAGTTATGGGACAGAAGTGATTCCATATTGAGAATAATTTGTAGGAAAATAAGTGATAGAGTAATAGAAATAATATAGAGATGATTTTTACGAACAATCTTAGATGCCCCTTTTTAAGTGCGAAATGAGATGTTAGAACATGAACTGTAGTTTATGAAATTTAAACATTACCTATGAAAGAAAACGTTGAAATTAAGAAGCAAATTAATAGGTAACTAAAGAAAACAGTAGACTGATTAATATTCGACCTAAGTAAAGAAGATAATTTTATATTTGAATAATATTGCACGGCAATAAAATTATAATTAAGAATTGAGGCAAAAATATATTTATAAATGATGATAATAACAATTAAAAAGGGAAGAAAGCGTGCAATATGAGAATATAGAGTATGCGTTGAAGATAGAGAAAGAATGAAGTAAATGATAACAACATTACACTATAAAAATCACGATTTGATGAATATATAGTAGGTCCATCTACCTGAGATACAATAAAAATAGAAAAGAAGAAATATGCTAATATTTAGAATAAGAATGATATGTAATTGGAGCTAGGATTGCTTAAAAGAAGACATCTAGTTACGACAAATCAATGATCTTTTTGTATTGATGTAAGAGAAAATGAAATGCATATCATAGAAAAATGTTCAAAATACAAAGAAGGAAGATAAATATGTATTTGAAATCTAAGAGCAATAGGAGTAGAGAGATAAGGAATGGAACTATTTGATATAATATGAGGTAGGCCAAATTTGAGAAATTCATTAGAACCTAAGAAGAGTAAAAAAGATCTAAAGTTGATTTGATAAAAAAGGATTATATAAAGATATACTATTAAAAGAGGAAAAAAAGGTACATAGAAAAGAAAATTGAATGAAAAAAAGAAATAGTAAAAAATTATAGAGCAGGAAAACATAATTTTTATGAGCTTATAAAAATTTGATTGATAAGAAAAGAATTAAAAACGAAAATTATCAAGATATGTAATAAAAAATAAAGAAAGCTTGCAATAAAGATCTAATAAAACGTAGATAGATAGGAGACAGAAGAATATGAGATAATGTAGAAGAAAATGATGAAGATATTTAACTAATAAATGATTAATTTTTATTAGTGAAGGCTTATTGAAGAAACGTACATATTAAAATACGGAAAGAACTGCCCACCAACGAGGTGCAACGCATTCTATAATCAAATTTATTTATTTATTTATACAAATTAAATCCTAATTGATTATTTTTCTACATATAGCATATTATTATATCATAAAAGAGAAATGAAATTAAAGAAACTTGAGAACTCTCTTACATAACTTCATTGCTGAAAATAAATCTGTGAGTTATTTATCTATTAATGCAAAAAGAATAGTTCAGATTTTTATAAAAGATTCAAATGCTAGAATCAATCTCAAAGAAATTTAAATCTCCTAAAATGTTTTAAAAAGTCTTCCTTTCTCAATAATATCAAATATTTACTCTATATCAAAAAGATAGTCAAGTATCTTTTCTTATTCTTTCCTTTCAGTTAATAAATTCAAATTATTAGCCGTATACTAAGATTTAATCACCTTTAATCTCTTTTGTCTAAATTCCATTTCTAATAAATGCATGAGATTAATCTTTTGCATAATTTTATAAATCTTATAAACTAAAGTCTTTTCAATCGTTTTCAGTACAGTATTAGCTAGTGAAATTGGCTTTCAACTATTTATTATGTTTTAGTAATAATATGGATATCTTAGACTTATAGATAAAAGGTATATTTAAGGAGAGTAAAGAAAACGTAAATAACTCTACATAATATTGATATTCCATCATCAATATTTAAGAAATTAAAAGTGATAAAAGAAAATATTTCACATGCAAATGATTATCTACTTACTTAGAAGAAATTGAGGGAATATATAAATATCATAAAGACTAATAAATGAAATGATAGTAGGAAGTAACTTGATTTATTCTAATTAAAATAACTAAGAGTCATATTATATAAGTTATTGCTATATCTTTAATTAATTCTTCTACTTAGTATGTTTAATTTTAAATAATTGTCATGCATAATGTAATAAAATAAAAAACTGAGTTCAGTTTAAGTTTGCTAGCCAGAGTGAAATACTCTTCTTTCATTCCAAAAAAACTTGCTCCTTTCTATAACTCAACAATTGACAACTAAACTTAAACTCTTTCTCCTTTATCTTTACTCTATCATTTCAAATCAAACATGATTCACACTCTTAACTTCATAAAATAAGCCTAAAATATAAAAAGTGTATAATTGAAATAATTGAAAGTTTTCCTTATAGCTATATTTAAAGTAATGATTTAAACAGTAATTTAATTATAATTATAATGATTAAAATCTAATAAATAAATCAGAATTAAAATGAAATATTCCTAGAGCTAAGAAATCTTCTAGTTATTTTAAACCTAGGAAAATACCTAAAAAATCAAAATTATAATTGATAAAGGCATTAAAAGGTATTAATAGCAGGAAATCGATGTTTAAGATATTTAGTTTTTAGGAAAAGGCGGATTTGGAGATGTTTTCTTGAGCAATTTAACTGACAAGTAAACTTCTTAGTCTTCTTAAGTAGCAATTAAAAGGTTTTATACATATAAAGGAAATAAGCCAAATGAATTTATAAGGAACTTAATAAATGAAATAGATTTGCTTAGTAATGTCAGAAATCATAAGAATATAGTAAATCTTCTAGGGATTATCATTGAAATGGAATAAATAGCTCTTATTCTAGAATACTGTCCTGGGGATTTCTGCAAGACTATAAGTGCTATACCACGCCCTCTTACAGAAGAAAATATGATAATTGTTCTGAAGCACTTGAAATAGATAACAGAAGGACTTCATTTTCTTCATGCTTGTTTAATTCTGCATAGAGATATGAAACCTCAAAATATTCTTATAGGTTAGAATGGAACAACTAAGCTAACAGATTTTGGAATATCCCGCCAGATGAGATACAGCATTTATTCTAACTAACTGCAGTGAATGTAAACTGAGAAATTAGGAACAGTAAATTTCTTATCTCCTGAAGTATTAGCAAACATACCATTAACAGAGAAGAGTGATGTATGATCGTTAGGAGGAGTAATTTACTGAGCTTTGACTGGTTAAGAGCCATATTATTAAATCTAAGCTCCAATTTAAGTATAAGAGGAGATATCAAAAGGAAACTTACCTTAGAGATTTTAAAATTTACCTGGTGATTTAAATTAAATAATTGAAATGTGCTATCAAAGGAAACTATCTGAAAGAGCAACTACAGAATAAATAATAAACGCACTAGACAAGGCTATAGAAAGTAGAATTAAATAATAAGGTGGAAAGCTAAAGTTATAATAAATGAAAGGTTCGATAGAATACTATTAAAATTTGTACTTATATGAGAGGAATGAACGCTAATAGAATGAAGATAGGTTAAAAGATTAATTGCTTGAAAAAGAAAGAGAATTACTAGTTTAGAATAACATAAATGAGTAAAATAACAAACAGATAATAAGTGAAACTAGATTAAGATAAAGCTGTGAAGAATAGCTCTAAGCACAAGCTAGTGAAATAAATACTTTATAGCAAAAAATACAGAAACTACAAGAGCAGTTTAACCAGAATATTTCAGTTAATAGAGTAAGTTTGGAGTAATAAGTACAACCTAGTCAGCAAATATTGGGGTAGGAAGAAAATCAAGCTGTCTGAGCTTAGAACTATTAAATCTCAAAGACTCCAAATTAACCTTAGAACTAAAATTAAGATTACTCTGATTAAACACAATCCATTTAATCTCAGATATCTAATAGATTATAAGCTTAAGATAATGAGGAAATGAAGCAGAAATGAAAGGATTAGAGTCAATAGAATTAACTCCTTAGTGCAATAAGCAATCTAAATAATTAGCAATAATAAATATAAGAAAGAGATTAGAAAAATAACTAAGAGGAAATCAATCAAATCAATAATATTCAATAAAATATGCTTAATAAATAAAACTAAAAGCAGGAAGAGGAAAATAACCTTTAAGAGTAAAATTATAAATAGATGTAATTTAAAAATAATTCAAAAGAAATTTATAATGTCCAAGTATATCCTAATAACGGAATCGGGTAGTAAGTTAACGCTTATTAATGAAATACTAACTAGAATTAAGATTAACTTAAACTAATAAATAATAACGAATAGTATTAACATGAATAACCAAATAAATAAACTTAGATATTCTCATAAGAATAGAGTTATAATTATAAATTTCTGAATTGCAAGTAAAATCAGCAAAAGCACTTCAAAAATGACTAATTGGGTCCATAGAGATAATAAATAGGGCAAAGCAGCGAGATAAACTCTTGACTCTACTAAAAAATATCTGTTTATAGTGGAGAAAACCAGTAAAATATAAATGAAGTTTAATCTCCTAAAATTATTAGATAAAACGAAAAAGACTAAGAGAATTAAGTAAAGGAAAGGTAAAGTATAATGTTCAAGTAGAATGCTTAAGCACTCTATTAAAATAAGGAGATAGAAATAGCAAGTTAATAAAATTCAAATTAAATACAATTTATCAAGGATTAAGTATAATAGCAAATATAAGGGATAAAAGATTCCATATGAAAAAGCAATTCTAGACATGAGATCATCAAGTAAATGATTAATCTATAATAGATTGACAAAGATTTCACATACTACATATAGTTTGCTCTAATGATAAAATTTTAATCTGCTGTTGTTTTGCAGAGATAAATATATCAAACAAATTTGCTAATAAGAGGATTAAAAAATAGCCTTATAATAGAAAAAGAAACAAAAGAAGAGCTTTAAAGATGAATTTAAGGTGCTTTAAAGTACTTTATAGAAAATATTCAATTTGGAAGAAAATAACTTAAGGAAGTTAACTTTTTTAACATTCCCAAGTGAAAGAGCTATAACATATGAGAACTTGATTAAATTTTTCTAAAAGAATCAATTAATATACTTTTGCAAATAATGCATAAAATTTAAAGTTATGAAAAGTTAGGTAGCAAATAGAATGAATTGGGAAATCTTCATATTAGCATGAAAATAATTTTATAAGAAATATTTAATGAGTCCATTAAAGAGGAAACGAAGAAAGACCTGTAAAGAATAGCCAATATATTGATAGATAAAATAAGACGGAAAAGGTACATGAACTGATATACTCTTACAAGTGATATTAATTTTTTATTTAGTATATAAACTAAATATATTTCATTAAAGCTAAAATGAATAAAATGTAAAATTTCAATCTAAGTTATTTGGACGAAATTATTAAAAGGATAATAATTTATCTTCTGAGAAAATTTCCTTTATTAGCATAAACTTTATAATATAAAATTTTACCCTTTTAGAAATTTTTTTTCTTAAAAAAAGTTTCAACACTTTGCTTTTTAAATATTTTAGCTTTTTCATTAAATTTTAAAGAGAAGACTTGTTGTGATTTAATCTAATGCTTATATATAGTAATTTTTGAATTTAAATTTAAAAATTCTAAGAATAAAATATGTAACTATTATTTTATTTTTCTTTCATTTAATTCTTAATATTCTTTATTATCTCATTGTTGATAGAAATCAAACTTTTATATTTTTAACTAATTAGAGAATAATTTATCTCCTTTGAACTCTAATTTTAGTTTTATATGTTTTATTTAATTAAAGTAAATGAATATATTATTATCAATTAAATAAGCAGAAAAAGCTTAAAGATCTTTTTCTTTTTTTATTCCAAACTTCTTCTATCTTGCTTAGCTCCCTCTTTTGTCGACTGAGATTTTTTCTTTCAGAATTTCTAGTAATACCCTAAGCACCTTAATCATTTTTTATACCTACTTTTTCAATATTTTTGCTATTTTAATCTTCTTCTTTAATTACTTTTATTAAGGTTTGACAATAAACTATTTGCTTCTATATAAATTAATGTATCAACATCCTTAAACTAGTAGAACTTTAATACTCCAAGATATTTTTCTAGATCTCTTTAACTAGATTCTCTGCTTTTTTCTTATATTTATTGTACATAACTTTTGCCCCTTTATAAGCTAAATCATTTCACTTAGATATACAATCAATCGGTTAATATTACTTGCTAGTTTTAGATTCACTAGTATGTTCTATTTATTACATTAAATAAATTAAGGGATTAAAATATAAGGATTTGAGGAGAATATTTTAAAATAAATTAATTTTGCTGCTATATTTAATAGAAACATTCTGCTATTTTCTTCTTCTTAAGCATTTCTCTTTTGTTCCTTTTCATTTTATAAGTTGCTCTATTCAAATTTTTAAAACTCGATTTGCCTATTTATTTATAAGGGTTAAATTAATTAATTTTAACTATAAGGGTTAGGGTCATCTTTAATTAGAGGAAATGTTTCCTCAAATTAAAGACAATAAAAGTTTCTATATTCAATACTCATCTGTACATGTCTTCATCTGAATCAATTTCAAACTGAGATAATTCTTCTTTCTCTTCAATAAGCTCATAGAATTGTTCTTCCATCTTCTTGTAATTTTTCTCCAGTTTCTTTAAACAAATTCTAAGGTCATTGTTGTCCTTTTAAAGCTATTAATTCTGTTACTATTAATTACCAAGATCCTGTTTGATTAGTGTCACACTTTAATCATCTAATATCAGCTTCTTTCTGTAAATACCTCCAAAGTAGTTACAATATAGCCTCCTCGATGTTCCAAATTATTTACGGTGCTGCTCAAGCACTCTTCTTCACTTCGAACATTACCTCAAAAATGTATAGCCTTTTGACAACAATAGCAACGTTTTATTAAGGGCTTGAATTAAAATTTTTATTCTGTTTATATTTTTTCAATTTCCATCTTTTCTGATTGAAGTTAGTTTTTTTTAATTGGTAATAGAATTTCTTCTTTAATTTTCTATTGATTTGCTTCTAGGTTTTTTTCTAATAAGTCAAATTAGGAAGTTAAGGTTTCAATTTAAAACTAAACTTTACTTACCAAGTCTTGATCTTCCTTTTTTCTATCTTAAAAAAGAAGCCGAAGATTCAAGCTTTCCGCCTTCAGGATCTATATTTCGGTATTCATTTTCTCAATTAATGAATAAAGCTAAATAATGCCTTGCTCGTGGGGTTTCTCAAGCTTTTTCAGTTTGCTAGGAAATTCCGTATTTCCCAATCCTTAATAGGAGTAGATTTAACTTTTTTGAATTCTTTGTTCTTGTTAGTTAACTGAGACTTAAGATTTATCTTTAAGGTTAGAATTCAAGGTTTAGATTCCCGGGTTTTTTTCCATTTTTTTTATAAGGGTTAAATTTAGATCGTTTGGACAAGGAGGTTATTAATATAATTATGGAATAGCATTAGCTGTTTTGTTTAAGATTGTCAAAACTTCTATAAGAGTAGTAATTACTATCTAGAGAAATCTAAGATAGTTTTAGCTTTAGATAAATTTAGATCTATTGAGTAAAATAGATTAATCTTGAAACATCTAATTAAATTGAAGATGCTTGCTTGTCTTTTTATTATGTTATACTTTCTAGAAGTTTGTGAAGATGTTTAAAATGAAACCAAGAATGGGGGATTTATAGTATTTCTTTACTATTACATTTTTCTCTATGATTCTTCCTCTTTTAATTATTCTAATGCTTTACTTTGAATAAAGCTTGAAAAACCCACTTAAAGATTATCGATCTTCTAATACTCGCAGGTCTTATTTTTGCATTAGATAATTAAAATTTTTTTCTAACCTGGGAAAAATATAAATAAGTAAAGCGCAGGATCTAGACTTACGAAAAGTGAATAAATGAAAGCCAAGATATTTACTTATAAATTCGTAGTAGGAGAACCCCAATGAAAGTGAGGATTCTTCCTCATCATACGAAGGTAAACGTCTTGTAGGAGAAAAAGAAATAAACGAATCTCATTAAGTTAGAAATTTATTACTAAAAATAGCTAAGTAAGACAGACAATCTTTAATCTTTCAGAGCAAATAAGGTCCATTGTAACTTGGTAGAAGTACTTATCGAAGAGCTCAATCAACTAAAAACTTTACTTATCATAAATAACACATCACAAGAGAATAAATATGATTACAGTCTTAATAACCAATTAGTTATGTAGTATCAATACAGATAGAAAATAATGAATACTAGTAGCTACTTCCTCAAATCTAATAACTATATATTGCCTCAACTTAAGAGACAAAAATAAAAGAATTTCTGAAAGATTAGAAAAAATAGAAAGAACTCTTATCAAGAGAAAAAGACAAGTAGCCAGAAAAGATGCTGATATTGTAAATCAACATAGCACTTAATAAGAAGCTGCAAAGACTTTAAAAACTTTCAAGTAAGGGAAGAAAAAATATGTTAAGACAGATCTCAGGATTTTGAAAAGCAAGAGAAGGAATTTATAAGAGGAAAATATTTAAATATAAAGATTAAGAGAGAGAAAGTTGGTTAACCTTCCTAACAAAAAAGGTCGAGAAACCCTGCCACGTAAAACTTAAAGGGCCGCCCCAATCAGGTTGAAATCCCCGAAGAAAGTAAACACTTATATTGACAATTAGTATGTATTATTATTATTAGATATATTTTATTCGTTCTATTCTTGAAATTCTTTGATGAAATTTTCACTTTATGTATCTATTCCTTGTCATTAAACTTCAGCTTTCATGTCTGAGTTTAACTTTAAACTTAAATTCCCCTTTGATTATTAGGATTAGCCTTATTTTCATTTTGTACTTAGTTTATTCAGCTGCACTGCTAGGACTTAACTATTTATTTTCTAGAGCTATATTATATCTTTTTCTGTAATATCTATTCTTCTTTACTTTTAGCAGATATTAAAACGCACTATATTATCTCTTAATTATTAATATTTTTCTGAATCTCTTTGAAGAAAAATTTTATTAAATCGTAAAAGGGTTTTGAGGAATTAGAATCGAGAGGTACTTTCCTAAGTTGAGCATTTCTTTGATTATTTTCTGTGTTTTTAACTTGAGGTTTAATTTTGCTTCTATGCTTTATTCTCTCATTTTTGTTTTCTGATGAACAATAATAATTCTCAAACTGCAAAGTTAAATGCCCTTTTTAGCTTGAAAAAGTTTCAACTAATTGAACTCGATTTTTTTCTTATTTTTCCAAATGATTCTTATTAATTCTGCTTGCTCTATGGAATCTATTTTTTAAAACTTTGTCTTTATTTTCTCAAACTATCGTAAACTTTTTTCAAACAAAATTTTTAATTTATCCGAGTAGTCAGATTGCTTTTATGGTTTTTCTACTGCCATTTTTAAGTTTTCCCTATTGATTGAAAGTTTATCTGGCTATCTGCGAACTTCATACTATTTAGCTTATATTTTATTCTAATTGCTTAGACTATTTTAGCACAGTTAATACTGTTTATTTTTAAACCTTGGTCTTAGTATCTCTCCTCTTTATTTTTTAAAACTTAATATCTAGCATCATATTGTTGCTAAATACTGTCTAAGTGATATACTTGCTTTTACTTAGGGTTATTGTTTTGAATTGGTACTTTGAAAACGCATAATATCTTTAAAACTACTAAGAACAATAGAATTATCTGATATATCTAAGGTTCGTTTTTCTAGAAGTTAGGAGCTTTGATCCTTAATCAACTATTTTAGTCTCAAATCTTTCCTTTTATTATTTAATCAAAATACAAGATTATAGACTTTATTCAATGAGATTTTTAAAATGCTGACTATAAGCATAGTTCACGCTCTCATCCTATATCTATTAAGATAGTTTAATAATTCCAAGTTGTTTTAGCTTATCAGTTTTTATCTAATTAGGATTTTAAATGTTTTAACCAATGAAGCTTTCGTATTTATAATTAAAGAGCTTTATAAGGAAGATGCATTTACTGAGTTTTGATATTGGAAGTATTTAATTGGTTAGTAGGCTTGTAATTATTTTTAGCTTGTATTTGACCTGCATTATCGTAACTTAATTTTGATAACGTATAATTGGTATGTCTTCATATGTTCTATTTACTGCTAATTAGATTGGATAGCAAAACTTCGCTTTTTGTAATTTCACTAGTTTTTCTATTTTTGATGCTTAACTTTTTTATGATTTCGTAGAAAATTAATTGATTTATTCAAGCTTTATCTTGTCTTTTAGTCTTGCTTTTAGATTTTTATGATATAATACTTTTGACAGGTGAGAATGCTAATAATGAAGCTAATATTTTACTGACTCTTCTTTAAAGTACATTATTCGTAACTTTTGCTCAATTCAATCTATTTTCCAAACTTTTTAGATATATTTGCAACTAATTATTTATTAAATAACTTAAAGCTTTTAACTATTAAACAGTTAGAAATGCCCTCTAAATACTAATTCTAACCATCTTCTTGCTTGTGAAGCGAATTTAATTTCCACTCGGTGACAATAGATGGTTTTATACGCTGAGTCCTTAAAAAGTATAATTATCTAATAACAATATAAAGCACTAATATAAGAAAGCTAAAGGATTCTTTATGGAATCTCTTCTAGTTGTCTTTCTTTATATCTATTAAACTGTCTAAATTTAAATAAAGGAATTATCTAAAATTATATAACGAAATATCAATTATCGTTATAATGCTTTTTCTATAAATTCTAATTGCTTCTTTAATCTTGCTTTCTGGTAAAGAATCTAGTTGCTTATTATAAGAATTTATCCTCATAGTTTTGAATTATTTTATCTCTCTATTTCATTTTTTATCATTAGTGATTCTCTTCTTTTCTTCCTTTTAATGCTACTAGTAAACATTTCCAAAAGATGCGATAAAAAAAGTTTATTCAATCAATAATTCTAGTTTATCTTCTCTAAGATAAAACCAATATAGCAAGGTAAGAATAAGAAAAGAAATAAAAGCAGCTAAAATAGTTATTAAAGCAAGTATACAAAGAAAATTATATTAATTTAGAAAATTAAACTAAATAACTATATAAATTTAACTGGAAAACCATACAAGTTAAGATAGTCTAATAGATATAGAGTTAAGCACAAAAAACTAAAAAATAGTAAAAATCACATAAAATATATTATCAATATGAATATAATTGGAACTTATTCCTCAGTTCCTAAATAAAATACCTATTTTCTATTTATTAAATACTTTAGGTGAAAAAGCTAAAGCTAAAATAATTTAGCAAATTACTAAATACATTAAATAATTGCAAGATGTTAGAATCCCTGATAATTTTAAAAGCATATATATACTTCTAAATTTAATGAACCTATAACTCTAAAATATCTACACTAATTGTATAAGCAGTTTCCAGTTTAAAATACTCTTAAGTTACTATGTAAATAAATTATTTTATAGTTTTAATTTATAATCTTCTCATGTGAAGAATCTATTATAATAAGAAATTTTTTAAGCATTTTTACTTTTAATTTACTTTTACTGAGCCATAATTTTAATACTTCGCTAACACTTCTAAAATTATTTTTTATCCACATGATTCAATTTTATTAGGTATTAAACTTTAATATCACATAATAGCTTCCATTGTCATAAATTCGTTCGTTTAGTTTATTTATATAAAGAATTTTCTTAATCTAGATGTATCAATGTCTTCTATTTCCTATAGCTTTAATCCTATAAGAATGCTTAGCAAAATTATTGCTAAGAATCTAAACTATTGTATTTAGCTTTAAACTCTTAACTTTTAAATTAATCTTCTTTATACTTAGTTTTAGAGTATTTTTAGTATCTTTAAAGAAGATTCTTACTATTTTAGAAAGGCGAAACTTTAATAATGAATAACCATAAGAGTTTTAATGTTTAGTAATATTGTGACATAATTGCATAATCACTTGGAGTAATCACAAAAATTACGTTAAAAATAAAAGTTATTGTTCATCAAATTCCTTAGTCTGAAGCTTCTTGCTAAAGTCTCCAATAAAAGACTTCTTCGTTGTATTATTCTTCATCTAAGGAATTTATTTACTTTGCTTTTTAAAATTCTAAAATCTCTAAACATCTCATAAGTAATTCCATGTGAAAGATTTCGATAAATTTTCCAATTATAGGAATGTAGCTTAGGCTAATGCAATTTTAGTAGTGCTAAATTAATTTTTAGTAATTAGTTGCTGTAATAATTATACAAATCCTAAATTCCTATAGAATATCTATAGTAAAAGAAATATAATATATGTGATTATATTCATCAAAATCTTATTTATTAGATATAAAAGTTTCAATTTTTCGAATATTGGAACTTTTTGCATAGTTGTGTTGATTGTAATATGCAAATTATGTTTAAATAAAGTTTTTATTTTCTTTAAGTCTCAATCATGCTTCTTGTTTAACTTCATCTTGCAAAGTTATTTTAATATGCTCTTCTTAAATTTCTTCTTTTCTATTTGAGAAACTAATTAAACTTTCATTGTTCGACTTGATCATTTCTATCCTTCTCTTCAATATTTCCTTATGAAAGACTTTGACTAATTTATCAACTTTAGGAAGTTAATTTCTTGAGAAATTGTAATAGATATAAGTCTAATAGTATAAAATTAGTTTCTTCAAGGAATTATAAGAGTAAATTCTTGTTTTATAGATGGAAATAACCTCCTGAGTGAGGATTTTACTCAATTTGTGTATTTTACTTAAGAAAGCACACTTTAGTTATTTTATATTTGATCTTTCATTCTTTTTACAGTAGGATTAAGTGTGTTCTTTATAAGAAGTTCTTATAAGTACCTGCTTTTTATTCTATAATTAGATGTATATTAAACTCATGAAAAGTATGAGGTTTTTAAGCATAAAGTTGATATTTTAGACGCTTTTACTTAAATATCTTTGATATGGTAATTTTTATTAAGAACATTTTGACAATAAAAATGCAATATCTGAGTCTGGATTCTCTTAACTGATTTTGTTTAACTTAAAGTAAAAGCGCATAAACTTTATTGCTGTCAAATGGACAACAGTAAGTAAGTTTAAACCAATAAAATAAAACTCATTAAAATAATTAAGAAGACTTAAAGGCCATTCTTGATATTAGACTTTAAGAAATAGTTATTTTATTATTATTTCTTTAAATCCCGATAAAGTAGCCTAAAATGCAATATTAACACCATACTCTGCTTTAGGTAAAATAAAAGTTGTACAGAGAGTTTTAGAATGATGTGAAGAAATAGCTTTATATTTAGATAATATTTTAATCTTTTTAGAGATTGCTATTCTGAAATCAGAGATTATTGCTGCAAAGAAGAGTTTATTGTTTTCTCTTTCTCCTTTTTTTACCATAAGCAAGCAATTACTTCTTTTAGTTAATTGGCTATCCACTAATGCTTAAGTTTATTTAATTTCTATTTTCCTTTTTAGGAAATCAATTCTTCACATTTTTAAACGTTTATGCTAAGCTTTACTCAAAAGAAAATTTAAATATGGCTTATAGTAATTTTGAGTATTTGCTTACGAACTTGAAAGTTCTAATAAGTCATCTGTAAATCCATGCATTACAAAGGTTTTTGAGCAGATACTAATCCATATTCTTTTATGTTCTTCTAGACATTTTATAACTATAATATAAAATAGCAAGCACAAAGCTATGACTACTTCCTTATAGAGATCCGTTACTAATTGTAATTAATCTTATAAGACAACTATCTATAATAAACTTAGATTCAATAGTGTCATAAAATTATTCTAAAGTAGAATTAAGTTTAAGGGCAATCTTAGTCTTCTTAAATTATCAAAAAGCAATTTCCTAGATATAGCATCAAACATTTTATCAACGTCAATTAGGGTAGCTATTATTTATTTTATATGTGACCACTAAGGTACAGATCAATTATCAATAGAATAATTCAAGTTGGTTAGGCTGTAGATTTTTTACGAATACATCCGAATTAAGCAGTATGCAAAATATTTCGATCATAAGTGTATTTATATAATTTTTAGTTTATTGCTTTGTCATATTTTTAATAAACTATTTAGTAAAGCAATAGGGTGTCAGATACGCAAAGCACTCTTACTTCTCTATTTAAAAATAGAAGGAATGTTTACTTCCTTTATATCGCTTAGTATAGTAAAAGTTCTTTACATTTTATTTATAAAACTTATAGTCATTTAATGCAAATCTCCACTCGCTTATTTGATAAGTTCTGCTTTGATACTATCATTACCTGAGTCTTTATTATTTGTTAGCTAATTGATTGTTTTTAATTTCTTAGTCTGTAAAAAGAGGCATATTTTAAAAATGACTTAGTTTCCTTACCATAAAAGGTTAATTTTATATATTTAGTCAGTTTTTCTATTTAAAATTCAATTATTCTTAACTTAAGTTTGAATGCTTATCAAAATATTGATTCTCTCTATTTTCTATAATAATTATAGCTAATAAGATTTAAATTCATTTTATTACAAATTCTTCCATTTATTAGGTTTTACGCTCTTTTAAGCATATCCTATGGGTTTTTACTTAGGTCATTATACTTTTAATTTGCTTTCTATTTTCTAGTTTCAAATTATGTGAAGATAACGTTTAAATGATTTATTCTATTTCTATTATAATTTGATTATAACGTCAATGTAAAGCAAAAGCTCTCTAATATGTAATATTTTCCTACTTTGCTAAAGCAAATAATTTGGCCTTGTAGTTTGTAATAACGCTTTGATTAGTTTTATTGGTCAATGCAGTTTCCGAATTTCCCTTAATTAGATTTTAAATAAATAGTTACTAAAGCTAAATTTTACTTAGCCAACTTATTAAAAATATATAAATAGTCTAAGAAAAAGATTCTAATAATAGCTTCTCCTGTAGTTTAGACATTTTTAAGAGTAAGCATCATTACTACTCTAAAACCTTGCTAAATCATGTTTCAAGGTAATACTTAATGGGAAATCATCACTATGTAGTCCAGAATCTAGTATAACTAGAAAATATGCAAAGTCATCAGTTAGTTGCTAATAAGTAGTCATTGCAATAACATTAGTTACTTGCTATATGAACGAAAGCACTAGATTATTAGTGATTTAAATTGAATAATTAATTTGCTTTATTAAAATATAGAAGTCTTTAAGTGTTATTATTTAATTGAGATTAGTTATTACCATTATTAAGAAACAAACTATTAAAGTAGCCACATAAAATAGAAGCAACTTTAGGTTAAAATATTATATTATTAAAAAACCGCCATAGTTGTTCGAAGGTGAACAACAAGGTCATCTTCATCAGAGGTTGGGGAAGTTAAGTACCCATAATCGACTTATGTCTTCCTCTGCTTTGGTTTGACCTCGAGACATAAGATCCTTAGACCTTCTTCACTGGTTTGACTTGGCTTCGTTTATTTTTAATACTGGAACGAAAAAGAAATAATATTGCGAGCTTCATCAGAGATGGGGAATTTAAATACCCATAATTGACACATGTCGTCCTCTGCTTTGGTGATGCAATGTGACATAATCCTGCCATGTCCTTGGACCTCCAGCAAGTATTAAAGATTACGAGTATTCTAAAATTATATCAGTATTGAACATTTTATTAGTACTGAATAATTATACCAGTATTGAACAAGGTCTACCAGTATCTGATAATTTTATCAGTAACAAACATTCTTGTCAGTATGAAACATTTTTTTTAAAGAGCTGCGCACCAACGAGAGTGCTACGCGCTCTATAATCAAATTTATTTATTTATTATTATAAGGTATTTGTGAGCTATATCTTTATCTATATTTGGCTTTTCGTTCGTTGGCATATAACATGTTGCGATAAGTAAGTTCACAATCTTGATATTCAAAAGATGTCCAAGAAGTATTGAGAAAACAAGTTAGAATAAACAAGAATCAAGTTCTTTTTTAGCAAGTAAGTAGAAACAACTACCTCGATTATTTGCATTTTAGAAATAAGTGGGTTATTGTTCTAAAACTGTAGAAATATAATTTTTATTAAGTTAAGGTTTCTTTTATCTAAAGGTATAAAAAGTATTGTCTAATATAAATTGCTATAAAGATAATTATTTGCTAGATATAAAATTTAAATATATTATATTTATTTGTTTCGTAATTTAAGATCCTCCAAAAATCCTTAATATATGCATATATATCTGGTATAGTTTTAAAGTTGAGCTTCTTCTAAATTAAAATAAAGTATTAATTATTTACATTCTTAAGGAATTTTATACTTAGCTATTAATCGTTAGGCTGGAAGCAAGTTATTAATTTCTTCGTGTTTTCTCTTGAAAAAGTTTGACTTCTCAGAAAATGATTTTGTCAATTTTTAAACTAAATAAAAAGTATTATAGCTTTGCTTATTTATTAGTAAAGGCTTTGTAGCTTGCCCAAAAATTATTTATTAGTTATAGATTAATTAATTAGATTCTACTATAATATGCTATTATTTATTAATTCATTTAATATTGTTTAGTAGTAGATTTCACATCTGCTGCTTAAAATAAGTTTATAAGTTTAATCTCTCCTCCATTTGGTTTATTCCTTGTCGTCTTCTTCCAATAGGTCTTGTTAAAATCAGTCTCAGTGTATCTTGATTCAATTTTCATTTTATAGATTCCTCCTTCCCAATTGCAAAACTGCATTTCTCTTTCCTTTTTTCCTTGATTCAGTATTTTTTCTTGAATTGATAAAATTTCTTGCACTACTTGTATAAGTGACCTTGTTAGCAACAAAAGTAGCATTTCTTTAGGTTCCTTTTCAATTTGTTCCACTTGTTGTTGACTTGAAATTTTAAATTCCAATTGTGTATTTTGGCTCTGAATTTATTGTATCTAAGATTTTGTCTAACTATTTTATTCTTGCTGGTACTTTCATAAAGCATCAATCTCCCTTTCCTAATTGGCCATTCTAAGATCAAGTGTATCTTAAATTCCATGAGAGATCTGCTCTGTCAACTTCGTGTTCTCCTTACGAAGCTTTTTAACCTCTTCCTGGAGGTTTAGTACCACTTTTATGAGCTATTCCATGCTCATCTGGCCAGAAGGATTGAACTCCGATACCTCCTGGTATAAAGCAGACTTCATCTGCTTCCTTGGTTTCTCATTTGAGGTTGGAGTTTCCATATGGATTGTCTTTAGGTCTTGCTTTCATTATTCTTGCTAATTTCCAGGTTATTAAGTAAGAAAAAGTTAGGGTTATGAAAAAGAAGACTGCTAAGGAATGATTTCCTGCTTCCTCTCTTCTTTATTGGCTAAAGAAGAGGTGGCATAGAAGCCCTTTTTGAAGCCTTCTAGCATTTTTCTTTTTTATAATATGCTATTATTTATAATTAAAAAAGTTTAAATTGCTTATACTATACTATTTATTTTAAATAGGAAGGAATAATACTCTCACTGAATTCTCAAAATTTGAAATAAGGAAGAATCCTGAATGCGAAGAACTGCAAAAGAATCTTGGCAGAATCCAAGAAGGACACAACTAAGGCATCAAGTAACGCTTTAGGTGAAAGATGCCAGACGATTAGGTCTCTTAGGTTATCACTCAAAATATAACCTATTAGAAGACAAAATTTTCAAGGGAGTGATAATTTTGGGTTAACCTTCATAGCGAAATTTTGTAGAATTTAAGAGTTTAATTTAAAGAGCTGCACGCCATTGAGGTGCTACGCTCTCTATAATCTGTTTTATTTATTAAGTTTTAACTAATTATAATTGCCTAAATTTGCTTATCAAATTTACTCATTTAACTAAAATTTTATTGTGTTTACTGAAGCTTCTAAATATTAAGTTCAAATTCCTTAATCTTTTTGTAAAGAAACAGTTTAAATAGATTTAAGATAAAATAGAGCTATTTCATTAAAATTTTAAGTAGATTCATCTTAAATAGTAATTTATCGCTTCTTGATCTGATATTCATAAAAGTTTACTATTTCTAAGATTTACCTTTATTTATAACTTAATGTGCTTTAATACTCAATGCTTTCCAACTATTATTTCTCTTATATATAATTAAATTAAGCAGCCTTCTATTTAAATTTATGTTCTCATTCTAAGTTAAAAATTAGAAATTATCTTTATATAATTTAGGATTAGCTATTCATTTTAAGATTTCAGTTATTTATATCCAAAATCAAGTTTAATTCAAGTTCTATGTTTACTTTCTATATAGATACTTATAAGTATGGTTATCTAGTGTGCTCTTATCTATAAAATTATTATTAGTCTAATAAAAGCTAAAATTATAATTGTTCCTTTTTGCATGGAACTAATAATCTTCAGTTTAAGTTTTATTTGCTATAATTATTTAGTTTATCTGAACTGCTTAATCCGCAAACTGCTAAATTTTGCTTAATTACTGATTTCTTTAATGTTGATGTAGTTAATTTATGCAGCTTACTCTTTATATGTAGCATGATTTATAAACTATTTTGATTATAATTTTAGATTATTCTAGTAATCTATTTTTTATTTACAGTTTCACATTTTCTTTATTGTCTTACAAACTTTATATAGATAAGCTTGGCTCTTTTCTATATCTGTCTTATAAGTAATAATAATAAACTAAAAGTTAAAAAGTCTTGCAATCCTGGGATCTAAACCAGTTTCTTGTTTCCATTTTTGAAAGTGGATGGATAGAACGATCGAGTTTTTTACATGAGAGGTAATCACTAAAGTATTCTGAGTTTCCTGAAAATTTTTTTTTGTAGATTTCGGTAATTCATAGTCTATTAGGAGTCCTTCACGTTCTTTTATGTTCTTTTATGTTCTTTTATGTTCTTTTATGTTCTTTTATGTTCTTTTATGTTCTTTTATGTTCTTTTATGTTCTTTTATGTTCTTTTATGTTCTTTTATGTTCTTTTATGTTCTTTTATGTTCTTTTATGTTCTTTTATGTTCTTTTATGTTCTTTTATTTAAATTTGTTTTCAGCCAACGCAGAGTCTTAGTATGTCAGCTTGACTTGCAAAACCAACATCGTTTGATTTATCTTTCCGAGGTTTTCTCTTTAATTTTTTTTCGAACTAATTAATTTTTTCATTAAATTTTGGTTTATCTTTTAATCGTTCTATTTTTCTTGGACATTTGCTTAAGTAAATTCTTTTTATTAATAATGTCTTAGTTTTGTTTAAGATTCTTTTAAGACTGCTATAAAAGCTGCTATTCTGTGACTAAGTTATTCTAGATTAACTGTCGTCTAATTATCAGCAATTAATTATTTTAATCTTCTATGAAATACATTAGTTTTCTTATTTTTCTCCTTGATTGTAAATTGTTTCTTGTTACTCTTAGATTTTATTTTTCATTTAATCGAATTATAAAAAGAATTTTTATTTCTTTTCAATCTTACTTTTATTATTCTCAACTGTACCGATCATAATTTTACCTTCTGATGAGGAACTTGATTTCTTTTCCAGTTATTGTTATTTATACTATTGGTTTGTCGCTTTCCTTCTTGCATTTATATTTCAGTTTTTGAGAAGGCGAATAGATTATTCCTTCTATTTTTGATCTTTTTTTAAATAATTTAGATAATTAGTTTCTTTATTGTGATATTCGTTAGTTTGGATTATTTTATGCTATAAAAATAATGTTCATAGTAAGATTCTATCATATTGGAGTTTATTTTTCAATTTAATTAAATGTATAAATTTAGAAATAAAGTCTCTTATATCTTATTTTATATTTCGTTTTTAATTTGGTAAGATTGCCTTATACTAACTCACTTTTTACTTAAAGATCTTCCTAGTATTTGCTTACTGATCTTCTTATTTTTGAGTATGAACTAACTAATAATGATCTAAGTTGCTAGCATTTGATTGCATTTTCTTTAAAAATTATGTTATAAAAGAATTTTAAGTTTAATAAGCTATTTTAATTAAACTTACTCTTCAATTTTAGTTTTCATTTAATAATTTATCTTAAGTGCTTAAGAACTTTAAGTATGCTAAGTATCTTAAATATCTTAATTATTGTCTAAAGAAATAACATTTTTTAAGATATTTTGAATAATGTTTATAATTCTTTGGAATTTGGTTCTTTAATCTATAAGTATATTGATAAGCTTTTAGTGTCCACATTTAAAGAATTGCCTATTTATTTTAAAGGAATTCGAAGATGCTGATTATTTGAAAGTTAACTACTATTTTTAATAAAATCCTTAATAAATTTATATTCTAGCTTATTTAAGTTCTATTCAGTCCAAATCTATGCTTTACAAGCTAGTACTTACATATTTTCATTATATAAGACAACAGCCTTTTATTCCTGAATAAAGAAGAGTCGCTAAGAGTATATTCTTAGCTTATAAATTTTAAATAAGGTAGAACAGTAAATTAAGAGTAAATCTCTGACTTCTTAATTTAATTTAATTTAGAAGTTTAAAATTTGAATAAATAATTTAGTGAAAAATTTATTTGTTAGCTTAAAACTATCAACGAAACTTCTATAACTAATTTACTCTTTCTTTTGCTTCTTCGTAAAATAATTGGAAAATATTTCCTCCTAACAATTTTTAAATTTCTTCCGTTTTAATTTCTTAAGTGCACGATCATTTTAAACACCTGACTTATTTTTCTTTTCCAAGCATAATAAAAAGACCGTCTGTTTTGCTTTTTAAATGATTATAAAGACATACTATCTTACTGGCTCTTCCTCATCACAACTTTTAAAGCTTTATAATCAAACTATCTTCTTCTTTCGCCTATTTATGATAAAAGCTTATCACTAAGCATTATTAATGATTTGCTATTATTATAAAAGTTTAACTACAGCCTTAACTATTCTAGATATTGTTGCAAATTAAAGTTTCATATTTAGATTTTATTTCACATTCTTAGATGTTTGCTAAGCACTGAATATTTAATGTGATTCTATATAAAGAATAGTGTTGACTATATTATGAAACTGGATAGTTATTATATTTTTTAGGTTTATTAAGTGTAACAGATAAAAGGTTTATTTATGAGAGTAGAACAATTTAAAATAAAATAGCTTAAAAGACACCAATATTGTCATTTCATTGTCAACATTAAAATTAAAAATAAAAGAAAATTTCACAATCAAATGGATCATCTGGTCATTTAGAAAAAATTGAGCAAAATGATTTTATCATCATATAGAATGAATAACTGTGAGTGATATACTATAGGCAATCTACCTTGATTATAGCTTAATAAAATGATTAAGAGCTATTTTAAAATAAATTATCGAAATATCTTTGCACTTATTTCTATTTTTAATCCTTAGTTTAGAAATCCTTTTTGTAAGTAACGTATAATGATAAATCATCAGAATTCAGTTTTTTTAATATATCAGTATGACAGTATGAATATATAAGAATTTCAATTCTTATAACTCTCCTTTCATACAAAAGCATTAACTTTCTCCTTTACTCTAATATTTATAACTAAATAGAGCTCTTCCTAATTAAACTTTATTCTACTCTTTTAAGTCAAACTTAATAAAATCTTTTAGCTTCTCAAAATTTTAATGCTATCAAAATTATAATGAAATAGTATAATCAAAATATTTTAAATCTACCTTTAGATTAAAATCTAAAACTATTTAAAAAATTTAATTGGATAGAGATAAATAAACATTAAATTTTAAAAATAAATTAAATTTACTTAAAACTAAGAAGTCTTATTTTTACTCTAACTCTAAGAAAATATTGCAAAGATCAATTCTATAGTCAATAAAGGTATCAAAAAGCACTCTTTGTAGGATATTAGCGTCGAAGATATTTAATTTTTGGGAAGAGGAGGATTTGGAGATGTCTTCCTGAGCAATTTAACTGTTAAATAAACAGGCCAGTCTTCTTTAATAGCAATTAAAAGAATTTTTACGTATAAAGGGAAGAAGCCAGATTAATTAATAAAGAACTTGATAAATGAAATTGAATTGCTGAGTAATGTCAGAAATCATAAGAATATAGTAAGTCTTCTAGGGATTATCCTTGAAAAGGAATAAATAGCTCTTATTCTAGAATACTGTCCAAAAGAATTTCACAAGACTGTAAGTGCTTTAACAAGACCTCTTACAGAAGAAAATATTATAGTTGTTCTGTAGTACCTGAAATAGATAGCAGAAGGACTTCATTATCTTCATGCTTGCTTGATTCTATATAGAGATATGAAGCCTCAAAACATTCTTATAAGTGAGAATGGAACAGCTAAGATAATAGACTTTGGAATATCCCGCTAGATGAAATTTAGCGATTACTCTAACTAGATGCAATGGTTGCAAACTCAGTAAATAGGAACTATAAACTTCTTATCTCCAGAAGTGCTAATAAGCTAACTGCTAACAGAGAAGAGTGATGTATGATCGTTAGGAGGAGTAATTTATTGAGCCTTGAATGGTTAAATACCATATTTCTAAATCTAAACTCCAGTATAAGTATAAGAGGAGATATCAAGAGGAGCCTTACCTCAGTAATTTATAAATTTACCTATTGATCTAAATGAAATAATTGACATGTGCTATAAGAAGAAAATAACTGAGAGAGCGTCTACAGAATAAATAATAAACGCATTAGATAAAGCTATAATGAGTAGAGTTAGCTATTAAGGTGGAAATTAGCTAATGGTATAATAAATGCAAATTTAGGTAGAACATTATTAAATTTGTACTTATAGGAGAAAAATGAGCGTTAATAGATTGAAAATAGGTTGGAGGTTTAATTACTTGAAAAAGAAAGAGAATTACTATTCTAGCAAACCATAATTGATTAAAATATTCAACAGCTAACAAGAGAAACCAACTTAAGATAAAACTGTGAAGAATAGCTCTAAAAACAAGCTAATGAATTAAACGATCTCAAGTAGCAAGTATAGGAACTGTAAGAACAACTCAGATAAAATAGTGCAGTTAATAGAGAAAATTGAAATTTTACTGCTAATGCTCAACAATTATAGAATAATAATCCTTTTTAAAAAAGTGGCTAGATCTGAATTCTTAATGACTCCTTTAGTTAATATACTGATTAACTAAGTTAATCTTAATATTATTAAGAAGATCTAAATGGATTGGATGCTAAGAGTGATTTTAAAAATATATTAGAAATGAGAGTCGAAAATTAAGGGTAATCAGGCTTAAAATAAATATCAGCTAGAAGAAATTTGGAGATTCTATCTAGAAATTTAAACTAAAACAAAGATTTATTATAGTATTTCGAATTTTTAGCTCTAAGTTTTGATTCTTTCAGAACTATTAAAAGCGATGGAAATTGTTATTATAGAGCTGTTGGATTTGCCTTTCTAGAACATTTAATTCGATAAACAACTTCTAAGTAAGAGATAATTCAGTTTATAGAGAAGGTTTAGTAAGCAAAAGGATATTTCACTTTAAGGAAGTCTTATTCCTAAAATTGCTTTAACTCTGAGCTAAGATCAAAATTTATAGAGCTCTTAAAGACTCTGGAGAGAAAGAAATAAGAAAACAATATTAATTAGCTTTTAGAAAAATGAATCTCTGGAAACATCAACAGATTTGATGAAGCTTTAGTCTGGGAAATGAGAACATATACAGCCAACTATCTAGAATTTCACAAGATTCACTTTTAAAATTTTACTGAAGATCTTCAAGAATAGATAGAAAGTATATTAGTAATGGGAAAAGAAGCTGAAAACTTAGCAATGGGTCCTTTATAGATAATTTTAAGAGTGAAAATAGAAATAATAATATTAGAAGAAAATAGGGAAATTCCAATTGAACTTAATTAGATGAATGTAAGCGGAAAGCTTCCAATATTATTTTTACTACTTAGAGCAGGAAAATTTGATTTGATATATCCAAATGAGATATCCAAATCAGATGGATATTTAATAGAAAAGAATATAGGAAAAGAAAAATTTATGAAAGAGGACTTTAAAATAGATTAATGACCATTCAAAATAGAAATTGATAAAGTACGTTGTAATGCTCCTTATTTAGACGAAAACTAGTTACCTCACAATTAATAAGCTTATCAATAACTAGAAATTTAAAAATTCTATATGTGCATGCACAAGAAATGTCAGAAACAAATTACTTAAGATGAAATTGTTTAAATGAATACTTGCGATCATACGTTTTGCAAAGATTGCTTTATGTCTTATCTGCAAAGATAGACAAAAGGTAAACTCATATGCCATTAAAACGAAGAAGAATTTTATACAGAATGCCTATTTTAAAATTGTCATGTGCAAATGAATCAACTGGATATAAAGTAAGCAATGGATGAGGAACAGTATACATATTATTAGCATCAAATGATAAGAAGATTAGAAAGATATTTATAGAAAGAAAACTCATAGAATGCAAAGCATAATTAGTTTAATTAAACTGTAGAAAAAAATAAATGCTAAATGCGAGATTGTAGATAGTCTGGAGCAAAAATTTAGATAATAACTCTAAAATGTAAACATCAATACTGCAGAGAATGTTTACTCAAGTATATGAAAGATAATACTCAAAAAAGTTTTGTAAAAGCTGCTCATGAGAAAGATGTAAAATGTCCTTAATAAAAGTGCTAAGAGCTAATTTAATAGGATAAATAAAAATACTGGAAGAAAATAGCTAGGAGAATTATGAAAAGACAAATAAATAAGAAACAAAAAAATGAAAAATTGAAAAAATTTATTATCTATAAACTTAAATTATTTTAGAATAATTATATAAATCAAATTTTAGCTTTTATCATAGCTTTAATTTATTTAATATGCAAAATCTTCTTTCTATCATAATACTTTACCATGGTATAAATGCTGCTTATTCTATTTTTCTTTTACTTCTTTTATTCCAAAAGTTCTCAAACCTTTAATGGACAAGTTTTATTATGATTGCTACCTAAATTTTCGATGCTTATTATTTTTATTGTTCTAAATAATCTCATTTTGTAATATTTTCAAATAGGAAAAATAGTTAAAATAAAAAGGATATCTTTTCAAAGAACTTAGCAAAATAAAGTTGTTTATAACGCGAAAATCTTAACAAGCAACTTTAATATAATTAATTTTAATAAGATTAAATTGAACAAATTACCTTGGAAATGATAAAAGTTTAAGGCATAGAAGAATGCTTTAGTTTCTTTAATGCTAATATTGTTATGCATATACTAAATACATACATCTATTGTATTTAGAGATGTAGAAGATACTTATGATTTCCTACATTTGTATATGATATTTAATTCCTTATATTTACTAATAAAGCTATTCCTTTTAAAAAACTTTTTTAATGCTTCTGAAGTTTATATTTATTAATCCAAACACTTAATACCTCATTAAGCAAATACTTTTAAAAAGAGATACTACTAAATAAATAAAAAGTTAGAAAGTTATAACTAATGTAGCAAATGTTTCTAGTAAATCTAAATATTAACTTCCTACCTGATAACTAGCAGCAAATTAAAGGTTCTAGATATAATTAAAAATAAATAAAATACAATTTTAGTAGAAAGTTATTAAATAAGAAAGTATATAAAGCTGGTTATATAACTATAATTATCTTTCTAAACATGCTATATTTCTACTAAAAGATATAAGTATAAAGCATAGCTATCTAAATAAAATTATTAGATAAACATTTATTTTAGAAATATCTTTAAATCATTTATGCATAAAGTATTCAACCTGATTTACCTTTTTTAGTGTTTCTTTGTAGAATAATTAAAAGCTATTATGAAGTTAGACTTAAAGTATTAAAATCTAAATTAATTATAGATAACTAAATGTTTACAAATATATAGTAGCATTTTAAATTTCTTAAAGCATGGAAAACTCTCCATTTAAAAATCAATAAATTGCAAAGATTCCTTTAATAACTTAGTTTATTAATTAACTAGGATAAAGAATACTTTATAATCATAATATAGTTACTGATATTAGATATAAGAGCAAATTTTATTATAGAAAGGATTGTTGGTAATTAAATTAGACATGAGGTAAATAAAACCTTTTTATGAAATGCTTAAATAATAAAACATTAATCGATAGCAAATATTATAAGCTTTATATATAATCATAGTAGAATAAATTGAGATGTAATTGTAAGCATAGTTGTTAAGACTTAAGAATTAGAAACTATTTATTTAATTGTATTAAAAATAATTTTTGTTATCAAATTTTAAAAAACAAAGATACAAAATAGTGTTAAATAGCATTGATACATGTAAACTCGAAAATTAAATAGAAAGATGACAAAAGGAAATTAACTTTTGCATTATTTATTTATTCTTTTTTACTAAATTTGAAGTGCAAAATTCTATCTTAATTATAAAATCTATTTTATCATTTTATGTTCTAAAAGTTAAATAACAAATTTAAACTTTTTTATATCTAAATAAATAGAATTTACTAAGAAAGAATAAGTTCTACCTTCAATTATTTTTAATTATGGTTTAAAATTTATTTTTCATTTTGCTTTTATTAATAAATAGCTTAGGACTTAATTTTTCGCTTTTGCTATTTTTTTATTTTGTAAATGTCTCTAAATCGAAACCAATAATAAAAGAAAATTATTCTATTAATTTCTTTATTACCTTGATTATAAAATCTATTATAAATTGATTGTTAAAGATAAAGCAGCTTTTAGTTACTTAAATTTTTAGTGAATTTACTCTTTTAAACCTAAAAAATGGCTTAGAAAATAAAAATTATTTTAACTACTAGAAGTAATAAAAGGTATCTATTTAGATTATCTATTTAACTATTAAATTAATAATTTTTCTCTTTCTTAAATTTAAACTCCTAAGTACTTATATGCCAGTATCATTAATACCTAAATTATAAAAATAGCATAGTTTTTATTAGTTATGCTTAGCTTTAATAAAACTAAGATTAATAATTTATTTATTTTAAACTTAAGTTAGTTAACTAATTAGTTCCTTATTATTCTATGGGGTAGAAGCTTTATTTACATAGCGATCCTTTTTCTTATAAAATGATAATGTGAACTTATAGTAATTTATACTTATAAACTAAATTCTTCTTTATAGTCTATTTATATTAGAGGAGTGATATAAGCTTATTTACTTAGGGACCTTTATTAATAACTTTGCTTAGACATAATATTTTAATATATCTAACTTATTAGTGGATAGTTAGTTTTATGGCTATAGTTTAATTTAGTTCTTTATAACTACTTTAGTTTTTTATTTTGTAGGCAATTCTTCATCAAATAAGTTAGTTACTCTAAGTATTTATGCTCTTCTAGATTTATCAGTCAATGTGTTAAGAATTGCTAGAAAGAAGAAATATAACTTTAATAAGCGTTCTTTTGCCCGTTAATTAAGAAATTGAGTGGGTATTTGATGAAGAAATAAAAGTGATTTTGTATGTAATAAAATAGCAGATAGGATAAAGGAAATAAGGAATATAGATATAAACTAATAAGAATATAATATAGATATAACTATAATTTTAAGTAAGAACTAATTAATTAAAATATTAGGATTATCAATAAATACCATAGCACCAATCATTATTATAATGCAACTAGTAGTTATTTATACATCTCTAGAATTTATATTTCTAGTAAAATCCAAATAGTAATAAAGCTAAAGAAAGAGCAATAATTAGATTATTTAAGTTTTAATAATAAATAAAACAAGTTATTATGGTATATATCTAAATATAAATCAATAAGAGAAATATCCAAAAATATACCAACATTATATTTATAGACATTAAATTATTAAAGAGAAAATATCTTTATTCTTCTTTTAAAGTGAATAATTGGTTAAGATATATAATTAACTATGTTCTTTATAGAATTTCTAGAAGCTTATCAATAGATCTAAAGATAACCATTAAGCTAATAAAAGTTTTTATATATTTTTTAAAATGAATGATATAATAAGATTCTAATCAAGTAATACATTTTCAGACTTACTCTTTTAATTAACTTAGTATGAGAATAAATTATTTATATAATTAAATATATATAATCCTTTTTATCCTTAATAACTCTCAATCCTTACTTCTATCATCAATAAAGAGTTGTTCATAAGGTACTTATCTTAACTAAACTATGAGTATTAGCTAGTTAATTTAGTTAAGAGCTACTTTAGTTATTTCTTATTAGCTTTTATTAATTAATGCTCTATTTTCTTCAACTTCCTTCCTAATGTTTCTAGTCTAATGTATCTACATGATAAATACCTAATGAAAGAATTAAAGAAACATCTTAAAGAAGCAAATAGACTTATAAACATAAAAGATAAATAAATAGAAAGCTAAAAGTGAATAAATAAGGTAAACAAACAGATAAGCTCATACTTAATATGCAAGTGAATCATAATAAAATAGATTCCTTAATACTTTAGATTTAAACATCTATTGATATAATAGAAACTTGCTTATTATATGTGGATAAAGATAAGTATCTTTATAGTTAGTCCATTCAAATATTATACTTATAAATATGAACTTCATTTAAACCTAAGAAGTCTGAAATCTAATATAAACCTAAGAGATTTCCCTTAAAATTTAGAATATAACTTAGAGAGGTGTTAAGAGGTATTCTTTATAGGAAATCAACATTTAAGATAAATAGTTTTTAGGTAGAGGAGCATTTGGAGAAGTGTATCTAAGTTAACTAACTGACTGGACAAATAATTAGTCTATTTAAGTAGCTATTAAAAGAATATATGCATATAAAGGTTAGAAATCATAAGAATTTGTTCGTAACATAATTGAAGAAATAGACTTAATGAGCTAAAGCAAAAGACACAAAAATATAGTGAGTCTGCTTGGATTTATCCTAGAAATAGATTAAGTAGCTCTTATTCTAGAATATTGTCCTGAAGATTTCAATAAGATTATTAATGCTATGCCTAGACCTCTTTCACTAGAAAACTTGATAAAGGTTTTACAATACTCGAAATAAGTAACAGAGGGACTTCATTTCCTTCATGCCTGTTAGGTTTTACATAGAGATTTGAAGCCTTAAAATATACTAATAAGTGAGAATGGAACAGCTAAAATATCAGACTTTGGAATATCTCGTATAATGAGATACAGCAATTAAACGAATCAAGTATAATATACTTAGACTTAGCAAATAGGATCTATAAATTTCTTATCTCCAGAAATTTTCAAAGATAAATAAATAACAGAAAAGAGTGATGTCTGATCATTAGGGGGAGTAATCTATTAAGCTTTAAATGGTTAAATACCTTATTGAGATTGCAATTCTTAGTTTAAACTAATAGAAAGAATAACTCAAAATTATTTACCTCAAAGGAATTAAAACTTAGATACTGATTTGAATATTATACTAGACATGTGCTTCTAGATAGATATAGAAAAGAGAGCAAACACAGAGCAAATCATAAATGCTTTAGATAATTCAATCATTAGTAGAATTTTATAGCTTAATGGTAATAATTTCCAGCTGCTTACTCAAATATAGAATCTAGAGAATTGTTGCACAAAGCTATAATAGGAGCAATAAGTTTCCCTATAGAACAGAATGTAGCTTCAAAATGTAATAATGGAGAAGAATGTAGAAATAACAAATTTGAAAAATATTATTTAATAGGTAAGTCAATAGCTACTGGGAGAAATAAATTAGAAAGAGATATTTGAAAACTAAGTTAAACAATTAGGGAATTAAAATTACCAACTAAACGAAATAATTTAATAATAACAAGAATAAATAAGAGGCTATTAAGAAAAGTTATTAGAGCTAGATAAAGGTAAAAGAATTATAAATAACCAATAAATATTTTAGCAAAACGCTATAGAAAATAATTCTCATGAAGAAAGAAATATAAAGTTAGTTAATTTGGATAATGCGTAAATAAAATAACTTCAAATAAACTAATAAAATTAAAAAATGTAAGCAAATGTCTCTAAAATAGTAGATATTTATGGTAATCCGTTAAATAAAGATTAGGTATTTAATTCTTGTGTAATATTGCTTGCTTAAGACCCTAACAGTAAAAAATAATTATAACCTAGGAAGAATTTATAAACTCTATCTAAAGAATATTCCCATAATCAAAACCTATAAAATCAGTTTTAGTTATTATAAACTAAATTCAACGCTTTTAGAAATATTAGAGCTGATGGAAATAGCTATTTCAGAGCTGTAGGCTTCGCTTTTCTAGAGTATTTAGTAAGGTAAACTACTCCTTTATCAGTATTAACTTAGTTTATCTCACAAGTTAAATAAGCAACTAACTATTTCACTGTTAGAAAATCCTTCACCTTAAATAGCCCAAGATAAAAGTTTATAGAACTATTAATTAATCTAGAGAAAAATTACTACTAGAATAATGTTAGCCAATTACTAGAAAATTTAATTTCTGATAACTAGGACTAATATGATGAGGCTTTAGTCTGGGAAATGAGAAGCTTTACAGCTAACTTTCTAGAATGCCATAGATAAGAATATTAGAACTTTACTACTAATTTTGAAGAGTAGATATTAAATATTATGACGATGGGAAAAGAAGCTGAAGATCTAGGAGTTGGTCCTTTATAAGAAGTTCTAGGAGTGAAAATTGAAACGATAATGCTAGATAGAAGCTAAAATAAACATTTAGGACTAGATTAGATGAATGCCAGTGGGAAAAAATCGCTCCTATTTATACTATATAAGCCAGGTCACTACGATTTAATATATCCAATAGAGATATCAAAAGCAGATGGATATATAGAAGAGAAATATATAGGAAAAGAAAAGTTTAAAGGTGAAAAATTTAGATTATATGATTGGCCATTTGAGGTGTCAATTTAAATATAAAATTCCTTGAATTTAGAAAATTAAAGTAATAGTATGGAATAAAAATAATGAAACTAAAACTAAATATAGAAATAAAATAGATAAGAAGATAGTAAAAGTAATGAAGAGCCTGAAGTTATTGACTAGGAAGAAGGACCAAGTCTAATTATAAAGTCACTAAATGTAGATAAATAAATAGAAAACTAGAATATGAAATAAAATAGTTTCTAGTGTATGGCTGATAAGTGTAACAAAGTAATCCCTTTTAATTAAAAGGTTGAACTAAGTGATTGTAAACATATATTATGTAAAGATTGCTTTTTCTCATGGTTGTATAATTAGACGAATGGAAAGATGATTTGTCATGAATTTGAATATGGATTTAAATCTTTATGTCTTATAAAAAAATGTGGGAAATAAATTAATCATTTAGATATAAAATAAGCTTTTGATGGATAATCATATATGACTTATCGATAATAATGTATGGAAAGATATGAAAAATATTTATAAGAATTAAAGAACCAGGAATAGAATTAGTCTAGGTAAAGCTAATAATTGAATCTTGGAAAAAAAAACTTAGAGATCTATAAATGTAGAGAATGCAATTAGAAGTTTATAAATGAATTCTTAGTAACTTTATAATGTGGACATAAATACTGTAAAAAATGTCTTTATAATCATTTAAAAAGCAAAACAGACGGTCTTTTTATTATACTTGGAAAAGAAAAATAAGTCAGGTGTTTAAAATGATCGTGCACTTAAGAAATTAAAATGGAAGAAATTTAAAAATTGCTAGGAGGAAATATTTTCCAATTATTTTACGAAGAAGCAAAAGAAAGAGTAAATTAGTTATAGAAGTTTCGTTGATAGTTTTAAGCTAACAAATAAATTTTTCACTAAATTATT
Organism: Loxodes magnus; assembly: GCA_946699065.1. NCBI lineage: Eukaryota > Ciliophora > Karyorelictea > Loxodida > Loxodidae > Loxodes > Loxodes magnus. Next base: position 318,235 of record CAMPDV010000152.1, read on the forward strand.
TATTCAAATTTTAAACTTCTAAATTAAATTAAATTAAATTAAATTAAATTAAATTAAATTAAATTAAATTAAATTAAATTAAATTAAATTAAATTAAATTAAATTAAATTAAATTAAATTAAATTAAATTAAATTAAATTAAATTAAATTAAATTAAATTAAGAAGTCAGAGATTTACTCTTAATTTACTGTTCTACCTTATTTAAGATTTATAAGCTAAGAACATACTATTTTTAAAATGAACTTAGTTACACTATTTTCCAATTTAATCAGTACATTATGTGGCTAATAAAAAGTGGACGAATAAAATTATTGCAAGAATATACTCTTAGCGACTCTTCTTTATTCAGGAATAAAAGGCTGTTGTCTTATATAATGAAAATATGTAAGTACTAGCTTGTAAAGCATAGATTTGAACTGAATAGAACTTAAATAAGCTAGAATATAAATTTATTAAGGATTTTTATTAAAAATAGTAGTTAACTTTCAAATAATCAGCATCTTCGAATTCCTTTAAAATAAATAGGCAATTCTTTAAATGTGGACACTAAAAGCTTATCAATATACTTATAGATTAAAGAACCAAATTCCAAAGAATTATAAACATTATTCAAAATATCTTAAAAAATGTTATTTCTTTAGACAATAATTAAGATATTTAAGATACTTAGCATACTTAAAGTTCTTAAGCACTTAAGATAAATTATTAAATGAAAACTAAAATTGAAGAGTAAGTTTAATTAAAATAGCTTATTAAACTTAAAATTCTTTTATAACATAATTTTTAAAGAAAATGCAATCAAACGCTAGCAACTTAGATCATTATTAGCTAGTTCATACTCAAAAATAAGAAGATCAGTAAGCAAATACTAGGAAGATCTTTAAGTAAAAAGTGAGTTAGTATAAGGCAATCTTACCAAATTAAAAACGAAATATAAAATAAGATATAAGAGACTTTATTTCTAAATTTATACATTTAATTAAATTGAAAAATAAACTCCAATATGATAGAATCTTACTATGAACATTATTTTTATAGCATAAAATAATCCAAACTAACGAATATCACAATAAAGAAACTAATTATCTAAATTATTTATAAAAAAGATTAAAAAAGATGAAATAATCTATTCGCCTTCTCAAAAACTGAAATATAAATGCAAGAAGGAAAGCGACAAACCAATAGTATAAATAACATTAATTGAAAGAGAAATCAAGTTCCTCATCAGAAGGTAAAATTATGATCGGCACAGTTGAGAATAATAAAAGTAAGATTGAAAAGAAATACGAATTCTTTTTATAATTCGATTAAATGAAAAATAAAATCTAAGAGTAACAAGAAACAATTTACAATCAAGGAGAAAAATAAGAAAACTAATAAATTTCATAGAAGATTTAAATAGTGAATTGCTGATAATTAGACGACAGTTAATCTAGAATAACTTAGTCACAGAATAGCAGCTTTTATAGCAGTCTTAAAAGAATCTTAAACAAAACTAACTCATGATCATTGAAAAAGAATTTACTTAAGCAAATGTCCAAGAAAAATAGAACGATTAAAAGATAAACCAAAATTTAATGAAAAAATTAATTAGTTCGAAAAAAAATTAAAGAGAAAACCTCGGAAAGATAAATCAAACGATGTTGGTTTTGCAAGTCAAGCTGACATACTAAGACTCTGCGTTGGCTGAAAACAAATTTAAATAAAAGAACATAAAAGAACATAAAAGAACATAAAAGAACATAAAAGAACATAAAAGAACATAAAAGAACATAAAAGAACATAAAAGAACATAAAAGAACATAAAAGAACATAAAAGAACATAAAAGAACATAAAAGAACATAAAAGAACATAAAAGAACATAAAAGAACATAAAAGAACATAAAAGAACATAAAAGAACATAAAAGAACATAAAAGAACATAAAAGAACATAAAAGAACATAAAAGAACATAAAAGAACGTGAAGGACTCCTAATAGACTATGAATTACCGAAATCTACAAAAAAAAATTTTCAGGAAACTCAGAATACTTTAGTGATTACCTCTCATGTAAAAAACTCGATCGTTCTATCCATCCACTTTCAAAAATGGAAACAAGAAACTGGTTTAGATCCCAGGATTGCAAGACTTTTTAACTTTTAGTTTATTATTATTACTTATAAGACAGATATAGAAAAGAGCCAAGCTTATCTATATAAAGTTTGTAAGACAATAAAGAAAATGTGAAACTGTAAATAAAAAATAGATTACTAGAATAATCTAAAATTATAATCAAAATAGTTTATAAATCATGCTACATATAAAGAGTAAGCTGCATAAATTAACTACATCAACATTAAAGAAATCAGTAATTAAGCAAAATTTAGCAGTTTGCGGATTAAGCAGTTCAGATAAACTAAATAATTATAGCAAATAAAACTTAAACTGAAGATTATTAGTTCCATGCAAAAAGGAACAATTATAATTTTAGCTTTTATTAGACTAATAATAATTTTATAGATAAGAGCACACTAGATAACCATACTTATAAGTATCTATATAGAAAGTAAACATAGAACTTGAATTAAACTTGATTTTGGATATAAATAACTGAAATCTTAAAATGAATAGCTAATCCTAAATTATATAAAGATAATTTCTAATTTTTAACTTAGAATGAGAACATAAATTTAAATAGAAGGCTGCTTAATTTAATTATATATAAGAGAAATAATAGTTGGAAAGCATTGAGTATTAAAGCACATTAAGTTATAAATAAAGGTAAATCTTAGAAATAGTAAACTTTTATGAATATCAGATCAAGAAGCGATAAATTACTATTTAAGATGAATCTACTTAAAATTTTAATGAAATAGCTCTATTTTATCTTAAATCTATTTAAACTGTTTCTTTACAAAAAGATTAAGGAATTTGAACTTAATATTTAGAAGCTTCAGTAAACACAATAAAATTTTAGTTAAATGAGTAAATTTGATAAGCAAATTTAGGCAATTATAATTAGTTAAAACTTAATAAATAAAACAGATTATAGAGAGCGTAGCACCTCAATGGCGTGCAGCTCTTTAAATTAAACTCTTAAATTCTACAAAATTTCGCTATGAAGGTTAACCCAAAATTATCACTCCCTTGAAAATTTTGTCTTCTAATAGGTTATATTTTGAGTGATAACCTAAGAGACCTAATCGTCTGGCATCTTTCACCTAAAGCGTTACTTGATGCCTTAGTTGTGTCCTTCTTGGATTCTGCCAAGATTCTTTTGCAGTTCTTCGCATTCAGGATTCTTCCTTATTTCAAATTTTGAGAATTCAGTGAGAGTATTATTCCTTCCTATTTAAAATAAATAGTATAGTATAAGCAATTTAAACTTTTTTAATTATAAATAATAGCATATTATAAAAAAGAAAAATGCTAGAAGGCTTCAAAAAGGGCTTCTATGCCACCTCTTCTTTAGCCAATAAAGAAGAGAGGAAGCAGGAAATCATTCCTTAGCAGTCTTCTTTTTCATAACCCTAACTTTTTCTTACTTAATAACCTGGAAATTAGCAAGAATAATGAAAGCAAGACCTAAAGACAATCCATATGGAAACTCCAACCTCAAATGAGAAACCAAGGAAGCAGATGAAGTCTGCTTTATACCAGGAGGTATCGGAGTTCAATCCTTCTGGCCAGATGAGCATGGAATAGCTCATAAAAGTGGTACTAAACCTCCAGGAAGAGGTTAAAAAGCTTCGTAAGGAGAACACGAAGTTGACAGAGCAGATCTCTCATGGAATTTAAGATACACTTGATCTTAGAATGGCCAATTAGGAAAGGGAGATTGATGCTTTATGAAAGTACCAGCAAGAATAAAATAGTTAGACAAAATCTTAGATACAATAAATTCAGAGCCAAAATACACAATTGGAATTTAAAATTTCAAGTCAACAACAAGTGGAACAAATTGAAAAGGAACCTAAAGAAATGCTACTTTTGTTGCTAACAAGGTCACTTATACAAGTAGTGCAAGAAATTTTATCAATTCAAGAAAAAATACTGAATCAAGGAAAAAAGGAAAGAGAAATGCAGTTTTGCAATTGGGAAGGAGGAATCTATAAAATGAAAATTGAATCAAGATACACTGAGACTGATTTTAACAAGACCTATTGGAAGAAGACGACAAGGAATAAACCAAATGGAGGAGAGATAAAACTTATAAAGTTATTTTAAGCGGCAGATGTGAAATCTACTGCTAAACAATATTAAATGAATTAATAAATAATAGCATATTATAGTAGAATCTAATTAATTAATCTATAACTAATAAATAATTTTTGGGCAAGCTACAAAGCCTTTACTAATAAATAAGCAAAGCTATAATACTTTTTATTTAGTTTAAAAATTGACAAAATCATTTTCTGAGAAGTCAAACTTTCTCAAGAGAAAACACGAAGAAGAAATTAATAACTTGCTTCCAGCCTAACGATTAATAGCTAAGTATAAAATTCCTTAAGAATGTAAATAATTAATACTTTATTTTAATTTAGAAGAAGCTCAACTTTAAAACTATACCAGATATATATGCATATATTAAGGATTTTTGGAGGATCTTAAATTACGAAACAAATAAATATAATATATTTAAATTTTATATCTAGCAAATAATTATCTTTATAGCAATTTATATTAGACAATACTTTTTATACCTTTAGATAAAAGAAACCTTAACTTAATAAAAATTATATTTCTACAGTTTTAGAACAATAACCCACTTATTTCTAAAATGCAAATAATCGAGGAAGTTGTTTCCACTTACTTGCTAAAAAAGAACTTGATTCTTGTTTAATCTAACTTGTTTTCTCAATACTTCTTGGACATCTTTTGAATATCAAGATTGTGAGCTTACTTATCGCAACATGTTATATGCCAACGAAGGAAAAGCCAAATATAGATAAAGATATAGCTCACAAATACCTTATAATAATAAATAAATAAATTTGATTATAGAGCGCGTAGCACTCTCGTTGGTGCGCAGCTCTTTAAAAAAAATGTTTCATACTGACAAGAATGTTTGTTACTGATAAAATTATCAGATACTGGTAGACCTTGTTCAATACTGGTATAATTATTCAGTACTAATAAAAATGTTCAATACTGATATAATTTTAGAATACTCGCAATCTTTAATACTTGCTGGAGGTCCAAGGACATGGCAGGATTATGTCTCATTGCATCACCAAAGCAGAGGACGACATGTGTCAATTATGGGTATTTAAATTCCCCACCTCTGATGAAGCTCGCAATATTATTTCTTTTTCGTTCCAGTATTAAAAATAAACGAAGCCAAGTCAAACCAGTGTCGAAGGTCTAAGGATCTTATGTCTCGAGGCAAAACCAAAGCAGAGGAAGACATAAGTCGATTATGGGTACTTAACTTCCCCAACCTCTGATGAAGATGACCTTGTTATTCACCTTCGAACAACTATGGCGGTTTTTTAATAATATAATAAATTTTAACCTAAAGTTGCTTCTATTTTATGTGGCTACTTTAATAGTTTGTTTCTTAATAATGGTAATAACTAATCTCAATTAAATAATAACACTTAAAGACTTCTATATTTTAATAAAGCAAATTAATTATTCAATTTAAATCACTAACAATCTAGTGCTTTCGTTCATATAGCAAGTAACTAATGTTATTGCAATGACTACTTATTAGCAACTAACTGATGACTTTGCATATTTTCTAGTTATACTAGATTCTGGACTACATAGTGATAATTTCCCATTAAGTATTACCTTGAAACATGATTTAGCAAGGTTTTAGAGTAGTAATGATACTTACTCTTAAAAATGTCTAAACTACAGGAGAAGCTATTATTAGAATCTTTTTCTTAGACTATTTATATATTTTTAATAAGTTGGCTAAGTAAAATTTAGCTTTAGTAACTATTTATTTAAAATCTAATTAAGGGAAATTCGGAAACTGCATTGACCAATAAAACTAATCAAAGCGTTATTACAAACTACCAGGCCAAATTATTTGCTTTAGCAAAGTAGGAAAATATTACATATTAGAGAGCTTTTGCTTTACATTGACGTTATAATCAAATTATAATAGAAATAGAATAAATCATTTAAACGTTATCTTCACATAATTTGAAACTAGAAAATAGAAAGAAAATTAAAAGTATAATGACCTAAGTAAAAACCCATAGGATATGCTTAAAAGAGCGTAAAACCTAATAAATGGAAGAATTTGTAATAAAATGAATTTAAATCTTATTAGCTATAATTATTATAGAAAATAGAGAGAATCAATATTTTGATAAGCATTCAAACTTAAGTTAAGAATAATTGAATTTTAAATAGAAAAACTGACTAAATATATAAAATTAACCTTTTATGGTAAGGAAACTAAGTCATTTTTAAAATATACCTCTTTTTACAGACTAAGAAATTAAAAACAATCAATTAGCTAACAAATAATAAAGACTCAGGTAATGATAGTATCAAAGCAGAACTTATCAAATAAGCGGTGGAGATTTGCATTAAATGACTATAAGTTTTATAAATAAAATGTAAAGAACTTTTACTATACTAAGCGATATAAAGGAAGTAAGCATTCTTTCTATTTTCAAATAGAAAAGTAAGAGTGCTTTGCGTATCTGACACCCTATTACTTTACTAAATAGTTTATTAAAAATATGACAAAGCAATAAACTAAAAATTATATAAATACACTTATGATCGAAATATTTTGCATACTGCTTAATTCGGATGTATTCGTAAAAAATCTACAGCCTAACCAACTTGAATTATTCTATTGATAATTGATCTATACCTTAGTGGTCACATATAAAATAAATAATAGCTACCCTAGTTGACGTTGATAAAATGTTTGATGCTATATCCAGGAAATTGCTTCTTGATAATTTAAGAAGACTAAGATTGCCCTTAAACTTAATTCTACTTTAGAATAATTTTATGATACTATTGAATCTAAGTTTATTATAGATAGTTGTCTTATAAGATTAATTACAATTAGTAACGGAATTCTATAAGGAAGTAGTCATAGCTTTGTGCTTGCTATTTTATATTATAGCATAGTTATAAAATGTCTAGAAGAACATAAAAGAATATGGATTAGTATCTGCTCAAAAACCTTTGTAATGCATGGATTTACAGATGACTTATTAGAACTTTCAAGTTCGTAAGCAAATACTCAAAATTACTATAAGCCATATTTAAATTTTCTCTTGAGTAAAGCTTAGCATAAACGTTTAAAAATGTGAAGAATTGATTTCCTAAAAAGGAAAGTAGAAATTAAATAAACTTAAGCATTAGTGGATAGCCAATTAACTAAAAGAAGTAATTGCTTGCTTATGGTAAAAAAAGGAGAAAGAGAAAACAATAAACTCTTCTTTGCAGCAATAATCTCTGATTTCAGAATAGCAATCTCTAAAAAGATTAAAATATTATCTAAATATAAGTTATTTCTTCAAAGTAAAGCATTAGAATAATTAAAAGAGGAAGAATCATAGAGAAAAATGTAATAGTAAAGAAATACTATAAATCCCCCATTCTTGGTTTCATTTTAAACATCTTCACAAACTTCTAGAATGTATAACATAATAAAAATACAAGCAAGCATCTTCAATTTAATTAGATGTTTCAAGATTAATCTATTTTACTCAATAGAACTAAATTTATCTAAAGCTAAAACTATCTTAGATCTCTCTAGATAGTAATTACTACTCTTATAGAAGTTTTGAACAATCTTAAACAAAACAGCTAATGCTACTCCATAATTATATTAATAACCTCCTTATTCAAATGATCTAAATTTAACCCTTATAAATAAATAGGCAAATCGAGTTTTAAAATTTGAATAAAGGAATTTATAGAAATAAGAAAAGGAACAAAAGAGAAATGCTTAAGGAGAAGAAAATAACAAAATGTTTCTATTAAATATAGCAGCAAAATTAATTTCTTTTCAAATATTCTCCTCAAATCCTTATGTTTTCATCCCTTAATTTATTTAATTTATTCATAGAACATAATGTTGAATCTAAAACTAGCAAGAAATATTAACCGATTGATTGCATATCTAAGTGAAATGATTTAGCTTATAAAGGGGCAAAAGTTATGTACAATGAATATAAGAAAAAAGCAGAAAATCAAGTTAAAGAGATCTAGAAAAATATCTTGGAGTATTAAAGTGCTACTAGTTTAAGGATGCTGATACATTAATTTATATAGAAGCAAATAGTTTATTGTCAAACCTTAATAAAAGTAATTAAAGAAGAAGATTAAAATAGCAAAAATATTGAAAAAGTAGGTATAAAAAATGATTAAGGTGCTTAGGGTATTACTAGAAATTCTGAAAGGAAAACTTTCAGTCAACAAAAGAGGGAGCTAAGCAAGATAGAAGAAGTTTGGAATAAAAAAAGAAAAAGATCTTTAAGCTTTTTCTGCTTATTTAATTGATAATAATATATTCATTTACTTTAATTAAATAAAACATATAAAGCTAAAATTAGAGTTCAAAGGAGATAAATTATTCTCTAATTAGTTAAAAATATAAAAGTTTGATTTCTATCAACAATGAGATAATAAAGAATATTAAGAAATAAATGAAAGAAAAATAAAATAATAGTTGCATATTTTATTCTTAGAATTTTTAAATTTAAATTCAAAAATTACTATATATAAGCATTAGATTAAATCACAACAAGTCTTCTCTTTAAAATTTAATGAAAAAAGCTAAAAGATTTAAAAAGCAAAGTGTTGAAACTTTTTTTAAGAAAAAAAATTTCTAAAAGGGTAAAATTTTATATTATAAAGTTAATGCTAATGAAGGAAACTTTCTCAGAAGATAAATTATTATCCTTTTAATAATTTCGTCCAAATAACTAAGATTAAAATTTTACATTTTATTCATTTTAGCTTTAATGAAATTTATTTAGTTTATATACTAAATAAAAAATTAATATCACTTGTAAGAGTATATCAGTTCATGTATCTTCTTCGTCTTATTTTCTTTACCAATATATTGGTTATTCTTTACAGGTCCTTCTTCGTTTCCTCTTTAATGGTTTCTTTAACTATTTCTTCTAGAATTATTTTCATGCTAATATGAAGATTTTTCAATTCCTTCTATTTGCTACCTAACTTTTCATAAATTTAAATTTTATGAATTATTTGCAAAAGTATATTAATTGATTCTTTTAGAAAAATTTAATCAAGTTCTAATATGTTATAGTTCTTTCACTTGGGAATGTTAAAAAAATTAACCTCCTTAAGTTATTTTCTTCCAAATTGAATATTTTCTATAAAGTACTTTAAAGCACCTTAAATTCATCTTTAAAGCTCTTCTTTTGTTTCTTTTTCTATTATAAGGCTATTTTTTAATCCTCTTATTAGCAAATTTGTTTGATATATTTATCTCTGCAAAACAACAGCAGATTAAAATTTTATCATTAGAGCAAACTATATGTAGTATGTGAAATTTTTGTCAATCTATTATATATTAATCATTTACTTGATGATCTCATGTCTAGAATTGCTTTTTCATATGGAATCTTTTATCCCTTATATTTGCTATTATACTTACTCCTTGAAAAATTGTATTTAATTTGAATTTTATTAACTTGCTATTTCTATCTCCTTATTTTAATAGAGTGCTTAAGCATTCTACATGATCATTATACTTTATCTTTCCTTTATTTAATTCTCTTAGTCTTTTTCGTTTTATCTAATAATTTTAGGAGATTAAACTTCATTTATATTTTACTGGTTTTCTCCACTATAAACAGATGGTTTTTAGTAGAGTCAAGAGTTTATCTCATTGCTTTGCCCTATTTATTATCTCTATGGACCCAATTAGTCATTTTTGAAGTGCTTTTGCTGATTTTACTCGCAATTCAGAAATTTATAATTATAACTCTATTCTTATGAGAATATCTAAGTTTATTTATTTGGTTATTCTTATTAATACTATTCGTTATTATTTATTAGTTTAAGTTAATCTTAATTCTAGTTAGTATTTGATTAATAAGCGTTAACTTACTATCCGATTCCGTTATTAGGATATACTTGGACATTATAAATTTCTTTTGAATTATTTTTAAATTTTATCTATTTATGATTTTACTCTTAAAGGCTATTTTCCTCTTCCTGCTTTTAGTTTTATTTATTAAGCATATTTTATTGGATATTATTGATTTGATTGATTTCTTCTTAGTTATTTTTCTAATCTCTTTCTTATATTTATTATTGCTTATTATTTAGATTGCTTATTACATTAAGGAGTTAATTCTATTGACTCTAATCCTTTCATTTCTGCTTCATTTCCTCATTATCTTAAGCTTATAATCTATTAGATATCTGAGATTAAATGGATTGTGTTTAATCAGAGTAATCTTAATTTTAGTTCTAAGGTTAATTTGGAGTCTTTGAGATTTAATAGTTCTAAGCTTAGACAGCTTGATTTTCTTCCTACCCCATTATTTGCTAACTAGGTTGTACTTATTACTCCAAACTTACTCTATTAACTGAAATATTCTGGTTAAGCTGCTCTTGCAGTTCCTGTATTTTTTTCTTTAGAGTGCTTATTTCACTAGCTTGTGCTTAGAGCTATTCTTCACAGCTTTATCTTAATCTAGTTTCTCTTATTAGCTGTTAGTTATTTTACTCATTTGTTTTTTGCTAAACTAGTAGTTCTCTTTCTTTTTCAAGTAATTAAACCTCCAACCTATTTTCACACTATTATAACTTACTCTTCTCCTATAAGTACAAATTTTAATATTATTCTACCTAATCTTACATTTATTATATCAATAGCTAATTTCCACCTTACTAATTAGTTCTACTTTCTATAGCATTGTCTAATGCGTTTATTATTTATTCTGTTGTTGCTCTTTCAGATAGTTTCCATTGATAGCACATTTCAATTATTTAATTTAAATCAGCATGCAAATTTTTAAATCTCTAAGGTTAATTTCCTTTTGCTATCTCCTCTTATACTTAAATTGAAGCTTAAATTTAATAATATGGCTCTTAACCAGTCAAAGCTCAGTAAATTACTCCTCCTAACGATCATACATCACTCTTCTCAGTTAATGGTATGTTTGCTAATACTTCAGGAGATAAGAAATTTACTGTTCCTACTTTCTCAGTTTACATTCACTGCATTTAGTTAGAATAAATGCTGTATCTCATCTGGCGGGATATTCCAAAATCTGTTAGCTTAGTTGTTCCATTCTAACCTATAAGAATATTTTGAGGCTTCATATCTCTATGCAGAATTAAACAAGCATGAAGAAAATGAAGTCCTTCTGTTATCTATTTCAAGTGCTTCAGAACAATTATCATATTTTCTTCTGTAAGAGGGCGTGGTATAGCACTTATAATCTTGCAGAAATCCCCAGGACAGTATTCTAGAATAAGAGCTATTTATTCCATTTCTATGATAATCCCTAGAAGATTTACTATATTCTTATGATTTCTGACATTACTAAGCAAATCTATTTCATTTATTAAGTTCCTTATAAATTCATTTGGTTTATTTCCTTTATATGTATAAAACCTTTTAATTGCTACTTAAGAAGACTAAGAAGTTTACTTATCAGTTAAATTACTCAGAGAAACATCTCCAAATCCGCCTTTTCCTAAAATCTAAATATCTTAAACATTGATTTCCTGCTATTAATACCTTTTAATGCCTTTATCAATTATTAGTTTGATTTTTTAGGTATTTTCCTAGGTTTAAAATAACTAGAAGATTTCTTAGCTCTAGGAATATTTCATTTTAATTCTGATTTATTTATTAGATTTTAATCATTATAATTATAATTAAATTACTGTTTAAATCATTACTTTAAATATAGCTATAAGGAAAACTTTAAATTATTTCAATTATACACTTTTTATATTTTAGGCTTATTTTATGAAGTTAAGAATGTTTGATTTGAAAGGATAAAGTAAAGATAAAGGAGAAAGAGTTTAAGCTTAGTTGTCAATTGTTGAGTTTTAGAAAGGAGTAAGTTTTTTTGGAATGAAAGAAGAGTATTTCACTCTGATTAACAAACTTAAACTGAACTCAGTTTTTTATTTTATTACATTATGCATAAAAAAAAATGGCGGAATGGAACAAAGGCTTTCTCGACTAAAAGGCTTCTCGTAGCTCCTTATATCAATCTTTCCAACTCTAACAAACTCCAATAAAGACAAAAAAGAAATAATATTGTAAAATCTCAGAAGAAAAATAATTTCCTTCCAAGATTTCAAAAAAAAGTGACACCTTCGAACAACTTATGAACTAAGATAAAAAATCTCTTGTTTAAATCATTTTTGATTACATTGATAAGGTAGAGAACCTCGAACATTACGTCATGAGTTTACAATAAGACTTATAAGATCATGTCGAGGACGAGAGACCGCATAATGAATTTGTGACCAAAGAGGACATTAACAACATATATTAAGAAATAGAATGCGATATAGTAGAAATGATGAATAAATGGGAACAGATTTCTTTTATTATTATTATTTTAACTAAATGTAAAATTAAAGTTTGCATATCCTGGGTTTTCAACCAGGTTTCTACTGACAAGTTTTTTTCCGTGGTTGTTCTCCACGACCTTTTTTTTTAAAGTGGACGGCTACCACGAAGGATTTTCTTAGTTTCTTATTCATAGTTTCTATTTATATATTCCTTACTCAGTAATCCAAAGTTTGTTTAAGTTTCTTCAGGTCCTTTATTCTTCATTGTACTTGAGTTATCTTCATTTCTTACAATGTCTTAGTAAATGATACCAATATTAGCAGTACCAGCAATTTTTTTATCGTTTTTCTAATTTCTATTTTTTAAAAACTTTTTTCTCCAGCATCTCAATTCTTTTGTTTATGTTTGTATCATTTTTTCTTAATTTTACTTTTCTTAATGTTGTATTTTGTTCTAATCTTCTTCTATGATCATTCTTTGTGATTAATTGAAGTTAATTTACGACATTTCATTAAGTTAATTTTCTGTTACTACTGAGTTTTTAATCCGTTAACTTTTGAGAATTAGCAATTCGTTATTTTAGTTTTCTATGTAATTCATTAGCTCCCGGATTTTTTCTCCTTGATTAAAAAATATCTCTTCATATTTTGCGATTTTTTCTTTCGTTTTTTCGATTTCGTTTGGAGTAAATTGTTATTTTTGATTTCAGGGTTTTATTGTTCATTCGGACCAACCATTACTTTTCCCTCTGAAGACGAGCTAGATTCTCTATCCTGTTTTTGCTTTTTTAGCTCCTCGTTCATAACTTGTTTTCTTGTTTTTCTTTGTTATTTCTTAGAAAGACGAATGTTCTTCTCCATTTTTTTTGGGATCAGATTTCTTAAAGTATGAAAACGCATTTTAATAAATAACGGACATAAAAAAGAAACTAGGAAAATTAGAGGAATAAGACCTAAAAAGAAATAATGATCCAATGGTAATAGAAGAATAACCTATGACAACAGAAAAATTTTAAAGAAAAAATGTTATATATGCGGCAGTTTGTTCCACTTATGTAAAAAGTGTAGGAGGAATTGGTAAATAAGAAAAAATATTTGGAAAGAACTTACAAATTTTTATCCTTCCTCGGATGTTAGCTTTGAAAAAAAAAGATAACTCCAAGACCATTCGGAAAGCTCGGAAGTGAACTTGAGTGGAGACACCGGCGAGTCTGAGACCCTGTAAAAGGTAATGCAGGGGGTTATGGACCTATTAAGGAAACATTCCATTATCCATAAAATTTTTAATTTAATTTAAAGTTTTAGTAATAACATAGATATCTTAGACTTATAGATAAAAGGTATATTTAAGGAGAGTAAAGAAAATATATATACCTCTACATAATATTGATATTCCATCATCAGTGTTTAAGAATTTAATAGTGATAAAAGAAAATATTTCACATACGAATGGAGTATCTAGTTGCTTAGAAGAAATTGAGCTAATATAAATATATCATAAAGAGTGAATTACTAATGAATGAAATGATAATAGGATTCAACTTGATTACTTCTAATTAAAATAATAAAGAGTCATATTATAAATTATTGAGATACCTCTTTAATTAATTCTTCTACTTAGTATGCTTAATTTGAAATAATTGCCATGCATAGAGTAATAAAATAAAAAACTAAGGAAAAAATGGAGTAAGCTATTTGACTATTAAAGAATTAACTCAGAAACTAAAATGAAAAGCAGCGAAAAAACAGTAGAAAAAACTTTAACAACAAGAAGAGTAAAACTCTTCATCTGAAGGTAAAGTTATAGTTGGATCAGTTAGGATGAAAGAACCTATAATTTGTAGTTAAAAAAATTATAATTAGGACAAATGAAAACTTAAATCTCAAAATATGAACGAAGTTATCTATAATCAGGGAGAAAAGATGCGAGAATTAATGAATAGCATTGAAGATCAAAATAATGAACTTTTAAACTCAGAACGCTAGTTAATTTAAAATTAAATCGTAACGGAATAATAGCTTTATGAATAATCGTAAGCAAACTTTAAGTAATAACAGAATATTTTTATTGAAAACGCCTAAACTCAGATTTAAGACCAAGAAAAAAAAGTTCAAACTAATAATGACACTAATTTACTAACGAAAATTGAAAAAAGTAAAAAAAGTATTTAAGAAATAAACATAGCAAAATGTTTCAAAAATTTGCTGGTTTTGTAAATCAAAATTTCATTTGCTGAGAAGTTGGTGATTCTTGAAGAAAAATCTGAAAAAAGAACAGTAAAGAACATTAAGACAACTAAACTAATTATGAATAACGGAAGCAGAAATTACAAGTAAGGAATTTAGAAAATGACCTGTGGTAACCTCCCACAAATTATAAAAGGTCATTGATCTCAACCATGTAAAAAAATGACCGCTGGCACTTGGTTGAAAACCCAGGAAATGCAAATTCTTAAATTTTTAATTTTAGTTGATAATGTAATAAAATAAAAAACTGAGTTCAGTTTAAGTTGCTAGTCAGAGTGAAATACTCTTCTTTCATTCCAAAAAAACTTACTCCTTTCTAAAACTCAACAATTGACAACTAAGCTTAAACTCTTTCTCCTTTATCTTTACTTTATCCTTTCAAATCAAACACTCTTAACTTCATAAAATAAGCCTAAAATATAAAAAGTGTATAATTGAAATAATTTAAAGTTTTCCTTATAGCTATATTTAAAGTAATGATTTAACTGTAATTTTAATTATAATTATAATGATTAAAATCTAATAAATAAATCAGAATTAAAATGAAATATTCCTAGAGCTAAGAAATCTTCTAGTTATTTTAAACCTAGGAAAATACCTAAAAAATCAAACTAATAATTGATAAAGGCATTAAAAGGTATTAATAGCAGGAAATCAATGTTTAAGATATTTAGATTTTAGGAAAAGGCGGATTTGGAGATGTTTCTCTGAGTAATTTAACTGATAAGTAAACTTCTTAGTCTTCTTAAGTAGCAATTAAAAGGTTTTATACATATAAAGGAAATAAACCAAATGAATTTATAAGGAACTTAATAAATGAAATAGATTTGCTTAGTAATGTCAGAAATCATAAGAATATAGTAAATCTTCTAGGGATTATCATAGAAATGGAATAAATAGCTCTTATTCTAGAATACTGTCCTGGGGATTTCTGCAAGATTATAAGTGCTATACCACGCCCTCTTACAGAAGAAAATATGATAATTGTTCTGAAGCACTTGAAATAGATAACAGAAGGACTTCATTTTCTTCATGCTTGTTTAATTCTGCATAGAGATATGAAGCCTCAAAATATTCTTATAGGTTAGAATGGAACAACTAAGCTAACAGATTTTGGAATATCCCGCCAGATGAGATACAGCATTTATTCTAACTAAATGCAGTGAATGTAAACTGAGAAAGTAGGAACAGTAAATTTCTTATCTCCTGAAGTATTAGCAAACATACCATTAATTGAGAAGAGTGATGTATGATCGTTAGGAGGAGTAATTTACTGAGCTTTGAATGGATAAATACCATATTATTAAATCTAAGCTTCAATTTAAGTATAAGAGGAGATAGCAAAAGGAAATTAACCTTAGAGATTTTATAATTTGCATGCTGATTTAAATTAAATAATTGAAATGTGCTATCAATGGAAACTATCTGAAAGAGCAACTACAGAATAAATAATAAACGCATTAGACAATGCTATAGAAAGTAGAATTAACTAGTAAGGTGGAAATTAGCTATTGATATAATAAATGTAAGTTTAGATAGAATAATATTAAAATTTGTACATAATGGAGAAAAATGAGCGCTAATAGAGTGAAAATAGGTTGGAGGTTTAATTACTTGAAAAAGAAAGAGAACTACTAGTTTAGAAAAACATAAACGAGTAAGATAACAAACAGATAATAAGAGAAATCAACTTAAGGTAAAGCAACGAAAATATGGTCTAAACATAAGTTGCTGAAATAAACACTCTAAAGACAAAAATACAGGAATTGCAAGAGCAGCTTAACCAGAATATTTCAGTTAATAGAGTAAATTCGGATATTTTTTCTAACACTTAGCAATTAAAGGAAGGTATTTCTTTATCAAAGAGTAGCTAGAATTGGATACTTAATGATACTTTTAGTTAATTTACTCAGTAAATAAATTAATCTTAAAGTTAGCAAGAAGATTTATATGGATTAGAGGTATCTAGTAATCTTTCAAATACATCTGAATTAAGAGCATCGGAATAATCAAATACTAAATCAATTTCGGTTAGAAAAAGTTTTGAGTCTTTGTTTGGAAACTACAGCCACGACTAAGATTTATTATAGTAGTTTGAATTTATAGCTATAAGTTTTGATTCTTTCAGAAATATTAAAAGTGATGGAAATTGCTACTTTAGAGCAGTTGGATTTGCGTATCTAGAACATTTAATCCGATAAACAACTCCTAAGTAAGAGATCATTCAGTTTATAGAGAAAGTTTAGGAAGCAAAAGGATATTTCGCTTTAAGGAAATCTTATTCATATAATGGCTTAAACTTTGAGCTAAGAGCAAAATTTGTGTAACTCCTAAAAAATTTAGAGTAAAAGAGAGAAGAAAACAATGTTAATTAGCTTTTAGATAAATGAATCTCTGGAAATTTCAATAGATTTGACGAAGCCTTAGTATGGGAAATGAGAACATACACAGCTAACTATCTAGAATTCCACTAGATTGACTTTTAAAATTTTATAGAAGATCTACAAGAATAGATAGAAAGCATACTAGGCATGGGAAAAGAAGCTAAAAACTTAGCAATGGGTCCTTTATAGATAGTTCTAAGAGTGAAAATAGAAATATTAACTATAGAAGGGAATGCCAGTAATCCAATTGAACTCGATTAAATGAATGTAAGTGGATAATTACCAATACTATTTTTATTGTCTGCAAAAGAACATTATGATTTAATATATTCAAAAGAGTTATCTAAAGCTGACGGATATTAAGTAGAAAAGTATATAGGTAAAGAAAAATTTATCAACGAGGACTTTAAAATAGATTAATGGCCATTCAGATAAAAAGCGTTGCATCGCTCCTTATTAAGACGAAAACTAGCAACCTAATAATTAGTAAAACTAATAAGAATATCAATAACTAGAAAATTAGGAAGTTCATATGTGCTTTTACAAGAAATGCTAAAAGCAAGTTATATAAGATTAAGTAGTTTAAATGAACACTTGCAATCATACGTTTTGCAAAGAATGTTTTATGTATTATCTACAGAAATAGACGAAAGGAAAACTAATTTGCCATTAAAACGAAGAAGAATTTTATACAGAGTGTCCATTTTAAAATTGTCATGTGTAAGTTAACCAATTGGATATAAAGCAAGCTATGGATGAGGAACAGTATATATATTATTAGCAATAAATGATAAGAAGATTGGAAAGATATTTATAGAAAGAAAACTCATAGAATGCAAAAAACAATTAGTCTAATATAAATTTTGAGAAAAATAGATGCTAGATGCAAGGTTGTAAATAGTTAGGTAAAAAAGTTAAGATAATAACACTAGAGTGTAAACATCTGTACTGCAGAGAATGTTTATTCAAGTATATGAAAGAAAAAACGGAAAATAAGTTTGTGAAAGCTGCTCATGAGAAGGATGTAAAATGTCCTTAATAAAATTGCAAAAAGACAATTCAAAACTAGGATATAGTAAAAATATTAGGAGAAAATGAATTCCAGGAACATTTCGAAAGGGCAAAGAAAAGAGAAAAAAATAAAGAGAAAAGTTGACATAATATATCAACTAAAAACTTAAAAAACTTATAAAAATTAATTATCCAAATCAAATTTTAGCTTTTCTTTATTTAAGTCAAATCTACTACTTATACATACTCATCTTTCTCTTTACCAATCCTCACCATAACATAAGCTTCAATTTTAACTATTTTCCAATATTTTCTTCTTCTTTTGAACCAAAGCTAACTCTAATCTTACACTAGATGAAGTTAATCAAAAAAACATGCAAACATCTTCAGATCTTATTATTTTTTGCGGTTCTGAAGAATCTTGGTTTTTAATTTTTTCAGGAAAAAAGGCAAATTACAGGTTTAAAAGGAACTGCTACTTAATCTATCTAATTTTATATATTGCTGTAACTATTAAAGACGGCTATTGTTATTGATATGAATTTTATAACTCTTGAGTCATATCAAGAAAGATCAGCAAAAGATGCTAATAAGTTCTTATATTAATCATACAAAAGACTGTTTTCAAAGGAGATATTTGCTCATAAGGAAAGTTAAGAAATTACTTTTGTGTGCATATTAATTATTTTTTTAACGTTCTATAACTTTTGCATATCTAATTACTAAAGCTTTTGCTTTCGTATTTTTCAATCTTTTTCTAATTTCATTAATAACTTTTTCACTTACATGTCTTTATTATTTTGTACAGTTCACTAATAGACTTTTCTAAAATATTTACCTTTTCTATATTTCTAAATATACTAATACTGTTCTTCTATCATTTCCTGTTGATTATAAAATATTTAAATAGAAACATTTAAATTAATATATTTGGTATTTAAGGAATATACTGTTTTTACTAAAATGTGTACTATCTTTATATAATTACTTTAACTAATAAGTTGCTTTAGTAACTAGCAAAGCTTTTCTTTTTTAAACAGGCTATATGGTTTGTCGAAATTCAATATCCTTTATATTTGATATTTAGCAAAGCTTACACTTTTTATTTTATTTAAATAGCTTCATTTTTTGCTTATTTCTCTTTTGATAGATTAAGAACATAAAATTGCCTTATAATTAAAAATTAAATTTTCTCCTGTTTCCTAAACAAAACTCAATGACTTTTTTTAAGTATTACTCAAGTTGTTTACCTTAATGTAATAAGACTTATTCTAGATCAGTTTAATAAAGCAACTTCATTTTCTGTGTTTTAGCTTCTTTTAATAATCTTCCCTACAATTTCTATTGAGCTTTATTAAAATAGTTCATAGGGTATTTATCATAACCACATAAATAATACTAATTGAAAATCACCATTCATTCAATTGAAAGGACCGAAGCAATTTTATCATTCCAATATTCAGCGAATTTAATTTTTACAACTGCTTACTTGAAAAATCTTAATCTTGTCTATAGTGATTTAGTGGTCATATTAGAATTGCTTAACTAACGAATGTATCCATATTTTTAAGAATAAAAAGCTAATAAAAAGTTCGAAACTCATACGCATATTATGAAGTTCATTGCTTACTTTTTTAAACTATGTAGAAGTTTTAGTACTTTAAATATAAAAGTATTCCATTTTTTCCATAGTATTTAATTGGAACATTTTTAGCTAAAATCTTATAGCAAGAAAAAATATAATAAATGCTATGAATTTTTAATTCTATACATCATAGCAACCTTAATTTTGCGTTTATGTACTGTTTTTCACTCCATTATAAACTCATGGTAAAGTTCTTAAAGATATTTTAACTTATCTACTATCTATTACTTTATTCTTTTGAAAAGAAGTAGGATTTATATCGTTTTCTTAGATATAAATATTTAGCAGTTTTTAAGTTAATTAATAGTGAGAATGTAAAACTAAGATACATGCTGATATATACTTTGGAAGGAAATGTTTAATATGCTATCTTTTTAAGATTATAATTTTAAACTTTCCCTTGATTTATTATTTATCTTATCTTATCTTCTCCAATCTTTTCTTTTTATGATACTTATAAGGACTCTTATTTTATTTATTATCAATAAAACATAGCAGTGTTACTAATAGAGCTTTTACTCGCTTATGTTTATTTAAAATATTGCTGCTACCATCTTCATCTAAGAAACTGCTTACACTCACTTCTTAACATTTTAAGCTTTGATTTATTTCAATTATTTTAATTACTATTCTTATTTTATCTTATTCAACAACCAAATCTTTAATATTTTCATCATTTCTTCTTGAAAGTTGGATATCAAGTTTTATCTTCACATTAGAAATATCGCTTTATTATCTGCAAGATCCATATGGACATGAAAGATTGAGACATTTTACTCTTTCCTGATTCAGATTCGTTATTAAATTCCATCTCTAAATCTTTTTAAAAAATTTCACATAGAGCGTACCTACTCTGTTTTTCTATACTATTTCATTTTTTTAATTATTTTTCTACATATTTTACATCTTTTTCTTCTGTTTTTTAAGTGCTTTATTATTAATCTATTATTTAATTAGCTTATTTTAACTCTCATCTGGTTAATTTCGATTATTTTAAGTTTCTTGATAGTAACTATTATTAATTTTATCTATTCTAAGTGATAGTTCTTTTAATCATAAATTAGTAGAATTACTTAACTTTAATGATGTTATACTTGCATTCAGTAACTAGTTATTTCTCCTCACATTGATCTTCTAAACTCCTTTTTAAAATTATAATATTTTACCTGTTTCAATCACATCTTTACTTCTATCTTTATTCCCTTTATACTTAGTGTCATTATTTTTCTATTCTTCTTGCTTATAAATGATTTAGATGAATAGAGTTGTTTGCTAAATAAAAAGTTAAAGTTTTATATTTCATAAGATACACTCATACTTTTCTTTTTGTCTAAGATCTCTATTAATACATCCCATAACAAAAAGCCAGCAAAGATATCTAGAATTACCCAATGTGAAGTGATATTCTCATTCTTATTTTAGCTATCTATTAATATTTTAATTCTAGCTACTTATTTAACTATTTTACTTTTCGAAATTCCTTGCTTTATGTTTTTAACTTCATCATAGCTCTTTAATTTTTTGCTTAAAGATAATTTAATTTCTATTAATTTTACGACTACTTTGGTTTTAAAATTACTAAGTATGTTAATACTTATATAGTTAGACTTTATCTATAAATCTACTAGAACTAATTCTATATTTCTCAAGAAGCTATTATAACTATTATAAGCAATTAGTCTTTTAGTTCTTAATAATCTTTTACTATCTTTAGTATTTTTAGTTAGAATCGCTATGATTATCTATTTTTAGTCTGTTCTTAATTAATCTATATAGTTTAAGTTTTAATATCCTCCTATACTAAAGTTACTATACTTATATATTCTCAATATGATTAGACTCCACAAAGTAAAATTAGTGTTACTCTTTTCTATCCTTTATCACCCTTTTTATAAGGATAATTATTTAATCAGGCTTCTGGAGTTTGATTGTGCTTTCCATTTAATTATTTTCCTTATTTAATTTGTATCACTCATAGGTATAAATCATAATATGCGATATCTTTAATTAATTCTCTTCACTATTACTCTTTTCTTTTATTAGCTTAATTGAACACTTCGTTCTCTTTACAGAACTAGGAAGTAGAAATAAAAAAGAACCTCTTTTTCTAGTCTTTAATTTTTGTAGGATTAAGATAAAGTTAAAGTTATAAGAAAGGAAATTTAGATATCAATTTGTGACTTTGATCATAATCATCAAGTCAATGCTCAACAACAAAACTTACTTAAAAGTATTGAATAAAGTCTAAAGCCATATATGCCATTATAATTCTGATTTTACAAAGCAAGCAATTTCCTTTATTAGTTTTCTAAGCATATTTCTCCTAATAGAATCAATTTTTTCTCCTTTTCCAAATATTTTTCTACTAAATTTCTATCTCTAAATAAAATTCTTTAAGCATCTATCTCTTCCTTATATATATCTTTTTATTTATCAGTAGGATATATATAAAGGCTTAACTGTATTTAATAGGATAAAAAAGTAGGTATTTTTAGAATAATTTTTAGTTTATTAATTAATTAAAATGAACTCTCTAATTAGTCCTTATCAATTTTATCTTACTAAGTGTTAGAAATTTCTCTTTTCAGTCTTCAAGTATCTTTGTTAACCTTATTCCAGCTAGTTTTTAATAGCTTATTTATTTTCTAATTATATAATAGTTTAAGGGAGAAAGCAGCTGCTTAATTTTGTCTCTTTAATATGATAGTGCAACTTTATATATCAACTAGGTTGACTTTTATTGCTCTCTCATACTCAAAACTTAGAAGTTTCTCTACCTCCAAGATTGATTCTAGAATTGTTAAAGAATACTAGACTTATAGTTATAGAACTAAGCCCTTATTAGTTAATAGTGAGTATACTAGCTATATGCAATTGGATATTTCACACTGCATAAGTATCGATATTTCTTTTCCTGCTATTTCTAGAAAAATCGTTTTTTAGCAATACTCTAAAATAGATTCGTTTAAGTCTTTCAGATATAGTTTATAAACTTTAGTCTAATAGAAGAAAAATTAATGATTATTTAGCTTTGAAAAAGTTTACTTTGGTTAAGATAACTAAATCAAATCGCTGCTATATCAATAAGTATCTGCTAGCTAAGAAACTGTAAATATACTGATGATAAAAGGAAAAAGATCTAGGAGTAAAGACTGGAGAAGCGAGACCATTATAGATAGATGATAGTGAGATACTCATTACACTATACTGACTTTTTAAGCTTTATGAGTTAAGTTCTGTGGAATCATTAAGCGCAAATTGCTAAAATCTTTTCTCAGTATAGCATAACAAAAAATCTTATAAATATTAGGAAAGATAAAAAAGATATGATCATAGACCATAAAAAATGGGTTGCATTAATAATAGTTATATCAGTGCTTGTTTAAGCAAACTTTAAATTACAGCCTGATTAAATAACTCTTACTGAAGATTAATAAATAAAAAACTTAATTCTGCTTGTATAAATCAAGTAAGTATCTACTAAGACTTCGCGTATAAATATTTTATTGTCAATTTAGGTTCCGAAAATTAAGTTAAAAAGCTGAAATAATCTGACTTTAAAGCTAATTAAAGATTATAAATACGAAGAATATAAAGTTAAAAGAATCTGTCTAATCCATAAGCTTCGATTTGATAAATAGCAACGTTAGAATTTATTTTATGCTGTTAAAACTTAAATTAAAAGCTTAGAATTTTAAAATAATCCTATGCTAAATTAAATCTCAATTATACACATCACTATGAATTTGATAGTGATGTAGAGAATATATAAGAAACTGATTTCAAACGCTTTATTTTTAAGTGACTAAGAAGTAATAGAAATGCTGAAATAACCAGAAATTCTTTTTAAATATCCTATGAAATTATTTGGAAGCTTTAAAAAGGTATATAATAGAGCAAATTTATTGTCCGTCAAATAACTTAGTATCATTTAAATCATAAATAGAATAATATGATCGAATGCAAAGACACATGCATTTCTTTTGCCTTAAGATAATATTTAAAATAAAAATTTTAGCTAAGAAGGCTTTAAAAATCATAAATATACACTTGTTATGTTGAGTTGATTTTAGTTTTCATATAGTGAAATGTTTAGAATTATTACTTTAAACTTTAGCTAAAATTTTTGAAAGAAGTAAATAAGATAAAAATTTAGAATTTATTTCTATTTTAATCATCTGAGTTAAACTTTGCCTAATAAAGAAATCTCATAATATCTAAGCTATTAGTATAAGCAAAATATTTTTACCACATTCAGTTTTCCTTTTATTAATTCGTTCCTTAAAACTAAAAAAGGAACCAATTAATTCTAAGACTGACTTTCTTCATCACTCAGAACTCTCTTAATTTTTCTTAATTTTAGTTTAAATCATTTATTTAATTCAATTTTACTATCTTATTATAATTTTTAATTTAAGACTTCACTTTATAATTGTATATGGATGAAAGCTTTTAGCTTCTAGCATTTATATATCTTCTTATATTTTTATATATCTTTCTTGTCATAAAATTATAATAAATAGCTGTATAGTTTATTATATATTAATTCAAATATTTAAAATTATCCATACTGATGATAAAGCACTATTGAATTTTTGCTAGGTTGGCTTACTCAAATTTCAGTTAAATACTCTCTAGTGAATATTTATCTTTTAGCTAAAATAATTTATTTTAAATTATCCATTTTATTCCTTTATAAAGCTACTAAGTTTTACAATCCTAGACTTAATGATACTAATAAAGCATTAGTTATGCTAGGAGTTATATTAAAGCTTTATATTAGTTATCTAATAGTTTAGTTACCTTCTCTATTAGTCTTGGAATTAAATCATTATTCCATTTATTTTATTGCCTCCAAACACTATTTATTTGTTTTCTCAGTCTTAAGAAAAAAAGATCGCTTAGTTATGTAACTTTGAATTTCTTAATCTAATTGAAAATAGTAAAGATTAGATAAAGATATGCTATCGTAATTTATAAAGTTGTAGGTCTTTCTCACTTAACTAACTTCAATCATTAGGTATATCAAAAGATTGTTTAAATATGCTAACCCAAGAAAAAATTCCTGGCTTTATTTTATAATTTTAATTAATGAATAACAATAAAGCTCAATTCTTAAAATTCTATTTACACTTAAATTAAACAATCTTCAAGATGCTTCATCTATTAGCTTTAATTTAAATAGATAGAATGAAAGTTAATTTAAGTATTATATTTATTATAAGCTTTTAATATCAGTTTTCAATCATTAAGACTTAAAGTATTTCTCAGCTTCTTTATACTTTTCTTCTCTCTCTTTAGCTCTCTCTAAACACTTCTAAAATTCATATTCTTCAATTACTTCTTTTATTTCTAAATTCTAAATCTCATACTAACAATTTTCTATATCACATTTTACTTTCTTCTCATAAATGTTTTGTATAAACAAATTCTGAGTCTTTTCACTTGAGTGTTTGTATAAGCATTATCCACAATATTTATGTCCACATCCTAAACATATTAACTATTGCCTTTAGTCTTTATTTATACAACTTATCTTCTAGCATTTATTTATTTCCTATTCATATTTCTCCTTTTTTATGCTTTATCCGCGTTATCTTCCTCTTTCTGGAATATTATTTTATAAGATATATGAAGAAAACCTTTACATCATTTCCTCATAATACATGTTAAATAATTCTACATCTAATGCTTGCTTTATATCTGTATGATTGATTAGAGATTCGCAATATGGACACTTTGTCTCAAATCCATATTCATACTCGTGACAAACCATTTTTCCATTAGTTTAAGAGTATAAATAAGATACAAAGCACTCTTTACAGAACATATGCTTGCAATTACTAATCCAAACTGCTTCATTATACTAAAGCGGCTTATTACACTCACCAAACATGCACATAAAGCTTCTTTATTACATAATCTGGTTTTGTTAGCTTTATATATTTTATTATCCTTTACTGCTGTTCCTCAATTTTAGTTCTTCATTCTTTCCTACTCTAAAAGGCCATTCATCTATATTGAATTTAATGGTTTTAAATTTATCTTTCCCTAAAAATTTTTCATCTCAATATCCATCTGCTTTAGATATTTCTATTGGATATATTAAGCCATAATATCCAGATTTAAATAGGAATAAAAATGGAAATTAGCTTCTTATTTGATAATCAAATTGCAATAGTTTATTTTCATTTTGATCAAAGGCTATAGTTTCAATTTTTACTCCTAAGACTATTTACAATGGACCGATTGCGAATGACTCAGCTAGTTTTGACATGTCTAGTATATTTGATATTTACTCTTGAAAATTGAGTGAAGGGTTTGAATAATTTTATTTATGAGTCTCTAGATAATTAGCTGTAAGCGTTCTCATTTCCCATACCAAACTTTGATCATATTTATCTTAATTTTAAAGTAATTTTTCTAATAGACAGCTAGTATTGTTTTCTTCTCTCTTTTATTCCAAATTCTTTAATAGCTCTAGAAATTATTATCTTAGCTCTTAAGCATTGGTGTAAGATGTCTTTATAGTGAATTATCCTTTTGCTTGCTAAAGTTTATCTATAAACTAAAGGATTTCTTGCTTAGGAGTTGTTTACCTAATAAGGTGCTCTAGATAGGCATATCCAATAGCTCTGTAGTAAGAATTAGCATCTTGGGGAATATTCCTTACAGCGTTGAATTTAGAAGCAAGCTATTAAATTTGCTATTATAGATTAGAATTCGATTGCTACTCTTAGATTAAACTATTTAAATTTAGTCTAGGAAATATCTAGTTAGCATAAGGAGATTAGTATTAGGATTGCTACATTTGCATGGTAGTTTTTATTGAATTATCTTAGTTATTGATTAAACTAGACTGATCTATTTATCTATTAACCATTTAAGTATTAGGATTGTTCTATGAGAGGTTAATATGACTAATGATGTTCTAACTAGGCTACTATTACTGGGAGTAAGTAATTTCTTTCAACTTCTAAATTTGCTACTGAAGTAATAAATTTTCATCTTGCAGCTTTTATTTCATTTGGATTTCTTGCTACAACTAGTATAAATTAGACTGTAATTAAGATGTTAGTTGGCTAATTTGTTTATCCTTTTCAGTTAGTTGGTTTTAATAGTTAGTTTACTCTTATGCTAGCTTAAATTAAAGTATCTATAGTTGGCTTTATATTTATAATAGCTAAGGATTATTTCCACTTTGTTGAATAATTCTATTTATTAAAGCGTTTTCTATAGCACTTATTATTTACTCAGTGCTTGCTCTTTCTTGTAGATCTTTCTTATAGCACATATCTATCAAATCCTATAGATCACTTTCTAATTATTAAATCTTAACTGGTGCAAATCCTTTCGCTATCATATCTTGTATTTGATATTTATTTTCTACTTATATATAAGGCATTTAACCATTTAATGCTCAATAAATTACTCCTCCTAGAGATCAGACATCACTCTTCTCATTTAGTACTTGACTTATTAAAACTTCAGGAGATAAGAAATTAGTAGTTCCAATTTATTCAGTTTGGGTGTATTATACTTGATTACTAGAACTGTTGTATCTCATTTAACGAGATATTCCAAAATCTATTAGCTTAGCTGTTCCATTCTCACTTATTAGTATATTTTAAGGCTTCAAATCTCTATGTAAAACCTAACAGGCATGAAGGAAGTGAAGTCCCTCTGTTACTTATTTCAAGTACTACAAAACCCTTATCAAGTTTTCTAGTGAAAGAGGTCTAGGCATAGCATTTATACTTTTATAAAGATCCCCAGGACAATATTCTAGAACAATAGCTATTTATTCCATTTCCATGATAATTCCTAGCAAGCTTACTATATTCTTATGCCTTTTCGTTTTACTTAGCATATCAATTTCATTCATTAAGTTACCGATAAACTCTTCAACATTTTATTCCTTATAACTATAGAATCTCTTAACTGCTACTTAAATATACTAAAAGCTATTCTTATCTAGCAGCTAGCTCAAATAAACTTCCCCATATCCTCCTCTACCTAAAAACTTTTTATCAGATATCAAATTATCCAAAATAGAGTACTTTATAGTGCCTCTTTCCACTATTTACTAGATTCTTTAGCTATTTTCTTAGCTAAATAGTATATTCAAAACATCTTAATTCTAAGTGAATTTCATATAATCTATCTACATTTTCACTTTCCTTTATCAATTAAATATGGCTTTATATATTAAGGTATAGCTAAATTGCTTATTCTTTTATATAATAATAATCAATTATTTTATTTATCCTTACTAAGGTATGCTAGACTTATTTAATCAAAAGATATCAATGAATAAGTTTATTAGTTAGATTGCTTTAATATTATATTATAAAATCCTTTGTATCCTTCACTTCCATTTATGATGCTATTATCATACCTACTTTATCTGTTTCTACCTGTTCTAGTATAGGATGTGAGTGTATTGATTAAAGCGTCTTTCACTCAATTAAAGAACTAAGCTAAATGTGCTTTATAGTATAATTTCTCAGTTTTGGCTTACAATGTTCTTGATAATCTCTATTTGAGAGATTTATATAGCCTGGAATATTTTAAAACTGGCTAAAGATTCTATCTATTTACATTCTTTATAATTAAATTGGTATTTTAAGCTACTTCTTTCATACTGCCTCTTATTTATTTTTACCTTAAAAAAGGATTAAAATAAGTTATTAGCGAAACTTAGGTTTTGAACTCTCTTCATTAATTTTAGTTTTGCTTTTTGATTGAGATATCTATTCTCTTTTTTAGTTAGATGAGAGAAAGTAGATATTGGTGATAAGTCTTCTCATCTTTTTCTACCTGTACTAAAACTTCATAGTGTCTACAAAAATCTAAGTATAATTTGAAATTTTTTCTTCTGAAAGGGCAAGAAAAATTAATTTCTAAATACTAATTTTAGAAAGTATACTGATTACATTATCGTTTTGCTAGATAATCTTTCAGAACTAAATCTTTTCCTTTTTTATATTTTTAACTTCTAGCATCGCTTTTTATTCCTCAATCACCAAATCCATGTTCCTCAAGTCATACATTAAGAGTTATCTCTTTTTATCCAATTAGTTAGCTATCCTAAACCCCACTTATCAAGCTCCCATATCTTATTAGCATCTAATCTACTTTTATTTTATAAGATCATTACATCTACATTATTACTATCTATTAGATATTCTTCAAAATTAGGTATTGAAGCCTTAATGAAATTCCTAAAAACCCCTATAGACTTTAAACTGATTTATAAGAAACTAAATGTACTTAAGAGAGAAAATTATAGTAAACTAATGGTTTTGCTATTTATAATAAACTAGGCATTTTTAATTTTGTACCTAGCAAAGTATATAAGCTAGTTTACTTTATACTAGAGGAAAATTATAACTATTCTAGGATGTTTGGTATGATTAAGTATCAAGGAATTCTGATTTTATATTGATAAAAGCTAGATAGGTACTCTCTCTTTAAACTGTATGGTATCTGGAGGCTCATTAAAGCACTTGAATCTTAAAATATTATTATGCCACAAAAACGCTGAATTCTGTGTAAAATACCAAATTTGGAAATATAAGGGATTCTCTATAATTTCTGGCTTTTTGTTGTTATTCTATATACTGATTAAGTTTATAGAGCTAAGTAAAGTGAATTATCAAAATGATTATAGTCGAATAACTGTCTTTGCAGACTCCTTTTATAAGTTCAGTTGTTTCTTTAATCTTAACTGGTAGTGAAGAATCAAGTAGTTTATCTAAGGAACTATAGCCATAGTTTAGAGTTACTTACTTAGTCAGCTTCTTTTATATAATGTTGATTCTCTTTTTTCAATTCTTTGAACACTTCTAATTTCTCTTTTCTAAGACATAAAACTCATGAAGCCAGATAGAAAAAGGAAATCAATAAAGTAATCAGATAAAATAGCTTTTAATGTAGATATGTGTTAAGAGACTTAAATTTATTGAAGAGATTAAAGCTTAAGATTCATATGAAATTAACTGGAAGAACATACAAGTAAAGATAGGTTAAATAATTAAAGCAGCTAGCTATGAATAAAGCTAGAGAAATGGTAAAAATATCACGAAATAGATTATCAAAACGAGTATATTTTGAACTTAGCTCCTCAACCAGTTAATAAAATAGCTTTTTTCCTTTTATTTAATTAAATATTTCAAGTGAAAAAGACAGAGATTAAATAATTCTAGCCAAGTAGATTAATAAATGAGTAACATAAGATAAGGATGATGTTAGGATTTGATAATTGATTTAAAAAATAAATAAACAATTACGTTTAATGAACCTAAGACTTTAAAAATTGAAACTAAGTTTATAGAACAATTATCAGTTTAAAATACTCTAGAGTTACTTGTAAAAAATCTTATTATAACTTTAATTTATAACCTTCTAAGTTTAAGACACTACTATTATAATAAAGTTCTTAAGGATTTTCTTTTTAATTTGCTTTTACTTATCCATTGTTTTAATACTTCAAAAGCACTTCTAGTATATTTTTAATTTATCTACTTCAATTTTTTAGGTTTATAGCAGTAGTATTTCATAATCAATTACATTATCATAAACTCCTTTATTTAGTTTGCTTATATAGAAGTTTCTTAATCTAAATGTATTTATATCTTCAATACCCTTATAATTTTAACCTTATAAGAAAGTTTAATAAAATCATTGCTA
Organism: Loxodes magnus; assembly: GCA_946699065.1. Classification (NCBI taxonomy): domain Eukaryota; phylum Ciliophora; class Karyorelictea; order Loxodida; family Loxodidae; genus Loxodes; species Loxodes magnus. The sequence goes on from CAMPDV010000152.1 coordinate 348,700, forward strand.
GGAATTTAAAATACTATATCTATTTAGCTATAAACTCTTAACTTTCAAACCCATTTACTTTATATTTAGTTTTAGAGTGTTTTTTAGTATTTAAAATAGATTTCTCACATCTTTAAATCAGCCAAATTTAGAGTGAATCTGGCTTCTAAATTTTTTTAAATCTCGTGTTTTTATGAAATGATCCCTTAGTAGAGAACTAAGTTCACTTTAATTTAAAAAGTTTTTATTATTTTTGGAATTAGGTAGAATTATCCTATTTTCAGTACTGTAATTGAAAATTTAGCTAAAACTATACTTTGATAATTAAATATTTAGTAAAAAGTTAATTTTTTACTTAAAATCCCCAATTAGACTTCTATAACTTATTAATTCTTTCTCTTTCTTTTGCTTTTTCGTAATATTCTTGGAAAGTATTTACACCTAGAACGCTTTGAATTTCTTTTATTTTAATTTCTTAAGTGCACAATCATTTTAAACACTTGACTTATTTTTCATGACCTAGCATAATAAAAAGACCTTCTGTTTTGCTTTTTAAATGATTATAAAGACAGTTTTTACAATATCGATGTCCACATTATAAATTTATTAAGAGATCATTTAAAAACTTCTAACTACATTCTTTACATTTATGGTACTCTACGTTTTTTATTTCAAGATTCTATTCTTAACCTTATCTAATCTATTTCTATTCATTATCTTTTTGATCTTCTAAGTATTTTAAATATCTTTCCATGTATTATTACTAATAAGTCATATATGATTATTCATCAAAAGCTTATTTTATATCTAAATGATTAATTTATTTCCCACATTTTTCGATAAGACATACAGATTTAAATCCATATTCAAATTCATGACAAATCATCTTTCCATTCGTCTAATTATACAACCATGAGATAAAGCAATCTTTACAGAATTCATGCTTACAATCACTTAGTTCAACCTTTTAATTAAAAGAGATTACTTTGTTACACTAATCAGCCATACACTAGAAACTATTTTATTTCATATTCTAGTTTTCTATTTATTTATCTACATTTAGTTATTTTATAGTTTAGGTTATTCCTTCTTCCTAGTCAATAACTTCAGATTCTTCATCACTTTTACTATCTTCTTATCTAGTTTATTTTTATATTTAATTATAGTTTAATTATTATTATTCCATACTATTATTTTAATTTTCTTAATTAAAAGTATTTTATATTTAAATCGTTATTTTAAATGGCCAATCATCTAACTTAAAATTTTCACCTTTAAACTTTTCTTTTCCTATATATTTCTCTTCTATATATCCATCTGCTTTTGATATCTCTATTGGATATATTAAATCGTAGTGACCTGGCTTATATAGTATAAATAGGAGCGATTTTTTCCCATTGGTATTCATCTAATCTAGTCCTAAAGGTTTATTTTAGCTTCTATCCAGCATTATCGTTTCAATTTTCACTCCTAGAACTTCTTATAAAGGACCAACTCCTAGATCTTCAGCTTCTTTTCCCATCGTCATAATATTTAATATCTACTCTTCAAAATTAGTAGTAAAGTTCTAATATTCTTATCTATGGCATTCTAGAAAGTTAGCTGTAAAGCTTCTCATTTCCCAGACTAAAGCTTCATCATATTAGTCCTAGTTATCAGAAATTAAATTTTCTAGTAATAAGCTAACATTATTCTCGTAGTAATTTTTCTCTAGATTCGTTAATAGTTCTATAAACTTTTATCTTGGGCTATTTAAGGTGAAGGATTTTCTAACAGTGAAATAGTTAGTTGCTTATTTAACTTGTTAGATAAACTAAGTTAATACTGATAAATGAGTAGTTTATCTTACCAAATACTCTAGAAAAGCGAAGCCTACAGCTCTGAAATAGCAATTTCCATCTCCTCTGATATTTCTAAAAGCGTTGAATTTAGTTTATAATAACTAAAACTGATTTTATAGGTTTTGATTATGGGAATATTCTTTAGATAGAGTTTATAAATTCTTCCTAGGTTATAATTATTTTTTACTGTTAGGGTCTTAAGCAAGCAATATTATAGAAGAATCATTACTTTAATCCTCTTCAATTACATTACCTTACAGGTCTATCATTTTATGAATTTGTGTTTCAGAATTAACTTTATCACTAGAAGTATGCTAAGGTTGACTTTGAAATTATGTTTCAGTTGAATTTTTAAGCTTTTATAGTTCTTCTTACTTTTCTTTTATTTATTATTCTAATTATTTTAGGTCTTATTCTAGTTTAAGCTTCTCATTTTATTTTATATTTATAATTTATTAAACATCATGGTTCCCTGTGAGACCAAGTTTAACTTTAGTCTCTTCAATTTAACTTTTTATTTTACTTATTTTTCAAGGAAGGTTTTCAAATGTATAATCTTATTGAAATGTTAATTCAAGTTTTTTCAAATCTTCTATAAGACTATTTATCTATTATTGCTACTATAGTTACTACATTGCTTATTAGTTCTACTAGTTAGGATAAAACTAATTTTGATATCCTTAATAGTAATTCTACTACATTTACACCTAATTTTGATTATAAAAGTATTGATTTTAAGGATAGCTAGTTACCTAATTCGGAATCACCGGCTGAGTAATTTAATTATATTCAGTTGGAAAGTTAGTTTAATTATTCTAACCAGGATAGCTCATTTGAGTTATTATAATTCCTTAAAAAGTTATGAAATAAGTATATTAGTTATGATGGTTTCTATTGTAAAACTTTTATTGTATAATTAAGCTTTATTCTGTCATGTGCTTTTCCTTTTTTTATAGAGTGCTTGATTATAGTATGCTTGAGGATAACTTTTTTGTAGTTACACTGCTTGCACCTTTTAGCTTCTTAAGGGTGCTTGTGTTATGAGATTAGAAAGAAAGAGAGATAATAGAGAGATGTAATGGATGAGAATATATATGGGCTATGTTTATATAGTTTAGGGAGTAATTATAGGATAGGGAGCTTCATTAGATTTAGATTTAGTTGGGTTTAAATAAATTAATAGAAAGTAGGCTTAAAAATGAAGTGACATGTATAGCTGAACACTCTGTTTCTATTATACTAGTTGCTAGTCACCAAAAATATTTGAGATGCTAAATAAAAATTTTCATTTGGTTATTCTATCAAAGTTAATTAGGAACTTTAAAATAATTTTAAAGATTCTGATTAAAATTACTCTAGAAGTGTCTTTTTAGGTTATAAAGTATCTAGATATAAGCTAGATAGCTCATTAATAGAAGATATTTTGTCTTTGCTTATTCTAATTATTCTGCTGTTTACTCTTATTTGTATCACTCAAGATACATTTCTTCTTTAATATCTTGAGATTCTAATTAAATGACCTTAGTATAGTTTACTCTCTATTAAGATATTTTTCCTATATAAATGTTACTACTTTGATAGTTGTCTTAGTTATTCTAAGTACATACTTAGAGCATTTATTACTATAGTTATATCTCCTCAAGACAGCTATATTATAACTATACCACTTTATTAGCTTTTTTTTCCATTTTTTAGAGCTTTTTTTCATTCCTTTTAGTGTGATTTTTATTTATTGATATATGCATAGAGAATATGATTCTTGGCTTTATGCGTTCAAACATTCTTTCTTTAATCTCTCTTTTATAAATCCCTCTTCAAAGTATTCATCTACTTCCAGCTTTATTTTACAATACTATCACTTCTGAAAATAATCCTCTCTCTTCTTTTATTCCTTCCAGTAAAAATAAAAAAGTAGCCTTCTAATCTCTTCTACTTTCAAATCTCTTTAATCCTAAAAAGCATTTTAATCTTATGATTGAGATATAAAAGCCACGTTAGAATATTAGTACTTAGATCTTCTATTATAGGCTATTGAGTGTTTCAATACGTTTGATCTTATTTCCTTATACTAATTTTAGCTCTAAAGCTTCCTTTTTTGGAGCCTTATAATATAAGCTAGCTCTTAAATAATCTATCGTATCATGTTTGATTTTCCTCTGATCAGTATCTAATTTGACAACCACCTAGCATACCTTTTAGAATTTTCTCCTTCCAAAAAAAGCTAAAAAAGATCATATACATTTCAATCTAGCCAAATAGTCGCTTAACACTCCTTTAAGTTAGTAAATAGAATATTCATACATTTCAAGTTTAAACATCAAGAGATAAAATGGAAGTCTAATATCACTAATTCTATTAACTACTATTGAATGGCTTGGAAAGGATATAGTAGGTACTTGTTGAGAGGAAGTAAGAAGGGATGTAGGAAAGTGTTAGAAATACTATCGATATGATAAACTCAGAAAAAGGAAGAAATGAGGTTTAAGTGGATGTGGGTAAATATTTCCCTATTCTTGAAAAATGCTTGGAGATGAAGATATCAAAAGTTATAGAAACTGGATTATTCATTATGTAGAAATTGGTGTCTTAGAAGTATGTTAATGGGAGGTAATAAGATATGGAATAGATTGTTAAAGCTATAAGTGGTTGCGCATATTAAGCTGATGATTATGTGTAGCTATAAGTCATTAAATGCTTGATAGAGATAGTTATATCATAAGAGTGTGAAGTGCATGGAAGCTCTTTAGTGGAGATTTTCTAAGCTTGTTTTCACATTCATATTTAAACTAGAAATGTAATGAACTAGCTAAAAGCTAAAGATGCTTTGATTTAAATGCTAAGAGTATTACTAAACAGGATGGAAGGTGATGTTAGAGCGTAAAGTGTTTAAGATTACTATAAATACGATGAATAGCAATCGTTTCTTAAAGAAGAGGAGTTGAGTGAAATCTCAGTATATAAAACGGTATCTACATTAGTAAAAAATATGGTTGATGATGTGTAACTCTACTAAGCAAAGCTAAGCTAATATTCCAATGAAGTCAGGTATATACCTTTAAGGAGTGTGCCTTATATAATGAATCCTGACGATCCTTGCTATAAAAAGCTTAAAGTGGTTTATATTAAAAACGAGTAGAACAAAACTTCAGGCAAATTTGGTTGGTGCATCGCTTGCAGAAATACGGCAGATTTTTATTGTATAGAAACGAGAGATCCAATCTGCTCTAAGAGATGTAAGGAGTTACACATAAAAAGCCTGTAGAATGCTGATAAATGAAAAGAAGGCTAGCAGCATGAAAATGGCTAGTATTTATAGGATATCTTACAGATATACAATCTTATCTGTAAACTGACATAAACAGACTGACCAAATGCACCTGAAAATTGAAATCTTAAAAGTAAAATTTTATCTCTCGAGCTAATTCAATGAATCTACAAATCTCCAGGTCCAACTTTTATATCTAAAAAGGAGTTTATTGAGATCGTAAAATCGAACTTATATTAGTCTATAGTCAAGAATTTGACTCATTAACAGGATAAAGTTATAGCTCTGTCTCTCTCAATTTTTCTTGCTCTAATGACTTACTATAAAGAGTATCTTAAAAACGAAATTATGACCTTCATTGAGTCTATTTTTATAAAGCAACTATAACATGCAGAAGCGAAAGAATAGCATAAAGACTTTATTCTTCAGGCTTTCAAATAGCTAGCTCTGTCTCCTCGATTACCTGTCGAGATTTTTGTTAACTATGATAGTGGAAAAGAGTAGAAGTAAGTACTAGGCAATATAATCGATAGTGTAGCTTTAACAGTCAAAAATGAGCTTAATCTTCAAACTATAGCAATGTAGTCACTTGTTGCTATATTAAGTTCTGGATTTAACTGATTAGATAGTAACTAGAAGGCTTTTGAGGTTTTTAGAGTAGAGGAAGAAGAAAAAGTGGAAGAAATAGACGAGGAAGTTGTATAAACGGAAGAAAAGGAGCGGCTTAAACAGTAGAGTTTGATAGGAGTTAATAAGTTCAATGCAAAGCCAAGTTCAGGGATTGCATATCTATAAAATTGTGGATAGTTGAGCAAGACGGATTGTAAGCAAGTAACTAATTTCTTACTCAAAACAGAAGGGATAAGTAAAACAGCGTTAGGGTAATTTTTAAGCGATTTTGACGACTTCAATTAGAATGTTATGTACTCAGTGGTTGATTCACATAACTTTTTATACCTAAGAGTTGATCAAGGTCTTAGAAAGCTAATGGAGACATTTTAATTCCCTAATGAGTCTTAAAAAGTAGATAGAATCCTTGAAAAATTTGCTGAGAAGTACATGAAGGATAACATAAGTAGCTTCGATTCTACATATGAAGCTTATTTATTCAGCTGAGTAATTATGATACTACAAAACTCTCTTCATAATAGTAGCTTAAGAGAGGAAGAAAAGATTAACTTCGCTACTTTCCAAAATATAATACTGAAGACCTGTGGGAAGTAGAAAGTTACAAATCAGTAAATGTAAGAAATTTACGAATCGATAAAAAGGCAATCTCTATATGAAGAGCCTAATACTTTAAGCTGTCAAAAAGGTTCTGCAAAAGGGAAGGATAATTTGCTGTTATTAGATAGTAGTATAGTTATTCAGCACTAATATGACCTAATCAAATAATCAAAAAGCAGTTAAAACCATTATTTAAAAGTCAACGATCCAATGTACATTTGTCCCATGTTTCAGCAGAACTGGAAATAATTTGCTTCCTTATTTTCGGAGATTTTAGAAGAAAATGAAAAGCAAGATATTATATTTCTATGCTTAGAGGGATACAAAAATGCTATTAAGCTAGCTGCTAGATTTAATATGAGTATAGAGCTGGATGAGTTTGTAAGAAGTTTGGCTAACTTCTGCAGTCTAGCGAATTTAAAGGATATGTAGGATAAGAACTTACAATGTGCTAGCTTAATGATTGACTTAGCTATAACAGAAGGAAACAATCTACATAAATCTTGGCTACACTTTTTGTAGTCTATATCGATAATTGAACAGCTTATAAACAAGTAAGATTTTGCCTAGTCTAAGTAGAGTTAATAAGTCAATTTAGAGAAGCTGAAAGAACATATAGATGAAGCTTTAATAGATAAAGTGTTTTAATAGACAGAGTATTTTGATGATGCTAGCATTGTTGACTTCATATATGCATTAGTATAAATAAGCAAAATAGAACTCGAAGAAAATAGATGGTTCTGCTTATAAAGACTGGTTGATGTTGTTGATGTGAACATGAAGCGATTGAGATATGTTTGGAGCAGAATATGAGAGAAGTTAGGGTAACATTTTGTGTTAGCAGTATGTATGAATGAAAATGGACAGCAGGAAAGAGAAGGTATCCAGTAGAGAAACAGAGAAGTGAAGATAAACATTCTCGATAGCTTGAGACAATTGGCTTGTAAGTTTATGAGAAGAAATGAGATTGAAGGATTTCACTTCTAAGCAGAATTCCTAAAACCATTCTACGACATAATGGCCTAAAGTAAGTTTACTTGAATTTATAGGTTAAGATGAAGCTGTTCAGTAGTATATATTGACATGTGTAAGCAATACAGTCTATGGATTAGGTATATAACTACGCAGTGGATGGAAGGTATTATTACAGATAATAGAATTCGCAGCTAATTAGAATTAAAAGCTACAAAACTTAGCCTTCGAAACTTTGGAGATAATCGTATAAAAGAACTTTTAGCTAGAAAACCCAACAACGACCAAATGCCTGCTAATTTTTGCGAGCTAAGGAGAAGAAAAGATATAAATTAAGTCAATTCAAATGCTATAAAAAGTGCCATCGTTATAGGCTCTGGATAGTTTATCTCAACTATTAAATTGCACGAAGGAAAATATTCAAAATGAGGTGCTTAAACTATTGATATAAGTTTTGGAAGAGAAAGGTTAGAGTTTCTCAGAAGAAACTTGAAATAACATCCTAACTAAAATGATTTTTCCAGTTATTAAGTAAGTTTGAATTCCGTTGGAGCAGGCTACGAAAGAATAAAGGTAATGGGTTGAGTAGACATGCAATGAAACACTGGTAGCCTTGATCGACAATATTTTTCCAAAAAACTTCGAAAAAATCAGATCCTCTCTTGGTCCTTTGATAGATATTCTGGTACAAAACTGTATTGACTCACATGAAAGTACTAAGTAAGTCTGCATAAACGCATTGAAAAGACTGACTAAATGCATATAAGGAAAAGAGTAGCAAGACTTAGACTTATGCAACAAAATAGCATTAGCTTTCTAGAATCTCTTTGAAAGCTCTTATACTCACGAGCTACTGTAAAACAAATCCTTTACTTTTCAAGATCTTTAGTAAGAGGTAGAAAAGGAATCAATAGAAATGAAGAAGAGCTAGCTTTCCTTCAACGCGGAGAAATGCGAAACGAAGTGTTTAGTGTAGCTCTGGCTAATTAACGTTATGAATGAGCTTATAGAGTTCTTTAATGAAAGCTAGCTTTAGGTTATAATTAAATGCCTAGTGACGATATACTAGTTAAGTAACGAAATTAATAGCAACATGATACTCAGGTTTAAGCTATAAAAAGATGGATTCATGTAAGAACTCTAAGTCTAGCAAGAATAGCCAGTTCTTCCAGGCTTGCTTAGGTAAGAGAGAGATAGTATTTCCCTATTGATCAAAATCCTAGAAAGAAATCAAAACTTCCAGATGCTGGAGAAAATATCGGAAATTGTTCTAGATCGTTTTGTGCAAAACTAGCGAATATGCATACAATGAAACTAGCAGTAGTAACAAACATACACTTCAGAGCTATAAAGCAGAATAGTACTGCACTAATTCTATGAAGCATAAAGACACATAGAATCAATGGGGTCGTTTATATCAAGCATATTACTTCCATGCTTAGATAGAATGGAAGATCCACCTAGATTTGATGCATTGGCAGAACTAATGGAAAGTGAAGACTATGAAATAAGAATTAAATTGAGTAAAATTATTAAGAGACTAATAAAGAAAAAATGAACCTTAACCCATTAAATTTTTATTTAATCTATTTTAGTATAAAATTAGCTTCCAAAATTTGAATGAACTATCTCTCACTATGACTCTGCATTTTAGCATAATGTAAGTATACCTTCATATTCATATTTTTATTTATAGACATTAACAAAGAATCGAATATAAATATAGCATGTAAAAATGATCTCTCGGATCAGATTCAAAAGAGCAAATTGATAAAATAGACTAAATATAAGCTCGTTTGCTGATTTATTTTCTCTACCCTTAAAGTAAACTTTTATTTCCTTAACAAACTTTAAGCTTTAAAGCTAATCTCGTAATTACTATTAAGTCATCTTTCTTATAAAAGGCAAAATAAACCTGAACTGATTTATACATTTAGATGCATAATACGACTAATGCTTGCTTAGTTATACATTATATTCTTAATGAACTACCCCCTTTAACTTCGTGTCATATAACTGAACAAGATATAAAGCACTAGCTCTATAGGTATCATGACCCTCAAATTACCTTTTTAATTCTCAGCTTGATTTGAATAAGATTAAAAGCAACTTTACTACCTATAATGTCTAGAAAGAAGCTTAAAGAATTTGACAAGAATAAATTGAGTTCTATCATTAGATGCTCTTAGAATGTCAAGTATACTTAGTAAGGATCTAATAACTTGGCTAGGTTTATTAACAAGATGCTCTTGCTTTATAAGAAGAAATAGTTATAACTCAAAGGTTTATATATGATCTTTGAATATGATAATGTGTTTAATGATTAAAAATTTGTTTAATAAACGATGATAAATAAATTATTTCTACCAAAATGATAGTGAAGGGTCATCTTGTCTAATCTCAGTTGATAATCTTAATCTTATTTAAATTAAGACTCTCTTATACAATCTTTTGGCCTTGCAAATTGTGTCCGTTAAGTACTCCAATAAAGCATTTTCCTTCTTTAAATTAAAAAATTCGATTCCAGGCTTAATTTTGGTTAAACTGTCTTTCAATTTTATTTTAGCACTTTTTTTTTCTAAGCTTGATTGTATGTTCTTAGACATTTTCCTTCTAACTAAGAAAATCTATCTTAGTTACCTCCAATTTACTGAAAGACAGATCCATTTTTTTTTACTGACTATAGAAAGGTCTTGAAGGTACATTATATTATGAGCTTTAGTGTGAAGTTTAGATATTGAATTCTCCAATTAAGTCATATCCTTCTATTTCTTCCTAATAAATAGATTTTATTGGATTATTCTCTTTATTTAAAATAATTTCATCTAGTTACTTTATGAACTCTTAAATACTTGGTCTTCGATAATACTCAAAGCTGAAGGACTATGATAAGAGAGTTTGAAGTTATGAGTTCTTGGTGATTTCAAATGAAAATTAAGGAACTTTCTTTTCTATAAATACGTAATTTCTGATATCTTCGCTTTATTCAAGATTAGGATACACAATACATTCATTTAAGATTTCTACTGCTACACATGCTAATGATCATATATCACTTTTTTTATAGACTTTCGAGATATAAAGCTCTGGAGCCATATATCTTATGGTACCACCACATTTCGAAGTATCATTACGAGCTTTATCGCAAGTAAGTCCGAAATCACCTAATTTAGGTACGTAATAATGGTTAAGTAAAATGTTATCTGGTTTTATGTCTCTATGTATTAAATCAGCTTCATGAATAGCTTCTATTCCTTCTGCTATCTATCTTATTAGTTTTATCTTTGAGATAGACTTCTACTCTTCATTCTAGCCTTTAAAAAGAGTTCCTTGATTAATATGTTAGCTTAAGCTTCCTTACCAATATTCAGTTAAGTGACATAAACGATAATTATTTTCCTTGGATGTATCAATTACTACTCCTTTAATCTTCAAAACTCTTTCATGGCTTACTTTCAACAATTACTTACACTCGTTAAAGAAGCCATTTAAGAGTTACTACTAATTAGTTCCTTTTTTCTAAGTCATCACTTTGATTGCATACTCTATTCCCTCTATTTAAATCCTAAAAACCACCCCAAATCCACCTTCTCCCAGTCTTTCTAACTATTACTAATCTTCCTCTTCCAAAATCATTTCTCCTCCTTTTCATATCCTAAATTTAGCATTTGGATCTTCACTAAATCCATTCTCTTTTAGAAATGATAAAATATCTTTCACTGAGCAAGCGATATTACTCATTTCTATTAAAATAAACTTAAATTTGACTTTAAAATTAAAGTTACAGGTTTATAAAACTCCCTTTTATCTTCATAATTTTATTCTCATCATAAACTTTTTATTTTTGTTGATCCAAGCTTTATTAACCTACTTTTACTATTCCCACTGTCACTTATCCAAGGTTTAAGATTTCGATCTATTGCCCCTTATATAGATTTTCTACAGTAGAAGAGTTAACTGATTTCGAAGCTTTTTGTAACTGTGCTGTCATATTAGTTATGAGCAGGTTAGGTTGTTGAATATACTTCCCAAGTATAATATAAAGGCAGTGTTATGCTAATAGACTAAGTATATAAACAGAGAGACAAGGAAGAGATTAAAGCACTTTTAGTGATAAATAAGGAAGCTTAGGCTTGAAATGAACAGGGTTAATTCTGGTATGTTAAAAGCCAAAAATTGAAGGTTGGCTTATTTAGATAGAACTCATTTATCAACTTGAAAGCTTATCTGAGAAATATAAGTCAAAGGAGATGCTTAAGATGAAATTGATAAATGGAATAAAGAAATAGGGGGTTTAGATTTGGCTCTAAAGGTTGAAGTTAGTAAGCAATAATAAGAGAATTGAGGTATTGAAATGAGACCTAGATGTATTATAAGATGCTAAACGGAGAACAACCTGATTATATGTAAAAGTAAATTAATTTTCCTTGTTTATAAGACGAATTTTAGATAAAGTTTACATAGATTATATAAAAGTTGTGCATAATGATATTTGCTTATTAGACTTTTTGTAATATCCTTTTCAGGTTATATCACGTACATCAAACACCATTATATTGACTTCTCTCTTATAGCTCATATTCTGCATAACGATAACGCAACTGCAATATTTATCTAGCAAGTTCTTGTTTTCTCTACCTTTAATTTCATTTATCTTACTCTAATTTTATAATACCTAACTTGTATGTTACTATAACTCCCTTTACTAGTTCATTATCGTTTTACTTTAGCTACTAAGGTAATTATTTCTAGATATCTTTACTTAGCTTTTCAAACTCCTTTAGGTAATTCTGCTTGCTTATCTACCTTAAATTTTAAAAATTTAATCTGAGTGATAATTTATTTCTCTTGTTAATAAACTAGAGTTTAACTAGATTTAGAAGTCTGCTATGAATTAAAGGAAATAGATAGCTAGTAAGGCTAAGGTAGGATTAATGTAGTATATTAGTTTCCATGGATGGGAAACTGAAATACATAGGAGCGAGAGTCAATGTATTTCCTCTGTATGAAAATTGCTTTTAATGCAAATAGAATAGATAAAAAGATGCCAGGATTCAAACCAGAATTCTTCACGGCTCCTAAAAAGTAGGAGTTAACGACATCCTAGAAAGACTTGGACCAGGAAAAAGGTAACAAAAAGGTCGCCCATCAGGATGAATCTCCCACCTTTGAAGAAAAACCTAGGAAATAGGCTAAGAGTATTATGCGCTCGGAAATCTCGAATCTTACCACATAATAGTAAATAAGCTATGATTGGCTGATTAAAGTGGTGCTAGACCTCCAGAAAGAGGTAAAAAAGTTGAAGAAAGATAATAAGAAGTTAATGGAAACACTTGAACTTGCAGAGGAAATAGAATCGAGACTCATGACCTAAAAAAGAGACCTTAACGCATTTTAAAACATATCACAAGACTAGAACAGTTAATCTCAAAACTAACAATAGAAGCAGAAAGAACTGATCAACAAATTAGAAAAAATAGAAAATAATCAGTACAAATTGCAGCTTTAAATGGAATTGGAAGAATAAAGGAATGATCTAATGATAATTGAAGGTGAAAATAACTCAAGATTTAAACCAAAACGACAAGCGAAAAGATGTTACTATTGTAACTCTCAAAAGCATCTGTGGAAAAGACGCTAGAAATTTCTCAATTTCAAGTAAGAATATTGAAACTATTAGAAGTAGTTGGAGAACAAGCAAAAGGGAGAAACAATAACAAATAAAGCTATCAAGAGAAAGAGAAAGATTATACTGTAATCAATTTGGGGAAATTTACAAGAAAAAGGACTTCTAACATCTAAGTGAAAAAAGAATTAAAGGACAACATGCATGGCAAGGAGAAGAGTTGTAGAAATTTCCAGACTTTTGTATTTAAGCCTCTAGAGCAATCTAGACGCTAGTGGGAAAGAGGTTGAAATACCTCCAAGAACGCCAAACACTTAATTTTGTATTTTTATTTGTAATGCAAATAGACAAACTAATGGACAGATTAGGTGCTTTTACTCTAGAAGAATGGAAATTAACTTTGATTAATTTTAGTGAATGAAGAATAAGATATGAAATAGAAGTTTTTTCGATGGATAACTGTTTTTTAGTCAATCTAAATATACTATAAAATATAACTTAGCAGGTAGAACACCATAAGTTATATTTCCAAAAGATAATAATCATGATATACCGAACTCTGAGACTAAGCTAGATTAATATTATAAGAGTATAGCACACAATAAGAATAGAGCAAATTAAGTGTTTCACTAGACTAATGAGAAGTTAAACTGCCAAGTATAATTTTAAAGAGCTAGTTAATAAGTTAAGAGCATGATGTACTTTAAACTTAGCTTTTAGTTTCGTTGCTAAGAACATCGATGTCTTTTAAATCACTTTAAGTCTTCTAGTCTTCACTAGTTAACATAGGTGGCTTGTAGATCTCATTATAGCAACTACCTTCGTTATCATATTTGATATATTAAGTGACAAAACATCCTCCTAAGTACTAGCTGGTCTACTCTAATTAGCAAGCTTTGAATTCTCTGTATCCTAAATAAGCTTAGTGAGAGGCAAAGCAGTGAAAAAAGATTAGAAACAAGCACAAATAAGCCCAGTTATCAGCATTGCTTATCTACAAGCATGTCCCGAAGTGATACGCACAATTGATAGCATTCAGCAGAGATAGAATCACATAAAAGACTAGAGTTGATGCATTCATCCTAGAAAATCCGTAGTATAGCATCCAAGAGATGATCATCAGATAAAGTCCATTTAGTAATCAGATGAAGATACTAAAAAAAGTGACCACTAGCTGGAAGAAAAATAGTACTTTGAGCTTGTATTAGACTTCATAAGCATCTATAGTAGGATCATCGAGAGTTATTTTTTCGGCTTGGCAATACTCTTTAATCATTTTATCAATTATTTAACTTTATATATATTAACTTGAAATAACTAAGCTTAAATCTATTACCCTCATAACACGATATATACATATATTAAATATCTTAAGATTGAAGAGTTGGAAATTGCAACTCTAAGAGTGGAAAAAATAATTTGCAAAATGAATAATATTTAAGACTTAGATGGTCTAGGAGATAAGAGATAGAAATTTGAATCCCTTGCAATGAACTTAACTTTAAAAGCGAAATTTTTTATATACAAATCTCTAGTATTTTCTAGTTTTAGACTTCATTCAAGCATTTAGTGATATAAGTGTAATTTAGTTCTATTAAAAAACCTATACTCATTAAATGAAACTTTTTCTAGCACATACTTTGGTCAGAGTATACAATAAATAATACCTATTACTACAACTAACTCTCTGCTTATAGAGTCAGTATTATAAAAGTATTCTCTCATTGACTGCTTTAAAACTTAACCAGCTTAGTGTTTGTAAAAATAACAGAAATACACCAATTATTTGCTAAATAGACTAAATTCCTCTTCTTCTAAGACTTTGACTTTATCTAACCTTTCTCTTCCAATCTATGATTAAATAGTATGATTACTGGACATCTTATAGATATCAGCTTAGTTTTTTCTTTGGCTACTTAGAACCTTAATGACATTAATCCTGCTCGACAATCAGTTTTCTATTTAATATATTATAACGAAGAGCTTTAATAAACTTGCTCTACTAGGCATCGAAATTAGAAAATGACTAAATTCTGATGCTTTCTGGTAAAATTGAAATCCAGTCAACGAATCAGTTCCCTATAACGGTCAATAGTAGTTTCGCTCCTTTAGCTCTATAGAATTTTTCCCTTTAGCAGATACAGTTTTATACTGACTGCTGACTACCTTTGTTTTTCAAGGCTTTCACTTATCTTTTTCTTAACTTTTTTTCCATGAATTTTAGAGTCCGGCATTTTAGCAATTTAATGAGTTAGGTTTGAAATAAAATAAATATATGGCCTAACCGACAAAAAAGAGAAAAACATAGGAAATAGAATTAGGAGATAAGTGGTGAGAAAGGGAGATAGAGTAGGACTCTGATGTCAAGTGGAATACTCTGGAACATCATGGGGTTCAATTTCCTACTCCGTATGTACCACATAAAATACCTCTGGTTTATAATGGGGAAAAGGTCTAATTAAATGAAGAGTGCGAAGAAATTGCGAGTTGGTGGGCGTAGGTTGTTGGTACTGAGTGGGAAAACAAGCCAAAAATGAAGACTAATTTTGAGAAATGCTTTTTAGAGAAACTGGGAAGTAGCCATGCTGTTAAAAGTCTTGATAAGTGCGACTTTTCGTTAATTTAGCAGTATCTTGTAGATTAAAGGGAGTAGAAGAAAAATCGCCCTTCTGAAGAAAAGAAAGCAGAAAAGGAGAAAAAGTAGCAGTAAGATGAGATTCTAGGATATGCGTTAGTAGATGGAGTACGTGAAAAAGTAGCTTCGTATTAAGTTGAACCACCTGGTCTTTTCAGAGGAAGAGGTGAACATCCTTTGGCAGGATTTCTAAAATCAAGATTAATACCAGAAGATGTAGGAATTAATGTTGGCAAGGATTAAATGATACCGAAATGTCCAATACCAGGCCATGCTTGGAAAGATGTTGTTCATAATAATACAGTAACATGACTTGGATATTTCAAGGATCCTATTTTAAAAACAAGCCACGCTAAATATATTTGGCTTAGTGCAAGTAGTAAATTCAAAGGATTAAGCGACAGAAACAAATATGATAAAGCTAGGAAACTTCAAGACAAGATAGAAACCATCAGAAACGACTACGAAAAAAAGATAAACAGCAGTGACGATCATAATTCTCAGTTAGGAACAGCACTCTATTTAATTGACAGGCTAGCTTTGAGAGTTGGTAATGAAAAAGGCGAAGATGAAGCTGATACTGTAGGTTGCTGTTCTTTAAGAGTAGAGCATATCAAATTTTTAGAAGAGGGATAGATAGAATTAGACTTCTTAGGAAAAGACTCTATGAGGTATCATAATACAGTAAAGATAGACGCTTAAGTATGGAATAATATGCAGCAGTTTGCAAAAGATAAAAACCCAACAGATGAGTTATTCAATAAGATATCAACTGCTTAACTAAATGATTACTTGAAAAGTCTAATGGAAGGACTAACTGCAAAGGTTTTCAGAACTTATAACGCATCAATCACTTTGTAACAATAACTCGATAAAATGCCTACTAATATCTAATCAGATCTCGACAAAGTAGTTTTCTATAATGATGCTAACAGAGAAGTAGCAATACTATGTAATCACTAAAAAGCTGTACCGAAAACTCATGAATAGGCAGTAGAAAAGTTACATGAAAAGCTAAAATTAAAGCTTGATTAATTGGCTGTTCTAGAGGATAATGACAAAGTACTTTAAGGAAAGAAATCAAAACTTCCATAATCGTAAAGAGAAAAAGTTAAAAAGCTCCCTGCTAATAAAGAATCAAACCAAAAGGCAATCTCAAGAATGAAATCTTCAATTAAAGCAGAGGAGGTAAAGATCTAGATGAAGGAAGATAACAAACAAGTAGCTCTTGGAACGAGTAAAATTAATTATATGGACCCAAGAATCACAATAGCATGGTGCAAGAAATGGGATGTTCCTATAGAAAAGATATTCAGTAAAAGTCTAAGATAGAAGTTTCCTTGGGCAATGTACGCAAGTCCAGACTGGCGTTTTTGAGATTGGTTAATTAATATAATTAAATCTTAGCTTTTTCTCATTTACACCTCTTTTCTTTTTTCAACGTTCGTCATATTTTTTATACAAAGGCGAGTCTAAATTATAAAGATGAAAATGCTTAAACAGTTAAATGTCGATTAAGACCTCTATTTTACATCATCAGAACTAAATTTGACTCTTATCTAAGTCAGAACATAAATTGAGTATCTTGTAACAATTTGGCATACAAAAAATCTTCATCTGATCAATCCAAAGTTTGCAATACTAACCTATGCTCAGTTTCAACCACAAAACTCTAATATCACTTAGTTTATTTACTTTGCCATATTCATCTTAAATGCTTCGAATTTAAATAAACGATAATTAGCTTTTTTATCACTAATGCTATTATTGATCTTTCATAAGATAGAGATCATTATTCCAAATCATTTTACCTTACTATTTTATAGGATAGTTTTAGTACCTTATAGTCTTGAAATTTAGCTACTTTCTTTTAAGTACTTTGAGCACTTCTCTCTAACTATTTTACAGCCTATCTTCCTTATTTTTAGTTTGAAGAATATTTCAATAAATTTGGTCCTTATTAAGTTTTCCTTTTTTCTTTAGAGCAAGTAAACACAGAAAGATAGGGATTAGAAAAGTAGTAAAATCATAACTAAAAACACTCTTAGTACATGAATAGAATTATGTGGTTGAATAACTACAAAATCGCTAATAGGACTTAAAAACAGAGAAAACAGAAAAAAGTTTCAAGAGTTCCGTGTAGTAAAAAAGGCTTTTAGATCCATCACTTCTATAAGTATGAATGATGACCTTACACTATGAACACTCTAGTTATTAGATGTTAAGCTTACTATCATAAAGAGTCTAACGATTATATAAGAAATTATATTTATTCACTTTTTAATGACCTTTCGAAAAGGAGTCATTAGAATGATATCAATTATGAAGAATTAAAAATGAACGAAATTTAACGATCTAGGATGGCAATAGGCTATTTAAGGGAAAAATTTTAATAATTAAATAGGAAATTAATGTTCATCATACTTGTATTTCCTTCCATTCTCTAGTACTATTGGATATTTTAATATCATATACATATAAAAAATCTTCCTTATTCAGATCTGCTGAAAACATATAAACTTGCTAGTTCTAGTACAAAGCGTTGTATCAAAAGTATGCATTACCGTTTGGAAATTATTTACCATGTTACGAGAATTGCTTTAAGTCAAATGTTCATGTACTTCCTAAGCAGTTTATATTGTCATAAAATATTATCTGTTCCGTGTCTCATATAAATACAGCAGAAACTCCTGCTGCATTCTTTGGCAGTACCATTTTACTCTCTGCTCATTTACTAGTCATCACATCATAAAAGCACACTTTATTCATCGGATTACTTTTGTATCTACCACCTAGAGTAAAAATCACATCATAAGCATAGCAAATGCCGCTGACAGTTATTTTATAAGGATGGCTTTCAATTTTATTATTTCTTTTATTCCTCAAATCAAAAAACTCGCAAGTGTTTTAATACCTATCTTACTGATCACATCCCGCTATAATGTAAACTTTATCCTGATTATCATATGTTAATGATGGACATTTTTTTGGGTTTATCAGTTTAAAAGTCTTCATGTTCTCATCTTATATCATTACAATATCATTCATAGAGCTAGCAGTATCAGAACCTCCTACTATCATTAACTAATTATCCTTAATTTATAGCAGTTAAGAATAAGGACAGTTTAACTAAGCCAATTTATCAAGTTAGGTTGAGGCAAACTTCTTCTCACTTGGTGCATCAAGTTCATATGTTTGTAGTATGTTACTATCAAACTTTATCCTAACATATTTTGTAAACTTTTTGATTTAACTATTCGGATCTCTCTTTAGCTTTAAAACTTCTAGTGGATTAGACGTTTCTAAATATTTCATAGAGACTTTTAATTGATTATACTTTTGCCTTTCTAGCCCCAACTCTATCTTCTACTGCTAATTTTCTTTAATTAAAGCTTATATTTAGCTTATTTATTTCTAGTTTTCTTCGCTCAGTTTTTCCATAGATATCTTCAACTAGTCATATTGTTCAATTCATTTCTCTATTCCTTTAGTTTAATACTCAGTGTACCACTTCAAATTAAGTTAGTTCTAGAGTTTTGTGTCTTACTTCTCTTCAAATTTTTTGTCTTCTTTGTTAATGAGTTCTAATAAGCTTTGATCATATATTTCTTTAAGTATCTTGAGAAGTAAATCCTATTACTTCTTTTTAGGATTGATTTCCAGCATATTAATGTCTATAATTTCAATAGTTTTAAACTCCTCTTCTAGTTAGTTTATTTTTGACTGCTTAGTATCGCAATTTTCTAGAGTATTGTCCTTCATTTCTTGAACCTCCTGACTTTTTTATCTAAGCTTGTATAGTGATTATAAGTTAGTTGCTGCTTTCTTTATTTACTCCTTAATCCTTCTATACTCTTGATTTTTGAATTATGTAGTCACGCTATTGAGCTTTGCAGTCAAGTTTTTATAAATCTAATTAGTAGCTTTATGAGCAGCAATATATCTCTGGGCTAAATATTCTTAATAAGAGACCAATTATGATATAGAACCTTCCAATTTCATAGTTTCTAATAGCTATTTCATACTCTATTCGATGCTGTTTTATTACTGCTCTATTTTAACCTGAATAACCATATATTCATGCTATATATGCTAGTTTGATATCGCACATTACGAGCATATTTACGCGTTTTCAACCGTGCAGAAAAATTTGAAATGCTCTTAGTGTTAAATACACATCTCATTTTCATCCTCTTTCGCAGTTTCTTAAATACTAGCCGTCTCTAATTTTTCAGTTAGCTTAAACATATCAATCTGATTATCATACTAATAGTCTTATAAATCTGACTCCAATGCCTCTTTTAAACAGTCTTTACATTATATAAAGTTACTTAGCAACCTTCTAGGAGATCTCATTTGATCGCCAAAATTTTATTAACATGCTTAACATTCTTTCACTTACATTTAAAGCCTCAAATATAATATAAAAATCCATATATTTGAGTGCTATAAAAATGAGATTCTATCAATAGTTTAAAGCTCAGTTTAGCTTGATGCTTATGACATTGATGCAAGTCATTTATCACTTTATATTTGTGTGTATTTATGTCTTGCATTTGTATTTATGGCTATGACTCTATAATTGTGCTTTTATCATTTTCAATTTTTTTTATGTGTATATTTAAGAAAAAAATCGACTGTCAGAGCTTAATTTACGGCTGATATGTCAATTTATAGTAAAAGGATTATGAAGATAGATCTCACTTTTTATAAGCTAAGACTGAAAAAAACTGGAGCAGATCTTGAATTGTTAGTTTCCTCTTTCAATTCAAGACTTTGCTTTAAGAAAAGTTTTTATTTCCTTTTTCAATTCTTAAGTTCTAGATGACATACATACTTCTACTCCCTTGAATCTTAATTTATTTAACTGGAAAATTGATTTAAAGACTTGGACATTCAGCTTATTTTTTAGTTATCTCTAGCTAATCTTATTGTGAAAATAAACTGGACTAATCATGCTTTCCTTTTACTATATTTAGTCTTAGTGATCTACATTCAAAATACTACCAATTAACGTATACATTCTTATCAGTATAATAGAGACATTCTTTTAGCTCTATTCATTGATTATAAGATATTGATCTGATTTAATTAGTACCTTTTCTTACTCTTCTAGTTCCTTACTAAGCTAGTCTTGGATAGTTTTAAAGACTTAACTTAGACTTTTGATTCTTAATTTTGAAGGATTTATTATTGAGTTTGCCTCGAGGCTTTGAAGTTTGACGTAGATATCACATGATAATCTAACTGCCTTTCAACATACCTTTCATTAGCTTTATAAATCCCTTCAGAAGCCTTCTTTTACCTATTTTTTACCTCTTAAAATGAATTAAAATCAACCAACCTAAATCAATTTACACCAACTTTAATAAAAATGTTGAAGGTAATAGCCAGGACGTTAAGAACACCTCTTATATAGTTCAAGGGTAAGAGAAGTCTTATACAACAAGTCTAGCAGAGCACGTAGCAATCAGTGAAAGTAGAGGAAAGATAGGAGAAGAAAGACGTTAATAAATGGGGAACAATCAGACTAAGATGAGTTATTAGATGAAACTTTTATTTCAGATTATTTATTCAAAGTAATATTCCTTATCTCTTATTTATACACCTTAAGTCTAGTATACTTGTCTTAATTTTAAGCTAAGGAAAACTTTCTCTTCTTGGAAGAAGGAAAAATAAACTAAATCAAAAGGTCAACCAGATTATGGTAGTTGAGGATATGTGCTGTGGATAATGCTGCGATGCATTTAAATGTAGCAGGTCTTTTTTAAGTAGAGGGTGTATATAAGAAACTGGGAGTTCGAGATAATTCTAAAGGAAAATCAAACTTGCTTGATTAGTTTAAAGTGGCTACTAATTTAAAATTTTCTTCTAAACTGAGTTTAAATTTAGAGCTATAGTAATGCTGAAGCTTTTGAGCATCAGTCATATATATCTATTATATAAGCAAATATAGGATGATAAGTATCGGGTGTTGTATACAGTAGAAAAAGATTTAAGATGTATAAATGAAAAATACCTTTAAAGAAGTTTAGCATTTCAAGCTTTTAAAGTTCATGACTTATGAGATTTTAATTTTGATTTGATCTTTAAAATTTTATTTTTGGTAAATAAGGATAGTCGATGTAAAATTATTAAGTCTGCTTAATCACACTAGAAGAATAGATCCTACTGATGAGATTCCCACTGCCACACCTCCTTCGTTAAATCCTAATTTCTGTACTTAAAATTTACCTTTATTCTAATTAAAGTTCCTGCATTACTGTTAAAGTATACTTGATCTCTATCTGACAATAAGACTGTGAAAATTCCTAATTCACCTAGTGAGTCCACAATTGAAAATTCTCCGTTTGTTATCATTGCTATTTTTTAAGGTGCTGTCTTAATTTTCTTCATTAGTATATATTAAGATAATTCCTCTGGATTTGATGATTCGATCGCTTTTACCAAGTCTTTACCATAAAAATTGTTTCCACCTCCTTCTCGGTTTGGTTTCAAAACTCAGTCTTCATTATTTTTCTTTACCTCTTCTAAAATTTTAGGATCGTAAGTATTTATCTCTAGACCTATGTACTCTGTAAAGTAGCTACGAAGCAGATTCGAAATTTCTGTATTGAAAAATAGCTCTAGCTCTCCAGGATGGCTCCATACTTCCTAAAATTTCTTACTACCAGCTAGTTAATAATCCACAGAAGGACATTTGATAGCTAAACTCCTTTCTACCTTCAATCTTGCATCCCATTCTTCTTAAGTAGGATAATCGTTCGGAGTATATCCAGCTCGGTAATAAACCACAGTCACTTCAACCTATTCATTTTCTCTAAAGTAAAGCACTTACAGAATGAGTCTGCCATTTTCGTCTAACTTACACTTATTCATTTAGGTAAGCGTTTTCCTATAAACTTTGACATTGTATTGCTTCCAAAGCATCAATTCTATGAGTCTTTAATCTCCTATATTTTTCTCATTGGGCTATATAACAAATACGATCGCATCTTAATACCCGTTATTGCTTTTGTAGCATTCTAAATAATGCTTATGAGCCAAATACATTCCCTCTACACATTTCTAATAACTCTCGTTTTTATAAATATCGCTTTAGTTATGAGTCCAAATCTGAGGATATTTGAACTTCATATATCTTAGCAAATCATAATTTTATACAGAGATAGCTAGCAGTCCTGATGATATGGTGTTAATCTCCACCTATTAAAGCTTATTATCTTCATGAAGCATGAAGTCATTTCTGAAGATACCCAAATACACTGTTTGCTTTAATCCTTCAGAGTGGACTTATTTAGACAAATCCAGCAGCTTTTGAATAAAATCATCATTCTAAGCTACTTTCTCCAAATGCTTCATTAGATACTCTGTATTTCTAGCCACTTTGTCTATCAGTGTATTGAAATATGTCTAAACCTTATAAACCTAATTAAAAGCCTGCCTATCATATTAATAAGGTGTAAGAGCCATACTAATACTCTTATAAGTTTACTCGTATTTCATTACTGAGCCGGTACATCCACAGAAGTCAAACACGTCACTTAAAATGGCATCAAGCATCTCTTATCCACAGTTTTCGAGGTTCTGCTACTACATTTTACCTTTAAAAAACGGTAATTTTTTTGTTAAATACGTAGACCATTAGACTGATCATAGAGTTTTATTTAGTTTTATAGTCAAACCAATATGGCATTGTATATATATAACGTGTGATCATTTCTATGTATATGAAATGAAGCTGTTTAAGTAACATTATGATGTACACTCTAGTGTATATCACTATTTAAGATCCTTTCAGATGGAAATAGTTACGAGGAGTAGCTTTGAAGGTATTACTATTAAGGCTTCAATATGCCACTTTAGTAAGATGCTTGATTTATTCACAGTGTTAGATAAAACCAGTCAGTTAATTGAAGTAAATGGGGATATAGGATCAATAGAAAAAAGAGAAGGTAGATAGAAGGTATAAACATACGAATATACAGTTATACTTCAGATGCTAGATCAATTAGAACTAGCAAGAAGTGATATAGTTTACAGGTTATAATACTATGTTTGCTAATTCTGTATGAAAATTTAAATATTTAATGATTAACTATTTCACTCTCAGTAAGTGACGGTAGATTATTTATATGTTAGTAGAAGGATAGCATTATAGTATAAGCAGCTTATTTACTAATATAACAGTTTTGTTTATATCAGTGTATATTTAGCTGAGAGTTAGAGAAGTATAGGATAATCGAGTGGAGTGGAATCTAAGATGAGCTTGATTTTGAAAGAGAAATCATCGAAGTTCACTCTCATTTTCCCCAAAAGATGAATAGTGTTTCATCTTCGTTGAGTCTGAACATGTTTCAGCCTCTATGCATTATAAACTTGAAAGGTCTCAGTTAGACATTTAAATTATTATTATAACTAGAAAGCAAATTATCCCTAATTTAAATTTAATATAACTTAGGTAAAAATAATGATTTAAGTCAATGAATTTCATATTAAATGCAATCACTATCAATGTAAGTGTGTCTGGTTTATTTAAGATGCATTAGGGAACATATAAACTAAGTTAGGCCTTTTTAATTAGGAAGTGGCTTTAAATAGTTTCTAGCTTTATTGAGTATGACTTGATAAATAGAAAGAATACTTAGAAGGAAAAAATAAAAGAAGAGTAGGAAATCATTTATGTAAAGGTAGATGGAAAACATGGCTTGATAGCTCTAACTCAACTAGTCAGCTCTCACATTCTAGCTTTCTCATTCTAAATTTTTTTGATTTAAGTTTGAAGCGTAAAAATAAAAGAAAAATATATATCAGTTGAATCAGCAAAATACTATCAAGTAACGATCAAAAATAAATCAATTTTCTAAGTTTTTTCCAATTTATAAGCATATTATATCAAAGTCTAAATCTCACGTCTGATATAACAAACCTCACCTTTTTTACACTTAAGAATAATACACACTTAGTCCTTTTTACTTCTATCAATAATAATTAAATCTCAATCTTTGTATTTAATACAAAGATAATCATTCATGGTTAAACTGGTAATAATCATATGATTTATGTATTATATGTAATAAAAAGGTATTTAGACTTCATAATGAACAAGACTATGATAAGATTTATTAATATTGTATGATCAAATATTATGGTTTGAAGTTTAGTTAAAGGTTTATAAATTTGACTTGCTTCAAATTTATTTTTGCTAGTTTTTAAAATGGTTCATTATCAAGTTTTATCGCTTATATTATATATTGGCAGTTAAGCTAATTTTATATATAGGTATCATGTTTTTTCATTGATGCTTATCTCTTGCTTAATTATGACAGATCAGACAGCTTAAGGATAATAAAAATATTTTCAATTCGAAGCATTTAACTGGATGATTTTGCCTTAATCTTACAACCCTTCCTTTTTTAGTTCGTCACACCAAGGATTTTAGTCATTTTTAAATCTGGGTTATTTAATTACCTTTTCTTATCAAACGAGACTATTCTATCAGAATTTGTCTTGCTCAAAAATTAAAAAACCTACTAATTTTATCTTCCTCATTACAAATGAGAAAAGAAACAAAATTTTCGCTTTTTCAATTTCCAAATTTATCTATTTAACCTTCTATTATCATGACTGATATATTAAAATTAGCTTATACAACATCATTTTTCACTCTAACTTTTTACTTTTCTCTATTATACTAAAAAACCTTCCATAACACCGTTTACTTTTCTTTCACCTAGATTTTTATTTTCTGACCTTCTATAATTATTGTAGTCATTTCAACTGATTACTTCGATACTAGATACACTCACTTTTGGTGTTTTAGTGATAGCTCTTTATTCATTTTGACGAGCTATTTTGAAGATCTTTGCTTCTAATACCTTTATATTTTCTATCTCATGCTCTATGATACTCCAACACTATCCTTTTAATCACTTTTTTTACATTCACTTCCTAATAGAAAATCACTTAAATTTCTAAAGCCACAAAATGATGAAAAGAATGAGTTCGAAAATAAAAAATTAAGAAGGAAAAGAAAAAGCTAAAAGGACTCAAAAAAACCAGACCTAATCACAAGGCAAACTACATTATTATGATTATCCTACATACTAGCAATAGCATAACTAATCAAATATCATTATCAATAAAAAGACCTAAAACAGATCATAATGAGCATTATAAATTGATGTGATGTTATATAGATTACAGTATAATTGCCAGCATGTCTAAGGTAAAATAAACTTGTGTATAATACTTAGATAGTGAAGCCACTTTTTTAACTAATTATGCTGATCTATTTTGTGGGAAATGGTGAGAAAGATAGAGATTATATAGGGAAGGTGTAGTTGAATAATAGCATACAAGAGAAAAGAAAGGAAAAGAGGATAGGGTGTTAGGCAGCTGAAAGGAAGGAGTAAATTATGGGAGGATTTCTAAAGCTTAACTATATAGAAAAATTTAGAATCACTAAATTAATTGATTATATCTCAACTCAACCTCATTTTCTGTTCATTACTATATTTAAAAGCTATACGAGACTATTCCCATAAATAAGCATTTTTAAACCAAAATTTTCGTAATTTTTGTAAATTTAATTTTCAATAATCGGATAATTTATCATCTATGGAAGGTGAAAGCGTAATAAGGTAAAGATTTTAATAGCATTTAAGAGAACAAGTAAAAAACTAGCTGTAGCATGTGAAATGAATTTGATTTTTTTAAGATTATTTAATTTTATATAACTTCAATCAAGGCTTATAAGATCTGATTCATTTGGTTATCTTCTCTTTCTTAGGTAAAATTTTAATTCTTTCTAAATTTTATTTCCAGACTATGATTATAAAGACTTAGATTCATTAAATACAATTAGTATTTAATTTCTCACTTAAATTAATAAAATATTCATTGTAAATAAAGTAATCTGATATTCAAATTTCACTTAATATTGCTTGAGTAAACTCCTATATATCTAAAAGTCCATCCTTGTTTAGATCTGCTTCCTCAAAAATTTATTACACTGTTCGCTCGTCTAATTGCTACCTGAAAAATTCTTTTATCATTTTTGGATTTACTTTTCCTTCATTTTATGTGTCTATCCTGTTGAAGGTGATAACTATTTTTTCTGGATCTAGAAGTATTTTTTTGTCTATACCTGCTAAGATAAATTCGTTCCACTCTATATACCCTGACTCATCTAAATCTATTTCGTTAAATATTTACTCCACTTGTTCCTTCGTCAGCATTTTACCATAAAGATTGTTAAGAGCTTTGTAGAGCTATCTCATGTTTAGCCTTCCATTTCCTTCTTAATCTATTTTCATAAATTCCTACTTAAGTTTTTAAGTATCTTCTGGATTAGTTAACTGAGATGCAATATACTGCATAACTGCTATTCTTAATTACTTATTAGCCGTGAATTTCTCAAGTCTATCAATTGAACTAATTATTTCATTTGGTTCTGGTTTAACTGTAAGATTGAATCATTAATGCTTCAAGCATTATTTAGCGCTAATTCGTTTTTTAGGATTAGGCTCTAGCATTTTAAGCAATAATTCCTTAGCATTCGTTGAGACCGTTTCCCATATCTAGTCTATCATTTTTATTTTCCCCTCCTTGATTCTCTGAATTATCTGTCTGTGATTCTAACCATTAAATGGAAAATTTCCACTCAATAGAATATACAAAATGACTCCACAGCTTCATATGTCACACTTTTTGGTATACTTCTTTGTTAGTACTTCTGGAGCTAAATATAGCAGAGTTCCACAAATGGAATTCATCCATTTATATTATACCTTCTTAGCACTTCCAAAGTCAATTACTCTTAAAGATAAATTTGGGTGCGGCTTTTCAAAAACAATATTCTCCAGTTTCAAGTCTCTATGAGATATCTTCAGCTTATGGCAGTATCGTAGCATGGATAGTATTTGCCTCATTATTAGCTTGCAACTTATTTCTGGCAGCACTCTCATTTTCTATATTCTCGTGAATAAATCACCTCCTTCGTGAAACTCTGTCACGAAATGGATCTTTTACCCTTCTTCTCAAACTTCATAAAGCTTTAGAATATTAGGATGATCCTGTCTATGAAATTAGACTTACCATCATCTGCAACATGTAGAATTCAGTCCAAATTTTTTCATTCTCAACACTTGTATCAACTGACTTTATTGCTTTCTTCAAATTTTCGTCATCAATATGAGAAACTAAATTCACAGCTCCATAAGATCCCTCTCCTAGCATCTTAACGATCTTATACTTCTCTCATACATTTCCCTTTATTTTGTTGATGAACAGCGAAGGATGTATTTTCAGTTTTATAGGTGTGGAAATTTTAGTAGACAGTCTGCAAAAACTCTTCGAGGTCATTTCGACTTACGTGCTCATCTTTTAAAATTTCACTTTTTCCTATATAGAGTTATACGAACTTTAGTCCTGAGCTTTTTAATAAATCTCCTAAGATTTTACCTGAAACCTATTAACCTTCTTAGTACTTTCAATCTAAATAGGACTTTTTTCCTCTACCGTCACTTTGTTTGAATCTTAATTCTACAACCCTTCATCAACCTGAAGCTTCTCTTTCTCATCTCCCTCTTGAATGGGCACCTAGATTTCCCGCTTTTCAATTTAGTTCTTATCATGATTCTACCCAGATTAGCTTGAATTATTAAAGCATCCTGCACATAGCGTCTTTAGTTTAAAAATTAGTTTCATTTTTATTACAAATGGAACCTTAAAATTAAATACCTTATTTTACGAAGTTTAGTCAAGTTAACCTAACACTATTTATATAATTACGGCTCAGAGGGAAAAAGATCCTTTGATTTCTATAAGAAGAAAAGGAGAGAAAGAACTGGCATGGTTAGGTAGAAAGCCCCTGAAGTAGAGATTAGATGACTGTTATGAACGAGTTTTGCCAGAGTATTACAGGAATAAAAATCGAGCAGAGTTAGCTTGAAAAAGCTAACTCTTATATTTTTTCTTTCGAAGGTTAGTTTCATATATAAAATGTTAAATATTGGCTAATTTTCTAATTTATAAGCTTAAAAAATCTAACTTTTATAAAGCAAAATGGATATAAAAGTTACTAACTAACGGGAGAGATAAATCGATATTGTTAGAAGAGAGTGCAAATGAGTATGAAAATTAAAGAAGCTGAATTTTCATGGAAAGCTAGGATGATATTCATACAAAAAATTTCAGGTAAAGATGATTTTTTTTTCTAGGTTTTGGTTTCTTTGCCAAAATGATTTTAAGGTTTCGAGCTTAAAAAAATTTCTAGCTCTAAGAAAATCAAATAGTAAGAAGAAAATTTTTTAAACTCAGGTATTTTAATTTCCCACCTTAAAAACTTAAAATTCAGTTAATAAACAATTATATCATACACATCAGTTCAAAAAACAAGAAAGCATTCCTTTATAAACAACAGTTTGCATACATCAAGTTGGGCCTATTAAAGTAGTCTTAAACTCATTTTATTCTTCTATCTGTATTTAATAAAAGATCAGAGGTATATAAAGCAAATAGTATAAATACCATGTATAATATTATAATTAATTGATAGATATAATAATATTCCTTAATATAATGGAAGCTTTCTAAAGCTTTTATAATAATCTTATTTTACCTTCTTTATATTATATACTAAGTACTCTTGGACATTTTGTACCATATTTCTTACTTTATCTTGCATTATTTTTATTGATGCTTGCGGAAAAAATAAGAAAGGAAATGAAATTTTTGTGACTTTTATTAGTTGTTTGACTGAAGTTTTTTGGTAGCCCACTTGGGAAAATTTTAGTCCTCTTTTGGATTGACATTTTTAGGCTTTTTGGTCGATTCTAAGAAATCTTTCAGCTTATCACTCAAAATATTTTTTCAAGTATTATAAGAAGTAGAACAAGTTAGCTTGAAAGAATTAACTTGTCTCTTTAATACTTCAAAGGGTCTTCTTATATATCATATATAGTTCAATTTAAAAACGAACTAGTAGACTTAATTTCTATTTAGGTACTTCTTAATTATTTTTATTTACATATATATAGAAAATACTTCAAAGCGATAAGGTTAAACAGCATAAGCTTATTAATAGTTTTCCTATTTAATTTTAATTCTAATCGTTTGCTAGTTGGCTTTCCCTGGTTGATTTCGTACTGTACCCCGAAATGTTTATATTAGCTCTTTAATTTCTTTTATGTCCTTAAGCTCAATTATATATAAAATCCTATGCTGATTTTTTTGCTTAAATAAGTACTTATTAATTTTTCCTTTGCTTTGAGTTTTTCTCTTTAATTTCATTTTAGGGTATAAAATTTATTACCAACTATTGATTTTACTTTGATCAGTAGAGGATAGCAAAAAACTTATTTGGCTATTTAATTTCCCTTTATGAAATCTTCGGTAGGTATGGTATCGATAATATTATGACATAGTTTAATACTTCTGATATGATAGTTCAAGAAAATCCAGTTTGCTTCTTCTAATTACGTTAATGCTTGTATTGCTATAATACATTTTGGGTTATAATCAATCCCCGAACTACAATCACTTAACTATCTAAGTGTAAGAAAATACAACGCTGATTGCTTAATTTTATGTCTGCTTTATTTACTATGGACAGAAAGAAAAAAGGAGCTCTGGTTTTTATTTATTCGCGTTTACAATTCAAAAATAGCTTATAGGAGATTTATAGTGTTAGATTATATTCACCGATAATATTTACCGCTTGCTAATAAATAGACGCTCTTATGTAGCGATTTATATAAGATACTCCATGTCAAAAATCCAATGCATTGATTCAGGAGTGCCTAACAACTCTATTTTAAGTTCAATAATATAACTGTACCATCTTTTGCTTTCTTTAGCTCATTACTGATACTATATTCTCTTCCTAGCCTAAGATCTAAAAATAGCTAGTGAATCTTAAAACCCTTTAATTAATAAATCAAGAGATAAATAAATTTTAAGATTTAAGTGAATGAATAAATGTTTCTATTCTCATGCTTTATTAGATAATCCTGGCTAATTGTCTTCTAGGTCTGCTTCTTTAATTTCTTCTTGAGGTTGTTCTATAGTACTTTGCTTTTAGAGCTAATTAGCATTCTAAGTGTTCTGTCCTAAAATAATTTCAACTTAGACATTTTTTCTATGATCTTGTGGATTATTAACCATATTTTCTGCCTTAACTGGCTTATTATTTGTCTTCTCTTCTTTAATTTTAATATTTTCCATATCAACTTATGCAATAGCGCAGCATGGACATAGACAGGATGTTAAGCAATCGTTACAATAGTTTCCAGTTATATTATAATTTTCCCTAAAAAGCTTCCTATTATATGCATCTCCAAAACACAAGCAGCATATCGATCGAAAACATGAAGTGCATTTTCCATTTCTACTATAATTACTTCGAACCCTACAATAAACACATCCGTTATACAAGGGCCAGCAAATAAATGCGCATATGCATACTTCAATATTTTCACAGCATCCAAAAATATCCTATTTCCATAGTCTTCCAGTCGTCATTTTTTTATACAAATTATGTATAAAAATAAACCAAAATTGGGTTAAAGTAGTCAAATTAACAGAATTTGATGACTGTAATTTTTTATTAAGTAAGTAGAATTTTTTTTTTCTTGAGAAATATAAAAATTATAAAGGAATAAAATATGAGAAAGGCTAGGCTTTAAAACGGTGCTTTATGAGATAGATATAATCTGTATAAAATGGATAAAGAGGGAAGAGAAATGTAAGGGTCTAATGTTGAGAGGGGTTAAATAACTTCAGAAGCTTGAATGTCAAAATAATGGGGCTTCTAAGTTGCTTGTTAACATGTTATAAAGGAATTCTTTTATAAATAACTCAATAACTAAAAGCTTAATTTTCTTTAGCTTGTAAAGAGAAAATGGCTATCAAGTTGATTATTTTAACTAATGGTAATAAAAGAGTTGGTTGTATATGCATCATAATGGGAGTATGAAGAAAGTAAACAAACTGTCTTAAAAAGCCTAATTCTCTTTAGTTCCTAGCTTCAAGTTTAAGTTTCTGAAAAAGGTTTAAAATTAAGGTCAAATAAAGATGGGAATTATCTCTAATGTTCTAATAACGCTTCTATCATAAAATGATAGTAAACGAAAAAATCGACATAAAGAGTTGGATTAGATCGTAAAATACACCAGCAATGAAGTAAAACCATCAAAAGGTTTACCAAACTAATATTCTACAATTCGCTTAGCCTTATAAATAAGCCACTAGAGTGTGACTTATTATCTCTGCTCATTTTCCTAATCCAGTCTCTTAATTAAAACTATCTAATCAATCCGAAAGCCATTCTCTCTTCCTCCATAAATCGTAATTATTTACCTAAAGCTATAAAAATCTTACTAGTAGCCATAAGTAGCGTGTATCTTCAACCGTCTCTTTTTAAAGTAAAGGAAAAATATGCTTTAGTAGACTAAACTCTAGCTCTAGTTATAAGCTTATTTAGTCTAAAGCAAGAGCAATGATATCTTCATTTCATATAACTGTCTTTAAAGCATAAAAGAAAGCCTATAGAAGCGGAAGTATCAGATTATATATAATTTTAAAGCAGTTTGCTCCTCTTTAGTCTCAAGGACACCAGATGAAAGTCTAATGAAAATAATCCTAGAAAGCAATCAAATTTTCATTATAAGCATTCTTTGAAATACCTTTAATGCTTCTAAATAAGCAAGATAAGTATGCTATTTGCATATTAGATTCTTAGATATAATACATAAGCTGATATGAGGAGATAAATGAAAATGGTATAAAGAGAAGTGTAGTAGAAATGCCAATGTAGTGATGTTGAGGTATTGAAGATTCTGGATTTTCTATGATCTATTTGTAAAAAATTAAAATGAATTTAAGCATCAAACAGATAGAAAATTAATCTATGTAAATACAGAAAAAAATAAAGTGATAAATTTATCTGAATCAGCTAGAAAAAATAAGCTTTTGGATTGAAAGTAAAATAGACTTGTAGAAGCTAAATTCAGTAGAGATTAGATATCTATCTTGTAATTAGATTTTAGATCTAAATTTTAAAGGTTTAGAGTCATATTTTGGAGAGTAAAAAAGCTTCATGAGAGAAAATGTAGAGATAAGTGTTGAAAAGTAAGCGAAGTAAATAAAGGAAGTTTCTATGAAAGTCAAATTACAGATTGAAAGCAAGTTATTTTTTCAATTGAATTTTGGAAGATGAAAATGAAAGAACTTTCATAAAAAACAATTTGATATATATATCCAAAAAATTTTAATAATAGCTTTCAACTATAAAATGGTTTTAAGTAAATAAACCTTTGAATAATTCTAAAAGCTACAAGTCATTGAAAAGCTAGTACAAATAAGTGCGAAAATAGTAGCAAGAAGATTAAAGTATTTCATGTTAACTCCACCAAGTCTATAGAACCATTAAACTACTAAAAGTCAGCACATACTAAAAATTTAAAGTTTCACCAAAATATTTCCCACTAGTAAGGTTGAAAAAGTTGATAAAGTTGAAAATGAAATTTATCTTTAAGCATTAAAGTTAATTCTAATATACACAAGAAAAAACCAATCGATAGCGAGCTATAATATCTTCATGATTAATAATTGGCAAAAGGCCTTTAACTTAATCAAATAAGAACAAATTTTTTTTAAATAATAAGTCAATTTAAATTATACGAAAATAAATTGCTAGTAGACAAACAAACTACTAATAAAGAAAAAGCAACCAAACCATTTAAAAAAGGATTAAAAAGTGTATAAATTAAAGCTTTCAAATTCAAATTCATAACTTACAGTTTGAAAGTAGCTCTTTTGTTTTAGCTTAATAAGAAACAGTGTCTTCAATTACTTTAGTTATTTATACTTTTTAAATTAGTTTCTTTATCAAAGTCTTAATATATACTCATACTCTTCAATATTAATATGGTTAAGTTTGTTATCCCCATATTTTCAGCTCACTTTGAAAGATTTTATTTCGAAAATGTTACTCAAATTTATTTAACCCCGTTTTTTCAGAAAATTTAGGTAGTCAAGTCTAACTTTTAAATCTCAGATTAACTTCTTTTTTTGCTTTGAACTCTTTGCTTTTAATTGCATCTATTTAGATTGCTTCATTACTAAAATGAAGCAAGGCATCAAATTGCAAAATATGGATTTTATTTGCATAACTTGGGTTGATGAATTACTACTTCTATCCAGTTTTGCATAAAGGATGCATTAGTTAATAGATCAATAAAATAGAGTTTTCTAGTGGATTTTTCTGAAAATAAACACTAGTTGGTGTGAAGCCAGTCATACTATTAGAATCGAAAGAGATTAAAAAAGACTGGGACTGAATTAAGAAGGATAATGGATTGAGTAAATGAACAAGGAGACTTAACTTGAAGTAATCTTTCATAAAAAGGGAACCAGATTTATTGCTGTTAATAGAGGACTTTAAGCTATTTGGAATCGATGAAATGTATTTATACTCTCAACCTTTAAAAGAATGTTATTCCTGATACTTAAAAAGGTTGCCACATGTTTACGGTGCAAAGAATGAGTTAGAGATAAAATTCTTTTTTGATTAGTATAAGAATAAGTATGCGAAGGAAAAATTAAGCAAGAGTATGTCTACAAAGCATGAAAGGTTTTATAGTCGTTTATAACCGTTTTAATGAATCCTGATACATAGACTTGAATTTACTTTCTTTCTAACATATTATATCAAAATAACTTTTTCCGTTTTACTAAAAACAGAGAAAGAAGTTAAGAATTATCGCGAAATTGAATAAGAAAGCTTTATGCATTTATTCAGAACCAAAGATCTTCCTATTTTATGTAAGTAAAAAAGATACTTTAGTTCATGGAATAAGCGTTGACAACCACCATCTGTTATAAAACCTACTTCATATAGAGAAATCTAATGAAAATAATTAGAGCAACATTTTATATGGAGCCACTCTAAATAATAGAGGCATCTAATAGCAAAGAAATCCGTATAAAAACTTGAAAAACTCTAGGACTTTCTTTTTATAAGCTATACTAAACTTAACAAGTAACATAGACAGGTATAAACCTTAATAAATAAAGTAACTGATTAAATCAGAACCTTCAAGGATTTCAAATCAATTAAAGAGATTTATTATCAGCATACTTAATCAATTTGTTACTTACTTGAAGATACAATATTTTTACCACTCAGTTCTCGTTTGTCCTAAAAAAGACTAATTTTATTTCTGTAGAGATGACATCCACTATCACAGTAGAAGAATTACTTTTTAGGCCGAATTAACTTGCTCAAATTTAAAGACTAAAGAGCACTAAAATCTTACAATCTTATATCTAATCATTTTATATGTATAATACATACAATCATAGCTTTATACTGACAATCAACTTATATTTCAAAATTTAGTTTTAGGGATATTACTAGTTTAGGGGAAATATGTTCTCTTCAGACCTTCCAAGTATTTTAATTTCAAATTAAACTAATTTTCACTTTTTGTGAATCTAAAAATTAGATCTTCTAGATATAATCTAATCATTCGAAAGGTTGAACGAAGTTCTAATCTATCCTAAGAAATAAATACTATATAGGACCTAAGTAAAAGAAAGGTATTATGACAGTTAAAGTGAAGAGAACTCTACGAATCAAGAATAAAAAAATAGCTCAAAAAAAATTAATCGAAGTATAAAATGCATAAAGGAAGAAGAGTCAAACATTTTCAAAATAAAAGGCTGTTTACATATTATATGATTTGTATAAGCGAAAATAGAAAATTCGAGAAAGTACAAGGGAAATGGAAAAGTTAGGCATTAAAAAGCTTTCTAAGTTATCAAAAAATGAGAGAAAAAACCTTCTTTTATAAAATTACAAGATACTGAAAGACACAACTTCTGCATTTAATCTACTACAACACATGATTTATTAAGCAATTCTTATTTTGAGTAGAATATAGATTAATTCAATGATCAAGATTGTATTTTAACAAAAGCGAAATAATAAAAAAAATTTTGCAAATTACAAAATACAACTACAAAGAATATCCTACTAACATCAAAATTTTACTCTTCGTCTCAAATTTAAGGATTAAAAACCCTTTTTAAGCAATTTTTTACTCTCCTTTATCTTCAACTACTCTATCTAATCTCTTCTTTCTAGGTTATAATTAAACCGCTGAAATAATAGCTCTGAAGTTTAATTTTCGCTAAAGTTTTGTAATATTTAATAAAAATTCTACTAAGAACTTTTGAAACTACATTGACGTTAAATTTTCGTCTCTAACCAACTATTTAACATTAAAAAAAATCCTCCAAGCAAAACTAAAAAATTCTTTTTTATTCACAGTTTAAAATTTTTTTTCACTGAAATTTAAATAAAAAAATTGAAAAAATATAATAAAAAAAAGAGTGAAGGAAATAAAAAATAATTTTGATATACTAAGATATTTGAAAAGATGGTTGTAGGGATTATTATAGGTGGATTATGATTACTAATTCTCTTCGATTTTTCAAAATATTATCTTTTCCTATTTTAGTCAATAATTTTTCAATCACCTTTAGGTTTTAAAATAAGAACTAAAATTTTTTAAGTTTAGATATTGGAAGAAAATAGTAAAAATATCTGATGGTGAAATATTTCATGTCCAGTCGCTTTTTATAAATAGAAAGCAAAAATAATAACTGCTTAAGATAGTAAATCCAAAAATGCTTCTGTTTTATACTTATTTGAGGTAAAAGCTTAAAAGCAATTTCCCTTAAGTAGTTATATGGCTTTCGTGTATTAGCGCTCGAAACTTTTCTTAAAAATATAAATCTCCCTTCAGTTGATAAAATTGAGTAGATGGAATGAAAAAGATTCTTTCAAACTTCAAAAAATATAAACATAAAAATGGAAAATAATTAAATAAAATGGCAGGCTTAAGATAGGGCTTCTTTACCACCTCTTCATAAGCCAAAAATGAAGAGAGAAAGCAAAATGCTACTTTTCCTTATCTTAATTATAGAATAGGTTATAAAAAATTACTCATATTGCAATGACACCTTCTTCATAGGAGAAACCGAGAAAATAAGTGAAGTTCGCCTTACTTCTGGAGATCTCAGAGTTTAATCCATCTGGCCAGATGAGCATGTAATAACTCATAAAAGGGTACTAAACCTCCAGGAAGAGGTTAAGAAACTCCGCAAGGAGAACACGAAGTTAACAGAACTTATAAATAATGGATTTTAAGATACACTGGATTTAAGAATGGATAATTAGGAGAGGGAAATTAGCTCACTATAAAACAACTAACGTTGAGTAGTTCAGCAAGCGAACTCTTAAGTTTAGAAAATATAAGAAAAAAATTCTTAGATAGAGGACATCCTCCAAAGTTAAAAAAGCCAATCAGTAAACAAAACTTAAGAGAAGATACTATGGAAATAGAAGAGCAAGAACCACAAAAAACCTAAATCTTAGGAAAAAGCATTAAGAAAAAAGTTATTACTGCAATAGCAAAAGATCCTTGTATAAGAACAGCTTGGAATTCCAGGATTAAAAAAATACTTAATCTAAAAAAAAGAGAAAGCAACTTCATTGTAACAAGAATAGAGAGATTTACAGAAGGATATGAACCTAAGAATACAAGAAATGAAGATTAACTGTGTCAAAGAGAAGAATATAACAAATCCTTTACAATCAAGAAATATCTTATTATCAAACTTATTTTAAACGGCAGTGATTATACTGCGGTTAAACAATTTTAATTTAAATTTAAAAACGGAAAATTAAGATTGAAAGCCTTACAAGCAATTGATAGTCTTACCTCTGTAGTAGGTCAAATCTATTTTACACTAAGAGAGATATACGAGTGAAGAGCAACTTATATAAATAGATTAAACTTAGTGGAAGAAATCAAACGAATGAAAAAGGAAAATTCAAAGCTTATGTAGCACTTTAGAAAACTCAAAAAAATTTAATCATGACTTATGTTGTTAGAGAAAGATTTAAATGCTACGTGGAGTTTTTAATGAGTCAAACTAGCTAAAGATCTTCTAGAATCATAGAAAGGGATTAAATAAAATAGATAGAATTGAAATCACAATAATAGAAGAATTTCTATGTTAATGTACAGCTTAAGAAGACAGATATTGACAAATT
Source organism: Loxodes magnus (assembly GCA_946699065.1). Classification (NCBI taxonomy): domain Eukaryota; phylum Ciliophora; class Karyorelictea; order Loxodida; family Loxodidae; genus Loxodes; species Loxodes magnus. Next base: position 386,374 of record CAMPDV010000152.1, read on the forward strand.
GATAAAGTAAAGAGTAAAGAATACTACGCTTGGAAATATAAAATAAAAGGATTAAGTTAGATAGCAAATCACTAAGCAAAGATATTTAAATAATTTTAAAATCTCAAAATAATGCTATAAATATGTTTAATCATGCTAAATGACTATCATTGATGCATAATTTTTCCAAAATACCATACAAGTTTAAATTCAAAATTACTTCTTAAAATGAAAATTTATTATTTTTAATCGAAAGTTTTAAATTTTTTTCTTTTTGTGAGTTTTCTATCGTTACGATTGCTCATTTTTTATCGTAGTTAGAATTCTCATCAACTTTTTACGCGAATGGTTAGCAAATACTTTCATCAAGTTAAAATTTGTTCTGAGTGTAATTTTTATTTTAGATTCTAAGTTATTAATTTAAATTATTGTGAATCTTTCAAGCTAATCCTTTTGCCTTTTAAGTTTTTGGAGTTAAAATTGTATTTTATCAATGTTAGGCGGAGTTGCAATATCAGCTCTTCTTTACTCGCTTCTACTTTTTTGCTTTAGACGAATAAAATTTTCAGATATTTTTAATCTTTTAACAAGTCAAGATATTTAATTTTTATTTCATATTTTACTTAATTGATCACTATTCAGTCTCAGTTAAGTTGGTTTAATTTTAAACAATTCATGCTGTCCTTCTAACCTTCCAATGAGTTATATTAACTTCTCCGAATGAGAATCTACTTATTAAAAATTATTCTTGAAATAAATGCCTCAGTCTTCTTGAATAAGATCCAAACAATAATTAGTAATTAAGGATATTGGATGGTCCGACAGCCAAACAATCATACTGTTAGTGAGAACCCTTGAGCAAATTTTGCTTTTCTCTTCTAAGTTTATCTACCCTTCTCCGTGGATTCATCTAATGAGAAATTACTCGCTTATAGCATAAACCACACTAGATTACCTATTAGTTCTCCCAACCCCACCCGACATCCATATTTTATATATTCAATAAATAACAAGCTGCTATTTTTCTAATTTATTTCGTTTATAAAAAAGAAAAAAAAAGAATAAATTTAAGCTTTTTTACTACTCCCTTTTTAGCTTTTTCTTATAGTTTAAAAACTATCAAATTTAGAATTTTTTTCTTTATAATTCTATAAATCAAAACAATAAAAAGTTAACACTTTTTTCTACTAAACCAATCGAGAGATATTAAAACCCTTATATATTAACGATGTGAAATTCTTTTTTTTAGTTAGAAAAATTTAGATTTAATTTTTCAAAAAAAATTCTTTCATAAAAAAGGAAAAAATAAGAACTTAAATCTCTTGAAATTATTTGTTTATACAGTATTTAAATAATTATTACTTTTTAGATGAGCAGCATATTAATATGATTATACACTTAGCATACTTATTCTGTTTAATTTTAATTTATAGGATTGAAACTTTATACTTCCTTTAAAATTTTTTGCTGATTTAAGAAATAAAAACTCTGATCTCTTTACTTAAATCAAATTTAAAGGAAATCATTTCATAACAAGTTTACTAGATCATTGCTTTAATATCAGTTATATTATCTTATTTAAACATAGATAGTTATGAAATTTTGAATGGCTTTAAAAAGATTGTTCTTAAAGCTGAAAAAATGTATTAAAGACTTTTAATTCTCATTTCATTTTCTACCATGTTGCTAAACTCAAAGTATAAATATATAATTCTGAACTTCCATCTATTTAATAAACATCTTCATCTATTGTTACTGGTTATGTAAAAACGTAGCATTTGCCTTAAAATCTCCCTCCATGATTTGCGAATTTTTTATTGTCGTATATAAGGGTATTTATGTTTCCGTTTCCATTATAATAGACTACGCCAGATTTGTTTTCTTGAATATAACCTGATGTACTATATGCGTTAAGAGGTAATACACAGCTACTTAGTCTTCACTGATTGATTAGACTATTATAAACTTATACTTTATTAATTGAGCAACCGTTTGAATATCCTCCACTTATATAAATATTTTCAGACTCATCTATGTAAGCTCCAAAATATTAAACAGGGTTTAAAATATCTTAAATTTAAGTAAATTTATCCTTATCATCTTTAATGAAACTATATACTTCACATTCCTTTACATTTGGTCCATTTCCTCCTGATAATATATAAACTTTTAAATCATGATCATATACTGTTCGATGATAATATCTACCAGTTTACATTCTCAGCTCTTTTATATTTCCTTTATCATATATAGTAAACCTTCTCCTTTACTATTCATTATCATCTCCTGATATAATAATTTCCTACTCTCCTATTTATTCTATTTACGTAGATTTGTTATTAGTCTTTGGAGTATTTATTTGTTATTCTTAAGAAGATAATTAATCTATTAGAAAATCTATCTTATTTTATGAGTTCACAACCATACTAGAAACGCTCTTTACTCCTGCAAATCTTTTAGTTCTCTAAACTAAGTTCATTCCTATTCTATTTTCGTATTCTTTTATCTGAACACTCATTAATTCGTTAATCTAAACTTTATATATGCTTATGCTGTTTTCATCAGTATCTTATGCTATTTCTATTAGTTTTATTACTCAGCTTTATATTCGTTTTCTTTATACTCATACTCTTTCTAAAAATGCCACTAGATCTTATAAATTATCGTTTTTTAGAGTTTTCACCTATTCTATCACTTAGCTAATTTGATCTATATCCTGCAACTATTTTTCATATAATTATTAGTATTCATTCATCTTTAGTCTTATAGACTATACAACTGCTTCTTTCTATAGTGCAATGTGTTATTGCAAGACTTTTTCTAATCTTTCCATTTTACTAATTACATCTTCTGCTTATTTCTACGATTTTTGCTTTTGTTCAATGATCTAAATTCTTATTTGAGCTAGTGATTGATCAATTTAATCTTAGATTCCTTTAGCTTTTTTGAATTGATTGCTATTTAGATTTTCGATTAATTCTTGCTGCAATTCAATAACTGCATGATTTTAATGTCTTTAGACACAAGATTAGCAGATTGCAGTTCTATCATTCTTACATCAAAGAATATTAGACCTCTAGTGTTCTATACATTAGCCTATGATTTAAACTGATGACTGTAAAGTTGGAAGCTAGCCTGGCTCTTCTCACGTAATCAGTCCATCCTCTTTACAGCTGATTTATTAATTTTCCTTATAAAGCCTTTTAGCACATAAATAGCAGATGATATGACTACACTATAGCTACTTAAGCTAGTGTGTTCTACTATCAAATTAACTTCCGCAGTACCCACAAGTATTATGATTTTGCATTTGCTTTTTTTATCTTTTTATCTTATAAAAATCGACAAAAATTAAAAAAATATTAAGGTATAATTCAGCTTTTTCAGTAGAAGACTAAGTAAATATATAGAACATTTTGTATTGATATGTGAGATTATATAGTCACAAATTTTGGTCTAAAAGGAGTGAAAAAACACACTAATGCATATATTTATGATATCTATAAGATTTAAAACACTTTATAAGTGAGCAATATTGATTGCCTTTTTTTGAACTGACTAGTTGGTTTTTGCTCCTTATTTTTCTATAATATACTGATATTATTAGATATATGTATAAGATAAAAAGACTCCTAAGAAGTAACCCAGGAAGAACTAACAGACAATTGATTAATAAAACTCTTTCGTTTTATTTTCTTCCTAGAACTTGCAAGATAAGAACTGTAACAGTGACACTAAGACTTAAATTAACGAATCAATTATCTAAATTATACTATGCATATACTATAAAATAAATTCAATTATTAAAAACACAATTTAGCACGAAGGTTTCACTGTCTCAGATTAATTAAGAACTGGAAAGAATGGACTAAAAAAAAGACATTAGTAAGCCAAATAATTCTGTATAAATTCTTTCCCTTCACAATCCTGTTAATGATCCTGTGGTAATAGAATAGCAAAACTCAAAAGTTTATTGAATTAGATAAAATTCTAAACTTTAAAGATATCGAAAATGACTAAAAATAGGTCAAGGTCCGAAGGAATGCAAAACAAGATGCTTCTACTGGAAAAAGAATGGAAATTTTTTATAAGATGTTGGTATTTTTAGAAGAAGCAAGAAATAACTACATAAAGCTATGAAGCGACATGATTAAATTTTACTGCTCTCCAGAAGGAAAGCTCAAAAAAAGGTTCTATGGAGGAGACTAATTACTATTAAATATACTAAATGCTCTAAAAAGAAGAGCAAAATAAATGTTCAGGTCTAAGTGAGAATTGAGCAAGATTTCTGTTGTCATGAAGGGCTTAATTTGTTTAAGCCGCTATGTAATAGAAGAAGTTAATCATTATGAGATTGGAATGATCCCACGACCTTATAAATCAATTTATAAACTAATCAATGATAAACCTATTAACGGTGGTATCGCTTTAAAAATGTATGTAATGTAATGCTCTGCATAAAAAAAAGTTAGGAAGTCATTAATTGAGATGTGAAGAAAAAGATAGTTTCATCAAGATGTTGGAGAAATTAAGTATCCATAATCGATTATTGCTTTGGTGATTCTCTGGACGAAGAACGGAATGACCTTCGGTTCTGGTATTTATTTGTCTTGAATTTAAACTTGGGATATATGTGAGTATTACTTTGATAATCTTAAGAGAGGTAATCTTCGACTCCATTTTTCAAGATTTATCCTATTTATCAGTGTTGAATAATTAAATTTGTGGTTAATCATGTAATGGTAGAGCAACATTAATCAGTTATTATTTTATTACTATTATTTAAAATTTTTATTTCATTCTCGTTTATTGAAAAAATAAAATAATTGAAGGCTTCAAGAAGGAATTTTGCATCACATCCTTCAAGCAGGAGAGAAACCAGAAGCACCTCTTCTTTGAAACATGTCTTAGTTTAAGCTATCTCAAACCTCTTTTATATATTCATATAACAAAAGAAGTAAGGTAGTTTAGCTTAAATAGCCCTTTTTTATTTCGCGCCCAAAAGAGGCATTTGTTATTGATAGAATTTCCTATATAGTTCTTTTTTTGCCTTGCTGCCTTACCTTCTCATCATCTATTTTCATCATTATTATCTTTACTGAAATTTCTGAAGTTTTAAAAGAGATGCAGTCCACTACCACAGTAGTAGCATTGCTTCTTAGGATGGTTTTACTGGTTTTTAGGAGGTAGGGTAAACCTAATTAGTATTGGTATTAGTGTCCATCATTTCAGTCAGTACCTGTGCCACAGGGTAAAATAACCCTTGCACCAGAATACTACTTTAAGATAAAATCATTTTCTTTATGATCTACTTCCACAATTTTCAAACTTCCCATATAGCATTAATTTTGGCAGGATTCCGTTTCGAATTCAAATCGGCTCATTTTCTCAACTCCTGAGAATTTTCAGACCATTGAGTTGTTTCTCTTGTCTCAGCTTAACTAATTCTAAACCTGCTAGTCCTCAAATCAGAGCTGGGCTTTGAGAATTCTCTCACAGCTAGTACAACTTATTCCTAATGTTATAAGCTTGCAAATTTCAGGAGCATTTTTTGTCAGAGGTGATAGTAATTTGTTAGGTTTATCTTTCCTGCTGCTTTCCTTTTTCGACTTCTTTGACACTCTTTGGAAATGATTAGAAACGTTTTTAACATCTGACATTTTTTTCTATTGTCAAATTATCATCTTAAGTTATATCAAAAGAGGAGTAAAAGATCAAAAGGATATTAATCAACCACCTAATACATCTACTCTTCCGAGGAGGGAGATGATAATACCACTTGAGAACTTAAACGGAAATATCTCAGAATAAGCAAAATAATGGAGAAAGGGATCAGCATAAAAAATTACTCATGATACAACTTGAGCAACCTTACTAACATAAGTTATTGGAACGGACTCAAATCAGGTTTCAAGATAAATTTATACTTAATAAGAAATATTTTATAAATGGTAAATGATTTGAAATTGATCTATAGTGATATTGAATTTCACACTACAAATGAAAATATACACACACCATGCTTTAATTACAAGATGAAGTTCGAATTAGGATGGAATCATTAGACTAAATTTTGTGAATAATGCACCAAATTAGAGAGAAAGATGCAACTAAGCAAGAAAAAATCAAGCGAGATAAAGATGCAAAAGTTAAGAAAATAGATTCAGGTTTGTAACTGATGTTACAAAGCTCTTTTAACTCAACTAAATGACATAATGGAAAAAGAATGAGTATAGATCAGACTTATTCCTTCAAGAGAAAATATTACATCTATATTAGCACATAGCACCTCTAAAAAAGTAGGTAAAATAAGATAATCTTCAAAAGAATTAAAAAAATCTTGTGATGGTAAACTATGAAGGAATTTCAATCATTATAAGTAGCGCTATCCTGTATTAACCTTGTTTTAAACAAGGGATTCTGAAACCTGCTTGCTAAATAGATTTTAAAAAAATTTAAAGAAACGTTTTGATTTCTAAACATTTTTTAGTTTATTTAGAGTTAAAGATAAAAAGCTTTGTTAAAGCCTTAGTAGTCAGCCATCTGACCTATTCTATCAGCCTGTCTCTATTAGTTTGTCTTGAATTCCTACTAGGCTTAGTTAGGCGGTGTAGCACTTCATTAGTGCGCCATCCTTTAATATTCAGAATAGTTTTGGTCTTGCACTTAGCGTTCCTAATTATTTATCCAAGGATTAAGATTTGAACTAAAGAATTTTTTTCTATAAATGTTTCCGCTTTATGTTGGATATATCCTAAATAGTTTTCTAAAAATACCTTATTTATTCTTTCTTTAAATTTTGCTTAGTTAGTAGCAGTATTTTCATTGGTGTTATTTATTGCACAAGTATCATTTTATTCTTCTTTTAAACTATTATTCCTGTAACACTTATTTAATTTAAATTTACTACTTATTTTAAATAAACGTTTACTGTTTATTTTAATTTGAGGCTTCATTTTCTATTTCTGTAGGATCTGATTAATTCTGTTAAAACGAAAATGGCGCTACCTGGGTTTATTATTAAATTTAAAGAATTCTTTGTTCCAGTTTGTTTTCTATTTCTTATGATGATTAATATTGTTTCTCAAGTAAAGATGTTATAAAATAAAAAAGGAATCAAAAAAAGAAAAACTGGAGGAAAATGGAGGAAACTTTGGATATAATATCACAAAGAATAAATGATGATATTCCTATGTTAGATGATGGTACTAAAAAGACATAATAATAAATAGTATAAAGATTTGAATTGGAAGGTTAAGTAATAGAGTAACTAGCGCTAATATTTTAATTTCAATTTTCTTATTTCTAATATCAAATAGAAAAACTTTAAAGAAAAGTAAAAATAGTAGCAAAGAAAAATTTAAAATTCTCAAAATTAGTAAGCAAGCATCCCAATGGAAATTGAATCTGAGCAATAATATTAAGATGCAAATAAGATGAATGTTTATATAAGAAAGATTCTCTGCTATATATGTAAGAAGAACCATTAATGATAAAAATGCTGAAAGAAAAAATTGAAATAATAAATAAGAAATAATTTTAATAATAATTGTAATGAAAAATGTTTAGCAGCAGTTATATCATTCTCGCCACTTAATCTAAGTTTGTAAGTTTAGTAATTATTATTCGAAAATGTCTTGAAATGTTCCTTTTTTAGTTCTTGTGTTTCTCATTCTTGTAAATTCCTAATTTTCTCTCGGTTTAAAAATTTCTTCTTCTTAGTTGCTGAATTTTTTTCATTAATTCAGTATTTTTTTTTGAACTAATAAATTTTTTTGCATTGATTGTATTTGTGTTCTGTCGAAAAATAGTAGTAGAATTTTCTTTTAATTCTAATTTTTTTTATTGGTCTTATGTTTATCTAATTATTTACTATTTCTTCTATCTCTATATTCTGCTCAGGTTGTCTTTAGCTTGTAACTATAAGTTCGTCTGATTATTTTAGTCTTGCATCTGCCGTATCTGGGACCTGATCTGGCTTTTTACTCTTTTTAGTAATTTCACAAGGCGTCTACCTCTCTTTTCTAATTAGATATTCTCAATTCAAGTTTATCTTAAAGTCCATGCTAGATCAATTCCATCAGCTTGATATTTTTCTTTCTAAGTTTCTTAACCTCTTCCTGGAGATTCAGCATCACCTTAAAAAACTATTCCATGTTCATCAGTTTAGAAGGGTTGAATTCTGAGACCTCCAGGTGTAAGGCGGACTTCATTTGCTTCCTAGAATTCTCCTACAAGGTTGTTATTACATAGCATGAGTTATTTTCTACTGTCTCTTCGTCTCCTCATACTGATGCTGGGCACCAGACTTCTACTTTTTAGGAGCTGCAAAGAAAACTTTCATGAGGTCCAATATATTCCTTTCTTTTATATATAAGAAATAAATATTAAAAAAACTTTTCTGCTTTTAACCAAAAATAACAGGATTTAAACAGGAAGAATTTCTATAACTCAAGAACTAATGAAAAGAATAACAATTGGAAACAAGCAAGAGTGACAATTGGATTTTGGAAAGGAGATAAAGAAGGCGGACTAACGAAGTCCTTCACAATCCTTTAGTTTGGAGAGAGTGGAATCAAATAGAAGCTAACTGTGAAGCTCATTTCTCATTTTTTAATTATTATATATTTCCAATAATTTTTTCAGGATTATTTACTTCTTTAAGAAAAGGAATCTTTTTTGCATTTCACATTACTCAAATAATTAATTTTTATTTTTTACTTTGAATCCTTTTTCTATATTATCCTTTAAATATTTCTATTAGAAAGTATCATAAAAACAATTTAGCATCTTAACATATATAAAATCACTTACTACATTAAAAAGCATAAGTGTATAAAAAAGTTTCATTAGAATTAAAAAATCCATTTTAGTTAATTTTAGCACAATTAAAAAAAAAGAAAATCCAGAAAAAAGAAAATTTTTAAATTATAAAGTCATATTTAAGTGAATTAATAAGCTGATTTTAATTAATTATGTTCATATTTATAAAAATTCTATTTATGCTCTAAATAAAAAGAAGCAGAAAAAGAAAGTAACCAATTATAATTTTTTTATACAATAATCTTAAATTTATTTTTTTCGCCTTAATTTGACTAAATAAAGTTTAAAATGGAAGCAGAAAATTCTTGCTTAAACTGCAAAAATTAATTTGATAATCGAAAACACTAACCTAAGTAACTGGAATGTTGCCATATTATCTGCTTTTTATGCGCGAAAAATTTTTATTAAGAAAGCTAATAGATAAAATGTCCATGGGATGGATAAGTAACAACTGATGAACCAGGTGAACTTCCTACTTATACTTCGAGCTAATAAGTTTCAATTATAAACAACTGTTTAAAGCATTAAGAGCCTAACGTTTTCTACTGTAATACAGATAAAGTAGCTATATGCAATTCTTGCATTTAACAGCATTAAAATCACACAATAACAAGCTTCATAAAGGAAGTATCAGAAAACCTCAAAATGAATCAGATTAAAAGAGCACTGGAAGTACAGTCTTAAATCAAGCAATATAACAGTCGATTTTAGGAATGGTTAAATTGCTAAAAAGAAAAGATAAAAAAGCAAGCAGAAGAAGCAACTTAAAATATCTAAAAAATAGAACAAAACCTACACGATCACATTAAAGAGCTAAAAGAAAAGGCTATTGAGATTATAAACCAGAAGTAGACTGAATATCTACAAAAATATGAAAAAAGCCAATAAGAGATCGACCAACTAAATCAGGATATTGAAAAAATATAGATTCAGAATTAAGAAAATATAGGAGAATTGTTTAGCTTCATTGAGAAAACAGAAGAATTTATTAATAAAGGTTAAAGTTAAGAAATGTACTATTTAGAGATAAAATATGAAGCAGAAGAAAAATAACTTCTAAATATGAAAAACTAATTAGCCGAAATAATGAACGTCAAATTCGAGGAATATTAGAATAGGATTGATCTTAATCTGATTTAGAATAAGAAAAGATTTGAAGGAATTTAGCATATTACTACTGTTATTTAAAGCTCATGTAATAAAAGAGATTTTAAGATTGGATAAATGCCTCCATAAGATTAATAAGTTAATATTACTAAAACTTATAGCTATCATACGTAAATTGAATAAATAGGAGAGTAATATATGATAATATCAGGAGATGGAAATGAGTAATAAAAAGGAAGGTATTCTATATATGATAATGGAAATATAAGAGAGTTAAGAATGCAGTCAGGCAGATATTTTCATAGAACAGTTTTCGATTATGGACAGAGAAACTATATAATATCAGGATATAATGGAACGCAACTAATAAAAGAGTGTGAAGTATATAATTTAAAAAATAACGAAAATGGTTAATTCTTGCGAATTCAAAACATTTTAGAACCTGTTTATAGTTTCGGATCTTATATTAATGAATCTTAAAATATTCATGTTACAGGTGGATTTTCAAATAATTTATAATCAAACAAAATTTAAATATACGATTCCATAACAAATAGCTGAAATCTAAGTAATTGCGTTTTGCCCTTAAATGCGCTAAGTACATCTGGGTATATTTAAAAAATAAAATCAGGGTTAATTTTTTATAACGGAAATGGAAATATTGACACATTAATTTTTGATGATAAGGAAGTTACTAAGCACGGAGAAAAATTTTAAGGAAGTTGTTATGTATTTACATAGCCAGTTGTAATAGAAGACATCGTCTATTAGATAGATAGAAATAGCGACTTATTTTTATATGCCTTAAACAAAACTAAATGGTAGAAAATGCAATGAGACGTTGAGAACTGAAAATATATTTTAATTTAAATCAATATTTAGTAATTTTATAATTTAAAATTTTGATTTATTTTAATACAATAAAATTAAAATTTTAATTTTCGCATTAAAACAAATATCACTACATCATAAACTGTTCATTTACATTTTTTGTTTAATTTTCTTTTTATTATTTTATTTTGTTTAAAATTAATTTATGATATAAATTTTTCTTCTTTTTTTTGTTCTTGTTTTTATTTTTATTTCATTTACCTTCATTTTTATTTATATTCGAAAAAAATTTATATTGAAAAATAAAAATAATACATTTCCTTAGTAGTAAGGATAAATTAAGGCTTTAATTTATTGACTGATTTCAATTCCATCTGGAAGACAGCATCTTATGCTCTCTGCTGATTAATAAAATTATTTGAAACATTCATTTTTGCGATATTAGAAATATTAACTTCTCCAGGTATTTCTCCTCCAGCATTCTTCTTTGATTAATTTTAACTTTTTCTGTGATGTTTCATCAAGTTAAACTATTTACTTGTTCTTGTCCATCCAGATGATCCAAAAACACCATTTTCTTTTTCTTTTTCTTAGATAATTTATCTCAATTTTTTTATTCCTTTGCTTTCTCTATTTTCAGAATAAGTATTAATTAAAAGTCTTCATCTTTTCGATTTCTTCCTGAAGGTTTACTAAAATCAACACCTGTAATGCAATGTTAATTTATTTCTCTAAAACTAAAATTCACTCAGTCTGGTGCATTATAATTTATAATTGCTTACTTAGCTTCTCTTCTATAGATGGAATTTCAGGAATCCATTTCTATCTCTTTTATGTCATTTTAAATATGTTGTATTTGAGTTTTTAACAAAAACGCAAATTAGAAAAAGATATTTTATAATAATTTGACACTTCCTGCTTTTCTGTTTCTTTTATAAATGGTAAAAATCTTTTCTGTAGCATCAAATTTTTTTCAAATTGATTGCCTTTTTTTTTGAACAAATTGTATAGAAAAGTTATATTAATAAACTTTTATAAATCTCTTGAATAAAAATCTTTCAAAGATTAAGTTTTATGTACAAATTTTTCATTGATTAATGGTAAATTAATATAAGCGGGATTCTCGAATAAATATATAAGTAAACTTAAATATTAAAAAAGATTAAAGGAAATATAAAAATGTGTAATTTATCTTAGAAGCAAATAAAGAAATTTGAAGGAATTTGAATTTTCGATAAAACAAAAAAAATCAAAAATTTGATTTTTAATATTGTTTATAATATTAATATTCTAATTTTATAAACCAATAATTAAAAAGATGGTAGGAGCTGAGATTTATCTTCTGAATCATACTTTCTGGTTTTATGACTAGGAACAAGTTCCTTTCCTGTCGCTGAGAAAGTCCCTGATCAAAGTCAACCTTTGCAAGGGAACGCCTTCCTTTTGATTATCCACTCCTGGTAGGGGCTTGAAGCCTGGCTGTCCATAGCGATGGAGCTCCCTGGCAGTTGCTTTTCGAAAGCAATAGGATATCCCCGTTATCCCATGAAGGGAGTGTTGGGGTCGTTAATCTGCAAGAAGTTGCAGTCCAAAACTCTTTAAGTTTAAAATTTAAAAAAAATTAATTTTATAAACCAAACAAACAAGCAAAAAATATACACTAGCATTATATCAAAATACTTAATACCTTCCTCATATTTTTAATTTTTTGTTATCCATTTTTTAATTAATATTAACAAAATCTGTTAAGCACAATTAATCCTTTTATCTGCTTCTAGTAAGAAACTTAAACGATCTTTTAATGAATAGCATGATTTTATAGTAAGCATTTCAATGATTTATTTAGTTTTGTATATAAAACTATACTAATTATCATTTTAAATAATTTAACTATAACAATAATTTTCTTTTATTTTGGTTATTTTACTTAATGAAAAATATATAATAATATATATCATCTCTCGCTGTAAAAAATCAGTATGAATAAACTCAACTAAAAATAAAATGAAAAATGCTAGAAAATTGAATAAAATAACTATACCAAATAGAAAATTTAATTTAGTTCTTAAAGTTAAAAATTTATAAATGCTTAGTTAATTAAAGAAATGCATACTTAGTAAATTTAATTTAATTATCGAAATTAAAAAAAAATATAGAAAATATTTAAAAATTTTTTGTAATAAAATTTAATAAACAATTTGGTTTAATAAGTCAAGTATTTTGAAATGTAGTCAGTTAATTCTTGTGGATAATGTAAAAATTAATTCAATAAAACTAAACATTAGCCTAAAGAATTGTAATGTAGTCATGTTCTTTGCTATTTATGTGCAAAAAATCTTTATAAAGAAAACTAGTAGATAAGATGTCCATGAGATGGATAAATTACAAAAGATGAACCAGGAGAACTTCCAACTTATTCTGTTTAAATTTAATAAACTGCTTAGATTATTTCTTTTTGCTAATAACATCAAGAGCCAAATATTTTATTTTGCACTAACGATTAAATCCCAATTTGTTATTCTTGCGTTTAGTAGCATTAAGGACATACTTTTAAAAATTTTATCAAAGAAAGTACTGAAAATCTAAAGAAATATCATGTAAATAGATCATAAGAAGTTCAATTTTTAGTTAAATGATCAATAAGTTAAATTTAATAATAGATAAATAATTAAAAATAAAAAACATAGAAAGTAACAGAAGAAGCTATTTAAAAAATAGGATAAATAGAATAAGATTTAATTAAATTTATCTAATAATAGAAATAAGAAATTGTTTAATCTATTGTCTAAAAGTAAAATTTATACAAAGAAAGTTACGATAAAAGTTTACAAGAAATGAATTAAATCAATCAAATATTAGAATAAAATAAAATACCAAATCAGGAAATATTAGGAGATTATATTAACTTTATAGAAAAAATAGAAGAAACAAAAAATTAAATAAAAAATTAGAAAATAAAATAATTAGAAATTATTAATGAAACTGAAGAAAGTAAAATTAAAGCTATTAAAAGTTAGTTAAGTGAAATAATGAAAATTTAGTTAAAAGAATAAGAAAATGCTATTGGATAAAGTTTAATTTAATATAAAAAAAGATATGAAGGAATATAAAATATTACTACTGTTATTTAAAGTACGTGTAGTAAAAGGGATTTTAAAATTGGCTAAATGCCTCCTTAAGATTAATAAATTAATACTCCTAAAACATATAGTAATTATACATAAATAGAATAAATTGGAGAGTAATAGATAATAATATCAGGAGATTATAATGAATAGTAAAGAAGAAGATTTACAATATATGATAAAGGAAATATAAAAGAATTAAATATGGAAATAGGTAGATATTATCATAGAACAGTATGAGATCATACTTAGAAAATTTATATATTATCAGGTTTGAATAGTTCAGCAAATGTAAAAGAGTGTGAAGTATATAATTTGTTAAATAATAAAAATGATTCATTTACAAGAATATAAGATATTTTAGTACCTGTAAGGCTATTTGGAGCAATTATGAATGAAACTAAAAGTATTTATGTAACAGGAGGTTATTGCAATTCGGATTATACTAATAAAATATAAATATACGATTGTGAAAGTAATAAATGAAGATTGAGTAATAGTATACTATCAGTTAGTTCATTAAGCACAGCTGGTTATATATAAAAAATAAAATCAATTTTAATTTATTGAAATGGAGAAGTAACTATAGATACTTTATTATATGATGATAAATAAGTTACAAAACACGGAGAAAAATTTTAAGGAGTAAATTATGCATTTACATAACCAATAATAAAAGAAGAAATAGTTTATTAGATAGATGCAAAAGCTGATTTATTTACGTATAATTTGAATAAAGCGATGTGGGAAAAGTGTCAATGAAACATTTTAAATTATATTCTTTTTCTTTTTTGACAAAAAGGCAAATAAATGAAGTTTTTTTTTAATATTTCTTATTTTGATTAAGCAAAAATTAAAATTTTAAGATAAAAATAAGCTAAATATCTAATTTAAATAAGCTAAATTTTAGTTTTTCTCTTGCAAAACTAAGTAAATATCTTTTTTCTAGAATTTAAAATAAATTAAAAAAATAAAGACTATAAGGGTAGAAATAAAAATTTAGTTCTTTGAAAAACTAAAATATCTAAATTAAAATGCTTTAAAAATATTTGGTAAATAAATTTAATCTTAAATCTTTCAATATTTTTTTGCAGATTAGTTAAAAATATGCAATTCATACCAAAGAACATAATAATTTGGTTTATTTGTGAAAATATAGATTTAAATATGTATAAAAAATGAAATAAAATTATAGAATTAAGATATAAATAATTTTTATTTGATAAAAGCTTGATAATTTATGAAAAATTTAATTTAAAAAGTAAACAAAAGATTTAATTAATATATAAAAGAGTTTAGATTTTAAATTAAATAAAAAAGTTAAGATATATCGAAATATTTTTAGACCTATTAAATATTTCTTTGCTAAATTTAATAAATGAATAAATTTATAACTTATAATTAAATAAGTCAAGCATTTAAAAAATTTTAAAATAAAATGCATATTTTAGGTCTAATTTAAAAATATGGTGAAAGGTATACTAAAAGGTTTTCTCTCAGTACCAAAAAAGTAGGAGTAAGCAATATCTATGATCTTTAGATCTAGGAAAAAGTCAGCAAGAAGATCACTCCTCAGGTTGTAACTTTAATATTAGAAGAAAGCCTCAGAATTATGCAAAAATATCTTGCGACAAAAGCATTAGAAGCTAGAAAAAATGAGCACATAAACTTCAAATAATTAATTAAAATGAGACTAATCCTCCATGAAGAGATCGAGAGCTAAAAAAGGATAATTATAAACTTACGGATAACTTTAGAAAGCAAGAGGAAGTAGACTAAGAATTAGTGTAACAAATATGTGACCTCAGTGTTTTCTGTAACGAGTAGCAAAACTTTTGTAGCTAATCCAAAAATTTCGACAAAAAAAAGCAATAGACAACTTAAAAGAGTAACTAGTTGAAAAACAATAACAGCTATAAAATCAAACCGTAAGTAAAGAAATAAATGAGGGTATGATAAAGATGAAAAACATGAAGGAAAAGAGACAAATCAAAGGAAAAAAAGCTATTTGGTAATTTTAAGTCGGCTCTACATCACTTATAAAATTTCTTAAAATTAATGAAAATTATCGAAAAAATTGAAAGATACAGCAGCAGGACAAATTTCTAGAATGAAAGATAACTTTATAGAGAGTAAGATCACCATGTCAGTTGCACAAGTAAAAGAATCCGATTTCATAAATCTTTAGTCTTTTTTTCTAAACTTTACGATATTTCTAAAGGTAAGAGGAAAATATATTGAAATATCCATTTTCACCAAACTTGAATTTATCATTACTATTATTATTACAAAGTATCAATCTTTATGTTATATTTGATTTTTACTCTTAATTATATGATGAATTAATCAATTTCTTACTAGTTTAGATGAAATTATTAACTAGTTTATTAAATAAACAGAAAAATATAAATATTATATAAAAATAGGGAGAAGCAATCCTCCAACTGAAACTACTTAAACTCTGGTACCAGGAAGTACCCCATAGGTGAAGAACCAGCCAAGAGAAGAGAAGAAAAGATCGAAGAGGCATCAAGTAGCATTAATGATGAAAGATGCCAGATACTAAGGTCTCTTAGGGTAGCATTCTAATTGCGGCCCTATAGAAGACAAATTCACAAGGAATGCTAGCACTGTGGAAGACTTCAGCAAGAATTTTTTAACTTTAAAAATCTTTATTAAAGAGCTGCGTACCTTTGAGATACTATGCGGTCTAAAATTTCCTTTATTTATAAGAAATAAAATAAAACTTTAGGTAGTGAAAAATCGAGATAGTCAGATAGATTTGATTAAAAATAATTTAAAAGCATAAAACACAAAATTAAATGACTCTTAATTAATTAGTGTGATTTTATAAAAGATCAAGCAAATAGTACTAATTTAAATAAATAAAATATCTAAAAATTAAAATTTGTAGAGCTAAGAAGTTTTATTTGTATGTATATAATTAATTAGTTATAATTTCTCGAAGCTTATTTAAAAAAAGGCGGAAGCTGAGATTGATTCTCTGATTAAATCTCCTAGTTTTATGGATAAGGTAAATTCCTATTCTTTCACTTGAAGATCCCTGTTTAGAGTGCATCCCAGCAAACGAGCATAATCTTTTTGGCTATACACTCTTTCTAGTGGTATGAAACCTGTCGACTTATAGTTAAGAAACTCCCTGGCCGAAGTTATTGAATTAATCAATAGAATATCCAGTTATATGTGTCAAGAGAGTGCCTTGGGTATTTTAGCTGGAAAAAGCTTTTCAGTCCCTAGAAAGAGAAATTTTTTAATTTTACAATTAATTATTTAATTATTTCTTGAAGCTTATAAACTATGAAAAAGTATAGATAAAAAGTTTGAAAAAGACTTAAATAATTAAATAACAGTACAGATGTTTAAATATGATTTTATTTCAGGTTTTTTTCATGTAAGTGAAAATTTAATTAAAAGGTTATTTAAAAATTGAAATAGGAAAAATATAGGAAATTTTTATAGAGCAAAAGCACTGATAATTATTTTGTCTGCTTATTTTCTTATAATTTAAATTAAGAAAATAGGTGAGTAAAAAAATTTTAGTTTCAAAAGTAAATTTAGATAAAAGACTAAATATAAATTTAAATTAGATATTAATATAATTCCTTTAAACATTTTATCTTTTAGAGTATATAAAAACTTTGCTCTTTTATTATTTTAAAAGATGTTTACTGATAATTGTATAAAAGTTTATTTTTTAAATCTAGCATATCTTTTAATTCTATCAAATTTTCTACATCTAACAATTTATATAGAATTTTTTATTAAATAATTTTTAATATATTAATAAAAAATTTAATTAATTAAATAAATAAAAATTATTATAGAGCGCAAAGCTTTTTCAATATTAATATTTAATGTTATGAAAAAATATTCATTTACTTCTTGTTAAAATTCTAGTAGTACAAAGAGTCACATCAGCTTTTCTATATTGGGTATTCTGCCTAGTAAAGATTATTCTCGAATCTTGAATCAAGTGCTCCATTCTTCTTAAATAGAATCCAAATGAGAATTAGTTGTTAAGTCATCAGTAGGACCCGTCAGTCAAACTTTCATACTGCTAGCGAAAACCCTCGGGAAAGATGTACTTGATCCTTCCAAGCTTGTCCACTCTTCCCCGTGATGGAATCAAGGGCGAGATTACTCGCAATGCAGATGTACTGCACTAGATTGTCTACAATTTTCCTAACAACAGCTACTTCCATTTTATTTTAATAACTATTTTTTAATTAAATATTGTTCAAAATGTTTTATTTAGTATATTTTAATTTTTTTATTCTTTAATTCATTTCATAATTGTGTCACCGACAATTATTTTTAATAGTACTTAAAAATAGTCTTCCATTTTATTCTTTTAGTACTATTATAAAGTTATTCATTTCAGTATAGAAAAATAAAATTTTACAATTCCAGATTCAGAAATAATATTTTTAAATCCTTTTAATTATTATTAAATATATTTAAATTTAAATAACTATAATAATAATAATATTTATTAAATATCTATACCACATTTTCATATAGGTAATAAAAATGTTTATTTACATTTCTCTCATCAGTTCTAATTTACTTAGTGATGATATTTTACTTTTTATTTTCTTACTGTTTGAATTATATCCAGATCATTCTATTATTTAGTAGTTCTTCAGTTCATTTGAGAATTTCAATTCTTCTTCTAATTAATTTTAGTGAAAGCTTTTAATTCTAAAATCGATTTCTTTTAACTGTTTTTAAGTATATAATTTAAGACTAAGCTGTATGGCTTTAAAGCATATTTTTATGCCATTTGGCAACTAAAAATCAAATTTTTAGGACAGACAGTTTTTTATAAAAAATAAAAGTATAGAAATAAAATAAAAGATGACAAATCAACTATGAGCTATAAAAGTTTAAATTTACTTTTATTATATTTAAATATTTTGGATGGCACCAGAAAATTCTCCAAAAGCTTCAAAGTTACTTTTTCTTTATTGCTTATATTATTTGATAAATACCACATTTTATATAAACCCATGTATTCCTTTATAATAATAAATATTTTTAAATTTATATTTAAAAATAAATCTTAATTTTCATTAGAATAATTGTAGGGTAAAAGTTAGTAATAATACAAATTTTTTAATGCAATCGAATAATTCCTGTGGAAATTGCAAAAATTAATTTGATAATAGAAAATTCTAACATAAAGAATTAGAATGTAGTCATGTTCTTTGCTATCAATGGGCAAAAAATATCTATAAAGAAACTCAATAAATAAGATGTCCGTAAGATGGATAAATTACATAAGATGAACCAGGATAACTTCTAAATTACTCTATAAAAATTAGTTAATCAGTGTAAATTATAAATAATTGCATTAAGCATAAAAAGCAAAATATTCTTTTTTGTAGTAATGATTAAATCGCTTTTTGCTATTCTTGCGTATAATAACACTAAGGTCATACTATTAAAAGTTTTATTAAAGAAGAAACAAAACATTTAAAAAGGCATCAAATAAAAGATATTTTAGTGAATCAACTGCTAATCAATAGTTAAATAATAAAATGCAAATGCATATAAATATTCAAAAGCAATTATCATAGAAAATAGCTGAAGAAATAATTCAAAAGATAGAAAAAATAGAACAAGATTTAATAAAATTTATCTAATAGTATAAATAAGAAATCGCTTAATCTATTATGTAAAAACAAAAATAGTATTAAGAGGGTTATGATAAAAGCTTATAAGAAGTTAGTTAAATATTGCAAATTATAGAAAAAATTAAATTTAAAAATGAAGGAAATTTTTCGGAGTAAATAGAGTTTATAGAAAAAATAGAAGAAACAAGAAATAAATTATAGGGATAATTGGTTAAATACAAATACAAAGTTAAAAATTTGGCATTCTTGGAGGTATTTAAGCCTCTTTCCCTCCAACTTCTAGATTGCTCTAGAGGCTAAATATAAAAATCTGAAAATCTATACAAATCTTCTCCTTACCATGCCTTTTGTCCTTTAATTCTTCTTTCACCAAGATACTAGATATCTTTTTCCTTGTAAATTTTCCAAATTTGTTGCATTATAGTATTTCTCTTTCTCTTGATAGTTTTAGATATTATTATCTCTTCTTTTTGTTTTTCAAATACTTCTATTAGTTTCAATATTCTTGCTTGAAGTTGAGAAATTTCTACTACTTTTCTACTGATGCTTTTGAGAGCTACTATAAAAGGATCTTTTTGATTCTTATTCAGGTCTAAATTTTTAGTTATTTTCTCCTTCGATTATCATTGGGTTATTTCTTTATTCTTGTAGATCCATTTAACGCTGTAATTTTTGCTGATTTTCTTCTATTTTTTTATTTTGCTGATCAGTTCTTTCTGCTTCTATTATTAAAGTTATGATTAATTGTTCTGGCCTTGCGAAAATTTCGAAATGCGTTAAGGTCTCTTTCTTAGGTCATGAGTCTCGATTCTATTTCCTCTGTGAGTTCAAGTTTTTCCATTAACTTCTTATTGTCTTTCTTCAACTTTTTGGTCTATTTCTGGAATTCCAGCATTACATTAATTAGCTAATTGTAGCTTATTTACTATTATGTTATGAGATTCAAAACTTCCGAGCGCATATTTTAGTCTATTTTCCAGGCTTTTCTTCGGAGATGGGAAACTCTTCCTGATGGGTGACCTTTTTGGTACCCAATTCCTGGTCCTAATCTTTCTAGGATTTCGTTAACTACTACCTTATGGAGCCGCGAAGAATCCTGTTTTGAATCATGATATTTTTTCTATGGATAATTAGTTAAAAATTATTAATTAAGTTGAAGAAATTAAAATTAAAGCTGTTTAAAATTAGTTGAAGTTAAATAAATCAATAGAAAAAGACTTTTGTTTGGCAAACTTATGAGAGTTAAACTACCACTTGGACTATTAGAATTCTTAGAGTCGTTTTACAAAAACTTAAATTTTTCATTTATTGTAGATGTAAAGAACATTAGAGGACTATAATACTACAATGGATCTATGTAAGGAAGTTCATATGGCCAGCTTTAGCTTTTTGAATTATGATATTGTAATTAGATATTTGAAATGTAAAAGTACTCTATTGGGATTCAAATACAATGGTTTGAGTGCTAGTTTCGCTTGCAGAGGATGATTTGATTCTTCTATCAAAATCTATAAAGTTGATGTAGATCTTAATAAGGAGAATAAATAAAGTTTTTGCATGAACTAACTAAAGATCAATAATACTACATCTGAATACATCTCATTTTTAAAGAAAACATTAGAACCAATTAAAAATTAAATTTAGGAAAAGAAAAATAACCAATTTTTAAAAGAACAAATCACATATTTAGGAGTTATTCTACATCAGAAGGAAATTTTGATACCCATTACAGAGAAGTCGCATTTAAGTATACAGTTGCAATGAAGAAAACTGCTTCTTAACTGGTGAGATATAAGAATGTAACTTCTTGATATTTTAAAATTCTATGCAGACTTTTTAATTATCTAAAGCAGAATATGGAGTAGACTTAGTACCATGGATTATTAAAAAAAGGAGTTATGGAATTCTAAACAGAGAAGAATCAAGTATGAGAATGATTTCGAAAATAGCTTTTAAGTAGCAACTTCAATATTCATGCTATATAAGTCTGAATTGATTAACTTTTAAGCATATTATAGTTATAAAATTCTTAAAATTCTAATATAAAATGTAATAAGAATTATTGATTTTCCAAGATCAGCAATAATCTTTCTTTTCATAAATATCTGGAAAAAAGGATTTTAATACTATGATAAGTATATAATTATCATATCTTTACAATATCGATCGGCAGAATTACTGGAATCATATCAGTCATAAAACTTTTAATAAACATATAAGAGGCAAAAGACAACAATATCTCTATAATGTAGCTACTAAAAAATTTATGTGAATGAAAATAGCTAGAATATATACCGAGTAATTTAATAATCTTTAGCAATTTCCACAAATTATTTACACGAAGTTTAACAATAGTGTAGACGAGAAATTATCAGTATGTGTAACTTGAAACTTAAACTTATAGTTTTCATAAGAATCTTTAAGGCCGTCATTATCCTAGTGATAATCCCTATTGCATGTGGGGAAAGTATGAGACGTTTGAACTTATCTTTAGTTATATAAATTATTCAAGTATGATAGAATGACTAACATAAAGATCGGGAAATATAAATTAAGGCGTCTTATACTATACGATCAAGAATTTAATGAGATCAATTAGTATGTCTTTACTATATTTTTATATAGGTAATAAAGTTGTTTCCTTACATCTTTTTCATCAGTTCTACTTTATTTATTGCTCATGCTATTCTTTTTCTTCTTCCCCTTTTTCTTCTTCTACTGCTTCAAATTTATCCAGATCATTCTACCATTGTAATTCCTCATTCCACTTTAGGATTTCAATTCTTTTTTCAATAAATTTTAATGGAAACTTTTAATTCTAAAATATATTTCTTTTAACTGCGTTTAAGTAGGAAAATTAAGAGTAAACTAACTTTGATTATATATTAGCTCCTTTATAAGATCACATTCTTTTAAGTTTTGAAATTTCTAAATATGATCTTGCAGAACTTCACATGAATCAATATGAATGAAGCTATCTAATTCTCCACATATGCAAATCTCAAAATACTTAATTTTGAAGCGTTTTTGTTATAATCATATTAGAAATTATAGCAAAAGGTTCTAAATTTATAAATAGAAATTATTTCTCTAAACATAAATTTATTTAGTTTCGTATATGCATCAAATGGAAATTATCTTACTTTTTACCAATATCTTCATTGTAAAAATAAGCAGTTTACATTGATCTCATCCTTTCTGTAGCATCTTACGATCAAGAATATATAAACTTGTTTTAAAGGTTTAAATTGGAGTATTTAGACTTATAAATAAATATTTCGCAAGAAGCTCATGACAAGAAGGATTGAGATTCTAGAAATGGAAAAAGCAAATAGGATTAAGTTAAAGATGAGTTGAAAGAAGGAGTAATTAAAGAAAAATGATGAGATCAAGACAATATTAAAAAAACAAATTAAAGATATTAACTAACGTCTATAGTTGGAGAAAGTAATTCTTGCAATTAAAGACGTTTAAAAACTCTTTTAGTTTAAATTAAATTAAAGATTTTAAGGTCATCTTATAATAACTCATTTTTCGCCTCAATATTTTCTTAATATTTGCTTATTGAAAATTTTTATTTTGTATATGAATTAACTAATAATAATCTTAGTTACTAGCATTTGATTAAATTTTCTTTAGAAATAGTGTCATAAATGTATTTTAAGTTTAATAAAATATTTTAATTAAGTTAACTCTTCGATTTTAATTTTCAATTTATAAAATATCTTAAATACTTAAGATTATTAAGTATATTAAGTATCTCAGGATCTCAAATATCTTAATTATTGTCTAAAATATCAACATTTTTCAAGATATTTTGGATACTGTTGGTAATTCTTTGGCAACAATCTGATTCTTTTATCTAAAAATATATTTCTAAATTTTTAAAGTGCTCTCGAGTTAGTATCTACGTTTTAAAGAATTACATAATTACTTTAAAGGAATTCGAAGAATCAGATCAATTGATAATTAACTACTATTTTTCAATAAATTCCTTAATAAATTTATAATCTTTTTACGAATTTAAGTTGTATATTTAAATCTAAATTTATGTTTTAAAAGTTACCAAGCACCTGCCTATGCTCAGTCTATTTGAAAGCAGCCTTTCTATTCCTGGATAATGAAGAATTACTAAGAGTATATTCTTGTGATATTTTTTATTCGTCCATTTTTTATAAACTATATTTATGAATACAATTTAGACTTATAAAATTTCAAAAATTACCATGAGCTTACATAAATAAAAAAATGTAAGAGTGTATAAAAAATGTATATAAAAATAGCATCTTTAATCTGCTCAAAAAACAATTAAATTTTTAAATTTTAATCATAACATTATCTATTATTTGGTATCACCTTTATTTTGTTCGTAATATTTTTGTTTATTGTTTAAAAATAAATGCTCACCAAACTTAATTGGATTTTTACTGTCATAAGTTTTGATCATTTTAAGATTATTTTTTTTATTTTTTCCGATTGGCCAAATCCTATCATTTTCTATTGAATTCACTGCTTATTATATACAAGGAGCTATTTTATTCAGTTGGAGCATATTTTTTATAAAATTAACCTTCACTTGTACATTATATTTTAAATATATATTACCATTATTTTTCTATTATTAGATTATATTTTATTTTATTAAAATTATTAGCAGTAACATACTTTATACCCTGGCCGCTTGCAGTATTAACATACTAATACTCTCACTAGTGATTGTGGATATTGTTCTTTATTTATTGAGTTGCTAAGTTTTCATGGGTTTTTTGGCTTAGAATTTCGAGATTTTTTAATTTCCTTAACGATCTATTCATACTATGAAATTTTTTCTTAAAATTTGCTACAGGGACGGTTTCAGAGCTACTTCCTATCGTAATATTGAGTTATAGATAATAAAATTTCAAATTAATGGTCAGTTCTAAAGTTCATTGGTAAAACTCAGTATTAGTCTTTGCCAAAATTTGATTCTCCATCTAAAAGGGTAGAGATAATTTGAAGCATCTTAATAAGAGTTATTAGGTTTTGCTAGAGAGGTCAATTATTTCTTATGTGTCATTTTATATAAATAATAAGTGAGCGTTAGATATTCTTTAGAATTATAAATTAAATCTTATTTAAATTTTATTAAACTTTTCATTTATTTAATCATACCATCTAAATTTATCAATTTATTTTATTTTAAATATAAAAATTAAAGTAAGAAAGTGATTCTTGCCGTTTATGTTGATATATCAATTTATTTTTTAATTATTCTTATTTACTTTTCATTCAAAAGCTAAGTTTCTTCTAATAATAATAATATACTAAATTAAAGTATTCGTATCTTCGGCGATTTTAAACCCCTTCAATACATATCTCCAGAGTTCATTCCTTGAGGTTTAAAATAAAAATTCAGGACTCTCAGTTTTTTTGGAGTTCTGAACTCCCTTGAAAAAGCCTCCTTCTAAATATTCTTCCATCCTTGTCTAAATAATTCTTGATAGTTCTCTCCAAATCTCTTCACTGTTTTTTCTGTTTATCCAAATATATCTTGCATCTCTTGTATGCGTGGAATCTTGATTTGCACAGATAGCACAGCTTGAAGATCCTTCTGGGAGGAGTTATCTCTATGGGTTTTATGTATTCTAGTTCCATTTTATTTTCAGCTAAGGTTTAAGGTTAAATTCTTTTATCTCCCAAAAGCTTCACTTCGATTTTCTGTTTCATTAATCTTTCTTCATTGTTATAACTATTCTATAGTAATGTTTGGTTTTATTTCTTTAATATTTAAACTTCTTCTTATAGGTTACGGATAGATTTCATAAGTTATTCTATTATTAGCTCTTCATCATTTTTCTTTTTCAACATTATTTTTAGTTACCACTTTTCATGTAGCTGCTTGATCGTAGCTATTGGAGTAAAAAAGTCTCGCTTGCTTTAGTCAGTTTCTGTTGATTTAATTTTTTATTCAATTTAAGATTATCTTTATTTTTCAAAATTTGGGTTTAAAGAGCCTAAGAAAATTATTATGATATTAAAGAAGACGTGGTAGAAGAAGAATTAGAAGTCTCTGGTTTTCTTTCCTTTTTCTAAGGAGCTGGAAAAAAACCCTTCTTGAGACCTTCTGCCATTTTATATATTATTCCTAAATTTCTTCTTTAGTTATCTAAATCTTTCGAATATTTCTTATTCATACCTTTAAATTAATTATCAAGTAAATATAAATTTTTATTTTGATAAAAAATGGGTGTTGGTCACAGTCTGGTAAACTAGTTAGTAATCTGGCGCAGTGAATACTGCATCACGAGTAATCTCGCTCGATATGCTACAGCGGAGAATGGTGGTTAAGCTCGGAAGAGACAAGTCTAACTAACCCGAGGGTCCAAATAGAGCTAGAACTCCATATCCAAGAATCTGCTCAAGCTAAAGCAGTCAGGTTTTCAGATCCGAATCTAGTTTCTTTCTAGTGGTCTCGCTAGCAGTAT
Source organism: Loxodes magnus (assembly GCA_946699065.1). Taxonomy (NCBI): domain Eukaryota; phylum Ciliophora; class Karyorelictea; order Loxodida; family Loxodidae; genus Loxodes; species Loxodes magnus. The sequence continues at coordinate 412,360 of CAMPDV010000152.1, forward strand.
GAGAGTATGACCGACGAGTCTGCTAATGACTTAATTACTAATTCTTATTTGGATCTTATTCAAGAAGACTGAAACATTTGGTTTAAGATTCGAAAATAATCTTTAATAACAGAATTCCCCCATTTGGAGAAACTAACAAGATTCATCGGACAAATAGAATGAACAACAAGAAGTATAAAAACACTTTTTTAATATTAAATATTAATATTGAAAGAGCTGCGCGCAACGAGGTACTACACGCTCTATAATCATATTTATTTATTATTTATTTGATATAAATCCACCTTTAATCTAGTTTAATACTTATATACTTAAATCTTTATATTTCTTATTAAAATAAGATTTCAGATTGAATTTTTAATTTTTATTAAAATTAAAGAAATATAAAAAATATAAATTAATAGGAATTTATCAAATATCTTTTAAAAATTTTTATCTAAGATAACTTTAATTGATTATGGAATTTTATTTTTTAACTTTTCAATATTTTATATGTTTTTCTATTATCTTATGTTATTAGTTTTGACTTAAAATTAGAGGAAACTTTGAAAAATCCTATTTTTACTTAAACTTATTTTAGAGTTTTATAATTTATTTAGATTTTTCATTTTTCTTTATCACTGGTCATTATACACCATTTTCTCTTTTTATTTTTTATTTTTTATTATTTCTCATTTGATCTTTTCGGTGCATCTTATCTCAAATTTAATCTAGTTATTGGTATAGTTTCAACGTACTTTAAGACTTTTTAGCGCTTCTCTTATTTTACATTGAGTTGTGTTTTGTCCCTTCATTTTGAAAATTTCAGATTGCCATAAAATGGGAAGATTTAATTTTATTTCTTTCTATTTTGTCTTAAAAATTTTAGATATCTTTTGTTTATCTTCTAGATTTTCTAGATCCAGATACATTATGATTTTTGTATACAAATTTTTGCTTTTTATTGTATGAATTTCTGTTTTATTATTGATTCAAGCAATAATATCTACTATTCCATTTACAATATCGTTAAGTCCAGTCTTAGTTTTAAGTATATTGATATTTTTTACAGTTTTAACATTCTCAGAAACTTCTTTATTCTATAGGAATTATTAAAGTGAAGTTTTTCTTCTATTTACTTCTTTAAACTTCGCAACAACTTCTACATTCTTGAAAGAAATGCTGGCTTAAGGAATAATTATAAATTTTACAATAATCAATTAAATATAAGCTTAGATATTAATGAATTTCTAAATTACTGTGACATATTCAAAAATTTTAGATTCTATTCACTTTAAAATTATTCTGTCGCTCATATTAATTGAAGTAAGCTATTTCTATCTAGATTTAAAATTTTTTATCTTGCATTGTCATATCCGTTTGCGGATCTTTGTCGTTCTCTGTTCCTATGATTCTGAAAATTTCTTCGTATTAATTTTTGATATTATTGCTTGATTTTATGGTATCTTAGCTCTTTATATTCGTGGCTTACTAGATGTTTTTGTCTTTATATTTCTCCCAAAGGTTATTCATATTCATTACCATTAAATTATTTTAGCTTTAAATCTTAAGAGTAATTGAGTTATCTTAATATAAATCCAAATATCGACTCTTTTGTACCTTTTGAACTCTTCTTCTAATTGTTTTCTGCCAAGTTTTGAGACACTTGTAAATTGAAATAAAATCTGAAACGATAGAATCGTTATTTATTCATAGTAATAAATAAAATTAGACTTTCGAATTTTTAATTGATGAAAATTTAAATATTTTTCAATTAAAATATAGATAAATTTTTACTTTATTTATTATCAAAATAGTTTTTAAATTTATTTTAAAATTAATAATTTTTTCTAATGTTTAAGTTTAATAATTAATTAAATTATTTTATTTCATTGACATTTTTCCCACTTAACTTTATTTAAATTATATACAAATAAAACAGAACTTGCATCAATCTGATAAACGTTATCTTCTATTATTACTGGTTATGTATGCACTAAACAACCTCCTTAAAATCTTTCTCCATGTTTTGTTATTTACTTATCATCAAAAATTAAGGTATCTATACTTCCACTTCCATTATAATAAACTAATGCTGATTTTACCTTCTATATATATCCAGAAGTACTTCTTGCATTTAATGGTATTACACAATTACTTAATCTCCATTTATTACTTTCGCAATCATATACTTATATTTTATTTATATCTGCTCCATTTGAAATTCCTCCGGTAACATAAATGCTTTAAGTTTCATCTATAAAAGCTCCAAACACATAAACAGGTTCTAAAATATCTTATATTCTTGTAAATTAATCATTTTTATTATTTGCTAAATTATATATTTCACATTCTTTAATATATGAACCATTATATCCAGATATTATATAAATTTTTTAATTATGATCTCATACAGTTCTATGATATCCTCTTCCTATTTCCATATTTAATTCTTTTATATTTCCTTTATCATATATTGTAAATCTTCTTCTTTACTATTCATTATAATCTCCTGATATTATTATCTATTACTCTCCAATTTATTCTATTTATGTATAATTACTATATGTTTTAGGAGTATTAATTTATTAATCTTAAGGAGGCATTTAGCCTATTTTAAAATCCCTTTTACTACACGTACTTTAAATAACAGTAGTAATATTTTATATTCCTTCATATCTTTTTTTATATTAAATTAAACTTTGTCCAATAGCATTTTCTTATTCTTTTAGCTAAATTTTCATTATTTCACTTAACTAACTTTTAATAGCTTTAATTTTACTTTCTTCAGCTTCATTAATAATTTCTAATTATTTTATTTTCTAATTTTTTATTTAATTTTTTGTTTCTTCTATTTTTTCTATAAAGTTAATATAATCTCCTAAATTTTCCTGATTTGGTATTTTATTTTATTCTAATATTTGATTGATTTAATTCATTTCTTGTAAACTTTTATCGTAACTTTCTTTGTATAAATTTTACTTTTAGACAATAGACTAAACAATTTCTTATTTCTATTATTAGATAAATTTAATTAAGTCTTATTCTATTTATCCTATTTTTTAAATAGCTTCTTCTGTTACTTTCTATGTTTTTTATTTTTAATTATTTATCTATTATTAAATTTGACTTATTGATCATTTAACTAAAAATTGAACTTATTATGCTCTGTTTACATGATATTTCTTTAGGTTTTCAGTACTTTCTTTGATAAAACTTTTAAAAGTATGTCCTTAATGCTACTAAACGCAAGAATAACAAATTGGGATTTAATCGTTAGTGCAAAATAAAATATTTGGCTCTTGATGTTATTAGCAATAAGAAATAATCTAAGCAGTTTATTAAATTTAAACAGAATAAGTTGGAAGATCACCTGGTTCATCTTTTGTAATTTATCCATCTCATGGACATCTTATCTACTAGTTTTCTTTATAAAGATTTTTTGCACATGCGAGACAAAGAACATGACTACACTCCAATTCTTTAGGCTAGTGCTTTCTTTTATCAAATTGATTTTTACATTACCCACATGAATTAACTGACTACATTTCAAAGTAATTGATTTATTAAAGTAAAATATATAGTTGTTTATTGCAAGAAAAATTGTAAAAAATTAAAATTTTTATCTACTTAATAAATACTTTGATTTTTAACTTATTAATTAAATTTATTTTCTTACTAAAATTTTTTGCTTATCTTTCAATTTTAATTTTTATAATTTTCACAAACTTCACATAAATTTAATTAACTTTTGCTCTTTCAGAATAAAAAAATTGGATCTTAATTTTTTAGAATTTTTTTCATATATTAAAATCTATATAAATGTAATATTTATAATCATATTTTAAATATTTATAATATAATAATAATATATATTAACGTGGCGTCACCTTTATTTGGTTTACCTCAATTAGAGTTTATAAAAGGTTTTTATCCTCAATAAGTTTCGTAGTCAAATTCTTCTGGTTTCTCTATCGTAAATTCTTATTATTTTCTTGTTTTCTCCTCTTGTTAGTTAGTGTAAGTCAAAACCGTACTATCATCTTTGAAATCATCTTAGAGCATCCGTGATCTTTGGAGGTTCTAAGTATGGTTAAAATCTTTTTTCTAGTATAGTCTTCAATTAGAATTGCAGTAAATCTAAAGAAGTTGTAAATACCTTTTTCTATTGCTCAATCTTACTTTTATTAAAGTTTGTAACAATTTTTTATTGTGTGGCCATATTTTTTGCAGTATCAGCATTTACTTTTTCTCGTTTATTTGAAGACTTAGGACTATTTTTATTTTTCTCTTGACTCTGGACTAATTCATTTGTTAATCTATATTCGCTCCAATTTATTAAATCTCTGATCCAAGTTTTGTCTTAAGCTTCTTTCGATTGTATTGAATTACATTTCTATCTATTAGGAGAGGGGTTATTAACTAATTTCTTGCTTGAGATTCTATTCATCAATCAATTTTTTATAGTTAGCATAAGAGATTAAGTTATTTATTTTAGATCTTAAACTTATTTTGATAGTTAATAGTTGTCCAGTTGTAGTATGTACAACTTATTACTTAAGTCTGGTTAATTAATCAGTTGTGCTAAAGAAGTTTGCTATTTCTTAGTTGCCATTTTTTTATTAATAACTAAATAAATATTGTTATAGAGCGCGTAAGACCTCCTTGGCGCGCCTCTTTCAATTTTAATATTTAATATTAAAAAAAGTCTTCTCATATTTCTTGTTGCTAATTCTATTCAACCGATGAGTCTTATCAGCTTCTCCAAATGGGGAATCTGCTTTCTAAAAATTATACTCAAATCCAAAACAAATGTTCCAGTTTTCTTGAATAAATCCAAATAAGAATTTGTTAGTCATTAGTGGGTCATCTTCAACACTCATAATTAGAAATTAATTTTAAAGGAATTAGCATTATTATATTATATAACTAATCTGAGATTTATTTAAACTCTGGAACCAGGAAGTATACCATGGGCAAAGAACCGAGTAAGAATTTTGGTAGGAGCTAAGAGGAGACAAGATCGAAGAGGCATTAAGTAGAGTTAATTTTGAAAGAAGTCAGATACTAAGGTCTCTTTGGGTAGTATTCCGATAAAGGTCTATAGTTTACAAGACTCACAAGGGAATGGTAGCATTATGGAAGACTTCAGTAAAGAATCTTTTTTAAACTTTATAAAACTTTATTAAAGAGCTGCGCGCTATTAAGGTGTTACACGCTTTATTATCTTAGTTTTTTTAATTAAAATTAAATTAAATTGAAAATGATAATCATTTTGTATCATTTCTATATTCAATAATTAAACATATAGTTTTCTTTTCATTTATCAGATAAATAATTTAAGAACCTTTATTTACTTATAATTACTTAATTAAGAATATAAAATGTATTTATTTGCTAATTATAATAGTAGATATAATAAATATTTTCAATTACATTATTCAATTTAATAAAATATGATAAATAAATAAAACATGAATGTAGGCCTTGGTCATGAAAACTAGTAGTTAATCTGGTGCAGTGTATACTGTATTGCGAGTAATCGTGCAAATATGCCAACACGGGAAGGGTGACAAACTCGGAAAAAACAAGTCTAACTTACCCGAAGGTTCTCGCTAGCATTATCTTAAGTAAAATTATTTAGATTTTTATTTTATGATTTAAAAATTTTTAAATTCGCTTTAAAATCAAACTAATTTAAAAAGAAAGTTTCGCATAAATAAGATGAGAAATAGTACAAGAACCAATCTCAAAATTATTGTTTTGTCTAATTGCTTCTTTTTTATTTTTTAGCGAGGTGAAGTGTTTATTTAATTATTACGGAAGTCGAGGCTTCGATAAGAACGATTTGAGTATAATCTTTCGCAGTTTCTGCATTGGAAGGCAGAGTCGATGGTGGCTATGCACTGTCTAAAGATTAGGTGGAGAAGATCAATCTTCAAATATAGTTTTTCTTGAGGATATTGTAGTTTATTATTCTCGATTTCTGGAAGCCTAAAATCCTGAGCTTTTTAGCAAAATTAATATTTTCATAAATTCAAATTAATTAAGTTTACTTAAAAGTAGTAAGCTATTGTAAAAGGACTAGTCATTATCATGCTCATTATTTTCCTCTATAGATTCTTTTTTTCTGTAAATCTTAGTTTTGATATTCTTGGTCAAAATCTAGTAAATTTCTCACAAAGTACATTTTATTTTATTCTCTTAAATTATTATATCTATAGCAACTTATCATTAGAAGCCTTTCCAAGCACTGGAAAAACATCCATCCTTAATTAATTTTTAATTTTTTGAGTAAAAAAGGTTCAATTTCAATTAGAATTACTATATAGTTTTTTAAGATTGATGCTATTGTATCTTTTATTATAGATATGTATAAATTAAATGGAAACAAATCATCCTCTAATAACTTCAAAATATGTAAAATGATAATGGTAAGTTTTTACTTCAAAAGCAAGAGTTTAAAGAAAAAATATAGTATCTTATCTAAGTTACCTTAGTACTAAAAAGAGAAAATCCACAAACAGTTAATTTTAGAATCGAACAGATAGAAGTAAAATTCAATTAATTTGCTGAAATGACTGAAAGTTTATTTCTTAATAATATATCATAAAACGATCTAAGCTTGGAACCAGATACTCAGCTAGAATCTAAAAAAGAAATTAATGTTGGTATTGTAGGGAATACAGATACTTGCTAAGATAATACTGAAATATCTTGCAAAAATAAGTACTAGAAAGTCTTAAGACGTGATAATCATAAACAATCTACATTATTCTCTAAAAGGATTATTATATAAAATAAATATATGAAGGGAGTGAAATCTTGATAGATTTTTCATTTGTGCAATATATTAGAAGCCAGCAAATGCTTGGAATGGAACTTGACTGAAGTAAGATACCGATATCTAAAAAGGGTTAATACAGATACGGCTAGATATGTATTTAAAGAAGAATTTTGAGTTTGGTTCTTGTACTATTTCTCTTCGGTGCCATATTTTATTACTATTATAAATTTGTCTCTATTTTTTAAACGATATTCTTGATCTCGGCCTTTTTATTCTAGTTTAAAATATTTTTTAACTTAAATGAAGCATTGCTATAAATATTTATCTAGCTTTCTTCTTTTGTTTCATATTTTAATTTAGGATTAAACAAATATGTATACTGTCTATCTATAGCCTTAATTTTGATGTCATGCTAAGATTATTCCAACTGCAGCACTGAGTAAAGCACAACTCTTATTATTAGGGGGGATATTTTCGATTTTTTTTCAAGTCCATTCAAAAATATTGCTCTTTTGTCGAATTAGAAAGAAAATCAATAGTGGTTAATTCTCAAATACTGATTCTTTCTGCTTTTACTTCTGCTTCTTTGAAGTTTATTTAGTTTCAGTTGTAGAACTATGCTGGAACTTGCTTTTTTTGAAGAATTTTATTCAACTATTGTGTGAGTTATTTCCTATTTTCTAATTTTCTTCCCTTCTTGCCAGTTGAAGATCTAACAAAGTTATGATTTTTTGAAGCTAAAACGTGCGTTTAAAAGAGATGATTTTAGTTCTTCACTTGCTATGAGGAGATAACATAAAAACTTCTTGAAATATATTTTTTTATTTATTCCATAATTTTTTATTTAATCAGAAAAAATAAAATTTTTAAATTTTAATCTTTAAATTCAAAAATAAATAAATAAATAAAAATGATTATAGAGCGCGTAGCACCTCATTGGCGCGCAGCTCTTTTAATATTAATATTTAATATTAAGAAAAATGTTCTCATGTTTCTTGTCAAAGGTCTAGAAATCCGATGAGTCATGTCATCTTCTCTAAATGGGGAATCTTCTTATTAAAATCTATTCTTAAATCTTGAGTCAAATTCTTCAGTCTTCTTGAATAAGACCTATAAGCATTAATTTTAAAACATCAAATAAAATAGCTTTAAGATTTACTTTATGATTAAATTTAGATAATTTATCAAGAAATTTAAGAAAAGGTAAGAGTAATATGTTTGCATCATCTTTAATTAGACTAAAAATTTTTATAAAATGCTGATATTTTTAGATGGAAAACTTTTGCGAAATAATTTATCTCAAGTTAAACTTAACTAAATTCTTCGATACTTCCTATGTTTTTTTATTCGTTATATTTTTTAAGATAAAAATTCCATAAAAATTTCTGTCAATAAGCAGAAATTATTTCATATTAACTTTTGGTCGATAAAAGCTTCTTATATTTTAAATTTCGATCATTAGAATTCTATTATATTATGTAGATATTTTAATGCTTTCCTTCCTGATTATGTTAAATAGAATAAATAATCTGTAATCTACAACACTAACAGACTGACAGATTAATTCAGCACATTGTTGATAGTTTTAAAATAATATTTTTAAATTTAACTTTAATATTAAAAAAATGGGAAAAACCCGGGAATCTAAATCTTAAATTCTAAACTAATAGATTAATCTTAAGTCTCAGTTAACTAACAAGAACTAAGAATTCAAAAAGATAAATCTACCTCTGTTAAGGATTGGGAAATACTAAATTTCCTAACAAACTTAAAAAGTTTGAGAAACCCCATGAGCAAGACATTATTTAACTTTAATCCTTAATTGAGAAAATGAATAAGGAATTTAACCCTGAAGGTAGAAAATTAGAATCTTAAGCTTTTTTGTAAGATAAAAAAAGGGAGATAAAGGCTAGGTAAGTTAAGTTTTGTTTTAAATTGAAATCATAACTTCCAAATTTAATTTGCATTGATAGAAAAAAGATAGCAACAAATCCATATAAAATTGAAGAAGAAATCCAATTACAAATTAAAAAACACTAACTACAAACAGATAAGATGCAAATTGAAAAAAAATTAAACACAATAAAAACTTTACTTCAAACCCTTAATCAAACGTTGCTATTGCTGTCTCAAGACTAGACATTAATGGAGATATTGTCTAAAGTGAAGAAGAGTGCTTGAGCAGCAATGAAAAGAATTTAGAACATCAAGGAGACTATATTGAAACGGAGGTATTTATAGAAAGAAGCCGGTATTGGTAGACTCAGGTGTGACATTATTCAAACAGGATCTTGGTAGTTAATAGTAACAAAATAAGCAACTTCAAAAGGTCATTGATGATCTTAGATTTTATTTAGAGAAGCTGGAGAAAAATTACAAGAAGATGGAAGAAAAATTCTATTAGCTTATAGAAGAGAAAGAAGAATTATCTCAGTTTGAAATTGATTCAGATGAATATATAAACTTTTAATGTCTTTAATTTAGGAAATTTTTCCTCTAATTAAAGACGACCCTAATCCTCTTAATTAAAATAATACTTTTTATCCAAAAATAGAATAAAAAATTAAGTCTTTTATTATTTTTGTCATCTATATTTGAAAAAATATAATCTTTAATTTAAAATTTTTTCAAAAATTTATTTCAATAACTGATTATTTTAGAAAATACTACCTTGAATTGCTAAATTGGACAGACAATAAGAAAAAAATTTGCTGCTTTTTAAAATTTCAAAGATATAAAATCTTTATGCAAAATATTTATTATCATCTTAAGGAAAATGCTATTATAATTAAAAGCATGCTAATTTATAAAAATATGTTATATATGAATTCTTTAAATGTGATGTTAAGAAACCTCTTGATGAATGATCTAATAGCAAAAATTCAATTATTTAAATAAAAATTTTTTAAATTATTGATAAAAATAAAAAATATTATTGAAAAATTTTTATATCTTATGGATGTCTTAATGAGGTAAATATAATATTTTACTTAATTTAAAAGATAATATTTTATAAGAAAAATTTATATAGATTTTGGTATATGAAAAAATAGAAAATTAATAAAAAATATATAAATATTAATAAAAATGTAAATCATAATTGAAGATTTTATAATTTAATGCTACCTATAATGAATAATTTACTGAAAAAATTTCTATAAATATTAATAATTCGTTGAGAATTTTCAAAAGAATGTTTTTATAAACAATAACTTACAGAGTAAATGGTTTAATTTTTCAAAAAGAAAGAGGAATAGATGAAATACAAAATAAAATTTTAATATATATTAAAAAATTTAAATTATACTTATGAGCCCATATTTTTTTAATAAAAAGCTTTGCAAATAACATTTCAACTTTCTCATGAAAGTTTTCAGGTTATGAATGTTTAAAAGCAATTTGTTTAAGTATTTTCGAAATATAAATAAATAAATAATAATTGATTATATTGGGTCTGCCATTTTTAGGCTAACCATTTTTAAGTTTAAAGTTAGGTATAAGTATCAACTTCAAATCTGATTGGATTTTGTCTATCATAAGTCTTGGCGATTTTTATGTTGTTTTTTCTTGATAATAATTTCTTAAGACTATCGCTAATTTTATATAATATACTAAGATACTAACAATTTCATAGGCAATGAAAAAATTAATATCTTCTCAAGGATAATAAAAAATGGAGGTTAGCTGGAAATTGGCTGTGATCTCAGTTAGTTCGCAATCGAGCAAGTGGAAGTGTGCAGCTAATACTGAACATCAACACTGTTTGGGTGCTTTTAGTTTTAAGTCGAAATAATTCCATTCTTATCTCATTTACTCTAGGTTTTCTTAAGGAAAGGCAATTATTATATAAGTGTATCATAGAGAAGCAAGAAATGTATTCCTTATGTGGATTCAATAAAGCCGAAAGGCGAATCTATTTTAATTTAATTTAATAATCTTCTCAAAGATTAAAAAGAGAAGCAGAGTACTTAGATCAACTGATATTTAAAATTTTAATGCTTTTTTCTGTTCAAGATCTATGATAATATCTTTCTTAATGGTTATATATATTTTTGCGATCTAAGTAATATTAATTTAGATTAGTTTTTGTTTTTGCTTAAACGAATAACTATTCAGTAAATATTAATTATATAAAAAATTGTTGATCTTTATTATAAAAAAGCACACAAAAAAGAGACTTTGATTGATTAGAAAAAAAGTTTTTTTTTATTTACTGAAATATTTTTTAAAAGACATAAACTTACTCTTAAGTGAAAATAGAGTTTTAAATAATTCCCCATTAATATAAAAACAATATATTTTACTAATGGATACCTTGCAAGAAAAATAAAAATCAATTATAAAATTTTACATAGAAAAATCAACAAAATTGAATTTACAGTATCATTTTTTTTATGTTAAAGTTATATTTCTAAAAGATATCCAAAGAAACTAGGCCAAACAATTTTTAAATACTTTTATAATTTAAATGTTTACAGTTTATTTTTGATCTTTTGAAACTAAAAAGTTTTTAAAATAATTAAAAGTAACAGTTAAAATTTTCTAAATATAAAATTTACAATAAATACAGCTTTAAAGTAAAGTAATAAATCTTATGCAAAAGAATGTGATAAATGAAATTTTTTATATCTTAATATAATATCAGTTAATAGAAAAAACTATTAATATATTAGATAGAAAATAAAACAAAATTGAGGTTACTTTATATTATAAAATATTATGATGAAGCGTTGCAAACTTTCTTGGCTTTATCAAATGGAACCTCTGTAGGAAAATAAGCCATGAATGATGCGTGAAGAAAAGTATAGTTTCATAAGAGATTGGGGTAGTTAAGTATCTATAATTGATTATTTCTTCCTCTATTTGGCTGATTCTTGGTACCTGAAGCGGAGTAAACTTTGATTCTGACGATTATTTTTCTTGGAATTTGACTTGGGGTGATATTTGAGCACTACATTAAGGTAATCCTAAGAGATACAATCTGTCAAGACTACATTTTTCTAGATGTATCCAGTTTAACAGTATTGAACAGTTAAAATCATGGTTAACCAATAATGGTAAATCCAAGCTAATTTATTTTGTTATGTTATTATATATTCTAAAATAAAATACAGTTAATAGATTTATTAATTCATTTTCTTAAAAATAAACAATAAACCTGGCTTAAGTAAAAATTATTTGTAGTATTTTTAATTATCTAAAGTAAATATCAGATGGTATATTTCTGTCAATTCTTCGCTCAGTAAAATTAGCATAACATAACATAATTTACTATTGTGGTGTTACCTTTATTTGGCTTACCATATAATAGAATTTGTAGAAATCTTTTCTTATCGATAATTTTCGATGTTGTATTCATCTCTGGTTTTTCCAGATCGTAGGTCCTTATAAATTGTTTCTTTTCCTCACTTGCTATTGCTTGGAAAAAAAAACGAACTGTCATTTATTGTATCATCTCCTTAGATCCGTGATTTTTGGAACTTCTAAGTATGTTTAAATATTCTCTATAATAAAGTCTTTCTCTTCGCGAGCAATAGATCTTGAATAGTCTATTTGCTTCTCTTTCTGTTTCTATAGTTTATTTTTTCATAAATCTGAATCACGCATTTATCTTATGTCTATTTTTTTAAGTACTAACATATTATGTTTCTTTTTAATATCATAAATTTAAGGATGGATTTTATTTTATTTTGATTCTGGATTATATTGCTAGCTTAGTTATGTATGCTCCAATTACTGAAACTAATCGAAATTTTACCTTAAACTCCTTTTAATTAAATTGATCAACATTCCCATCTCTTAGGAAATAATTCTTTTGTTAATTCTTGCTAAGGTAATCATTTATTAATTTGTTAATTTGCTAATTGTTATCATAAGAAATTGAGTTATTTATTTAAGGTCTTAAAATTTCTTTGTTAGTTTCTAATTATCCAACTGTAACAAATAGAAATCTTAAGTAAGTTCTGATTAATTATTAGAATTAGATAGAGGTCCGCTATTTCTTATGTGCTATTTTATATATATAACATTATATTTGCCAAGCTTCAAAAGGGAATTGATAAAGGATAAAAATAAATTTATAGTCTTAGAAATGAACTTCTCTTCGAATTTCCATTTGATTCCGCTCTTTGCAAACTAAAGAATTGCGTAGGACTTCGTTAGTTCTCATCTTTATCTCTCCCAAAAATCATTTTTCCTTTTTGTTTCTATTTCAATTGTTATTCAATTCTTATATTCTTTATTACTGGTATTTCTATCATAGATAATATCGATTTTTGCTGCTGAAGCTCCATTTTCTAATTACTTTTATTTTTAGTTCTATTTATAATTTTTTTTCTCTAATTCCAATGGAATACAACTTCTCTATTAAGATTTCTGTCGAATTTATTACAATTTCCTATCAATCTCTTCCTTATATTCATCTTGTCTCACCCAGTTCTTTTTATCTTGTTCTTTAAAAATTCAAATGCTATTTTCCATTGTCTGAAATTTTTCTTTTACTATTTTTTGTCTTGTGATATTTTCTAAATTTTATGCAAAAGTAAGATTATTCATCTTCAAAGAGTTCTCAACTTCTTTTTTTATTGCATTTGATTTATTTCCAATATTCGGACTCTTATTATCAGTGCTCAGATTAGATTTAGCATCTTAACGGATCCATGCTTTTTATAGTACATTCATCCAAGTAATTCTAATCTGTTCCGGCTTTAAGTGTCTAATTTTGAGTTATTAATATTATAAAGTTCTCTTTAATGTCTTTGGTGGAATTTATTGTCTCCCAATTTACACTCTTTTCTCTTTTCATATGGGGAGATAGGAAAATGCCACACTCATGGGAGTTTTAGAAACTTGGCCCCTTTACTTTAGGCCTCCTTCTCCAAGAGAAATATACTTTTAAGAATTTTATTTTTATGCTTTTTTAATATAGTAATAAGTCAATGATTTCTGATAAAAATATTAAATTTTAATAAAGAAATTCCGAACTCAGATCTTTCTATTATTGATTTATTATCAAAGAACTTAGATAGTAGGACGAGAAAAAGCAGCGATTTTAAAAAGATATTAAAGAAGCATACTTAGGATAACTGCACGAAGAATTAAAACAATATAAATTATCTAAATTAAGTAAATCAAAAATTTTATTTTAGATATAATTTCTATGAATGAAATGAAATCATTTTATTATATTTTTCAGTAAAATCTCAGTTGGCGCTACCATAACATTAGTTTAGTATCATGACGAAATTTTGATTTTACTATCATTATTTTCAAATGTTTACTATATGCTGAAAAATTTAAATATTATGGCTTATAAAAGACAATTATCTAAAAATTATTTCTATATGATAAAAATTATATTTAGAAAAAAATGGTTTTTAATCAAATTATTTAATCTAAATTTTTTATTTCTAATTGTAAAATTTATCATGAAATTTTTAACTAGCAAGATTAATATGTTTTTAGCTCTATTTATTTTATTTTTATATTTTATGTATTTTACACTTTACTCAAATTTTAGATGTTTAAAATATTTTATTCGATTTCAAAAAAAGTTTATAATAAGATTTATATCAATGAAATATTTTCTTTACATTTTAAAAATTTAAACTTACTTTTACTTTTCTATTTATTAATTAAATATCTTATATGAAAAAAATTTTCATTTTAATAAATTTATTTATAATACTAAAAATAAAAAATTAAATTTTAAATGCATTATTGACTTTTTTCCCATTTTGCTTTACTCAATACATATAAAAATAAATCAGTATTAACGTCAATTTGATAAATACTATCTTCTATTATTATTGGCTAAGTAAACACACAGCAAACTCCTTAAAATTTTTCTCCATGTTTTGTAATTTACTTCTCATCAAATATTAAAGTATCTATACTTCCACCTCCATTTTAATAAATTAATCCTGACTTTATCTTTTAATTATAGCCAGATGTATTGCATGCACTTGCTGATAATACACAACTACTTAATCTTCAGCTATTATTTTCACAATCAAATACTTATATTTTATTAATATATCCTTCACTTGAACATCCTCCTGCTACATAAATACTACACGTTTCATCTATATAAGCTCCAAATAGTCTAACTGGTTCTAAAATGTCTTATATCCTTGCAAATTAATCATTTTTGTTATTTATAAAATCATACATTTCACACTCTTTTATATTTTAACTATTATAACCTGATAGTATAAAAATTTTCTAATTATGATCTCATACTGTTCTATGATATCCTCTTCCAATTTCCATTTTTAGTTCTTTTATATTTCCTTTATCATAAATTGTGAATCTCCTTTTCTATTATTCATTATTATCTCCTGATATTATTATTTACTATTCTCCAATTTATTCTATTTATGTATAATTACTAGATGTTTTAGGAGTATTAATTTATGAATCTTAAGGAGTCATTTGTCCAATTTTAAAATCTCTTTTATTTTATGTATCTCTAATTATAGAAGTAATATTTTATAATCCTTCATATCTTTTTTTACATTCAATCAAATTTGCACCTATTTTATTTTCTTATTCTTTAAATTTTATTTGCATTATTTCAATCAATTAACTTTTAATGTTTTTAATTTTATTTTCTTCGTTTTCTAATGCTATTTCTAGATATTTTATTACTTAATTTTTAACTTAATTTTTTATTTCTTCAGTTTTTTCAATAAAATTAAATAATTCTCCTATATTTTCTTAATTCTAAATTTTTATTTGCTCAATCTCTTAATTTATTTGATTTAATTCTTATGAGCATTTTTCATATATTTATTTATATTCATTTTATTTTTAAATTATTTATTGTACAGCTGCTTATTTTTTTTCTTAAATAAATTTTATTAAATCTTATTCTATTTATTCTATTTTTGAAATAGAATTTTAAGTTATTTTTTATGTTTTTTACTTCAGAATAGTAATCTTTTATTGAATTTAATTGGTTGATCATTTAATTAAGCACAATTTATCTTAAGCTTTTTTTATCTGATGCTATTTAAGATTTTCAGTACCTTATTTGATAAAACTTTTAAGAGTATGACCTTCATGTAATGTAATACAAGAATAGCATAATGCAATTCCGTCATTATTACAGTATAAAATACAAGGCTCTTAATGTTTTTAACAATCTTAAATCATTTAATATTATTGTTGCTATTAGAAAGTATAATTTGGAAGCTCACCTGGCTCATCATTTGTAATTTATCCATCTCATGGACATCTTATTTATTAAGAATCTTTATAGAGATTTTTTGCACAAAGATAGCAAAGAACATGACTACATTATAATTCTTTAGGCTAGTGCTTTTTTTTATCAAATTAATTTTTACACTGCCCACAAGAATTCACTTATTGCATTACAAAAATAATTTAATTTAATTAAGAATATAATTTGATATGAAAAATTTATATTATATTATTTTATTTTATTTTATATAAAATTGTAAATAATTAAAATTTCTATTTTGATAAATAATAAATAAATAAATAAAAATGATTATAGAAAGCGTAGCATCTCATTGGCGCACAGCTCTTTCAATATTAATATTAAGAAAAATGTTCTCATGTTTCTTGTTAAAATTCTAGAGGTCCGATGAGTCATGTCAGCTTCTCCAAATGGAGAACCTTCTTATTAAAATCTATTCTTAAATCTTGAGTCAAATGCTTCAGTCTTCTTGAATAAGGTCCAAATAAGAATTAGTTATTAAGTCGGTAATTAAAAGGTCCGTCAGTCAAACTTTCATACTGCTAGAGAGAACCCTCGAAGTAAATTAGGTATGTCTCAAAGGAGCTTATGCACCCTTCTCCGTGGTGGCATCTAGTGCGAGATTATTCGCAATGCAATATACACTGCACCAGATTAACTATTAATTTGTCTGACGAGGCCAACATCCATTTTATATATATAATAAAATTTTAATGAGTATTTTTAGTTTTTATTAATTATTTTATATTAGCCTGATTGCAAAAAAGAAATAATCATAAATGCACTTTTGCGGTGTTTTTTTTAATTAATTAATAAATTTTCATAATTATTTTATTTTAAGAAAAGATAAAAAAATTTTCTTTCCCAATATTACAATATTTTCCAAGAAAAATGTTTATGCTTCTTAAATTTTAGAAGAAAACTTGTTAGATTTATATTTTGCAAGTTTATAAATTTCAAAATAATTGTTTATTAGTAATTTTATATTTTTCATCGAAAATTTTTTATTTAAAATTTAAATAAATAGAACTAGTCTCAATTTGATTTCAAAATTAAATAAAGTGATTTTAAATTACTTCATCTAATTAATCTTAGCCAAAATTTTTTTAGTGTTAATTAATAAGTAATTTTAAAGATTCAAATTTTAAATAATTTTTTTTCTAAAAAATATAAAATATTTTCAATTTGCTTTAATGATTATTTAGCTCAAAATTATTTAATATTTTATATTTAAAATATAAAACAGTTATCTATTACATATTTTGGTAGTATTTTAAATATAATTTTGAAAATTTTTTGCTTTTTTTATATTTTATTTCCATTTTTATTAAAATACGAAAAAATATTTTTTTTAATAAATTATAATTCTTATTATATTTCAAGAATTTATAGTTGAAATAAAGAAGCAATAAATTAATCCACTCATTTATTAATTAGATATTAAAATTTAAAAATAAATGATATAATCATTTTTTATCTATTTAGTGAGAACAAAGTTTTTTTTTCAGAAATGATTTAAAAAATTTTTTCTTATTTTAAAATGTTCGAAATTTTTATTTTGCAAATAAATACAAAATATAATTTTTTTCCTTTTGGGAAGGTTCACCTATAGTTTTATTTAAGAAAATTTCATTCTCAGACTTTAGTTTTAATTTTTGAGATATAAAAAATTCTTAAATAAAAAAATTTTTACTGAAAAATAGTTATAATATTATATTTTTAAAATAATCTAAAAATTTAAATAAATATTTTAAATTTTAAATATAGTTTTTAATTTTTTTGCTAAATCATTAAAATTTAAAAACATTAAATAAATTAGAAGATATTAGAATTAAAATTATATTAATAAAAAATTCTATAAGTCTAAAAAATTAATTGTTAAAGGAAAGGAAAAATTTAATCTTTTTTAATTTTTTTAATATACTTGTATAAATTCTAATAATTATCAAATTTAAAATTAGTTTAAAAAATATAAACGGCTAGATAAAAGATAAAAAAAGATATGTAATAATTATAAAAATGAATAAAGTTTAATTTGAAAGTATGTTAAACACGGATAATTTTAATTTAGATTTATTAAAATAAATATTATATATTAAATTCTATAATAAATGAAAAATTAAATTTTATTTTAAATATTTTAAAAAAATTATTTTTTATAATTATTTATTTATTCAATATTAATGTTTCTTTTAAAAAATTTTTGAAGTTTTCCACTATTTCTACTCCTTCGAATTTAAATAAAGGTGATAAATTAAAAAATTTCAAATAAAGATTATAAAGTAAATAATTGAAGTCGAAATTACTTAAATATTTTATTATATTTATTGAATATTATAAAATTCAATTAAAAAAATTAAAATCTCAATTTACAATAAAAAATCTTTTAATAATGATGGCTTTGATTAATTAAAAATTTTTCGCAATATATTATAAATTTTATTTATCAACTAAATTTATTTTATTTTATAATTAGCTTATTAAGATATCAAAGTCAAGGAATACTTGAAAGCCCTTTTAATTCTCTTTTTTTTATAATTGAAAAGATGGTGGGAGCTGAAAATGACCTTCGTGACAACACTTTCTGGTTTTATGGCTAGGAACAAGTTCCTTTCCTGTCGCTGAGAAAGTCCCTGGTCAGAGTCATTTTCTGAAGGGAACACTGTCTTTGAGATTATCCGCTCTTGGTAGGGGCTTGAAGTCTGGCTGCTCATAGCGATGGAGCTCCCTGGCAGCTGTGCCTGGAGCACAATAGGATATCCCCGTTATTCCATAAAAAGAGAGCGTCGGGTCGTGCAATCGGATAGGAGTTTCCGGTCCAAAAAATTTTTAGTTGAAATTAATAAATTCTCCTTTTTTATTTATAATATGTTCCTAGATAGGTTTTTACCAGTTTTCTATTTTGTTCCTGTATAAATATTGATTTTAGGATTATAATGCTAACTTTAATTAATGAGATTAAATATCTTCTTTTGCTGACTTCAGTTATTTCTAGCATTCATGAAAATTGCAACATTGAGCCTTAAGTTCTCTTTCTTAAATCATCAGTCTATTTTCGATGTTTAACAAATCTCCTGCAATCTTTAATTATTTTTAAATTGACAAAATTCTCTCTTTAATTTCCCATACAATGATGCTAACTTTCTAACTTTAATATGCTCTTCGTTTTATATATTTCTTAACCTTTTGTTTGAAGATTAAGCTTCTCTAATTTGAAAGAATTAAATAATTTTTTTAATTTAACTTTTACTTTTTCTCCTCAATTCTTATTTGTTAAGTTAAAAGTCTGTTTTCCTTTTTTTTTTAATTTCATTATAAAGAAACTTAGAATTAAGAGCTCGAAGCACCTCACTGGCATACAGCTCTTAAATGTCAATACTTCTCAATTTCTTCAAGAATATTTTTTGGATAAGAAACTCTTCTACAATTTCATTCATGTTCTTCTCTTCCTTCTCATTAGTATCTTCCTCTGTCCTCTTTTTAAATATTCTTTTTCTGATTCTTTTTGATAAACTTCAGCTATTTTCTCCTTTACTTTATTCTAATATTCACTTTTTTATATTTTCCTCTATATTAAGTTTTTGGATACTCATAAAAACTATCCTTTAACAGCTTATATAATCCTTATCTATTTCTTTGTTTAATAAAATTTTATTTTCTTAGCATCTCTTTCTTTTTTCTTTAATATATCTTATAAATTTTTTAGTTTCTAAATCTTTTTTAATTCGTTTCACTTATTCTTATGCTCTGATAAATTTTTCAAATATTGCCGTTCCCTATACAATGTCAAATAGTTGAATTCCCTTCCAATTTGATAGTATTGATTCAATTTATTGATACTTACTCACTCACCTTATTAAATTCTAGACATTATGTTATATATTTTTCATCTTCCTTTTAATTATCGAAAATGATCATTTACTGTTTTCTACTAAATGTCTTTCTTTTAGTTAATCTTAGTTGCCATTACATATTTTCCTTAGTCTAAAAATATAACATATTTCTACTTTTCTATTTTTATTAAATTCTAGATAGTTTGGTGGTCCTATTATTAACTTGTCGAATCAATACCCTCTATATTAAAGTATTGCTATCATCTGATTCATTCTTCACCTATCCTCTTTATATATCTGTGTTCTCATATTGCATGACTAATATTTTACTTACCTTTTTATTATTTTATCCATCCTCTCCTCTATAAAAATATCTTCTTCCTTGATTTTTAGTTCTTTTTTTATTGTCGTCCAATATTATTCGAATATGAAATTTTCTTTTCTACTTAGTTCTCCCATAAAGCCATCAAGATTTTTTCCTTAAATTTCTAATAGTTTACTTCTTAGTCTTAAAGTTTTTAGTCCTAAGTAATTTTTAAATTTTATAAACTATAGTTTATGTTCCAACATCTCATTCTGTACACAGGAAGATGCATCTACAATTTCTCTCAAAGATCTTCTCTAAAGAAATTTTAATTTATCCACTATTTGTTTACCTACAAAATGTTCGCAATATGGGACTACTTTTGTTCCATAACTAAACACTGAACTCGCAAAAGATTTTATCATCATTCTTGATTTATATAGTGTTATACCTTGCTTAAAGATAATTTCCCTATAGTTCACGCTTACATTTTTTGCGCTGCTTCTAATCTATTTTTCATATTTTTTTCAAAATTTATATTTTCTTCCAATTTATGACCCAAATATTAAAAATTTTAACTCTTTCTATTCTCAAAGTTCTTTTGCTTGTTGTGTTTTCAAACATATCTTATTCATTTTCTCCTACTTTTCATATCCTTTTTTGTTTTTAATGCAATTTGCAGTTCGAATTTATTCGCTCATTCTGTTGATTTTTATATTACTTCCTCCACTTCTTCCACTTCCTCCACATAAGAAGCAGCTTGAATATACTCCTTATATATTTTTTTCTTAACTTCTATATTCTATTGAAATACCCAATTTTTAATTTTCTAGTCTGTGGAGAATATTTGCAATTATCAAATTTAAATAATCTTGGTGATGTGATGCTACCTTATTTTACTCCCTTATTTTTCTAAAAAACTTCTGCTATTATATCATTTATTTTTATTATAATGTCTTTTTCCTCTTTGAAATTAGACAATATAATAAAATCTGCTTTTCTTCACGAATTTTTTAAATTATTTAAAATTTATAATTTTTAAACATCTTTATGATTATCAACTCTTAAAATTCAAAATTTTTAAGAAAAATAAAATATAAAAAAATTTGATTTGAGATAAATATTGGTAATTTTAAACTTATTATTTTAAAAATATAGTTTTATTTACTATTCACTGTAATTTCTCCCATTTTGCTTTACTCAATATATATAAAAATAAATCAGAATTATAGTCAATCTGGTAAAAGATATCTTCTATTATTATTGGCTAAGCAAATACACAGCCGCCACTAATCTAAAATTTATCTCCATGTTTTATTATTTATTTTTCATCAAATATTAAAGTATCTATATCTCCACTTAAATTATAATAAATTAATCCTGATTTTATCTTCTAACAATATCCAGCTGTACTAAATGCACTTACTGGTAGTACGCAACTACTTAATCTTCAGCTATTATTTTCACAATCAAATACTTATATTTTATTAGTATATCCTCCACTTGAATATCCTCCTGCTACATAAATACTACAAGTTTCATCTATATAAGCTCCAAATAGTCTAACTGGTTCTAAAATGTCTTATATCCTTGCAAATTAATCATTTTTGTTATTTATAAAATCATATATTTCACACTCTTTTATATTTTAACTATTATAACCTGATAGTATAAAAATTTTCTAATTATGATCTCATACTGTTCTATGATATCCTCTTCCAATTTCCATTTTTAATTCTTTTATATTTCCTTTATCATAAATAGTAAATCTTCTTCTTTATTATTCATTTCCGTCTCCTGATATTATTATTTACTATTCTCCAATTTATTCTATTTATGTATAATTACTAGATGTTTTAGGAGTATTAATTTATGAATCTTAAGGAGTCATTTGTCCAATTTTAAAATCTCTTTTATTTTATGTATCATGAATTATGGAAGTAATATTTTAAATACCTTCATATCTTTTTTTAAATTCAATCAAATTTGCACCTATTTTATTTTCTTATTCTTTAAATTTTATTTGCATTATTTCAATCAATTAACTTTTAATGCTTTTAATTTTATTTTCTTCGTTTTCTTAGGTAATTTCTATTTGCTTTATTATTAAATTTTGTAATAAATTTCTTTTTTCTTCAGTTTTTTCAATAAAATTAAATAATTCTCCTATATTTTCTTAATTCTAAATTTTTATTTGCTCAATCTCTTAATTTATTTGATTTAATTCTTATGAGCATTTTTCATATATTTATTTATATTCATTTTATTTTTAAATTATTTATTGTACAGCTACTTATTTTTTTTCTTAAATAAATTTTATTAAGTCTTATTCTATTTATTCTATTTTTGAAATAGAATTTTAAGTTATTTTTTATGTTTTTTACTTTTATTCAGCTATTAAAATTTAAACTTTATTAATGAATTATTTAATCAATAATAAATTTTCTTATGCGTTTTTTATTTAAGTATTCTATAATTATTAAGATTCTTCTTTTATTAGAGTTATTATAGTATGTCCTTAATGTTCTGAGGTACAAGAATAGCAAATAGCTTTTTTATCTTAGCTGCAAAAAAGAATCATCGGTTTTTTATGAGTTGAGCATTTACTTATAATTTAAGTTGTTTGCTAAGATTGATATGTTGGAAGATCACCAGGTTCATCTTTTGTAACTTATCCATCCCAAGGACATTTTATTTATTAATTTTGTTTGTATAGATCTTTAGCACAAAAAAGACAGATCACATGACTGCAGTCTAATTCTTTCGGCTAATATTTTCTATTATCAAATTGATTTCTACAATTTCCACATTAATTAGCAGGCTGCATATCAAATATACAAGTTAGATTTTATTAAAATTTCTGAAAATTAATAAAATTTCTAGTTATTTATTTAAGCAATTTATATATTTAATTTAATGAAATAAGATATATCAATAATAATCTCAATAATTTAATTAATAAATACTATCTTCAGTTTTAATTTCGATTAATTAAGATATATAAGCAGTATTTAATTTCTACTTCTGAAATAATAATTTTATTTTTTCTTTAAATTATTCTAAAATATCTTGACTTAAATTTTTTATTTTCTAAGTTGTTTCTTGATTTTAATTTATAATAAAAATAATAATACGATAAATTAAGTTTAGCAATTATCAAGGATTTTCATCTCTTCATGCTGGAAACCGGATTGCTCCGGTATTAAAAACAAAGTTTTATAAGCCTCTACTTCTCTCTCCTCCTAGTGCTCTTGTCATTTCCAATTTTATCTTTATTTCTAATCAAATTTTCTCTTGTAGATGTATCCTAATTCATTTAGGTATAATCTCTCTCTGATTTGTCTCTAATTCATTTGTTTTTTCTTCCTCTGCTGTGTTAGTATTCTTCTTTATTTATTCCAATACAACGTCTTGAAATTTTGGAATTTCTTGCAGCGTCTTCAATGTTCTATGAATTTCAGTAGTAGCATTTCTTCATTACTTTTTGTTGTTTAATCTTAGTCTTCTTGTTGATCTCTTCGATCATCATTGAATCTCCCCTTTGTTTGTCTAGCTTCTTTTCTAGACTTTCCAGTCTTTTACTCAGATCAGATTGTTTCTGAAACTAATTTTAGGATTAGTTATTCTGGTCTTAGGATATGTTTCAGAAAGCGCTTAGATCTCATTCTTAGAACATAACTCTGGATTCTATTCCTTCCGCTAGACTGAATTGTTCCATCAGCTTTTCATTATCCTTTCTCAGTTTCCTAACCTCTTCCTAGAGGTTCAGTATCACCTTGATGAGCTAATCAATACTCATCTGGCCAGAAGGATTAAATTCTGACACCTCCTGGTGAAGAGCAGACTTCATCTGCTTCCTTGGCTTTTCCTCCGATATAGGACTTATTACGTGAGTCCCATTCTAGGATTTCTCCCGCTTGTCATATCCTGTTTGAATTTCAGGTTGATAAGATTAAGAAAAAGGTTAAGGTTAAGAAAAAGACGACTAACCAAGATTGGATTTAGGTTTCCTCTAGAACTTTTTGGAGGTGGTGTAGAAGTCTCTTTTGAATCCATTCATATTTTTTTTAATTTTAATTTAAATCTAAAGCATTGCTTAAAAATGTTTGCGAAAACAACTATTTTGTCTAAATGAATAAATAATCTTAAACTAACAAAAATTTTTAAAAATTTGTCGTAAATACTCTCAAAAAAAAATGTTAAAAAATTTCTTTGCTAATAATTGTTATCTTAAATTTTAAAATATCTTTCTATAATAAAACTGACACTAATACCAGTTACTGAATTCTGATTCCTTTTTAATTATTTTATCTTCCTTGCTTTTTTGTTCATAATAAACTTAATTTAAATTTCACATTTAATCTTTATGTTAGAAGTGTATTAGCATGTTAAATATTATAAACATTATTATTACTTAATATTCTAATTTTATCTTTTCTTCCTTTATATTTTTCAGTTTATAATAGAATATTTTGAAACTTTTCATCTTATAATTATTTATAAAATAAAATGGTACCTAAGAAATAATAAACCTCTATTAACGAATATTTTTTAAAAATAAGAAAAGCAAACTTACTTAAATGAATAAGAATCTTAATAAGATTAAGAATAATAATCTTAGGTATCCTTTGCATAATCAGTGCAGCAAAGGATATCAAATATATAATACGAGCTAAAGCAGCAAAGATTAAGAGTAGAAAAATTAGAAAAAATGTTAGATTAATTGATTTAATAACAAGATCTATAACTTCCAGCCATATAAGAAACTCTTGATAAGCTTTAAGAGTCAATAGTAGCTAAATTTGAAGATATTGACAAATAATTCAATGAAGTTCCTCAATTATTTTAATTCTAATTCTCTAGATTCTAGTATGAAATTAAAGAACTTTAAGTAGATTAAGAAAAATAACAGCTAGCAGTTTAAAAATTTCAAGATTAATAATCAAGCATTCCAATGAAAATTAAACCTTAATAATAATAAGAGACAAATAAGATAAATTACTATCGTAGAAAGATCAGGTGCTATATATGTCAGAAAAACCACTGCTGAAGATAATGTTGAAAGAAAAATGAAATTGATAGAAATAATAAGAAATAAATACTAGACGAACTTTTCTACATTTGACCAACGAGAACAGGATAAATATATAGTAAAAAATTTTACAATTCAAGATTTCAAGAATAAAGCAACAAGTGAAATAGAAACTAGAAGAAAAAATGTTTTTTGGATGGGAGATAAGGATGGCGGACTAACGGAGTCCTACGCTATCCTTTAGTTTGGGAGAGAGCGGAATCAAGGTAATTGTGAAATTCTCTTCTAAGACTATAAACTGAATTTTGCCTTTTTTTTGGTTATATATAATGGATGTCGGCCTCGTCAGACAAATTAGTAGGTAATCTGGTGCAGTGTATATTGCATTGCGAATAATCTCGCACTAGATGCCACCACGGATAAGGGTGCATAAGCTCTGTTGAGACAAACTTAATTTACTTCGAGGGTTCTCTCTAGCAGTATGAAAGTTTGACTGACGGGCCTTCTAATTACCGACTTAATAACTATCTCTTATTTGGACCTTATTCAGGAAGGCTGAAGCATTTGACTCAAGATTTAAGAATAGATTTTAATAAGAAGATTTTCCATTTGGAGAAGCTGACATGACTCATCGGACCTCTAGAATTTTAACAAGAAACATGAGAACATTTTTCTTAATATTAATATTGAAAGAGCTGCTCGCCAATGAGATGCTACGAGCTCTATAATCATTTTTATTTATTAATTCCTTTTTAACAGATAATAAATACTTTCTACTTTTTTTTAGATTTTGCTAGAAAGTATTTATGGACTATTTACTTAAGATAAAAAGAAGCTTTCTAAAATGATAGTAAAAGTATGATTTAAAGAAAATTTAACTTAAAAATAATATAATTTTTTATTGTTTCTATTTGAATTGGTTCGTTTATTATTTAGGATTGTTCTAACTTATAGTTTCTTGCATTTTAAATTTATTGTAGTAACGATAAAACTCCTATTTGCTATTCTTGTATTGTTTAGCATGAAGGACATACTATAAAGAGCTATATCAAAGAAGGAACTGAAAGTCTTAAATCTAACTAAATAGTGAACGCTTAAGATACTTTGCTTTTAATAAAATGATCAATCAATTAAATTGAATAAAAACTAAATGTTTAAAAACAAAAAAGGTAGAAAACAACTGAAAAAGCTGTTAAAAAATTAGGATAAATAGAATAAGAATTAATAAAATTTATTTAAGAATAAAAATAAGCAGCTTTAGAATCTATATTATAAAAACAAAAATAATATTAAGAAAGTTATGATAAAAGTTCATAAGAAATAAATCAAATCAAATAATAAATAGAAACAATAAAAATATAAAATGAAGGAAGTTTTTAAGAATTTCTGGAATTTATAGAAAAAACTGAAGAAAAAAGTAATTAAATACAAAATTTAATAATTTAATAATTAAAAATAGCTTAAGAAAATGAAGAAAGTTAAATTAAGAATATTAAAAGCTAAGTTACTCAAATTATGAAAATTTAATTTAAAGAATCAGAAAACAAAATAGGAAAGAGCTTGATTTAATATAAAAAACAATATGAAGGATTATCACATATTACTTCCATTATTCATGATACATAAAATAAAAAAGATTTTAAAATAGGTTAAATGTCTCCTAAAGATTAATAAATTAATACTCCTAAAACATATAGTAATCATACATAAATAGAATAAATAGGAGAATAATAAATAATAATAGAAGATTTGATTTATCAAATTGACTGTAATTCTGATTTGTTTTTTTATGCGTTAAGTAAAAATAAATGAGAGAAAGTACAATGAAATATTTAAAAAATATTTTAATTGATTTTAGCATAAGAGCATTTCTTTAAAATATTATAAGAATTATATTTTGATTTGATTAATAAAGTTAATAAAAAAAATAAACAAATGTTGAAAATCAAGTTGCTCCTTATTATATGGCAAAAAAATTAGTAACAAGTTAAATAACTAGCAGTATTATGCTAATATTTATGCTAATATTTATGCTAAAAATGTTTTAAACTTAATAAAAAAATTATTTTTATAGTTATTTGCAGTTTTTAATAACTGCAAAAATCATAAATTAATTCTTATTAAATTTCTTTTTCTTTAACGAAATTTTATATCTCTAAATAATTTATAAAATTTATAAAAAAATTAGCACATTGAAAATAAAATCAATATCTTTATCTTAACGATATAAAATACATGTTTACATTTAAAAGATAATCTTTCTATAATAAATTTAAGAATATATATTAAATAAGCGTGAAATGGATTTATATGAATTATTTTAAAAATTGGTTGAACTAGAACAATTATCTTCTATAATTTTTAAACTATTCTTAGAAAAAAAAATGTTAGGTAATTTTCACTAAATATAAAAAAATTTTGATTTATTTAAATAAGTTATAAATTACAAAAGTAAGACTTCTTTGTTGCCATTCCAAATAAATATTTAAAATGTGATAAAAGAAAAATCTTGAGAGAAAATTATTTCTGAAAATAAATTTAATTCAATCTAATCTAACTAATAACTCTTTATTCTTTTTGTAAGTTTAAAATGTAATATAAAACAGTTTAAATTGATCAAAATGATTTGTATATATAAAAAAATTTATAATTATATTTGTAATAAATTAATAGATAAAAATTAAATAACATAAAAAAGAAATAATTAATCTTCGTATACCTTAAAATAAATAAAATTAAAATATTATTACATTATGATTTAAATTTAACTCAAATATGTTCTCTTTCAGGCTTTACAAGTTTATAAAGTTTATCTTTAGCTTGACATTCCTAAATATTCTTGGTTCCTGTCTTAAGTCGAATTGCAGTCTTATTTACTTAGGGTCTTATATGGTGCTTTTTTCTTTTCCTCCACAGCTTTCCGTCACCTGAGGGTATGAAATTCGTCTTTTTCTTCCAAAAGTCGTTTCACAATTTTATCTTGATTTATTTTTATTCACGATTTTTTCTTCATAAGTGCTTCGTGCTGCAGCAGATGTAACATTTCTTTTTTTTCTTAGGTCTTGCTACTTTAATTTATTCTATATCCATTGGATCTTGTTGTTGCTGAGACTAGTGATTTTTTTCTTCTATTCTTTTTTCGATACTTTCTAGTCTCTCGTCTAGTTTGACCCAGTTCTTTTCGTCTTGTTGTTGCAATGTTCAGATGTTGCTTTCAAGCTCTTGGACTTATTCGAAGACGCCTGCCTTGGCTCTTCTGTCGACCATGTGCATCACATCATCTTCTCCGTGAGCAATGAGATCTTGCTTTATTTTGAACGTTTCTTCCTCAAGCTCTGTTATAGTCTTTATTAACCTGCAGATTAGTTTAAGGGTCTGATTTTAGTCCATGCTGCAGATTTGTTCTTTAGTTAGGTCTCTCAGGTCGTCGTTGGTTGTGAATCTCCTTACTTGTTATCCTTACTCGTTAGTTTTTAGTTTCTTATGTTTTATTTAAGTGGACTCTGAAGAATGTTAGTGCTTGCCTGCTTTCTTAGATGGAGTGGTTGCAAGAGGTGGGTGGTTGGAAGCCTTTCTATCCTCTTCTGGAAGCATCCATCCTTTGGCAAGTCTTTCCATTTTATATTACACTATGATAATAAATTTTTTAATATTATTTTCTCTTTTTTCAACAATTTTTGGTTAGAGTTTAAAATTTATGTTTTAAATATTTTTTTAACATAAAAATAAATGAAATTAAAAATAATAATAAAATTAAAAAAATAACTAAAATATAAGTATTTTAACCTAAACTTATAGCATTTAAATTAAAATTAATTTTATTATTGTTATTGCATTTTCTCCCATTTAGCTTTACTTATACAATATATAAATAAATCAGAATTATAGTCAATCTGGTAAAAGATATCTTCTATGACTATCGGCTAAGCAAATACACAGCCGCCACTAATCTAAAATTTATCTCCATGTTTTATTATTTATTTTTCATCAAATATTAAAGTATCTATATTTCCACCACTATTATAATAAATTAATCCTGATTTTATCTTCTAACAATATCCAGCTGTACTAAATGCACTTACTGATAATACACAACTACTTAATCTTCAGCTATTATTTTCACAATCAAATACTTATATTTTATTAGTATATCCTCCACTTGAATATCCTCCTGCTACATAAATACTACAAGTTTCATCTATATAAGCTCCAAATAGTCTAACTGGTTCTAAAATGTCTTATATCCTTGCAAATTAATCATTATTTTTATTTTATTAATTATATATTTCACACTCTTTTATATTTTAACTATTATAACCTGATAGTATAAAAATTTTCTAATTATGATCTCATACTGTTCTATGAAATCATCTTCCAATTTCCATTTTTAGTTCTTTTATATTTCCTTTATCATAAATAGTAAATCTTCTTCTTTATTATTCGTTATAGTCTCCTGATATTATTATTTATTATTCTCCAATTTATTCTATTTATGTAGTATTACTATAAGTTTTAGGAGTATTTATTTATTAATCTTAAGAAGTCATTTATCCTATTTTAAAATCTCTTTTATTTTATGTATCATGAATTATGAAAGTAATATTTTATATTCCTTCATATCTTTTTTTAAATTCAATCAAATTTGCACCTATTTTATTTTCTTATTCTTTAAATTTTATTTGCATTATTTCAATCAATTAGCTTTTAATGTTTTTAATTTTATTTTCTTCGTTTTCTTAGGTAATTTCTATTTGCTTTATTATTAAATTTTGTAATAAATTTCTTTTTTCTTCAGTTTTTTCAATAAAATTAAATAATTCTCCTATATTTTCTTAATTCTAAATTTTTATTTGCTCAATCTCTTAATTTATTTGATTTAATTCTTATGAGCATTTTTCATATATTTATTTATATTCATTTTATTTTTAAATTATTTATTGTACAGCTACTTATTTTTTTTCTTAAATAAATTTTATTAAGTCTTATTCTATTTATTCTATTTTTTAAATAGAATTTTCAGTTACTTTTTATGTTTTTTACTTTTATTCAGCTATTAAAATTTAAACTTTATTAATGAATTATTTAATCAATAATAAATTTTCTTATGCGTTTTTTATTTAAGTATTCTATAATTATTAAGATTCTTCTTTTATTAGAGTTATTATAGTATGTCCTTAATGTTCTGAGGTACAAGAATAGCAAATAGCTTTTTTATCTTAGCTACAAAAAAGAATCATCGGCTTTTTATGAGTTGAGCATTTACTTATAATTTAAGTTGTTTGCTAAGATTGATATGTTGGAAGATCACCAGGTTCATCTTTTGTAACTTATCCATCCCAAGGACATTTGATTTATTAATTTTGTTTGTATAGATCTTTAGCACAAAAAAGACAGATCACATGACTGCAGTCTAATTCTTTCGGCTAATATTTTCTATTATCAAATTGATTTCTACAATTTCCACATTAATTAGCAGGCTGCATATCAAATATACAAGTTAGATTTTATTAAAATTTCTGAAAATTAATAAAATTTCTAGTTATTTATTTAAGCAATTTATATATTTAATTTAATGAAATAAGATATATCAATAATAATCTCAATAATTTAATTAATAAATACTAGCATCAGTTTTAATTTCGATTAATTAAGATATATAAGCAGTATTTAATTTCTACTTCTGAAATAATAATTTTATTTTTTCTTTAAATTATTCTAAAATATCTTGACTTAAATTTTTTATTTTCTAAGTTGTTTCTTGATTTTAATTTATAATAAAAATAATAATACGATAAATTAAGTTTAGCATTTATCAAGGATTTTCACTTCTTCATGCTGGAAACCGGATTGCTCCGGTATTAAAAACAAAGTTTTATAAGCCTCTACTTCTCTCTCCTCCTAGTGCTCTTGTCATTTCCAATTTTATCTTTATTTCTAATCAAATTTTCTCTTGTAGATGTATCCTAATTCATTTAGGTATAATCTCTCTCTGATTTGTCTCTAATTCATTTGTTTTTTCTTCCTCTGCTGTGTTAGTATTCTTCTTTATTTATTCCAATACAACGTCTTGAAATTTTGGAATTTCTTGCAGCGTCTTCAATGTTCTATGAATTTCAGTAGTAGCATTTCTTCATTACTTTTTGTTGTTTAATCTTAGTCTTCTTGTTGATCTCTTCGATCATCATTGAATCTCCCCTTTGTTCGTCTAGCTTCTTTTCTAGACTTTCCAGTCTTTTACTCAGATCAGATTGTTTCTGAAACTAATTTTAGGATTAGTTATTCTGGTCTTAGGATATGTTTCAGAAAGCGCTTAGATCTCATTCTTAGAACATAACTCTGGATTCTATTCCTTCCGCTAGACTGAATTGTCCCATCAGCTTTTCATTATCCTTTCTCAGTTTCCTAACCTCTTCCTAGAGGTTCAGTATCACCTTGATGAGCTAATCAATACTCATCTGGCCAGAAGGATTAAATTCTGACACTCCTGGAGAAGAGCAATGCTTCCTTGGCTTTTCCTCCGATGTAGGGCATATTACGTGAGTCTCTTTCTAGGATTTCTCCCGCTTGTCATATCCTGTTTGAATTTCAGGTTACTAAGATTAAGAAAAAGGTTAAGGTTAAGAAAAAGACGACTGGCAAAGATTGGATTTAGGTTTCCTCTACAACTTTTTGGAGGTGGTGTAGAAGTCTCTTTTGAATCCATTCATATTTTTTTTAATTTTAATTTAAATCTAAAGCATTGCTTAAAAATGTTTGCGAAAACCACTATTTTGTCTAAATGAATAAATAATCTTAAACTAACAAAAATTTTTAAAAATTTGTCGTAAATACTCTCAAAAAAAAAAGTTAAAAAATTTCTTTGCTAATAATTGTTATCTTAAGTTTTAAAATCTCTTTCTATAATAAAACTGACACTAATACCAGTTACTGAATTCTGATTCCTTTTTAATTATTTTCTCTTCCTTGCTTTTTTGTTCATAATAAACTTAATTTAAATTTCACATTTAATCTTTATGTTAGAAGTGTATTAGCATGTTAAATATTATAAACATTATTATTACTTAATATTCTAATTTTATCTTTTCTTCCTTTATATTTTTCAGTTTATAATAGAATATTTTGAAACTTTTCATCTTATAATTATTTATAAAATAAAATGGTACCTAAGAAATAATAAACCTCTATTAACGAATATTTTTTAAAAATAAGAAAAGCAAACTTACTTAAATGAATAAAAATCTTAATAAGATTAAGAATAATAATCTTAGGCATCCTTTGCATAATCAGTGCAGCAAAGGATATCAAATATATAGTACGAGCTAAAGCAGCAAAGATTAAGAGTAGAAAAATTAGAAAAAATGTTAGATTAATTGATTTAATAACAAGATCTATAACTTCCAGCCATATAAGAAACTCTTGATAAGCTTTAAGAGTCAATAGTAGCTAAATTTGAAGATATTGACAAATAATTCAATGAAGTTCCTCAATTATTTTAATTCTAATTCTCTAGATTCTAATATGAAATTAAAGAACTTTAAGTAAATTAAGAAAAATAACAGCTAGCAGTTTAAAAATTTCAAGATTAATAATCAAACTTTCCAATGAAAATTAAACCTTAATAATAATAAGAGACAAATAAGATAAATTACTATCGTAGAAAGATCAGGTGCTATATATGTCAGAAAAATCACTGTGAAGTTAATGTTGAAAGAAAAATGAAATTGATAGAAATAATAAGAAATAAATACTAGACGAACTTTTCTCTACATTTGACCAACGAGAACAGGATAAATATATAGTAAAAAATTTTACAATTCAAGACTTCAAGAATAAAGCAACAAGTGAAATAGAAACTAGAAGAAAAAATGTTTTTTGGATGGGAGATAAGGATGGCGGACTAACGGAGTCCTACGCTATCCTTTAGTTTGGGAGAGAGGAGAATCAAGGTAATTGTGAAATTCTCTTCTAAGACTATAAACTTAATTTTGCCTTTTTTTTGGTTATATATAATGGATGTCGGCCTCGTCAGACAAATTAGTAGGTAATCTGGTGCAGTGTATATTGTATTGCGAATAATCTCGCACTAGATGCCACCACGGAGAAGGGTGCATAAGCTCCTTTGAGACATACCTAATTTACTTCGAGGGTTCTCTCTAGCAGTATGAAAGTTTGACTGACGGGCCTTCTAATTACCGACTTAATAACTATCTCTTATTTGGACCTTATTCAGGAAGGCTGAAGCATTTGACTCAAGATTTAAGAATAGATTTTAATAAGAAGATTTTCCATTTGGAGAAGCTGACATGACCCATCGGACCTCTAGAATTTATCAAGAAGCATGAGAACATTTTTCTTAATATTAATATTGAAAGAGCTGCGCGCCAATGAGATGCTACGAGCTCTATAATCATTTTTATTTATTAATTCCTTTTTAACAGATAATAAATACTTTCTACTTTTTTTTAGATTTTGCTAGAAAGTATTTATGGACTATTTACTTAAGATAAAAAGAAGCTTTCTAAAATGATAGTAAAAGTATGATTTAAAGAAAATTTAACTTAAAAATAATATAATTTTTTATTGTTTCTATTTGAATTGGTTCGTTTATTATTTAGGATTGTTCTAACTTATAGTTTCTTGCATTTTAAATTTGTCTTACGATATATTCTATCTAAAAAATCTCCCTTAAACTTGCTAAAATGATGAATTTAAAGCAAATTCCTATCATAATATTGAGTTTTCTGATTTAAAAAATTTCCTTAGCTTTATTAAATTTTAATTTCGTTTATAAAGATTATGAGTGAAAGTAAAATGAATTTTATAAATCTAGAATCTACAAACTTAAAAATAAATTAAGTTATAAATTTTATTTTTTCATTAAGTTTGAAAAGTTCAATATAATTACTTTAGCATTATTTTATTTTATTTTATTTCAGCTATTTATTGGTAAAAAAATGTAAGAAGTAAATTCTTGTGGAAATTGTAAAAATAAATTTGATATTAGAAAATTTTAGCCTAAAGAATTGGATTGTAAGCATGTCATTTGTGTTTCTTGTGCGTAAACACTTTACAGAGATAACTAATAAATAAAATGTCCTTGGGATGGATAAGTTACTTAAGAAGAACCTGCCTTTTTACAAAATTATACTATTTAATAATAGTAGACAATTTAAATAATTCAAGACTGTCAAATACATTAAAAGCCAAATATTCTTTATTGTAGTAATGATAAAGCTCCTATTTGCTATTCTTGTATTGTTTAGCATGAAGGACATACTATAAAGAGTTATATCTAAGAAGGAACTGAAAGTCTTAAAGTTAACCAAATAGCAAACGCTCAAGAGACTCTACTTTTAATTAAATAATTAACTTATAAAATAGAATTGCAAGTAAACAGTTAAAAGTAAAATACTTAGAAAATAACTGAAGATGCTATTAAAAAATTAGGATAAATAGAATAAGATTTAATAAAATTTATTTAAGAATAAAAATAAGTAGCTTTAGAAATTATATTATAAAAATAAAAATTATATTTGGAAAGTTATGATAAAAGTTTATAAGAAATAAATCAAATCAAATAATAAATAGAAACAATAAAAATATAAAATGAAGGAAATTTTTTAGAATTTCTGGAGTTTATTGAAAAAACTGAATAAGTACGGAATAAAATATAAGGTTAAATAATAAAGTGATTCGATATTTCTTTAGAAAATGAAGAAAGTAAAATTAAAAATATCAAAAGTTAAATGAGCGAAATTATGAAAATTTAAATTAAAGAATAAGAAAATAAAATAGGTTCAAATTTGATTGAATGTAGAAAAAGATATGAAGGATTATAAAATATTACTTCTATTATTTCAAATACATAAAATAAAAGAGATTTTAAAATTGGACAAATGCCTCCTTAAGATTCATAAATTAATACTCCTAAAACATATAGTAATTATACATAAGTAGAATAAATTGGAGAATAGTAAATAATAATATCAGGAGATAATAATGAATAATAGAAAAGAAGATTTACTATTTATGATAAAGGAAATATAAAAGAATTAAACATGGAAATAGGAAGATATTATCATCGAACAGTATGAGATCATGATTAGAGAATTTATATTCTATCAGGATATAATAATTCATAAGATGCAAAAGAATGTGAAATATATAATTTAAAAAATAATAAAAACGATTAATTTATAAGAATATAAGATATTTTAGAACCTGTTTATAGATTTGGAGCATTTATAGATGAAACTTAAAGTATTTATATAACAGGAGGATAATTGAGTGGAGGATACACTAATAAAATATAAATATATGATTGTGAAAGTAATAGTTGAAGAATAAGCAGTTGTGTGCTACCAGTTATCGCAAGAAGTACATCTGGATATATTTAGGAGATAAAATCTGGATTAATTTACTAAAATGGAAATACTTTAGATACTCATATTTTCGATTTTAAATAAGTTGCAAAGCATGGCGAAAGATTTTAAGGAAGTTGGTGTGTATTCACTCAACCTATAATTAAAGAAGACATAATTTATTAGATTGACTATAATTCTGATCTTTTTCAATATCCATTAAATAAAGCTAAATGGGAGAAAGTACAATGAAACATTAATAATATATTTTAATATAATTTAAATTAAGAATACTTATTTTAAAATCTTTTAAGAATTAATTTTAAGTAAATAAATCTAAAAAATTATAAAATTCAGTAAATTTTGACAGTTAATTTGCACCTTAGTATATAAAAAAAATTCTAGCAGGTTAAAATAACTAGCGGTATTATGCTTGTCTTTATGTTATGAATATGATATAAAATAAAAAAGCAATAAAACTTGTATTTTTATGATTATTAGCTATTCCTTTTTGAATTATCGAATTCTGAATTATTTCTATTTAATTTAATTTAATATTGGGTTTTAAGAATAGAAATTAAATGAGTTTTTTTAATTAGTTTAAGCAAATATAAGAGCTGGAACAATTATTCCTTACAATTTTTAGAATATATTTAGATAAAAATTTATTTAGATAGTTTTCACTAAATGTAAATAAAAATGTACTTGAAATAAAAATATTTTATTAGCTAAGCAAACAATATAAAAGTAACTCTTTAATAGTCTTTTGCATGAAATATATTAAATTTGATAAGAGAAAACCTTTAACGAAGATTATCCTGAATATAGATAAAATTCACTCTAAATTGGTTAATTACTCTTTATTTTTTGTCATTAGATTACGTTAATAATAGACAATAATATAAATTTTTTAAATGATTTAATACAGCAAATGGGATTTTAACTTTAAATATGCTATTTATGTGAAAATAAAAAATAAAAAAAATAAATTTTTAATTTTAAAACACAGACAGTAGTTGTTATTGAAAAAATTACCTCAAAAAAGTAATGCTTAAATATTTATTATGCAAACAGAAAGAAAGCAATTTGATAGAGATCATCTAAATAAAAAGAAATTGAGAAAATAGGCAAGAAAATTTTAAAGATTTAAGATAATTAGCATAAAAATAAATAAAGATGGAAAAGATAAATAAAAAGAAGATTAAAAATAATCGAATCAAATCAAAATAAAGGTTTTCTAAGAAAATAAAATGCTACTTTAAAAGTTATTTACCCTGAATAATGAGCAGGTGCTCAATATAATTGAAAAGATGGTGGGAGCTGAGAATGACCTTCGTGACAACACTTTCTGGTTTTATGGCTAGGAACAAGTTCCTTTCCTGTCGCTGAGAAAGTCCCTGGTCAGAGTCATTTTCTGAAGGGAACACTGTCTTTGAGATTATCCGCTCTTGGTAGGGGCTTGAAGTCTGGCTGCTCATAGCGATGGAGCTCCCTAGCAGCTGTGCCTGGAGCACAACAGAATATCCCCGTTATTCCATAAAAAGAGAGCGTCGGGTCGTGCAATCGGAAAGGAGTTTCCGGTCTAAAAACTTTTTAGTTGAAATTAATTATATGATCAGGTGCTCAATTTCCTATTTTAAAACTAATTTACTTGTATGGTTACGCTACTTCTATAAATTAAGCTTCTTCCTCCATATTTTCCTGCTTTTCGTTGGATAAAAGGTAATAATGTCTTATAAATCTTCTTACGGATTAACTTACTTTATCTGCAGTTTTTCCAAAGGTGCCATGTGTTATTACAAACGAAGCATTTCATCTTGAATGCTTTTAATCTGTTTAAACTTTTTCTATTTCTATTAGGAGCTATTAGGGTAACTGCTACGTCAGTTGTTGTAAAGATGACTCTAATTACTTTATTCTTGCTTCTTAGTTTTGATTTATAAAATTCTAGCTTTTTATATCTTTATTGATTTGCTGCTATTTTATTCACTAACCTTGTTTTAATGCTTCCATCTTAGTTTCATATATTTTTCTCTTGGAATTAAAATAGAGTGCATATATATTTGTATCCGTAGCGTGTAAGTCGATTATTTTTTTAAGCATTTCAAATATTTTTCCAGTTCTAATTAACCAAAAAAAATTTAAATCTATTTTTAGTAAATTTCAAGGACTTGTTCTTTGGTTAGGCTGTTCTAGTCGTTTTTTGCGAATTTTCTTAAACTGAAACCTTCCTAAATTAATTTTTATGTATTTAATTTAAGTCACTGGGAGATGTTCTCTTTAAGAAATAGATGGGAGAAATGGCTGGCTAATATTCTTTCTGTTCCTTTTCTTCTCTTTTGATGCCAATTAAGAAGGTTGGAATAGTTGAATCTAAAATGTGAACTAAAGAAGAAATATTCTTGGCTTTCTCTTTTACTATGAGGATGTGGTTCTTGAAACCTTCTACTTTTTTATTATAATTATTAACTTTTAAATAGGGATAAAAAATCCTCCAACTGAGATCGACTTAAGATCTGGTACCAAGAAGTACCCTTTAGGCGATGAACCGGATGTTAATTGTAGAAGTCAAGAGAAGACAAGACGGAATTGGCATCAAGTAAAGTTAATGATGAAAGATGCCAACTATTAAGGTCTCTTAGGGAGCATTTCGATAGGTTATATAGAATCCATTGATAATATTTATTTTTTATTTACTTTTATAATTTAAAAAATTTTGCAAAATGTTAGAAATACTATTAAAGATATTATTTATGAATTTTTTATTTAGCTTTATAAAAATTTAATATAATTAAAACTTTATCCGATTTTCTCTTTTAAGTTCTAATTTATTTATAATGATTTGCTTATAACTATGTTCTTTTTTAAATTTCTTTAGAATTAGAATCTCTTAATATTATTTAGACCTAAATTTTTTTATTTCACTATATTAAATTTTTCATCTTTATTTCATAATAGAAATGTTCAATTTTTTATTATTAGTTTAGTTATTCCTAAATAAAAATTTGTATTATGAATATAAAAGATGTTTGAGGGATTTACTTTCTAAGAAATAAAGAAAATAGATTTAAAAATAAACCAAAAAGAAGAAAATAGTAAAGATCACAAGAAACACCGTACTTGGGAAAAAGTTATTTTTGGAAAAACGGAGATGAAAAATAGCATTTAACTGAAGAATCTGAATTATTAATATATAAAATGTAATAGAAAATTTGAGAACAGAAGTCTACAGTTTTTATCTTTTTTAACAACAAGATAATTAATAACATATATAAACTATTATAAAGATGTCAATAATCTTAAAAATTAATAATTAAACTCGAGTAGTTATAAAAGATATATCCAAAATTAAACAAATATTACTTGATTACAAATTTTAAATTCATGGTTAGTTGATATTTGTCTTAAAAGTTCAACCAAATTGAATACTAAAATTAGCAATACATTAATTAAGAACGATAAAAACAGAAAAACATATAAAACTTTAAGAATAAATTTTTAATAATTTAAAGAAATGAAATTTCTGTAAACTAATATAATAGTTAATCAAAAAATGTAGAAACTTAAATTAATTAAAGAATTAAGAAAAGGTTATGGTTCCATAAAGATTGAAAAAATCGTCAGAATAAAATAAAAGTAAACACTAATTAAAACCCACATGGGATCTTAAAAGAAGAATAAAATCAACATATAATAAATATTTTGTTTTAGCATGCTTTTCAGCAAAGTTTTTATTATAATCCACGCGAGCGAAATGATAATTTAAATTTTTTAAATTCCAAGAACGAGCGGCTCATTCTTAACTATTTTACTATGCTGCTTTTCATTCTTTCTTTAAATTGTAACCATCTTAGTTTTAGTTCTTAAAAAGAATATAAAATAATAAATTTTTTCTTAATTAAATAGCTAATAAAAAGGACACTAGAAATAATCTGTTTTCTCAATTGTAGAAATAAATAAAAAATTTTATTTTAAATTTTTTTAAATTTTTAAATTTTTAAATATACTTTCTATAAATATATACTACTTTATAAAATTATATTTTTAAGAGGTGAAAAATACGTTTGTTAAAAGCATTTTTTTAAATATATTAGGAAAAAATTTTAATTTTAATTATAAATATAAATTAAAAATTAAATTTTTAAATAAAATATATTTAAATTTACTAAAATGTCTATACTATATTATTTATAGTAATAAAAAAGTTTTTTTAGAGCTCTCTCAACTTTTCTACTCTTGTTAAATATAATATATTAATCTTCATATTTTTATGATAAAGTAAATAAATTTAAAGAAGGATATTGCTAGATATATTACAAAATTAATTACTTTATTTTTAAATTTAAGCCTCATATTTCTTAGAATTAATTGATGAAACAAAAATTTTAGCTTAGATAATAGACTACGTAGCATATCAATGGCGTACAACTCTTTTAATAAAATTTTTTAAATCTCAAAAATTCTTCATTAAAAATTTCAAAAATACTAACTTTTTTAAAAAAATCCTATCTTTCCCAAGCCATTGTCAGTGCGCTATTCTAAGAAACCTTAATATCAGATTTCTTTTAACTTAAACGCTACTCAATGCTTTAAGAAATTTCTTTATTGACTCCTGGCAAGATTCTGAGAGGTTCTTCACAAGCAGGGTTCTTCCTTGTATCAAAGTTTTCGTCATTCTTGTTAAAGAATTCTTCCTCCCTTTTAAACATTTGAAATCATAAAAAAATCTATATAATAAATTATTTTATTTAAAGCACATATAAAAAATTAAAATTTAATATTGTTTTTTATTAAATAATATCTTTTGTACATTAATTTAAGTATAAAATTTTAAAATTTTAATTGATATATTTAATTAGAGTGATTAATTAAAAAATCTTTATTCTTTTTACTATTATTTAAATTTTAATTAATTAATTTCAACTAAAAAAGTTTTTAGACCGGAAACTCCTTTCTGATTGCACGACCCGACGCTCTCTTTTTATGGAATAACGGGGATATCCTGTTGTGCTCCAGGTACAGCTGCTAGGGAGCTCCATCGCTATGAGCAGCCAGACTTCAAGCCCCTACCAAGAGCGGATAATCTCAAAGACAGTGTTCCCTTCAGAAAATGACTCTGACCAGGGACTTTCTCAGCGACAGGAAAGGAACTTGTTCCAAGCCATAAAACCAGAAAGTGTTGTCACGAAGGTCATTCTCAGCTCCCACCATCTTTTCAATTTCAATTATTTAAATTTTAAAATGCATACTTTTATTAGTTTAAAA
Source organism: Loxodes magnus (assembly GCA_946699065.1). Lineage (NCBI taxonomy): Eukaryota > Ciliophora > Karyorelictea > Loxodida > Loxodidae > Loxodes > Loxodes magnus. The sequence goes on from CAMPDV010000152.1 coordinate 453,144, forward strand.
ATTTAAAATTAAAATAAATCTTAAAAATTTTAAATTTTAAAGATTCTAGAATAAATTAATTTAATCTGTTATTTATTTTATCAAATTTTTCTATAAGATATAATTTATAATATATCTCATAATATTCAAATTTTATTTTTTTAATTTAAATGTTTTTATTTATTTTATTTACTTACATAAAAATAATGTTAAAATATTTAAAACTTAAAATATGATTTTAATTTAAATTTAACTATTATAATTTATTCGAGTATTTAATATTTAATGAAAAAAGATAAATAAAAAGTATAAAATAATTGGATAAATTTACAAAATTAATTGTATATTAGCAAATTTTATTATAAAATTATGAAAATTTAATTTTTTTTAATTTTTTTCCATTAAACTTGCATAATTTTGCTTCAAAATATTAATTTTTTTATTTACTTGATTATTTTAAAGAATTAGAAATCTAGTTTAATTTAACATAAAAAAACTAATTCTTAATTTTATAGATTTTTATTAATTTCAATATATAAAATTAAATATTTTATAGTTTAATCCAGTTAGTCTTACTCAAATCATATAAAAATAAATTAGAACTTCCATCAATTTGATAAACTTTGTCTAAAATAATTATTGGTTATGTAAAAACTGCGCAGCCGCCTTAAAATTTTTCTCCATGTTTTGTAATTTACTTCTCATCGAATATTAAAGTATCTATATTTCCACTTCCGTTATAATATATCAAACCTGATTTTATCTTTTAACAATAACCAGCTGTGCTTAATGCATTTACTGGTAATACACTACTACTTAATCTTCAACTATTACTTTCACAATCATATATTTATATTTTATTTGTATTTCCTCCACTTGAAGTTCCTCCTGATACATAAATACTTTAAGTTTCATCTATAAAAACACCAAATAATATAACAGGTTCTAAAATATCTTAAATTCTTATAAATTAATCATTATTTTTATTTATTAAATTATATACTTCACATTCTTTAATATATGAACCATTTTATCCAGATAATATATAAATTCTCTAATCATGATCATATACTGTTCTATGATATTATCTTCCTATTTCCATGTTTAATTCTTTTATATTTCCTTTATCATATATTGTAAATCTTCTTTTTTATTATTCATTACTATCTCCTGATATTATTATTTATTATTCTCCTATTTATTCTATTTATGTATGATTACTAGATGTTTTAGGAGTATTAATTTATTAATCTTAAGGAGGCATTTAACCTATTTTAAAATCTCTTTTAGTCTATGTATCTCTAATTATGGAAGTAATATTTTATATTTATTCGTATCGTTTTTTATATTAAATCAAGTTTAATCCTATTTTATTTTCTGATTCTATAAATTAAAGTTTCATAATTTGAGTGACTTAAGCTTTAGCATTCTGAATCTAACTTTCTTGAGCTTCTTATGTAATTTCTAACTATTTTACTACTAAAGTAGCAATTTTATTTCTTAATTCTTCCGTTTTCTTTATGAAATTACAAAGTTCTCCTAAGCTTTCTTCATTTTAAATTTTAGTTTATTCAATAACTTAATTTATTTACTTTATTTCTTGCTCAAATTTTTAGTAACTTTCTTGATAAATTTATTGTTTTTATTTAATAGAATCAACAATTTATTATTTTTATTGTTAAATATATTGTATCAATTCTTTTTCAATTTATTCAACTTTTTAAATAGCTTCTTTACTTGTTTTTTATAATTTTTATTTTTAAACTTCAAGTTATCGCTAAATTTAATTAATTGATCATATAATCAAAAATTAGTCTTCTTAAGAGTCTTTAAATTGAGTTTGTTTTATGTTTTTGGTTTCTTCTTAAATAAAATCAACAATAGTATGTCCTTCATGCTATTGAACACAAGAGAAACATATTTTTATTTTATCATTACTACAAAAAAGCATTTTCGGTAAATTATGCTCTGAGCATTTATTTATTAATTAGCTATCAGAATTATTTTATTGTAAGTCTTTTGGCTGTTTTCAAACATAATTAGGGAGGAAACCTGGTTCTTCACTTGTAATTTTCTAGTCTCAAGGACACTTAATTTGCTAGCCTTCTTTATAAAGTGTATAAGCACAAGAGACACAAATAACGTGACTACATTCTAATTCTTTTGGCTGAAATTTTCTGTTATCAAATTTATTTCCACACTTTCCACAAGAGTTTGTAGTCTGCATAATTTTCAAGAATAAAAAAAGCATAACTTTTTGCTTTATTATATAATATAAAAATTGTATTTTTTTATTTAGATTAAATCATTAATTATTTAATTAAAAAGATTAAATCTTTTAGGCTTAATTCACTTTTAAATATGATATATTTACTATTAATTTAAAATAAATGCTTGCGTTTTTTAAGTTTTATATAAACTACAGAAATTTACGATATTACTCTGTTGTTCCATAGAAAATATAACTATTATTATATTAAAAATTTTAAATAAGCATAAAAACATTTTTGCATTAAGTTATTAAATGGGAAAATTTTATAATTAAACTATTTAATAAATATTACCTATTTATATGCAATAATAATTTTCTTAAATATTCAAAATAATATTTTTAATACAATTTTTTAATAATTAAATATGGCACTGAAAGGTACAAGGAGTCAAACTTCAAGTTATTATTTTGGTTAATTGGCTAATTGCGCCCTTTTAATTTTTTCGTGAGATGACGTGCCCATTTAATTATTCCGGAAAGATGAGGTTTAAATAAGGAAGATTGAAATCTAAACTTTCGTATTGTCTGCTTTGGATTGCAGAGTAAATGGTGATTTGGCATTGCCTTAAAATTAAGAGGAGAAAATCAATCTTCTAAATAGCTTCTCGAGAGGATATTGAGGACTGTATTTATTGACTTCTGGAAGTCCAAAATCTTGAGTATTTAAGCAAAGGTAATATTTTCATAAATTCAAATTCAAAAAAAATGTTAGAAGTGGGCTTAGAAGATTATTAATTTTAATATTGTCTAAATTAAATAATTTTAAATAGATTTAAAAATCGATTATTCTTTAAAAAATTATTATAAAATTATATTCATAAAAGGATATAATTTTTTGAAAAAGATATAAGACAAAAATTCTTGTAAATAATTTTAATTATATTAAATAAAGATTATAAATAAATACGATTATAGAGCGCGCAGCACCTATTTAGCTCGTAGTTCTTTCAATATAATATTTAATATTAAAAAAAATATTCTCATACTTCTTATTGTTATTCTAGCCGTCCAATGAGTTATGTCAGCTTCTCCAAATGAGGAATCTGCTTATTAAAGATTATTCTTGAATATTGAACCAAATGTTCAGGCTTTCTTGAATAAAATAAAAATAAAAATTAGTAGTTAAGTCATTAGCAGCGCGTCAGTCAAACTTCCATACTGCTAGCGAGAATCCTCAAGCAAATTAGAACAATCTCTTTTAAGCTTGTCCACCCTTCCCCGTGGTGGCATTTAATGGAAGATTAGTTGCAATGCAATATATATTACATCAGATTACCTACGAGTTCTCCTAACTGCGGCCTACATCCATATATAATAATAATAATAAATAATTAACTATTCCACCTATATTTGGTTCATGACGATTTAAAAGTTTAATGTTGAATAAAAACATTAATTTCAAATTTGATTGGATCATGTCTATCATAAGTCTTGATGATCTTTAGTTTGTTTTTTCTAATAGTTTCCGATAGGTCAATTCTCATCCATTTTTTATTGAATTTATCAACTGCATATTAGATATATGGAGCTTATTTATTTAATTGGAGTATTTTATCCTGTAAATTTTGCCTTCTTAGATGCAATAAAATAAGATATATTTTTCCATACATTTTCTATGATTCTCTTTTCTATTAATCTAAATTGAAAATAATTTAGCACTTATGTTCTGACCTCTTGCAATATCATAATCTAATTATCTTCTGATAGGGAATATAATTTATCGTAGGTTGTTGCTCCACATCTATCGGATCATTTATCGATATCTTTTAGAGGAATATGCTTTCCGTCAACTGCGCGAATTATTTGAATTTTGTTTCTTAATTATCGATTCTGATATTCGCTGCTTACTTATTTTCAGTTTTTTTTACATTTTTATTAATTATCAATTATTCAATTTTTCTTTCTAGCTCTTATACTTTTCTTAAAAGTTTAAAATTTTCTTATTGCATAATTTTGAGATCTTAAAGTATTGTTTAATCCAAAATATTAAATCAATTGAGACCCTAAGAATATTGAGAAGGATTAAAAATTCAGTTTACATCAAAAACAGTGAAATATTTTAAGATGGGTAATAACAAAAATTGGAAAATGTGACATTAGAAAATTAATAACTTATGACCAAAATTATATCAATTAATTTCCAAAAAGTAAATTAGAATATATTGATTTGCAAATTAAAATTTTCCATAGGATGTTGATTAAAAGGAGATTAGAGTTGTTCGAATTAGAAAAAGACTTATATTAAGGAAATTCTGAGACTAAGGGTAAAGAAGCAAAAGAGCAAGATAAAGATGAAGAGAATGATGAAAATGAGAATGGAAAAGAAGAAAAAGAAGACAAAGATGAGCAAGTGGGAGATTAGAATGAATAAACTGATGACGAAGATGATATAGCTGAAGAAGAAGATGAAGTAGAAAGTGTTTGAGTTTAAAAACTTTTAAAAAACATGATAACATCTTTAACTTAAGGAAGTAATTCCAACAATGAAAAGATGTCTCAAGACTCTTTTAGTTAAAAAATTTTAAGTTGGATGTACTGCAAGAGGAAAATAAACCTGGTTAAACAATGTTAATAGTTTAACAAAACTAAAAGAATATTAAAAAAACTTTGGAACGACTCAAGTCGAATATATTGCTCGAAGAAATTAAGATTTATAGAGAAACTTGCATCAAAGCAGGGAGATACATAAATATATAACAATAACGAATAGTATTTAAAGAGAAAAAAGATAAAAAAGCTTCAGGATCCATTGATATTAAAGAAAAAGAAGAAGATTGAATATCAGAGCAAGTCGAAGAGAAAAAATAGGAAGAAAGCTATTAAAAATTTCGGAAGTAGTAAGATAATTTAATAATTTCATACAATATATTATTATTATCCTTTCATTGATATTTATTAAATTAAATATCTTTATAAAAAGATTTAAATACAAGAAATGTTATAGCAAATTTCAAGTTTAACTTAAAATTATTATTATGATGTATAAAATGGCTTCTAAGAAATAACAGAACTTTGAACATAAATCTAAAGCAGGAAAATTTTATAGAAATTAAAAAGCATCATAATTACAATGGATGAAAGTGATACAAGATTAATAAGACGAACATTAACCACTTGGAAATCCAGAATTAAAAAAACTCTCAATACAAACTTAAATAGATTTATTATCCAATTCCCTAAAGTTTATATTTTCAAAACAGATACTTTACCGAGACAGTTAAAAAATTAGAAAAATTAATAACATTTTGACTTGAGAAATAAAAAAGCAACATAAGATATAGAAAATAAACTGGAAAAAATAATTACTTAAATTTAATAATAAATTCAGTTAATACGGTTTTCTTTTTAAAAGAATTAATCAGATGCTATGGAAATAGAAAATGAAGCTTCAAATTAATATAAACAGTAAATATTAATTTAAAATAGCCAGTAAATTTAAATTAAATAATTTTTGCAGGAATAATAGGTTAAAAAAGAATTAAAAGTTACTTCTGTAAATAATTCTATTTAAGATACTGTTACTAATAATAATAATATTAATTTTAAGTTTTCCGTTTTAGGGATTTCCAACCCCGTCAGGAAGACAGCAGTTCATGCTCCCTGCTGTTAAATATAAAAGTTCGGGTCGCCAAATTTTAGCAAGATTGGGAACTCGGATTTTTCCAGGTTTTCCCTCCTTTAACTTGCCTGGGTTCCATCTTAATCTTGTATATTGAACCATCCGGATTGCAATACATTCTTTTCATTCTTGCTTCTTCTTTTTTCTTCTTTTGTTGTCCTTTTATCCAATAGTTTCTTTATTTCTATTAGAATTTCTAACACTTCAGATAAAAATGTCATACGCTTCCACAGCAGAAACATTTCTTTTTTATTTTGAATTATTTTCCTTGATTTGTTTGCTCTTTCTAGGCTTCGATTTCCATTTGTATAGCTCCAGTTTCGCTTTACTCTTTCTTAAAAGTTTAGAATTTTTCTTCTACTTTTCCAAGTCTGTTATCCAGTTCAGTCTGTTTCTAAAGCTAATTTTAGAATTCGTTAGTCTGACTTTGTGAGATATTCCAAAAGGCGTTAAGATCCCTTTCCTAGGACATAGATCTTGACTTAATTCCTTCTGCTAGGTCTAGCTTTGCCATAAGTATATCATTGTCCTTCTTCAATCTCTTGACCTCTTCCTGGAGGTTCAGTACCACTTTGATGAGCTACTCCATGCTCATCTGGCCAGAAGGGTTGAACTCTGATACCTCCTGGTGGGGAACAGACTTCTTCTTTTCCTCGGTTTCTCGCTTGAGGTTGGAGTTTCTGTGTGTATATTCTTCAAGGTTGGCTTTCGTTCGTTTTGTTAGATTCCAAGTTGTTAGTTCAGTGTTGGTTAAGGTTGTGATAAAGAAGATTGTTAAGATTATTAAGACTTGGTTTCTTGCTTCCTCCCTTCCTTTTTGGCTTAGGAAGAGTCGGTATAGAAGCCTGACTTGAAACCTCCAACCATTTTTTAATTTTTTTAATACTGTTACTAATTAAGCAAAATTTAAAGAAATAATAATTTTTTTAATTATATTTAGAATAAAAAAATCGCACTAATTTTTATTTAATGAGTTAACTTTAAATATCATTTCTATTTTATACCTTTAAATTTATATAACTTAAGCTTAAGATTTATTTAGAAAAAAGGATATACTATTTCCATACTATGAAAACAATTAAAATATTAAAAAAATTCTAATATTAATTAAAATTTATATATATTAAAATCTTATAAAAAAGAAAATTTTACTTATTATTAATCTTCTCATTTGTAATCAAATTATATAAGAAACTATTCTATTATTTTAATTATTCGAAATAATAAAATTTAAGTTATTTAAAATCTAAAATATTTTCCTTTAATATTTTCGTTTTTAATCTTATTTTTCATAATGTAAGCAATTAACTCTTGTGGAAATTGCAGAAATTAGTTTGATAATAGGAAACACTAGCCAAAAGAATTGGATTGCAGTCATGTTCTCTGTCTTTATTGCTCTAAAATACTTTATAAAGATAATTAAGAAATTAAATGTCCTTGGGATGGGTAAGTTACTAAAGACGAACCTGGTGATTTACCGACTTATTACATAAAGTAACCAATTTAAATTTTAACTTTATGTGAAAAGCATTAAGAACCTTGCGTTCTCTATTGTAATAATGATAAAACAGCAATTTGTTACACTTGTAGCTAATAGCATGAAGGACATACTATTGTTGACATAATTTAAGAAGAAACTAAAAGTATCAAGTAGATTCATATCTAAAATGCTTTGGATAATTAATTTTTGATTAAATGGTCCCTAAGCCAAGTATTAAATAACATAAATTCTCATAAATAAAAAGCATAAAAAGTAACTGATGAAGCTATTTAAAAGATAGATTAAATTGAAAAAGATTTAATAAATTTCATAGGCTAATAAAGAAAAATAGTAGAATAATCTATTAAATAAAAATAAAAAGAACTTTAAGATAGTTATGAAAAAAGCATATAAGAAATAAACTAGATCAATTAAATAATTGATTAACTAAAAATTTAAAATGAGGAAAATATTGGAGAACTCTTATAGTTTATTTAAAAGACTGAAAAGATTAAAAACTAAGTGAAAAATTTTGTATTAAAATAGATTGAAATCACTTAAGTGAGCGATGAAAGTAAATTAAAAGCTATTAAATCCTAACTTAATGAATTAATTAAATTTTAATTTAAAGAGTAAGAAAATAAAATAGGTTTAATTTTAATTTAGTATAAAAAAAGGTATGAAGGTATTTAAAATATTACTACTATTATTTCAAATACATAAAATAAAAGAGATTTTAAAATTGGATAAATGCCTCCTTAAGATTAATAAATTAATTCTCTTAAAACTTACGGAAGTACTACATAAATAGAGTAAATAGGAGAGTAATAAATAATAATATCAGGAGATGGAAATGAATAATAATAAAGAAGATTTACTATTTATGATAAAGGCGAAATAAAAGAATTAAATATGGAATTTGGAAGATATTAGCATAGAACAGTATTTGATCATGATTAAAGAATTTATATTTTATCAGGACGGGTTGGTCCATTTGTAAAAGAATGTGAGTCATATAACATTAAAAATAATTAAAATAATAAATTTATTAGAATATAAGATATTTTAGAACCTGTTTATGTTTTTGGAGCATTTATAGAAGAAACTTAAAATATATATGTTACAGGTGGATATTAAAATGGAGGAAGAACTAATAAAATACAAATATATGATTGTGAAAGTGATAGTTGAAGATTAAGTAGTTGCGTATTGCCTGTAAATGCATATAGCACTTCTGGATATAGTTAAAAAACGAAATCAGGCTTAATTTGATATAATGGTAGCGATGACTTGGATACTTTCATATTTGACTTTAAATAAGTAAAAAAACACGGAGAAAAACTTTCATGCAGTTGTGTTGTATTTTCATAACCAATAATAATAGAAGATAAAATTTTTTAGATTGATTATAATTCTGATTTATTTGTTTATACTCTAAACAAAACTAAATGGGAGAAAGTACAATAAATAAATATTAAATAATTTATTAATTAATTATAAAATGAAAAAAATCATCATTAATTAATTTTAAAAATAAAATTAATAATTAAATTAGCTTTTTAAATAATATTTTATTCTAATTAAATTAATTAATCCAATGTAAAAATGCTTATATATAATTTTAATGAAATTAGGAGAAGTTACATTTCAAGACTGTTACAATTTTGTATAATTTTTCTATACCTTACTAGATAGTTTATTGAGGATACATTTATTTATTTATCTGATTGAATTTGAATTTGAATCATTCATATTTTAAAAATTTGTAGATTGAATGTATTTAAATAATGAGATTTCCGATACAAATTGAATTATAATAGAATATTATTATTATTAAATTAATTAAATTAAAATTAACTAAATGTTAAGAGTTTTTGAGCTTACTGGAGTTCCAACCAGTTTCACTCCGCCATTTTTTTTACATGGATGTAGACCATGACCTTTTTTGATAAGTGGCAGGTTACCACTAATAAATTTAAGTAGGTCTTGCAAGGAGTTTTTATCTATGTATTCCAGTTTTTGTTATCCATAATTTTTTAAGTCGACATCATGTTTTTTATTGTTCTTTTTCGTTTAATTTTTTTCATTATTAGCAGTTTCTTAGTAGATGATAACTTGATTGACAGTATCTGCAATTTTTTTTAAATTATTGTTAAATTGTACTTATATTAAAAAATTTTTATATTTTTTCAAGTCTTTTAATTATGTTACTATCGTAATTTTCAGATTCTTTTTATGGGTTAGATTGTTTTTCGCACGACAGTGGCTATTTTTCGACTTCCATCTTTTAAGAATATTTAAAGTTTTGTTAAGATTATTTTCAGAGTTGCTCTTCCGTTACTAGGTTGTTTTCAATAAGTTAGTTTTTTAATATTACATGTTCATTGCTTTAGTCTTCTATAAAGTCTGTTAGCTTCCTTATTTAAAGATTTTAATTGTAAATTATTTCTTCGTATTTAATTATTTGCACTTACATTGCCACAATCTTGATTTGTAGATCTTCCTGGATCTGTATTTTATGTTAATTAGGTACAATTGTATCTGTCATAATTTTGCCTTGCGAAGATGAGCTTGAATCGGATTCCCATCTTTCCTATTTGCGTAACTCCTGCGCCGCCTTTTTTTAGCTTTTCTTATTTAATTTTTAGAAAGGCGGATGTTTTGCTCCATATTTTTTTTAAGAATATTATTATTATAAAGTATGAAAATATACAGAATAAAAAGCAGCTAAGATTGAATATCAGTTTATTAGATAAAATATTTTATTATCTAAATTTAACTTATAATTAAATATGACACAGAAGGAGAATGATACAAGAAGCCTAAATCCAAGTTATTATTTGGCTAATTGCTCCTTTTAAAATTTTTCATGAGGTTACATGCCTATTTAATTATTCCGGAAAGATGAAGCTTCGTTAAGGAAGATTGGAGTCTTAACTTTTGCAATGTCTGCTTACAGAGTTGATTGTCGCTTGTCATTTCTTACAGATTAGGAGGAGAAAATCATTTGACATGTATATCTTCTTGTTAGGACTTATGTATTGTACTTAATGATTTCTGGAAGTCAAAAATCCTGAGCTCTTTAATAGGTTACTCTTTTAACTTAGAGATAAATCTAACTTTATTTACCAAATAAAAGCTTTTTGAATGTTAGAATTGCTTTTTCCTATAAAATAAAAGAAATTTTGCTTTAAAGTTTCTTTAAACTGTTTAAAATTTTAATTTCAATATTCTTTACTTGTATTTCTTTCCATAAATCTTTTACATTCCACCCAATTTCATATGGAAAATTTTTATTAAACAGAAATGCTCAAACTAATTTTTATGCAAATAAATTAGATATAATTATTCTTAATAACTATTAAATTATCTAATTAGATTTAGTTTTTTAAATAATTCCGAATAAAAATAACTTTCAGTTAGAATATTATAGTCATGAAATGTATTTTTTAAATAATATCCAAAATTCTTATAAATTTTAATAAATTAGTATTATTTAATCCTTGAATCAAAAAATTATGTTTTTCTCACAATTCAAATTGATGAAATATTGATATACTACTTCAAGAAATTAATTTTTACATTGCGTTTGAATTGTAAAACATGGATATAAGATATTTTAGTGAATTAAAACCAAGATAATTGTTTAAATATAAAAAAACTATAAGGTAAAAGAAAGTATAATAGGTATGCATAATGTTGATAAAATTGACTTACTTTTCTTTAGTTTAAAAAGATTTAAATAAAAAAATTATATTAACATACACAAACCTTTGCATTGTAACAATAATATTTAAAATTTAAACAAAGAAATAGATAAGTTAAAAGTAAAGAAATTACATTATTTTTAATTATATATAGCTTCAAAATATTCATTCATAATAAAAATTTTATTAAAGTGATAGAAAATCTCTAATTAGAAAAAAGTTGTTAAATATTTTTGTTGAATATTTGCAATTTTCAATATGACCGAAATTTATATGATTTTAATCTCGCTTTATTTTAAAAAGATTAAATAAATTTATAAAATGATCTAATTGGATTATTTTAAAAATATGTTTTACGCTCTGTAGAAAAGTTACTTATTGGAGAGAGAAAGAAAAAAAGCTCAGGAAATAGGATAAGTCAGTAATTTATATATAGCTAAAACTGATAAATACCATCTTGCTTCACCTTGCTATAGGATATTCATGCAAAAAAGGCAGACTAGAGAACCTTATGAGGTTTAAGTCCTTAATAATGAAACACAATAAAACTTAACTCATTCAAATCTAAGACTAAATAGAATCGTATTAGCATTTTTCTGCAATAAAGATAATAAATATGTTAAAAATAAAATAATAAGATTAGTACATGGAAGGAATCGTAAAAAATTGAAGGAAAATATTGATCATAAAAAATTGAAATATTTTTGATAAATATTCCTTCTCAGATTCCATAAAAATTAAAAGAAATTGAACGTAAGATCTCCAAAATTCATGCGCATTATAGTTTAGAAGAAGAAATCACTTTAATAAAAATTTTAATGAAATTAAGTTACTGATATGGATCAGTTACTTCATTTTAATTATGCTTATTAAGTTCAAGCATCGTTCTTTTCATCTCCCAACTTATTTCCATTGCTTCTTATACTTTCTCGCTGTTCTTCTTTAGGCTTCAATTATTTATTTTTACTTTATCCACCAATTTCAATTCCTTTTTTTAGTAGATTCACATGAAAAATTTAATCTGAAGATCCGCACCCCTTTATTTTTTATAAGTGAAATGTTAGTTTTGTTGAGTTTATCATAAATTATTAAATTTTCCAAGTTTTTTCCAGGAAATGTTTCAGAAACATTTCTAAGTGCGTCCAATTAGTAGATACATTCGAAGAAATGTTTAAATGAATCTTTTCTACTACATGGATATAACACGTTTTCCACAGGATAATGACGTTTATATAAATCGAATTGAAAATTATAAGTTTAAGCGCGCAACTTAAAGTTTGAAGTTATTTCTTTCCTGCATTCCTTGTTAAGTTTAATATAATTTATAGAAGGAAATTTCTGAAGTCCTTCAAGTTGCTTTCTGAAAATCTGTGCCGTAGCATTGTCTATAGCGTTGAATTGCTTCTTAATAAATTTTTTTTAATTTTATTTTCGATAAATTTCTCAATAGAAAGTTAGTTAGGAAATATAATTTGATCGTCATTATTAATTCCATAAAACTAAAATATCTTTTTTAATTACTAAAAGTTATAAGATTTTTAGATTCAAATACATTCGAAGACTCTTCCTATATAGGATTCTGGATAAATCCTAGCTTCTTTCCGTCTTTTAAAGTAGAATCAAAAAGCGATTAGCCCTTATATGCTCAGATAGTAGTCAGTTAAGGTCTATATAGCAAACCTCATTAAAGCAGAGATAAGTGACTGTATAATTTTCCTTGCCATTATACGCATACTCTTGCTTATTTTCTCCTTCACACTCTGCATGCCTCTCATTACATTCCAAGGAACAAGATCTCCTTCATACTCAGCCTTAAGCAGTGTAAACATGCGACAGATAATTTTAAAGTATCAGGGAGTAGCATATTTGTATCGATTGAGAGCATAAATGAATTTTTTTTATCGATTCCAAATAAGTTTAAATCCTCTATTAATAGTGGCAGATCAAAACCCTTTTTATAAAAGATGAACCAAGGAATGCCACTTAATTACGTTTTTATCTATCGGCCTTCTATTTTCAGATTTAATTCTATTTTTTAGCTCTTCTTTTTTAAGAAATCGGATAGTTTCACACTTACTAGTTTTTATTTACAGAAAAACCATTGGAAGCTTTTTTCAGTAGTCAATTAACTATTACATCATCTATGCAGAGCAAGAAAGAAATATTAAGCCATCTACCCAAGCCTGCATACAAAATCAAATTATGCATTGATTCCTACTTTAATGTTTCTTTTCTACAAAAATCTTTATTACTATATCATAACATAAAATAGCATAATTTATTAAAGTGTCTTCACCTATTTGGTAAATCACAGAATTAGAGTTTTTAAAAGTTTTTCTTATCAGAAATCTTCGATGTCATATTCATCTAACTTTTGCGGATCGTGAATTCTTATAATTGCCTATTTTATCCTCTTGCTAGCGCTTAAAAATCAAATTTTACTTTTCATCTCTCAAATTGTCTCAGTGCGTATGCAATCTTTGGAGCTTCTAATTAAGGTTAAAATCTTTTTTTAATAGAGTCTTCCGTTTGGTGTGCAATAGTACTTAAAAGATTTTGAATTCTTCTTTTTTTCATAATATTATTTTCTAATAGAAGAAGAAAGATATATGCACTCCTCTTGATTCTGAATAAGATTTTTAATTAATTTGGATTTTTTCAATTTAATTAATCCTCTGGTCAAGCTTTTGTCTTAAATTCTATTCAATTTGAGTAATTTATCTTTTCATCTCTTAAGAAGATATCTGTTATTTTTATTGCTTCTAAGGATTTTATTCATTTAGCAAATTGTTAATTGTTAGCATTAGAGATTAGGTTATTTATTTAAGTTCTTAACTTCTTTTGATAGGCTCTAATTGTCCAATTGTAGCAAATAAATTTCTTTAGAAAGGTCTGGTTAATTATTAGGATTTTTTGAAGAGATTTATTGTTTCTTAGGTGTCATTTTATATATATTATCATAATACATAGAAATTCTCATTTAGAAGTAGATAATATTAAGAATTTTTCTACTAGCTAAATTTGCCAATTAATGTAATTTTAAATTTATTATCATCTATTTAATCTCGTAAATTGAAAAATTCTTTGTTGAGATTTGATTTTTAAGTTTCCATCTTTATGGTAATTCATTTAATCTCAAATAATATATGTTTCATTCTTCTTACATTGACTAAAGTTAAGAAACCAAATTATTTATGTTAGCATGAGCTTTTTATCTCGTTTTAAAAATTATTTCGTCAAAAAACCTAAAGGATTGTTCCATGTTTATTAACTTATTACGAATTACAGTTTTCTCTTCAATATTTTGATATTAAAAATAGGTAAGAAGATTAATCTAAGTTTCCATGTTTTAAATTTTTACATGGTTAAATTAATAATAGTAGCTTCACTCAACTAATTATTATAATTATTACCTTTCTTCAGCTTTTTTATCTATTCCTGAAGATCCACCTTTTTTAACACCATAGATTATTTACTGCTCTGTTGCGAAATTTGAGACTTTCGAATAATAATAATTTTAACCTATTTTCTAGGTTTCTCTTCAGAATTGGAGTGTGATTTTTAGGTACCCTTTTCCTGAGATTTAGTTTTTCTAGGATGTTATTAACTTCTACTTTTTAGAGTCATTAAAAAATCCTGATATACTCCCATATATATTTTTCCTTTAGAATCATTCTATGACAATATTTATGCTAATTTTATTATTGATGGATATCTACAAGATTAATTAAAATTAATAATGGACTTATAAAAGGAAGTAGCCATGGTCCTGTTCTTGCAATTTTATATTATGATATAAATACAATATATCTAGATGCAAGCTAAAAAGAATTTGGATTTACTTCCTATTCAAAAACTTTTATAGGATGCGATTTTGTGAATTATTTGATAGAATTTTCAATTTCATATACTAATGTTTAAAAATTAATATAAGCAATTGTTTAAATTTCTCTTAAATAAAGCTTAGTTTAAGCGCTTAAAAATGCAAATTAATTACTTTTCAAAAAAGAAATTTATGAATTTAAACTGATTTTCTTTTGTGCACTTGAAAAAAATAAAATTCATGTCTTTTTACTTTAAATTAAATTAAATCAGCTAAGAAAATCCAGATTATAATATAGCGTTTTTATTGTCAAAAATTAATTAATGCACTTTAATATATCATCGATATTAAAGTTAAAGTATCAAGTTATTGCAAATTAATGCTTATAAAACCAATACTTTCCAATAATTAATCAAAATCTTATTTTTTAAATTAAAAATAAATATTTCTAAAAATGTCAACAAAGTAAAACACCTAAATCTACAACGAAAAGTATATATTTTATGAATAAAAATAACTAAAGAATCCTTCCTTAAATATATACTAAATTGAATAAAAAATTATTTAGCAGATTAATTCCTTCAATAAATTTAGAAATTACTCTTATAATTTCTAATATAACAGTTAATTATATTGATATGTAATCAAGTGCAAAATGTTTATGTGAGTAAAATTTGACGAATTTTATCACATATTTAATTACTTTTACTATAGAGATTTATTTTTAAAATTTTTCTTAGAAATAATTGCTTTAGAAAAAGATTAGAAAATGTTAATTTTATATGGTTAGAATCACATCAATTATAATTTTTCAATAATCTAGCTTCTAAATTAGAAAGAATAGTTAAAATATTTATAAGGATTTATTGAAGAGAATATTAGAAAATTTCAAGTAATAAAAGAAAATAAATTAATTTTTTAAATGGAAAAAAAGAAAAGTTTGTACAAGAATTATGACTTATCGTTTGAAGAAAATAAAAATTTTTCTTTAAACAAAATTTGCAATTCATTAAACTTAATTATGTACTAGGTTCCAATATTCAAAATATTTAATTAATTTTAACTAAAAGGGTTCGGGTCATACTTAATTAGAGGAAAAGCTTCCTAAAATCAAAGAAAATAAAAGTTTTTATATACATCGCTCAACTATACATTGAATCAATTTCAAACTGAGTTAATTTTTCTTTTTCTTCTATAAGGTAATAGAATTTTTCTATCATCTTCTTGTAATTTTTCTCCAGTTTCTCTAAATAAATTCTAAGGTCATCATTTTCCTTTTGAAGTTGTTTATTTTGTTACTATTAACTACCAAGATCTTGTTTGAGTAATGTCACACCTGAGCCTACCAATACCGGCTTCTTTCTATAAATATCTTCGTTTCAATATAGTCTTTCTGATGTTCTAAATTCTTTTCGGTGCTACTCAAGCACTCTTCTTCACTTTAGAAATTATCTCCATTAATGTCTAGTCTTGAGACAACAATAGCAACGTTTGATTAAGAGTTTGAAGTAAAGTTTTTATTATGCCTAATTTTTTTGTTCAATTTGCATCTTATCTGTTTGAAGTTAGTGTTTTTTAATTTGTAATTGGACTTCTTCTTCAATTTTATATGGATTTTTTGCTATGTTTTTTCTATCAATGCAAATTAAATTTGGAAGTTATGGCTTCAATTTAAAACTTAACTTAACTTAACTTACCTAACTTTCATCTCCCTTTTTTTATCTTACAAAAAAGCTTAAGATTCTAATTTTCTACCTTCAGGGTTAAATTCCTTATTCATTTTCTCAATTAAGGATTAAAGTTAAATAATGTCTTGCTCATGGGGTTTCTCAACTTTATAAGTTTGCTAGGAAATTTAGTATTTCCCAATCCTTAACAGAGGTAGATTTATCTTTTTGAATTCTTGGTTCTTGTTAGTTAACTGAGACTTAAGATTAATCTATTAGTTTAGAATTTAAGGTTAGATTTGCTGGTTTTTTTTAATTTTTTAATTTAATGCATAAGAAAATTAATTATTAATTAAATAGTTCATTAATAATTAAAAAAAATATGGAGCAAAACATTGCCTTTCTAAAAATTAAATAAGAAAAGCTAAAAAAAGGCGGCACAGGAGTCTCGCAAATAGGAAAGGTAGGAATCAGAGTCAAGCACATCTTCATAAGGTAAAATTATGACAGATACAATTGTACCTAATTAGCATAAAATACACATCCAGGAAGATCTAAAAATCAAGATTGAAGCAATGCAAATGCAAATAGTAAAGTACGATGAAACGATTTGCAATTAAAATCTATAAATAAGGAAGTTAACAAATTTTATAGATGAATAAAACAATATACATACAATATAAAAAAATTAACTTATCGAAAACAACTTAGTAACGGAAGAGCATCACAGAAAATAATCCTATTAAAACTTTAAATATTCTTAAAGGATGGAAGTCTAAAATAACCGTGTGAAAAAGAATTTAACCCATAAAAAGAATCTGAAAATAACGAAAGTAACATATTTAAAAGACTTGAAAAAATAGAAAATATTTTTAACATAAATACAAATAAGCAATAATAAAAAAACACTGAAATACTGCCAATCAAGTTATCATCTACTAAGAAACTCCCAATAATGGAAAAAATTTAATGAAAAAGAGCAATAAAAAACATGATGTCGACTTAAAAAATTATGGATAACAAAAACTGGAATACATAGATAAAAACTCCTTGCAAGACCTACTTAAATTTATTAGTGGTAACTTACCACTTATTAAAAAAGTTCATGGTATACATCCATGTAAAAAAAATGGCAGAGTGAAACTGGTTGGAACTCCAGCAAGCTCAAAAACTCTTAACATTTAGTTAATAATAATAGTTCATTAATAAAGTAAAAATTTAAGTAGCTGATCAAAAGTAAAAAACTTTAAAATTTACAAGGAATCTATTTAAAAAATAGGATAAATAGAATAAGATTTAATAAAATTCATTTAATAATAAAATAAGCAACTGTAGTTTCTATATTATAAAAAAAATAATATTAATAAAATTATGAAAAAAGTTTAAAAGAAATTAATCAAATAAACTAAGAGTTTGAATAAATAAAATTTATAATTAAAAAAAATATTGGAGAATTATTTAATTTTATTTAAAAAATAAAGAAAAAAGAAATTAAATACAAAATTTAATAATTAAATAATTAAATAATTAGAAATTATTTAAGAAAGTGAAGAAAGTAAAATTAAAAATATAAAAAGTTAAGTTACTTAAATTATGAAAATTTAATTTAAAGAATCAGAAAATAAATAGGATAAAGATTGACTTAATACAAAAAACGATATGAAGGATTATAAAATATTACTTCTATTATTAGAGAAACATAGACTAAAAGAGATTTTAAAATAGGTAAAATATCTCCACAAAATTCTAAAATTAATACTCCTAAAACATATAGTAATACTACATAAATAGAATAAATAGGAGAATAATAAATAATAATATCAGGAGATAGTAATGAATAATCAAGAAGAAGATTTACAATATATGATAAAGGAAATATAAAAGAATTAAATATGGAAATAGGAAGATATTAACATAGAACATTTTTTGATAATGGATAAAAAATTTATATATTATCAGGCCATAATGGATCAACTTGAATTAAAGAATGCGAAGTATATAATTTAATAAATAATAAGAATGATTAATTTATGAGGATGTAAGATATTTTAGAACCTGTTTATAGATTTGGAGCATTTAAAGATGAAACTTAAAAAATTTATGCTACAGGAGGATATTCAAGTGGAGGATAAACAAATAAAATATAAGTATATGATTGTGAAAGTAATAGTTGAAGATTAAGTAGTTGTGTACTACCAGTAAATGCATAAAGCACAGCTAGTTATTGTTAAAAGATTAAATCAGGTTTGATATATTATAATGGAGGTGGAAATATAGATAATTTAGTATTTGATGAGAAGTAAATTACAAAACATGGAGAAAAATTTTAAGGAAGTTGTTGTGTTTTTATATAACCTATCGTAATAGAAGATAACATATATTAGATTGACTATAATACTGAATTATTTTCTTACATGTTAAGTAGAGGTAAATGGGAGAAATTACAATGAAATATTTATAAAATAATTGAATTAGTTTAAACATAAAAACTCTTACTTCAAAGTATTATAAGAATCTTCTTTTTAAATAAATTAAACAAAAAATTAGCAAATACTAAAAATTAAGTTGCTCCTTAGTCTATAACAATAGATAATGTTTGTTCACATTTTAAAGGATTACCATTATATACTAAATTTAAAGATATTTTAAAGAAAAAACGTGAAATTGATTTTTAAGAATTTTTTTTAATAATTGTATGAACTAGAACAATATTTTTTATAATTTTTAATCATTCTTATATAAAATTTATTTAAATTAAATAAAAGAGTCTTGCGAAATCTTTTCATTGTTGGAATTTTTTCCTTCAATTAAAAATGTTATAATGCTATTTAAAAGTTTTTCAAATTTTACGCTTTCATTTTCATCTTCTTCTTCAGCTGAATATCTTCGTCATCAGTTTAGTTTTCTAATCTTCTAATTACTCTTCATGTTCCTCTTGCTCTTCTTTTCCTTTCTCATTTTCATCATTCTCTTCATCCTTTTCTTGCTCTTTCTCTTCTTTACCCCTTAGTCTCAGAACTTTCTTATTATAAGTTTTTTTTTTAATTTTAATAATTCTAATCTCCCTTTTAAGCAACATTCTATGGAAAATTTTAATTTGCCGAATAATATATTTTAACTAGTTTTTTGGAAATTAATTCATATATCTTTGGTCATATGCTATTAATTTTCTAATGTTACATTTTCCAATCTTTTTTTTATGCTTCTCGTATGTCTATATAGCAATCACAATATAGAATATGTTCAAATTAATCAAATATTCCACAAATACAATGGGAATTCTCTATTAAATAATGTCTGTCTTAAAGGTCCTTGCAAAGCTGTAGCTTTAGGTTCTGAGTTTGCAAATATTAATTATTTCTTTTCGATAATATATGATTAATTTGGATAAGTTATTTACAAAATTATTATTATTATTATTTTAATTATTCTATAAATAACTTTGCAGTGGACATCCTTTTTAGTCTTTAAGTGGCTTCTTTTTAGAATTAATGTTGAATCATATTTCATAAAAATATTTATGCTACTAATATATTTCTAATTATTAAAATCTATTTCGTAATGTTCAAATAGTATTGTTACTTAATCTCTATATTAATATTCTTCTTTCAGTTATTCTTTAAAAAAGATCCTATTATTGATTAGGGAAAATTTGTACTTTTTTATAGTATTTTGTAAAAAAATTAAAATTTTTTCAGAACTATTATATGCTTAAATGGCATTCAGTTGAGATCTATATAACAAGACTCATTAAAAGTATTTTCAGGTGTTTAAAAGGCATTTCTTGATATCCATCTAATGTTTTTATCAATCTTATATAATATTGTAGCAATTCCATTTTAAATAGATCAAGGCACTAGTTCACAGCCATATTCTGCTTTAGGAAGCATGAACATTCTACACAAAATCTTAAATTGTTAAGGTGTCACATTATTATAATTGATAATATAAATATTGCCTTTTTCATACCTGACGGATAATTGATTGAAGCTTTTTTACAGTGATTAATTAAGTTTTTTTAATGACGAATTACCCCTAAATATAAGATTAGCTAATACAAAAAAATGTCGTACCTCCGAAAGGGATTCTTTCCAGCTCCAAAGAACTAGGATGCTGGCGCCTAGCAATAGTGTTAGGAAACAAATAAACTTTCAAAAATCACCCATACTGCGGCAACTCCCGCCTCGGAAGAGAAGCCGAGGAAGTAGGTAAAGTCTATCCTACATCAGGAGGTCTCCGAATTTAACCCTACTGGTCAGATGAGCATGGATTAGCTCATCAATGTGGTGTTAAACCTCCAGGAAGAGGTTAGAAAATTACGAAAGGAAAATGAAAAGCTGACTGAGCAGATTTAGCACGGGCTTTAGGATACTCTAGACCCAGAATGGCCAATTAGGAAAGAGAACTCACTGCTCTCTGAAATTATTAAAAAGATCAACTTAGTCAGACGAACTTCTAAGTAAAGAAGATTTAGGACTAAAATTAATTCCTTGAAAACATAATATAGATCCAAAAAAGCCAATAGAGTCAGCTGATTCCCTAGCATAATAGAATGGACATTTAAAATGAAAAGATTTACTAAAGGACGATAGTAACATAATAATAGAACTGAAAACCTAAAAAAGCGATGTTACTTTTGTAAAAGTAGTTATCATCTGCAAAAAAATGTAGATAATTTCAATAATTTAAAAGATAATACTGACTTAGAGAGATACAAAGAGCTCAGAGGCTATGATATAATCAAAAAGGGAGAATTTTCAAGCGTAGAATTACTGTAATGTAATCAGCTATGGGGCAGGAAATGCAAGGAAGAAAAACTCAAGACCATTGATAGAGAAGGACTAAAATTTTAGACCCATTATTTGAACGGCGGATATGATTCTGCTATTAATCAATATTCAATAAATTAAATAAATAAATAAATAAATAAATAAATAAATAAATAAAAAAAATTACTGGAAAAGATTAAAGAAGACTAATTTTATATGACTAAAACTATATTAATCAATAATTTACAAAAAGTAAGAAGATTAATGTAGACAAGTATATAAAAGTATTCCATCTTTAATTATTTAGAAGAAGATTAAAGATTTTTAAAGAATAGAGTGAAGAAGTAGATCTTATTAAAAGAAAATACAAAGTAGATTTAATGAATTAATCGAATCTTTATCAAGATGAGAGTAAAAGAGAGCCTTGATTAAAAAGCAGCAAATTTTAAATTTAACATAATTTGCATGATTATTTAACCAATAATTATGCCTTTATGTCTCAATATTTCAAATATTGAAACTCTAATAGATTATTATTATTATAAAAAATAGGGTGGAAAGCCCTTTCCTTCGGATGCTACTTGGAAGCCCATCGAGGCAAATATAAAAATTAGCGCGGACGGAGGAAGAGAAACAATAACAAGAGAAGGCAGATGCGACAAACTGGAGAACTCTGAATGCCAGGAGGAAACTTTCTTCATTATAGATCGGGGAAATGTACACGTAATAACATATTGTATCCTATGCTTTGGAAGGAAAAATTACAGGGACGTACTGCAGGAAGAGAAAACAAGGGTAGAGAGACCCATAAAAAAAAATTTCGACATTAAATAAAATTAATTTAAAGAGCTGCGCACTAACAAGAGTGCTACGCGCTCTATAATCTAATTAATTAATTAATTAATTAATTAATTTATTTATTATAAGAATGCATAGAAATTCATTGCGCAATATTTTCTAAAGCTTTTATTGCAAGCATATCTAAAGCTTATTTCTCTGAATGCATTTTGGATTTACAATTTATATCTATTTTGCATTTAGAGTGATGTAACTTTGCGAATTCTTCATCATCAAGAAATCTCTTAAGACATTGGGTTCTTCCACCAAAGTTTATCTTTTAGTAGGGCCCTCTTCTATCTTACTTGTTGAGTCTCCAAGTAACTCCCAAAGGAAAGGGTCTACCATTTAAATTAAATAATATAAATAATATAAATAATATTGGATACTTTTACAGAACATGTTGACATCTCCTATGCTTCTTGCTGAATCTAGTAAGTAAAACCAACAAAATCTTATATCTGAAGTTACTGATATAAAAAGGATAGTTAGAGGGCTTTCATAATTCCTTGATTTTAATATCTAATTAATCTTATAAATTAAGCAACGAAAAAAACAAGAAATTAATATATATTTTTGAAAAGAACTAAAAATGTTAAAAAATTAGTGAAATAAATTGAAAAAGTCATTAAGTTAGAAGTTAGTAATTATTTTGCAGCAAATAAAGTTTGCTAAAAGCATATTAATCTTTATATACTAAAGTAAAAGATTTCTTTATACTTAATCAAATAAGATTCTATTTCTTGAAAAGGGGTAGCATTCTTTGAGTCAAATATCTTTTTTGTATATTACCTAAGAAGTAATCCAAAATCTGATAAACTCTTTTCAGGCTTCCTTTCTTTCCAATTTCACAAATTAAGCTCAGCTATGAAACAGATTTTTTGGAGAGGGACAATACCTATACTTCTTTCTTGGTTTCTTTGCTTACTCCTTGCCTTCTGTTTATTATATTTTGACTGCTTGACTTTTATCATTACGGATTCTAATTTCTGATTCCCTTATTTTCAATCTTTTCATTTATGGGCATCAGTGCCATTTCCAATATAACAGCTTCTTTCTGTTTCTGTTTCCCAAGGATTCAATATACCCTTTGAGCTCAAAAAATTATTCTTGTTCTATTTATGATTCTTTATGGAGATAATCTTCCTCAACATAGTTTTGCTGCTCTTGCAGCATTAACAGTATTTCATCAACTTAGTGATAAACTGCTTTTCATGTCTTTCGCCTTATTAATAAACACAAGGATTATTTCTCTTCATATCTTCCCTAAAAGATCCTTAGATTTGCTCCTAGTTGAGATCTCGGAGATCCATGTAAAAAGAAAAGTCGTAACTTGGACTTTACTGTCACTAATCTTTTATTTTTAAGTCGTATTCTCAGTTTATATTGTCGAATATAAAGTGAAATAAGAAAATATTTATTTTCCTAGATAATAGGTTCTCTTTTCGTTAGTAAATGGAAAAATAATTTCAATACTATGATTAGATTAAGCAACTATTAGACTTTTACAATATCTTTCTGCAGCATTCTGAAAGCAACGCAAGCCTAATAATTTTTAGGAAGTAAGTAAATACCAAAGTATAGCAGTATTTCAAGAACGCTGCTAAACAAAAATTTAAGTGAATGAAAATAGCTAAAACATATACCGAGCAATTTGGTAGTCTTTAAAAATTTCCACAGATACTTTTGAACAGTAATATAGGCGAATAATAATCAGTATATATAAACTTAGAATCTTATCCTATAACTTTGAAGAATTTTCAAAATCAACATTATCCAACCTTATTTCATGTGTTAAGAATATAAGATATCGGAACATATCTTTAAGTATATATAGTATTCTGGTATAGGGGAATGATTATCGTAAAAGATCAGGAATTATGACTTTAGAGTCTTATATTATGATAAAGGATATTAAAGTTAATTTTGAAGTTCTTATTTAAAGTACTTAGATTAATAAACAAAGATATTCACAAGAAGATAATATCAAGAATATTTGGAGTTACTAGAAATGGAGAAGAAAAAAACAAAAATTATTGAAAAAAATGAGATTAAGACGAGATTTATAAAACAATTTGAAAAATATTTACTGATGTCTATAATCGAAAGAAGCGTTTTTTGCAAATAAAGAAGTCAAAATTTTTTAAAATTAATTTAAAATAAAAAAATAAGTTCCTAAAATAATATATTTTATTCCAGACTAAAAAATAAGGATATTAAAATAATATAATGATAAAAGAATTAAAATAATAAGATTAAAACATGGTAAGTTATAAAAATAAATACTAATTTAAACAATTTATTCTGATAGAAGCTTTAAGATTTAAATATTTTATTAAGCTTTCAACTATTTATTTAAATGTCACTTCTTTTATCTTATTAAATAATTCAGAATTTAATTGTCAAAAAAAATTAGATTAAAAGATATTCAAAATGTATACTTCTAATTACTTTATGAAATTATTTGCTATATCTGAAAAAATTTTGGATTAATTTTAAAATATTAATTACAGTAAACTTTCTAATTAAAAAATTAATATGTTTTGTGCTTTTAATCATTTTTTTCGATTAAAAAAATGTAAATATAAAAACACTCTGAATTTGCATTTGTGGAAAATAAGATATCTATTAACATATCTCTTAATGTGAAGTTCAATAAGATTTAATAGAAGAATTTAAAGATTTAAAAAATTACGATTTACTTAAACTTATAACTTACAACCAAAATTACATTAATCTTAACTTCCCTACTCGAAGATTACGTTAATAAATTGACTAAAGAATAAAATATTTTCATTCAAAGTTGCTTCGCAGAAGAAATTAAATTTTAGATCAAAATGATGAACAAGTGTAAGAGATATTGAAACAATTTGTTTAGTGAGCAAGCGAAAAAAGGAATGAATATAGAAAATTGAATTAAGATTGTTGAAATGGAAGTTGCAAAACATTTTTTATTACCTATATGAAATATGGTAAAATCATATTAAATTTTAATTAACTAAAAAATGTAAATATATCATTTTTAATAATGGCATGATTTTATAATAATAATTTAGATATTTTCTTAAATTTGCATATAAAATTGCATCAGTTATCATTTTAAATAAATAAAATATAAAAATGATTTTCTTTTATTTTGGTTAAATAAACTTATTAAAGAAAAATATTTTTTAAGATATGTTTCCTCTTGCTGTTAAAAAATCATAATAGATAAAGATAATTAAAAATAAATTGAAAAATACTAGAAGATAAAATATAAAAAATTATACCAACTAAGAAATTTTAATTTAGTACATAAAATTAAAATAATATTAAAATTATTTGATTAACTTAGATAATTTTAAAACTTAATTTTATTAAAAATAAATAAAAAAAATTTAAATTTTTGTGGTAATTAAAAAATTAAATGCTTTATTAGATAAATCTAATAACTTGGAAATGCAAATGTAATCAGTTAATTCTTGTGGATAATGCAAAAATCAATTTGATAAAACTAAACACTAGCCTAAAGAATTGTAATGTAGTCATGTTGTTTGCTATCTATGTGCAAAAAATCTTTATAAAGATAATTAGCAAATAAGATGTCCATGAGATGGATAAATCACAAAAGATGAGCCAGGAGAACTTCCAACTTATTAGATTTAAGTTCAATAGACTGTCTAAATTATTACTGATTGTTAGCAACATCAAGAACCTTGTATCTTATATTGCACTAACGATTAAATCTTAATTTGCTATTCTTGTGTTTAGCAACACTAAGGACATAGTTTAAAAAATTATATCAAAGAAGGCACGGAAAACCTTAAATAAAATTAAATAATAAAAGCATAAAATAATCAATATTTAATTAAATGGTCAGTCAATCAAATTCAAAAATAGATAAATAATTAGAAATAAAAAACATAAAAAGTAACAGAAGAAGCTATTTAAAAAATAGGATAAATAGAATAAGATTTAATTAAATTTATCTAATAGTAAAAGCAAGAAATTGTTTAGTCTATTGTTTAAAAGCAAAACCTATACAAAGAAAGTTATGATAAAAGCTTATAAGAAATGAATTAGATTAATACGATACTGGAATAAAATAAAATACCAAATTAGGAAATATTAGGAGATTATATTAATTTTATTGTAAAAATAGAAGAAACAAAAAACTAAATTAAAAATTTGAAAATTAAATAATTAGAAATAATTAATGAAGCTGAAGAAAGTAAATTTAAAACTATTAAAAATTAGTTGAGTGAAATAATGAAAATTTAGTTCAAATAATAAGAAAATGCTTTTGGATAAAGTTTAATTTAATATAAAAAAAGATATGAAGATATATAAAATATTACTTCCATAATTCATGATACATAAAATAAAAGAGATTTTAAAATTGGATAAATGCCTCCTTAAGATTCATAAATTAATACTCCTAAAACATATGGTAATTGTACATAAATAGAATAAATTGGAGAATAGTAAATAATAGTATCAGGAGATAGAAATGAATAATAAAGAAGAAGATTTACAATTTATGATAAAGGAAATATAAAAGAATTAAAAATGGAAATAGGAAGGCAATATCATAGAACAGTATATGATCATGATTAGAGAATTTATATATTATCTGGATAAAATGGTTCATATATTAAAGAATGTGAAGTATATAATTTAATAAATAATAAGAATGATTAATTTACAAAAATTTAAGATATTTTAGAACCTGTTCAACTATTTGGTGCTTTTATAGATGAAACTTAAAGTGTTTATGTAACAGGTGGAGATTATAGCGGAGGATATACTAATAAAATATAAGTATTTGATTGTGAAAGTAATAGTTGAAGATTAAGTAGTTGTGTGTTACCAGTTAATACAAGAAGTACATCTGGATATTGTTAGAAGATAAAATCAGGATTAATTTATTATAATGGAAGTGTAAATATAGATACTTTAATATTTGATGAAAAATAAATAATAAAACATGGAGATAAATTTTAGAATAATGGCGGCTGTGTATTTGCTCAGCCAATAGTCATAGAAGATATCTTTTACCAAATTGACTATAATTCTGATTTATTTATATATAGTATAAGTAAAGCTAAATGGGAGAAAATGCAATAACAATAATAAAATTTTTAATTTAAATGCTATAAGTTTAGGTTAAAAATACTTATATTTTAGTTATTTTTTTAATTTTATTATTATTTTTTATTTCACTTATTTTTATGTTAAAAAAATATTTAAAACATAAATTTTAAACTCTAACAAAAAATTATTGAAAAAGAGAAAATAATATTAAAACATTTATTATCATAATGTAATAATATTTTAATTTTATTAATTCTAAGGTATTTGAAGGTTAATTATTTCTTTTTTATGCTATTTTAATTTTTATATATTAATTTATTGCAAATATAATTAGAAACATAAAAGAAGTTGAGGCTGATTCTCTGATGAAACCTTCTCATTTTATCGATAAAGTCACCTGTCCTGTCCCTGTGAACGTTCCTTACTAGAGTAATCTCAGAATAAAAACAAAATCTTTCTGGTTATCCATTCTTGCAACGGCTTGAAACCTATCAACACATAGTTATGGAACTCCTTCACCGAAAATTTTGATTAATTAACAGGATATCCGCAATAAATGAATCGTGAGAGTAAATAGATCATTTAGCTAGAAAGTAGTTTCAAGTAGCTTGAAAGAGAAATCTTTTAAGTTTATAATTAATTAAAACTCTTTGAATAATATGTTTATAATAACGTTATGTAATTGTTGTAATAATTTAAATAATGGGAGCAATCCTCTATCTAAGAACGAAGAAAAATTTGGTGCCAAAAAGTATCCGTGGTGTGAAGAAATGATCAAGAATCTTGGCAGAAACCAAGAGAGAATTCAGATCTTTGAGGTATCAAATATCAAAGATTGAAACAGGCTCAGACTCTAAAATCTCTTAGGAAAGCTTATCTTTTACAGTCCATATTAGATAAATCTGATGCAATGGAATGCTAGCA
The DNA here is from genome assembly GCA_946699065.1 of Loxodes magnus. Taxonomy (NCBI): domain Eukaryota; phylum Ciliophora; class Karyorelictea; order Loxodida; family Loxodidae; genus Loxodes; species Loxodes magnus. The sequence continues at coordinate 481,294 of CAMPDV010000152.1, forward strand.
CGTGGAGATTTCCGAAAGACTTTTATAATTATAAAAAAATTGTAAAAAGCTACGGGCTCTATAATAAAGAATTCCTTTTATAATTTTAGAATAAAATATTTTAAATTTTTAACACATTTATTTTTTTAACTTATACGTTAATTTAGGGTTTTAAACTAAAGTAAATCTTTAGTTTCAAGAATTGGAAATATGGCTTTTATCAAATTGTCCATTTCGAATAAAGCATAACAAAAAAATGGGATTCATCAAGATTATTAAAATTAAAAAAGAAAAAATAAAAATAAATTAAAACTAAAGGGGTAAAAGTTAAAGATATCTAATTTTTATAAATATTTTAAGGAAAAAGATTATATAATAGGGAAAGCATAGAAATAACTTAGTAACATAGTAAGATAAAATACTTGAATAGAATTTATGATAATCTAGCTTTAGCAAATAATATTATTACTAGCATGTTTCTTTTTAATTAAATTATTTTCTATTATGATTCAAAAGTTGAAAAATACTTCAAATTTTTTAATTTAATTTTACTTCATATATATTTTTAGCTTTTCAATCATTAAAAAATATCAATACTTTGATTGTAATTTTTTAAAATTTTCTCTAATAAAAATATTATAAATGTTGAAAGGAACTTGCAATGCGCTAAGAAAAGACTAACAGATAGCTTAACTATCTAAAGATAAATGAAAGAGTTAGAAAAGTAATAGATAGAGAATAGAATTCTACAAAAATTTAAAACCTCCTTTTACCCTTAAAAATCATTTATCTTGAATTACCTACTCTTCCTACTCTGTACTTTTCCACTATTTTAAAAGATCTAATGATGGAGATTTACTCTAATTATTCAGATCAGGATATAATGAATCTATTGGAAGAAGAATTAGAATAAATGGAAGAAAATGAGAAGATTCTGGTTAGATAAGATAATTTCCAAGAATACTCTTACTTTTGATTTTCTCTTAATTTGTGGTCAACCTATCAATGGTGAAACCACATTAATTAATTAATTCATAAATTTATTTATTTAAGTCTAATAAAGCTTTTAATAACTATTTAAAAATTATAAGTATAATGATAATTTGCATAAACAATTATTTCTAAGATTTAATTAAAATAATAATTTACTATCATGGTAAATTAAATGAGGAATTATCATAAATAAATAAATAAATTTTATTATAGAGCGCGTAGCTCCTCGTTGGCGCGTAGTTCTTTATAAAAAACCATTTTATGATATGTTTAAAAGCATTGGCAGCTTTAAATTTTTCTACTTAGTGCTACTCTTAAATATCTATAATTCTAGTTACTTTTTTATATTTAAACGTCAAAATTTAATTTAAAACATAAATTCTAAATATTTCTATATAGAATAATTTAAGTATCTTAAAAACAAAATAGAAAATTACACTTTTTAAGCATTTAATTAAAAAAATGATATATAATATTTTAACTTGAACTAAACTATCTAAAATTTTATTAGTTTAATATTATTAACCAAAATATTTTAAATATTTCTAAAAGATTCAAAATAATAATGATTAACTGTTTAAAATATTAATATATTAATATATATCTAATTAAAAAATACTCCATTTTCTTTGAGCTTTTAAATATAAATATCTATTCTCATCTTGTTTCTTTATTTTTTCCTCTTCATTTCACTGCTAAAACTATTTTTTATGTTCCCTAAGCTTCTAATTAACTTTATATGCATTTAGAATGTCTTTTTCTTAATAAATTCATTTGAAAATTTCTTTTTTCTAGTTATATTTTTTATTATATTTAGAAGTAATTGCTAGCTCATATATATTTGTCATAAGTTATTAATTTTTCAATATTTACCAGTAAATATGTCTAAAGATTACTAACTATGCCCTATAAAAGATATATTTAAAGATATGTCCAAGCTATCTTTTCCTCCATTAAAGCAGAGCTAACTTTCCACACAAATTACATAAATGCAATTCATAATGAAAATTATAAGGATTATTTTGCTATTTAAAGATTGATTGGTTTATTTCCTATATTCCTCTTTAAAATTTAAATTTTAAACTAAAAGAGTTTTTTGACATCTATAACTACAAGAATTGCTTCCTTCAATTATAGACATTAGTAAATGTTTTTAAAGCTTTTAATGTTTTTTAATTATAATCTTGATCTCATCAGTTTTTAATTACTATTGCTATAATCTCTCTTCTATTTCTTCCTTTTTTGCTTTTTCCATTTCTAATAATTCTAGTCTTCTTGACATAAGTTTCTTGCGAAATATTTTTATTTATAAATCTAAATAACCCTAATAAAACTTCAGAAATTAGTTTATAAGTCCTTAATCATATAATATAAGGCATCTTAAGTCATAATTCCCAATCTTTTACGATAGTCAATCTCTTATATTAGAAAAGTATATAAATTTAAAAATGTGCTAGAATGTATCATACTCTCCACACATTCAGTAGGGATTATCAATAGGATAATGACGATCTTAAAGATCTTTTAGAAAATAATAAGATTGGGTACTAAATTTATATATACTGATAATTTCTTGTCTAAATTCTTTGTTCAACTTATAGTAAGTAATTACTGCAAATTGGTTAAGATTAATAAACTACTCACTATATATTTTAGCTGTTTTCATTCTCTTAAACATTTGAGTAGCTGTATTTATAAATATTGTAGTGTTTTGTCTCTTATATATTTAGTAAACGTTTTTTAATTTGTACTAATCTTGGAATTCTACAGGCCGATGGTATAGAGGTCTGAAAATTGCTAAATTTGATAATATTATTGAAATCCTTTTTTCCAGTTGGTAATAAAAAGAGAATATATTGCTGATCTTGGAAAATCAATGCTTTCTTATTTCGTTTTATAATAGAATTTAAAAAACTTTATTGCCATAATGTGCTTAAAAGGTAATCAGTTTAAATCTATATAATATGATTCGTTAAATGTTTGAAATTGCTGCTTAAAGTGTTTTCCTTGAAATCATTCTCATGCATTATTCAATTCTATTCAAAACTCTTTTTATTCCTTTTTGAATATTTCATGGTACTAGTTCTCTTCCACATTCTGTTTTAAGTAGTGTAAAAAGTCTGCATAAAGTTTTAAAATATCAATAAGTCACATTTTTATATCTCATTAGTTAAAAAAACAGCTTTTTTCATTGCAGCTAAATACTTAAACCCAACTTCTTTACAATAATGTTTTTTAAAAAAAATTATGTAGAATTACACCTAAATATGTTACTTTTTCTTTTTAAATAATTGGTTAATTTTCTAATCATAAATTTAAGTTTTATTATTTCTAACGTCTCTTTAAAATATGATGCATTCAGATTTCCTAACATTGATCTTCAAGTTTGTTTATGCAAAAATCTTACTTGTTTCATTTATTAACTCCTATAATATTATATCATTATATAAAATGGAAAATTTCTTGCGAAAAGTCTCTTCTTAAAAGGCTGTATCTCAATCAAGTTTTGATCAGTAAAAAATACTTTAAGAACTCCAAGCTATGTAATTAGAAAATTTTAAGCTCCTAAGAACAGTATAAGAACTCGAAAGGAAAATCGAATAACTGATGATTAATTAATAAGAAAAAAATATTGAAAATAAATAGTCAGAAAATATCAGAATAGAAGAACTAGAAACAAAATTCAACCAATTCGCAGAGTTAACTGAAAGCATATTCTTCTAAAAAATATCGATAAATAATCCAATGGATGTCAAACAGCAAACAATAACAACTTATACTCCCTTTCGGAAAATTATGACATGCTGATATTGCAAGAGACCTGGACTTAAAGTACGGAATTGCTTCCAATTTAGACTTAAAGAAAAAAAAATTATGGAAAAATAATGGGAAAATATTTTTAGATTCTATTGTACTCAAGAAGAAAAAATTTACAGGAAAAAAATAATTTAATTAAGCAAAGAAGCTCCACATATTTAGCAAGCAGTCAATGAGTTCAATAAAAAATTTCTTTAGTATAATTCTAAACTTTTTATTTAGCATTTAAAATTTTAAAAGAATTTGCATTTTCATTGTTTTACGAACCTTAAAAAAATACGATTATTATTAAATTATTTTTTAAATGTTATTGCCTTAGAATTTTAAAATAAAGCCTGCATATTGTAATTCATTGAATTATTTAATACTTATTTATATTTTTAATATATGATATTAAAAATAGTAAATATAGTTTTTTTTTTCTAAGAGATATAAAATTTTAATACCTTTTATAAAAAAAATTCATAAATTTCCAAATTATTCAAAGGAGTTATACTTGGATTACTGAACAAATATTATAAAAGTAATTAAAAAAAAGTTAAATTTTAAAGTAAGTAAAATATCAGAATAAAGCCATTATTGGAACTCAAACAGGGAAATTATCTAGATTTGTAGCAAATAAAGATAAATTGTATGGGAAAAAATTTATTAATCACTAATGATGAAATAAAACTAAAATTTATGGTTAATTATTTAACATTAATAAACTACTTGAAAAAAATAAAATATACTACAGAAAAGATATAATAGAAAACGTAACCGATAATTAAAGGCAAGTAGTATGAGAGTATATAAATTTAAATTCATAATTGAAAAGATATTGGGAGCTGATATTGGCCTTCATGACTATAATTTCTATTTTTATGGCTAGGAACAAGTTCCTTACCTGTTGCTGAGAAAGTCCCTGGTCAGAATCGTTTTCTAAAGGGAACGCTGTCTTTGAGATTATCCGCTCTTTGTAGGGGCTCAAAGCCTTGTTACTCATAGCGATGGAGTTTCCTAGCAGCTATGCCTGAAGCACAATAGGATATTCCCATTATCCCCTAAAAAGAGAGCGTCGGGTCGTCTAATCGGAAAGGAATTTCTGGCCAAAAATTCTTTTAGTTATAGTTAAAATTAATTATAAAATTTAGATGAACATTTAAAAAATAATTTATATAATTAGAGTAGAATTTAGTAAAACAGTTTATTAAGTATAAAATTTATTTTAAGTCTAGCTAGTAAAAATTTAAAGCTTGTAAAATTCATTTATAATTAAGAGTCGAACTTTGAAAAGAATGGTAGCTTAGTTGAAAAAGAATAATATCAATGAACAATTTAGATTACAGGGTTAAAAATATAAATAAAACGTAAGTGACTTTTAATAATTAATAGAAAAATTTAACATTTGTGTACCTTCTAATAAATGAATTAAAAATTTAATAGATATGTAAATTTTACTAAATAAGCTATTGGTTCTTTTTAAATTCAGAAAAAAACAACTTTTATACTCTTTTGAATAAATGTAAAAAATAATAATTAAAATTATCAACTAAGAGTTTAAATAATTTTGCTTTTGAGTTTGCAACTTTTTTAGATTGTTCATATATTTTCATCAAGGTTGGCATCCACAGTTTATATTTTTTACTTGGATAAAATTTATGTTCCACTTTCATCAACTGAGGTTTATCTGTCTTCTATCTTTTTAGATACTTTTTCTGTTTATGTAAAATCTCGAGTTAGAATGAGTTTTATATCCTCTTACCTTTTAAGTCCTTTGATTTTAAAATATTATTTTATTATATAATTAATAGAATAATAGCATAATAATATCTAGTCTTGTATTATTGTTTCGATTTAATAACAGGAAAGCTTTCAAATTTTCTCTAGTATTTTATTTATTTTAATAGTTTAATCTTCTAATTTATCATAAATTTGAGATTCACACTATTGGTCTTTGATATTTAAGATATAATTGAAATTCTTTTATTTAAGTTGGATTTAGTTTTCCGAACTTTTTAAAAAAGTTATTGATATAAGCAAAGTTTAATAAAATTATTTACTAAATATATGCCAGATATTGTCTTAATCTCCCTAAAATATTTCTCTATTCAAACTAGTTTCTGAGAATATATTTACCTTTTTAAATTACTTTATAAGATTTCACAGTTCGTTTCGATTTTTAAAGTATCAATATTATGTCCTTTTAGTTGTTAACCTTTTAAGATGGCAAAACTTTATTTAAGTTTTAATTTTTTTCTTTTATGTGTTATCTTCAAGTTTTGCTTAGTTTATTTTTCAATATTTATCTTTCTTTTTCTTTGTAATTTTGTAAATTTTTAAAATAAAAGAAAGAAAATACCCACAAAGCTTTTTTTCTTTCTGACAAAAAGAAATTTTACTAAAGTTGTGCATAAAATTTTAAATAAATTAAGATTAAGTAAATTAAATTGAATTGAATATAAAAATAATTTTTTTTTAATTATATATAAAAAAATGGTTTCAAAGAATCAAATTTCTCTTACAAAACCTTTTAATTCAAAGTTGGATTTTTTCAATAACCTTATTATTTTTTAAATGGAAAGCCAAAAATTAGTAAAATTTCCTATTAATTTAATTAAAAAACTCAATTTTAAAATAGGAATTTGCTAAAACCTTACTTGTAGCATATAAGGTAGAATTATATAGTCAAAATAGATAGTGCTGGGATTTAAAATACTAGAAACTGTATGCTAGAATAATCTCAAATGTTCAAAGACCCAGAAGAAATAAAGCAACAATCAAAAAAAAATCCCTATCGAAGAGTAACGATATTTTGATACTTCAAATGATCAGGATATAAAAAAAGGAGTTGCTAAAATTGTAAGCCAAAAAGAATATAGAATGAAAGAAAATTAATGGAAAAATTTATATTGAATTTGTTGCCATCGAAAAGGTATGTTTAACAAGAAAAAATACTTGAAGCAAATAAAGAAACTCCCGATATCTTAAAAGCAGTTAATGAATTCAATAGAAAATGACTAAGAATTTTACATATAAGAAAAAATCATCAAAAGTAATCTTAAAATCATCAAAACTCATGGCAGTTAAGATCCAAGCAAATTGAGATGAATACATTTTAAACAATAAACATTTATGTGGTAAATTAAATAAAGGTTATACATCAATAATAAATTATGCTAGTTTTCAGCCTGGATTATAATATTTATTAAATTAAAAATGTAGAGAAAAATTTAAAATTCGGAAAATGTAGACTAAAATCATCAAAAACTTAGAAATGAAAGGCTAAAAAATAACAACTAGTTGAAAAAATTAAAATCGCTAAATTTTTGTCTTCGTTACAATTTAAACATATATAAGGATACTAAAGTAGCTACTTCTATAATAGAACAGGAAATCAATTCGTGAATGAGTAATGCAACTAAATAAAGAAAGTTCTTAACAAGCAGGATGAGATAATTTACAATATTATGGAAATAGAAAGATAACTCATTAACTATATTGAGCAATTGAATTTAAAAACTATATACTTACGGAAGCAATTAGTTTAAATTTAAATTTTTACAAAAGAATAACTGTGGTGTTAATCTTCATCCAGATAAATTGAAGTGCTTTCATGTTTAAAAAAGTAAATAAGATCAATATTGTAACTTCCCAATAGGTGAATTAAATAGAATCTTAAAGACTTGAGTAACTAGAATATTGTAAAACCTTGTTAATTTTTTCTTACAAATAAAATCCGAAATAGAAGATAAAGAAAAAATGATATTAAACCTCTTCACATTATCTAAAAATGGTGATTTGGTTCCAAAAGGATTAAAAGATAAGAAGGTTAAGAATTTGTTGAGAGGTAACAAGATTTTGAATGAATAGCAAAAAATCCTAAAAAATTGGAGAAAAAGAGACCTTAGTTATATAGAGAAAGAGTGATAGCCATCCATACAAAAAAGTAAGTCAGCCTTGATACAAAAACGGACAGCTAGAACTGGTGAAAAACCATGAAAATCAAATATTTTTTTAATTTTAGTAGATATTAATAAGAGTTAATAAGTTAAATTTATAATTAATCAATAAATATTAAAATGAAAAAAATAACCTTTATTCTAGAAATTTTTTATCATAAAAATTAAAAAAGTAAAATATAGTTTAAAAGATGAAATTGGAAAAAATAATTATGAGAATTTATAGGAGAATATCAATATATTTTACATATTGAAGCTATTTTTACTTTCTTAATTACTTATTTTTAATTGAATATAAATTTAGATAGATTTATATAATATAATAAAAATTGACGACTTATTTAAATATAAAATAAATATATTATGTATTTTTTACGAATATGATATTTAAGATTTAAATTAGTTTAAAATGTTGTTAATTTTTTTTGATAGTTCTACTTTATTTGCTTATATTTTGTTTGCATTGTATTTTGAAATATATGGATACTAATAAATCTTAAATTTAAACTTTATTCATTATTTATTAAATTTTTTAATAGAAAAAAAATTTTAATCTTATTAAAAGAGGATTTAAGTTAGACTATTATATTATATAATGTCTAAAAAACAAATTTGGCAATTCTAGACGAAAATTCAACGTTTTTTTTCCGATCTTTTTATAAAGTCTAAAAATGTCAGTTTTCGATCAATTTTATTAATTTTTTCTTTTTATCAATTCTTTTTATATTATGATAACAAATTCCTTTTTATTCGATCTTCATTTATTTGTATGCATTTAAATTTGGATCTTTTTCTTCTTGATATTATTTTTGTCTTTCTATATTATAAATCTTTAATCAGGAATAGACTTGCTTCTTGTCATTACCTACGGTTCTTCTATCAAAGTTTTACTATGAGGCATTTCAAAAGTTTCACTCTTATACTACTTGGAATTTTTATCAAATAAGCATCCACTTGCTAGAGCAAATACATGATCGTGAATTTTAGCAAAATTGAGATATATAAAGTTTAAAAATTGGTAATTATATGCCATTGTTACAGTATCTAATATCTTCTACATAATTTTCGACATAAGTATGTAGAAGATAGACATTTACCCAATAGAATCGTGCTTAAAAGCATTTTATATAATATCAAAAATCATAAGAAATTCATTAAACTTATTATTAAAAATAGAGCAAAAATTTTAAAATTCTGCTTTAATATTCTCTATGATTTAAGAATTTAAAAATCAATTACTTATAAAGATAAAAATATAATCTAAAATTATTGTTCTGCTATAAGATAAGATACGAAAATAAATTGCTAAAATAAACTATATGTTAGGAGATTAAAGAAAAAGGAAATTGAATATAAAAGCTAAGCATCAAATGAAACCAAGTCAAATAAAGTTCAATTATATGAACTGAGTTACTAATTTTAATCTAATATTTAATCAATTCACATAACTTGTTTTTTAGATAATAATTAAGAATTATTTTAGAGCAATTAATATTACTTTACTTTATTTTACAATATTCATATTTATTTCTTGTTAAATAATTATAATCAGAATGTAAAAAATATGTTAATATAATATTAACTCATTTATTATAAAAAATGGCACCTAAGAAGCAGTTAACTTAAAATAAATCTTCTTCTAACTAGCGATAAGATACCTTAATTGAAATTTTATCTTTATAAGTTGAAAATAAAAAATTTTGGACGTAGTGCAACAACTAATTAGCAAATAAAAACCTAGATATAAAATCAACTTACTCCAAAATGAAAATAAGATACTAAACTCAGAATTGAGCTTAAAAGCCTCAACACATTTATTTAATCAAGAAATTAAAAGAACAGAAGGAAAATATAAGATATTCGAAATATCAATTAAATAAACCACGAGAAAGTATAAATAAAGTTATACATAATCCAATTTAGATTGAATAATAAAATTTAAATATTATTAAGATATAAAAATAATAGATAATTAATCAAAAAATAAAAAGAAGATCAATTATGTGCTAATTCTGTAGTTGGATAGATCATAAAAAAGAAGTGTTGGAGATGCCATAAATTTCTAAAGTATGAAAATAAAATTCTGAAAAAACTTAACCAAGATTTTTGTGCATCTAAAGGTGGGCTATATAGCAGAAACATGATTTATGGAGAAAAACTACTCGAATAAATAATAGATACTCGAAGAAGAGCCAAGCAAATGTTTGGTAAGGACTGAGATTGGAATAAAATACCAACGGTAAAGAAAGATATATTAGTAGCAGCAGATATGCTATTCAAGAACATGAACCTGGAGAAGAAATGGACGATTTCAACGAGTTTTATGATGATTTTTGAGATTTTTTATAAATTAACACGAGGAAAGCCAAATAAAGGCGATGTCACATTAATAAATTATCCTATCTTATTACTCTATTTTTAAATAATTATTTCGAAATATCAAGCATTCTTTTGGAAGAAGTCGAGAAAAAAGTAAAAAAATAAAACTTTAATCAAATCCTGTAAAATTTAAGAAAATTTTCATGTAAGTAAAACTATAATTTATTCAAGACTTAAAAATAGTTTAGAATGGAGAATTATCAAATATGCATGCGAATTCAAAAAGATAACTTAGTTAATTAAAAGAAGAGGTTTAAAGACTAATAAAGACTTTTAAAATTTTGAAGAAGTATAGATAATAAGGAAAGAGATCTTCAAGCTTAATGGAGTAATAAGATAACTGTTAGAACCAATTGCAATTTATAAAAGAAGAAACTTTTAAGAAAAATGGAATAATCAGTTTTCCTCTCAAACAATTTAATTAGAATTTAAGGAAAAAAGTAGTGAAAGAAATAAAAAAAATAACAAAAGAGGAATCATGTTTTTACTAGAAAATGAAATAATTATTATACTTTTAGATATAAGAGAATCAGTAAAGAAGCTGTTAAAAAATTATAAATTAATTAGATCAAATGTAAAACGATTATAAAAGTATTAAAAAACAATTTTCAAAAAAAGAAAATATCAAATAACTAATGAACAATATTGATGAAAAAATAATTAGTTGCTAATTCTACATCATTTGATAATCTCAATAGTTTAATAAAAAATAATAACTTTATAAACAATCTTTATCGATATTTTGTCTTTAAGGTTATAGAAAACAACTAAGTTTAATTAATTGGCAAAGAATTTAAACAAGACGCAAAGACTGATATAAACTCAAACAGATAGATTATATAATATGTTAACGTTATTGGAGGACTTTCAACCTCTTTACCTCCTATCTCTAATTTATAAAGGTTAGTAATAAAAATTGAAATGTTTCTATCCTATCTCTTTTTTTATTGTCTTTTTTATTTCTAGTATTCATGATCGAAATTAAGGGTTTGTAATTTTCCATAGATGTGTTTCGTAGTTAACAATAATAGCATCTCTTCGCTATTCGTTTTGATCTGGTACTCGAATTCTTTCTTCCTCTATTATTATTATATATCTTCTTTGTCCTATTTCATCAATTTGATATTGTAGTTTTCGCTAATTTCATGCAATAACGTTTATTTTGAAAGCAATTTCTTTTTTTCCTACTGTTGTTTCTAGACTTTATTATTTTTGTTCTATAATATGCTACAGAAGGAATTAAAGTCTTTCTCCTGAAACATAAGTCTTTACTCAATTTACTTTTACTTACTTAGGCTTTCCATAAATTCCTTGTAGTAACTTATATATATTTTTATCTCTTCTTTTAAGTTTAGTATCACTTTAACTAGCTATTCATAGCTTATTTATTAGCCAATGGTTAATTTCATTACACTTTATTACAAGATATTCTTAATTCTAATTCTTAGGCTATTCTTCAGACAATAGAGGCAATCTGAAGTATGACTTTCTTTCTATCCTTTCCATAACCCTAGAAATTCTTGGATGCCACTTATTTCTAGATTTTAGAAGCTGTAAGAAAACATTTGTGGATGTCTTCTTCTATATTTTATTAAGAAATAAATTTATAAAAGAGAATAAAATAATAAGAAAAGGTATTTGATAAAGATATCAGGAAAAATAGAGCAAAACCTGCTGGTACTGCAAATTAAATAGCCAAGTTATTACGAAAATGCTAAGTTTAAAAAAATCTAGATAAGAAAACTTCAAAAAACATGAATAATACTAAAGAAACTTAGAAAAATTAAAAATGGAGTAAATAAATAGAAATATGTACAAGAAATGTTGATAATCATCAATGGTAACCTCCTATATAAAAAATGTCATTTTATTCATAACATGAATAAAATAGTAAAAATAATCTGGTAAAAATTCAATGAAAAGTAAGCATTTTAACATTTTAGTTTTCTTTTATCATGCTATTTTAAGAAGAAACTAAGATTAAAAGATAAAATTAAAAGATCATTAATAAAAAACATTTTTCTAAATAAGTAATAGAATAGAATTAAATTATATATCTAAAATGGATATCGAAGAAGCAGAAAAAAGTAATTATATGAAAACGACGGATTGAAGAAAAAAAATAGATTTTAGATACTAAGTATATTAAAAGAAATCTTCTTACTGTAGTTCAACTTATCATTTAATCAATAATTAAAAGGTTTTTTGGAAAAGGAAGAAGAGGAAAAAGATCAAGAATAAGAACTATATCAAGATTGAAATAAAGCAATGCATATTTGTACAGAAGATATTTTCATGCCATCCATATCTAGCTGAAAATAGAATAAAATCAGTAATAACTTATCTAGGAGCAGACTAGATATAAAAAAAGATAATTTCAGAATTTTAAAACATTTTTAGACTTAAATTTCTTCAAATATGTTAAAAAAATGTTGCTATATTTTGAACATAATTATAGGTAATACAAAAATTTAAGTTATTTTTAAAAATATAATAAAAATAAATGTAATAGTAATTTATTTTTTGATTTAATTTATTTATCTTTTGAAAGTTATTCAGTTAATATTCTGTAGATAAATGTCAAGATTTAAAGCAGATTTTTCGCGGCATCAAGAAAAAAGGAATTAAAAAAATGTTAGAGAAAATAAGACCAGGAAAAGAGCTTCAAAAAGGTCTTACATCAATTCGAAAGATTTATCTCTGCAGTGAAGACTAGGAAATGGACTAAAATGTAATTCATTCTGAAGATTCGAATTTCACTACAGAGCAGTAAATAAACTATAATTAGTTGATAAAAGTGGTACTGAATCTGCAGGAAGAGGTAAAAAAGTTGAAGAAAAATAATAAGAGAAAGATGGAAAACTTGAAAAAGCAGAGGAAATTGAATCAGAATCATGACCTAAGAAAGTAATCTTAACGGCTTATGAAATATTTCACAAAATAGGCACAGTCAATCATTGAACTCGAATTAGAAACAAAAAAACGGAGTATCAAGATAGAAAAAATAGGAGAAAATCAGCAAAAATTGCAGCATTAAATTGAAATAAGAGAATAAGAGAATGATCAAATGTCAATCAAAAGAAAAAACCCAAGATTTAAACCTAAACGATAAACGTAAAAATACTATTACTGTAACTCTCAAACGTATCTGTGGAAAATATGGTAAAAATTTAACAAATTTAGAAATGTACTGAAACTCTTTGAAAAGTTAGAGAATAAGAAGATAAAATTTCAGATGTAACTAAAAAGAGAAATATTATACTGCAATTAATTCGGAAAAATATACAAGAAAAAAGATATCAAGTACTATCTTGGTGAAAGAATACCTTAAGGACCATATGGATAACTAGAAGAAGAGTTTAAGAGACTGTCAAACTTTTATATTTAGCTCAAAGAACAATCTTGAGGTTTATGGGAAAGAGGTTGAAATATCTGCAAGAACGTCAAACATTTAATTTTTTATTTGTATTTATAAGAAAATTAGATGTCTGAAGATGATAATAAAGAATGTGATAATCTAAAATTTTGAAAAAAGATAATGAGATAAGAAAAAAATTTATAAACAATGAATTAACTATCTTTTTTACGCAAATAAATTGAAATTTATAAAAAAGAGAAAATATCTTAGCAATTAAAACTAGAAGAGAAAGTATATAAATAAATTTTAAATGTAGGAAAATAATAGGAAATAAAAGTTAAAATCATTAGAAAAGAGGAAAAAAAGTGAATGATCGATTTCTGAGAATATTGCAAATTAAAAAGAGAATTATAAATGTTTAATTGGATGAAAATAAATCTATAAAAATCTGTTTTCCCTGAGGTTCGATTTAACAAATTAAAAAATTATATGATCTTTAGAGTTGGAAAAATATAAAAGATTAGGAATAATTAAAATATTAAAAAATGAATCGTAATAAAGAATATTACATAAAAGAAGATTTCACCAGTCCGTTAATCTGCTAAAGATAAAAAAGGAATAATAAATTTATCTATGATCGTATTTATCATAAAACTGAGAACACAGTAACTTTAAGCACTCTTTGATTTTAATATCTTAATTATTATAAAATAATTAAAAAAATAAATTTAGTTTTCATTAGAAAAATACAAGATAAATTAGTAATAATACAATTTTTAATGTAGTCTAATAACTCCTGTGGAAATTGTAAAAATTAATTTGATAATAGAAAATTTTAACCTAAAGAGCTAGACTGTAGTCATGTACTCTGTCTTTTCTGCGCTAAAGATCTTTTTAAATAAAACTAGTAAATTAAATGTCCTTGGGATGGATAAGTTACAAAAGATGAGCCAGGTGATCTTCCTACATATTCTATAAAAATAAACTAGCCAATATAAATAATAAATGATTGTGTAAAACATTAAAAACCAAATATTCTTTTTTGTAGCAATGATCAAGTTGCCATTTGTTATTCTTGCATCCAACAGCACTAAGGCCATACTATTAAGAGCTTTATCAAAGAAGGAACAGAACATTTAAAAATGAATCAAATAAAAGATGCTTTAGAGAATCAACTTTTAATCAAATAGTTAACTAATAAAATACAAATACAGATAAATATTCAAAAGTAAGCTACATAGAAAATAACTGAAGAAATGGTTCAAAAAATTGAATAAATAGAATAAGATTTAACAAAATTTATCTAACAGTAAAAACAAGAAATTGTTTAATCTATTATTTAAAAGTAAAATCAGTATAAAGAAGGTTATGATAAAAGCTTATAAGAAATAAATTTAATAATTTAAACTATTGAAAAAGTTAAGTTTTAAAATGAAGGAAATTTTTTGGAATAGTTAGAGTTTATAGAAAAAATAGAAGAAATTAGAAATAAATTATAGAGTTAAGTAATTAAAAAAATAGATATTAGTAATGAAATTGAAGAAAGTAAAATTAAAGCTATTAAAAGTTAGTTGAGTGAAATAATTAAAATTTAATTTAAAGAATAAGAAAATATCATTGGATAAAATTTAATTTAATTTAAAAAAAGATACGACGGATTATAAAATATTACTTCTATAATTAAAGATACATAAAATAAAAGAAATTTTAAAATAGGATAAATGCCTCCTTAAGATTAATAAATTAATACTCCTAAAACTTCTAGTTATTGTACATAAATAGAATAAATAGGAGAATAATAAATAATAATATCAGGAGATAGTAATTAATAGCAAAGAAGAAGATTTACAATTTATGATAAAGGAAATATAAAAGAATTAAATATGGAAATAGGAAGATATTATCATAGAACAGTATATGATCATAATTAAATAATTTATATGCTATCTGGATATAATGGTTCAAATGTAAAAGAATGTGAAATATTTAATTTAGCAAATAACAAAAATGATTAATTTACAAGAATATAAGATATTTTAGATCCTGTTTATTTATTTGGAGCTTTTATAGATGAAACATAAAGTGTTTATATAGCAGGAGGAACTTCTAACGGAGGAAATATAAATAAAATATAAATATATGATTGTTAAAATGGTAGATGAAGATTAAGTAGCTGTGAATTGCCAGCAAATGCAAGAAGTACTTCTGGATATATTTAGAAAATTAAATCAGGATTAATTTATTATAATGGAAGTGGAAATATAGATACTTTAGTATTTGATGAGAAGTAAGTTTCAAAGCACGGAGAAAAATTTTAAGGAAGTAATTATGTATTTACGTAACCAATAATAATAGAAGATTAAGTTTACTAGATAGACGTAAATGCTGATCTATTCATATATAGTTTGAATAAATCAAAATGGGAAAAGTGTCAATGAAAAATATAATTTCTTTTAATTTTATTTAAAAATACGATGCATTAACTTTATATATTATAATTTTATACAAAAATTCAATCTTTTAGGCGCCATAATCGCTATATATTTAAATAAAAAATATCTAAAAGTTCCTTTGCATCTATGACCCAGTCTTATAGGTGGAGTCAAATTGAATTTATTAAAAATAGTGTATTTTAATATGAATTAAATTTAGACAATATAATTAAGTATTGAATAATTTATTAAACATTAAGAAATTTATTTATTTTCTATTAATAAAATTTTATAACATTAAAATTTTATTCCTAAATTGTATTATGGATATATAACCCATTTCTCAAACTGTGAAAAATCTTAAAGAGTCAGTGTTTTTTTTTAAAGAAGAACTTTATTAGAAATAAATAGAATAAGATTTTGGATTATAAAATAATCTTTTTCTACTAAAAAAGTAAATAGCATATATTTTGCTACATTTATACGCCAGCAGATGAAAAATCTTTAAAAAATAAAAGATTAATCGTTCTCGAGCCTAGAATTAATACTTACAGAATTTGGAGATCAAGCATTTATACTAATGGGTGATTTTAATGCTCTTTTACATGGATATGGTAGCAATAATTAACAAAACACTTAGGAAAATGATTAGAGATAGCTAAAATGCATTAAATATTATGATATGTAAATTTTAAACGATTAAATTTTGGAAGCATTAAATGTTGTGTTAATAATAAAGCATATTACAATGATTATGCTATAGTCAACTATCATATTAACATTAATTAGATTTCTGAGTTTAAAGTTATATAATGCAGTGAACTTGATACGGATAGCTTTCCGATATTATCTAATTTTCATATCTAAAATATAACAGAAATATGCCGATTCTTGCTTCCAGAGTTAATTTTAAGATTAATAAACTCTAGAATTTAGAAGTAAGATCTTATTATAAAGCTCAATTTGGTGGATTTTTAATAATTTTTGACAAGATTAATGAAAATGATAAAGATGAGCAATATAAATACATTAAGCAAGTTCTAATAAATTATGCAGATCATGTTTTAGGATAAGTTCGCTTAAATAATAATTTTAATAGATTACCACCAAACTTAATTTAAATTTTTAATGCTACGAAATAAGCACAAAAAAGTTTATAAATAGGCTGTAGAATAGTAAAGAAGACCAAAATAGATAGTAATAAAATTAACTTAAGAAAAAACTAAAAAATTTAATAGATATAAAGAAATTACTGGTAATTCAAAATAAATAAGCTAAAAATAATAGAGAAAAAATGAACAAAACTCTACTTAAAATGTTTAAATAAGTAAGAAAAATTTTAAATACAAAGAAGCGCAGCAATATATATTTAGAATCGGAAGGGTACTCTTATTTTATAAGCAATTAAGAAAATAATGTTTTCAATAAACATAAGGATATTGATTAGGAAGAATTAAAGGCATGTAATAAAAAGATTGACAATACTTTTTAAAATTGTTATTTTGTTAAAAAAGACTAAGAGTCTTATCTGCAAGGATTAAATATCTTTAATTTAATGAGGTTTAAGTAATAATAAGTAAACTAGCGAAATAATAGATCATCAGGTACAGATGATATTAAAGCAGAATTAATTAAATATGCAAATAAAGAGTTCCGTATTGTTCTTTGAAAGTTAATGAATAATATGTTAAGAAAATAACGAATTCCTAATGGATCAAAGCAGATAATAATTCTCTCTATTTATAAAAAAGAATCAAAAAGTAAATGAAAAATTAAAGACCTATAATTCTTATTAGCATAATTCTAAAAATTTACGAAAAAATATTAAATTAGAGACTTAATGAGTATGTTAATTAGCGTTAGCACTATACATCCCTCACAAAAAGGATTTCTTAAAAACAATTAAACTATGCATCATGTATAGACTTTACAACAAATTACAGATTTGAATAAAAATGGGGAAAGAAAAACAACTTATTTCTACTATTATATATGTAGAAAAGATGTTTGACACTATTAAAGAAAAGTAGCAAGATAGGCATTATAAAGTCCGAACTAGACATTTAATGAATCTAGCTTCATAGATCTAATTGATTACCATTTGAATACTACATTGCAATTAAATACACAAAATTTTATATTAAATAAAATATACTGAAAAATTTCCTTATTATACATATACAACACTTAATAAAAAAAGAAATAATTTTGATATACAAATAAGAATTTACTGTTACAATTTTTAATATGATTTGAAGAAAATACTTTACAAAATAAAGCATTCAGAATTTTGCAATTGTGGAGAATTGGATATATTCGAACATATTGTACAATGTGAATCTCTAAAATATTTAATTGAAGAATTTTAAGATTTCAAAAACTATGATTTACTCAAACTTGGGACTTATAATTAAAGTTATCTTAATCAAAATTTACAAACCCGAAAATAGTTAGAACAGATAGATTTTAGAATGAAATGTTTTAATAAAAAACTATCTTGAAAAAAAAATCTAATTATTAAGCAAAATGGTGAGTTTTTATAAGAAATATTGAACTCTGAAAGTTTTGGAAGCTACGATGATAATGAAGAGGAAGATAAAACAGATATGGATTAAGATAATTTATCAGGAAATATATTAAACTTACTTATAGCCTATATGAAAATAGTATAAAAACATATTAATTATTATTATTTATGGATCTGTTTTTTTAATTACTAGAGTTTAAGTTAATAGTTTTTTAGATAAGCATGATCTTTAATATGTCATTATTTATCTTATAGTTAGCTATACATACTGTCACTGAGGTATCCATTATCCTAGATAATGATTGGTATCTTTGATCTTGTATATTTTTCCGAATTTATTGCAATATAATCTTTCTCTTTTTATTTTTAGTTGTTGTTGTCACTTCTTTCTATTCTCCAACCTCTTCTAGTTGTTTCGGTATTACTATTTAAAATTTTGAAATTTCTAATATCTTTTCCTTAGATGGGTTTCAAGAGTTATAATAATAGCCTTTTTTGTTTGTCGTTTTGGTCGAAATCTTGATTTCTTTTCTCCTTCGATTATCATTGGGCCATTTCCATATTCTTATAGGTCCATTTAATAATGCAAATTTTGATGATTATCTTCTATTTTTTCTATTTTTTTTATTTCTTTTTGATTTTTTTGCTGGTTCTATGATTGACTGTTCTGATATTGCGAAATTTTTCGAAATTCGTTAAGGTTTCTTTTTTAGGTCATGAGTCTCAATTCTATTTCCTTTGCAATTTCAAGTTTTTCCATTAGGCTCTTATTATATTTCTTCAATTTATTACCTCTTCCTGGAGGTTAAACACAACTTTTATCAGCTAATCATAGCATGTTTACTGTTCTGTGGCTTAATTCGAGATTTACAAGTGCATAATATTTTTTGCCTATTTCCTAGGCTTTTCTTCAGAGGTGTGAGATTCATCCTAATAGACGACCTTTTTTGGTGCCCTTTTCCTGTTCCTATTTTCATTAGGATGTTCTTAACTTTTTTTTTTGGAGCCGCGAATAATCCTGTTTTGAATCCTGATATCTTTTATATTTGCCTCATTGATATTAAAACATAATTTCTTTTATTTAATTCTCTTTTAAATATACATCTAACTGTGTTTATTTAAAACAAGATTTATTTCTCTACTATTTTTTACCTTTACTTCTTTTTTTGAAAAAATAATAAATTTGGGTTGGAATATTTTGATACTAGCAAATCATTTTGATCAATTTAAATTTTTTCTATTAACATTTTAAACTTGTGACAAGAGCCAAGAGCCAAGAGTTATGATTACTTTGAATTAAATTTATTTTCATAATAATTTTACTCAAGATTATTCTCTTATCACATTTGGAATATTTATATTGTAAATGTCATAAAGAAATCTTATTTTTGTAATCTATAGCTTGTTTAACTTAATCAGACTTTTTACCGTTATTAATTTTTTTATATTTAGTGAAAATTATCTAAATAAATTTCATATAAGCAATGTATAATATTATTAACAAAAATTAACTCAAAGTACTTTAGAAAATATCTAAAACTCAATAAAGATCTATAAATGATTGCTAGAATCTTACAATATCTAAGTAATTTACATCTTAATCTAATTTTTCCACTAACATCTTGAATGTAAAAGGGAACTAATTCATATTTAAAGCAATAAGTAAGGGAATAGAGATATATTTGCCTTATTAGGAAGGACTTCCTGGTGAAGTTTAAAATTATAATAAAATTCAAATAGGACATGTTAATATAAATTCAAGTTTATATGAAAAAGACTTTTTACTGGGTTTAAAGCTCTCCAAAAAGAAATAATGTGAATCAGATTAGGATTTGACATGCTAATATAAATGGGATACCAAGCAAACTATATACAGTTGAAAAATTTACAAGAGAAAATAATATTGACGTTTTTCATCAATGAAACTTGGCAAAAGCAAGATTTCTAGAACTTAGTACAAAAACTCAGATGAAGGAGAAGGTGTATGTCTGATTATAAAAGAAAAACTCAATAGTAATGAAGAAACTATTATACTTGATGAATCCAAGAATCAATTTATCATATCCAAACTGGGGATTATATTTTTTGTCCTACATCATGCTAGATAATAGAATATGAAAAATCAAGCATATGAATATATTAATTTACTACTTAATAAATTCCCAATAGCCCACATATTCTAATGGAAGATCAAATGCTCTCTGATAAGATTATGAAGATAATCGAATAATGACTTTTTTAATATGAATAAGTTCTAAGAATTTCTTATTAAAAATTATTTTGAAATAGTTAATAGAATAAATAGTTAATAATATGAATAGCAACTCTCACATAATAAAGGAACAGGATTTATGTATTTTAATGACTATATTGTAATAAGCAATTACCTGAATATTAATCAAATTGCAAATTTCTAGGATCACTTTAACTAACTATATGCTGATCATATACCAATGTCGGTAAACTTTTTTCAACAAAATCCTCTAATAGGAATAAATACCTAAAGAAAATATAAAATTAACAGGCTGCAAGATACAATTGCAGATAGAAATATTAAGAATTTTTAAAAACTTATAATTAATTTTATAACATTTTTAGAGAAAATTTAGAGGATTAATACCCATGTATTAAACGAATTATATAAAATAACGAAGATAAATATTAGGTTCATTCATTCCAGACACTAAATATAAAAAATTACAAAAAACCTCGCAACGAAGTATATTGAAGCTATAAGAGCTACTTTAGCGTATAAAGAAAATCATGAATAGAATGAAAGAATTAATCGATAAGTCACTAACCTTCATAATACAGTCAGCAAGCTATGAAAAAATTTGTAGCAACAATTGTTATTTTTAAGAGAAATAAAGCAAACAAAATTCCTAATTCTCAGAAAAAATCATTAAGATATGCTTTCGCAAGCTAAAAAATTCCTAACTTTAGACAAAGAAATAAAATTAATTTTAACCAAGAGAAATAAGAAAAATTTGTTGATTCAAGAAAATCTAGGATTTAATAAGTATTTAAACTTGGCATAGTAATAGATTGATTTTAGAAACTAAAAAATAAACCAAATATATAAAAATAACTAAGAGCTTAATAGCTAACCTTTTCATGTTTTTAAGGTTTTGAACTTTTCACTTAAAAAGAAATTCAAGAAATCCTAAAAGAAATCAAAAAGAAAAATGGCAGGTCCAGATGAAATCAAGGGAGAGTTGTTGAAATATGCAGAAGATTATCTAATTTAAAATATGGACGGTGAGTCTCAAGCTAGTTCTTAGTTTGAGAATCAACATCAGAACAAGCGAGTCTTATTTTGTAATCTGCGTCTCAGAAACTCTCCTATTCTCTATACCAACAACTTAGATAGGAGCTTGGATAAAAAGCAAGGCATGGTTGCAAAAAAATTTAACTAAGATTTTTTAATTATAGAAAACTACTCAAGACTGTTCATTTGTACAAGAATGAGAACTCTATAAGAGCTCCAACTCCGGCCTTCGATGATAACCACAAGATTTAAGAGAAGAAGATTTCAAATTTTTAAATACAAACAAGGAGAAATGAATCTTAAGAATTTTTTTATGTAAAAAACATTAATTTGTGGATAGCCTAAAAATGGCATACCCACATTAATCTATTTATTATTATTATTGCTATTATCTTACTATAAAACTCCTTTCTAAATAAAATGCTTAAACTTGTGAGAATACTTGAAGAGATTAGCACTTTGTTCATTTTTCAATTTAAAAAAAGATAAAAAAGAAGAATGAAAAAATTGACGTTCAACTTCGCTAATCAATTCAATATTGAAGTAGTAAGATAAAGTTCTAACGAAAAGATTATACAATACAATTAACTAATGAAACTTAATTTACTCATTCCAAATGGAATTAATGAAAAAGAAATAAAAATTTAGTAAATCTGGGTAATACAATAAATTATAGACCTATTTCGAATTTGAGCCAAAGAAAAAACTAAAATAATAGCAAATTTTAATTGACTTGGATAAAATGTTTGACTGGTTAGAAATAAGGTTTCTTTTTGATAAGCTGAGACATGTCTTTTGAATGATATTAGCAATCAAATCTTTCTATGAAAATCTAAGTTCTTTATTTCTCATTGATGGAAGCTATCCTAAAAAAGCTTAAATACAACAATAGAATAATGGAAAGAAATTTGCATGAGCCAATGTTAGCGTTGCTAAATTATAAAATTATTATCAGACATTTAGAAAGTAAAGGAAATAGTATTGGATTAAAATATAATAACTTCAATAACAGTTTCACTTACAGAGGATGGGCAGATGATTTAATACTCATTTCAAAATCTAAAAAAGAACACGTAACATTAATAGATGAAAAAATAGAGTTTTTATTGAATTACCTTAAAATAAATACCTCCAAGTGTAAATCAATTCAGTTTCTAAAAAAGCACAAAGGAAAAGAGGAAAATAGAAACTTAAAGAATGGAAATAATGATATTGATAAAAATAGCAAATTTTATATTTAGGAGTAATTCTTCATTAAAAAAAGACTTAATTATTCACTGAAAATAGGCATCAATTGATTATCTGTCGGTTATGAATAAGGCAGTATTTATATTGTCAAGGAATAATAATGTGATGCCTTGACATTTTAAGACTTTGTGAAGAATTTTCACACTCCCTAAAACAAAATATGATGGTGAACTAATATCTTAATCTATCTAAAATAAAATTACTGCAATTTTAAATAAAATTTAAAAGTAAGAGTTTGATAGCAAGAAAAACCTTTTAAGCACCTTGAAATACTTTTAATGAGTCTTGTTATATAGATCTTAACTGAATGCCATTTAAGTATATTATAGCTCTAAGGATTTTAAAATTTTTTTACAAAATACGATAAGAAAGTCTAATATTCCCTAATCAACAATAGGATTTTTTTAAGAATAACTGAAAGAAGAATATTAATATAGAAACTGAGTAGCAAGACTATCTGATTATTTCGAAATAGATATTAATAATTAGAAATATAATAGTAGCATAAATGCTTTTACGAAATATGTTAAAAATTAGATTAAATATAAATTTTATGAAGTAACTACTTAAAGACTAAAAATGATGTCTATTACCATGTTATTTATAGAATAACTATAATAATAATATTAATTTCCATAAATTACCTATAAAATATTAAAAACATAATATCGAAAATAAATAATTATATAAAAAACTCAGATTCTAAACTACAACTTTTGCAAAGACTTTTAAAATAGACATTATTTAATTGAGAATCTCCATTGTGTCTGTTGAAAATTTGATTAATTTGAATATATTCTGAATTTTGATTGCTATATAGATATACGAGAGGTATAGTAGAAAAGATTGGATAATGTGACATTAAAAGATTAATAACTTATGATTAAAATTATACTATTAATTTAAAAAAATATTAGAATATATTGATCTGCAAATAATTTTTTTATATGATATTGCTATAATGGAGATTAGAATTATTCGAATTAAAAAAAGACGAATGATAAGTTTGTTCTATGACTATGGAAAAAAGTGAAAGATAAAGAGAAAAATGTAGTGAATGAAGAAAATGAGAAAAAAATAAGAAGAGCAAGAGGAACATGAAGAGTAAGTGGAAGATAGAAAAAATAAACTGATAAAAAAGATTTTCTAGCTGAAGAAGAGGATGAAGATGAAAGTGTGAAAAGTTTAAAAATTTTTAAATAACATTATAGCATTTATAATTGAAAGAAAGAATTCCAACAATGAAAAGATATCGTAAGATTTTTTTATTTAATTTAAATTTAAATAAATTTCATCTAAGAAAAGTCTAAAAATTATAAAAGATGTTGTTCTAGTTCATAAAATTATTAAACAAATACATAAAAATCCATTTTACGTTTGTTCTAAAAAATATTTTTAAATTTAGTATAGAAAGGTAACCCTTTAAAATTTATAAAAGTATTATCTATCGTTATAGATTAAGGTGCAATTTAATTTTTCATATTTGTGATTTTTTCTTAATTTATTTAAAAAGATTATTTTTATAATATTTTGAAGTAAATGTTCTTATTTTTAAACTAATTCAATTATTTTTTTAATTTTTAATTGTACTTTCTCCCATTTACCTTTACTTAGCACATATAAAAATAAATCAGTATTATAGTCAATCTAATAAACTTAATCTTCTATTATTATTGGCTACGTAAATACACAACAACTTCCTTAAAATTTTTCTCCGTGTTTTAAAACTTACTTCTCATCAAATACTAAAGTATCTATATTTCCACTTCCATTATAATAAATTAATCCTGATTTTATCTTCTAACAATATCCAGAAGTACTTCTTGCACTTACTGGTAGTACGCAACTACTTAATCTTCAACTATTACTTTCACAATCATACACTTATATTTTATTAGTATTTCCTCCATTTGAATATCCTCCTGTTACGTAAATACTCTAAGATTCATCTATAAAAGCTCCAAAAATATAAGCAGGTTCTAAAATATCTTAAATTTTTGTAAATTAATCATTTTTATTATTTATTAAATTATATACTTCACATTCTTTAATATATGAACCATTATATCCAGATATTATATAAATTTTCTAATCATGATCATATACTGTTCTATGGTAATATCTTCCTATTTCCATTTTTAATTCTTTTATATTTCCTTTATCATATATTGAAAAAATAATATAAAAATGGACTCTTAAAATATTATTCCCGGCTTTTTCTCGAGCAAAGAAGAGAAAATAGCTCTAGAGAAAAACAGGCATAAAAACAAGAGTTGGAGTTTATTAAGCAAAAGAATATTAGCACAAACATAACTAATTAGACAAATTAGATGGAGATAGAATAAAAAGAGGTTATAAATCGAAAACCAATCAGATAAATAAGGAAGAAAGTCTACTACTGTTAGAGCAAGTGACATTTGTACAAGAATTTGCTAAAAATTTTAGAATTTCAATAAAAAAATTTGACGTAAAGAATAAGAAAAATACTAGAGGCTCTATTGCAACTAGCATGGAGATATTTACAGAAGAAAATGATGTGAAGTACCTTTTGAAATAATAAGAACAAGAAATCAAAGAAACTGAGAAGACCTTAGTGAAGATAATTTCATTAGAAAGCCAAGAATGATGAGAAATGTTGCTGATAAAACAACTTATTTTAAACGGTGTCCAGATTGGCACTGTTGAACATTTTAATTTCATTATCATATATTGAAAACCTTCTTCTTTATTATTCATTATTATCTCCTGATACTATTATTTATTATTCTCCTATTTATTCTATTTAAGTATAATTACTAGAAGTTTTAGGAGTATTAATTTATTGATCTTATGGTGGCATTTGTCCAATTTTAAAATCTATTTTAGTCTATGTTTCTCTAATTATTGAAGTGATATTTTATATATCTTCATATCGTTTTTTGTATTAAATAAAGTTTTATCCTATTTAATTTTCTTATTCTTATATTTAAATTTTCATGACTTCACTAAGTTAACTTTTTATATTTTTAATTTTACTTTCCTCATTTGATAAAGTAATTTCTAGTTATTTAATTAATAAATTTTGTATTTAATTTCTTTTCTCTTCAGTTTTTTTATAAATTCTTAAAAATTTCCATCATTTTATGTTTTTATTTTTTCTATTTATTATTTAACTTGATTTATTTCTTATAAACTTTTATCATAGATTTCTTAATATTACTTTTGTTTTTATAATATAGATTCAACAACTGCTTATTTTTACTTCTAAATGATTTTATTAAATCTTATTCTATTTATCCTATTTATTTAACAGCTTCTTCAGTCTTTTTCTATGTTTTTTGTTTTTAAATATTTAGTTTTAATTCAATTTAATTGATTGATCATTTTATTAAAAACAGAGTATCTTAAACTTTTGCTATTTAGTTAGCTTTAAGACTTTCAGTTCCTTCTTTGATATCGCTTTTAATAGTATGTCCTTCATGCAATTTAATACAATAGTAGCAAATAGGGGTTTTATCGTTACTACAATAAAGAATGTTTTGTTTTTAGTGAATTTAGCATTCTTGAATTATTTAAATTGTCTACTATTATTAAATAGTATAATTTGGCAAATAAATAGGTTCTTCCTAAGTAACTTACCCGTCCCAAGGACATTTTATCTATTAGTTATCTCTGTAAAGTGTTTACACACAAGAAACGCAGATGACATGTTTACAATCCAATTCTTTAGGCTAAAATTTTCTAGTATCAAATTTATTTTAACAATTTCCACAAGAATTTACTTCTTACATTTTTATTCATTAATTAACTGCTATAATAATTTATTTACTCTAAAGAAATAATTTTAACTTTTTAAATTTAATGTAAAAAACTAAACTTATAGCTTAATTTTCATTCAAGCTTAATCATATTAAAAATTGATCTTATTTTCACAATAATATCCAGATATTCTTAATATATGGCATTATTTATTTTTGCAATATCATTCATAAATATATTTTAAATTCCTATTTTATTATATTTATTGATAGTTCCTAATTACTTCATTAAAGAGATAGTATATAATAATTAATAAAATTTATAAAAAGGAAAATGCAATTATTGTCAATTATAATGAATTAAAAGATAAAGCAGAATATCAATAATACTTAAGCAATTATTGTAAAGTATTAATTGAAAAATACTCTAAACAGAACAGAAAAATCAAATAGTAGAAAAATATATACAAATATTTAGTAATAACAGTTAGTTATAAGATTTCTCATAGAATATCTTCTGAGAAAAAATGTAAAGGTAGAATAGATTACTATGCACCAAGAAGCAAATAAATTAAAATATTAATAAGAAAAGTCGAAACTTAGTAAATATTATTAATAATTTTCAGATTATAGAAAGAAATTATTAATATTTAAGATAGAAAAACATAATTAAAAAAATTACAGCAAAATTTATTTGATAACTATTACAACAAATTCTTAAATTTTATTTAGTATAATTATTTTTTCATTTAGGAAGAAAAAATGTTTTAATAAATTAAATATTTATTTATATTTAAATTAAAAAGTAATTTAATAATAAAAAATTTAGAAATAATATCTACTATTAATAAAATTATTATCTCGAAAGAAGAAGCAAAATAATGTATATATATCATAAATATTGCTTGAAAATTATAAAATTAAAATTTCAAAAGTTTGAAATCTCAATTTATTAACAAAAAAATGTTATAAATAAATTTTGAAGCAATAAAATAATTAAAAAAGAGCATAAATTAGACACAATAATTAAGTTAATTTTTTAATGTTATATTTAATTAAAGCTATTTTCTTTTGAAATTTCGAGATTGCTCAAAATTTTTAAATTTTTAATATTTTGTAATTAGTTGTTCTTAAATATACAAATTTTAATATAAATAAATAATAAATAAATAAATTCGATTATAGAGCGAGTAGCACTCTCGTTGGTGCGCATCTCTTTAAATTAATTTTATTTAATGTCGAAAAAATATTTTATTGATCTTTCTATCTTGTTTTCTCTTCCTGCGGTACGTCCCTGTAATTTTTCCTTTCAAAGCATAGGATGCAATATGCGATTACAGGTTCATTTCCCTTACCTATGATGAAGAAAATTTCCTCACAGCATTCAGAATAATTCAGCTTGTCGCATCTTTCTTCTCTTATTATTGGTTTCTCTTCTGTCGATTTGTCCTCCGTCCGCGCTCATTTTTTTGTTGCCTTGCTGGGCCTACAAGCAGCATCCAAAGGAGAGGGCTTTCCACCCTATTTAAATTAAATTATGATAAAAGTAATAAATAATTTAAAATATCTAAATTTATAATTTTTACTTATAATATTAAACGAATAATTTAATTTACTATTTTTCACTGAAATTTCTCCCATTTAGCTTTACTTAACACATATAAAAATAAATCAGTATTATAGTCAATCTAATAAACTTAATCTTCTATTATTATTGGCTACGTAAATACACAACAACCTCCTTAAAATTTTTCTCCGTGTTTTAAAACTTACTTCTCATCAAATACTAAAGTATCTATATTTCCACTTCCATTATGATAAATTAATCCTGATTTTATCTTCTAACAATATCCAGCTGTACTATATGCACTTACTGGTAGTACGCAACTACTTAATCTTCAACTATTACTTTCACAATCATACACTTATATTTTATTAGTATTTCCTCCGTTTGAATATCCTCCTGTTACGCAAATACTCTAAGATTCATCTATAAAAGCTCCAAATTCAAAAGCAGGTTCTAAAATATCTTGTATTCTAATAAATTAATCATTCTTATTATTTAATAAATTATATACTTCACATTCTTTAATATATGAACCAATATATCCTGATATTATATAAATTTTCTAATCATGATCATATACTGTTCTATGGTAATATCTTCCTATTTCCATTTTTAGTTCTTTTATATTTCCTTTATCATATATTGTAAACCTTCTTCTTTATTATTCATTATTATCTCCTGATGCTATTATTTATTATTCTCCTATTTATTCTATTTAAGTATTATTACTAGAAGTTTTAGGAGTATTAATTTATTGATCTTATGGTGGCATTTGTCCAATTTTAAAATCTCTTTTATTTTATGTATCATGAATTATGGAAGTAATATTTTATAATCCTTCATATCGTTTTTTGTATTAAATAAAGTTTTATCCTATTTAATTTTCTTATTCTTATATTTAAATTTTCATTACTTCACTAAGTTAACTTTTTATATTTTTAATTTTACTTTCCTCATTTGATAAAGTAATTTCTAGTTATTTAATTAATAAATTTTGTATTTAATTTCTTTTCTCTTCAGTTTTTTAAATAAAATTAAATAATTCTCCAATATTTTCTTAACTCTGAATTTTTATTTAATCAATCTCTTAATTTATTTGAATCATTTCTTATGAACATTTATCATAAATTTCTTTATATTCATTTTACTTTTAAACTATTTACTTAACAGCTGCCTATTTTTAATCTTAAATAAATTTTATTAAATCTTATTCTATTTATCCTATTTTTTAAATAGATTCATCTGCTAATTTTTAAATTTTTTATTTTTGATCAGCTACTATAATTTGAACTTTATTAATGAATTATTTAATTAATAATTAATTTTCTTATGCCTTTTTTAATTAATTATTTTATAATTGCTAAGATTCTTCTTTTATTAGAGTTATAATAGTATGTCCTTAATGTTATGAGGAACAAGAGTAGCAAATAGCTGTTTTATCTTAGCTACAAAAAAGAACTTTCGGATTTTTATGGGCTGAGCATTCATTTATAATTTAAGTCGCTTAATTTTGCTAAGAATGATATGTTGGAAGATCACCAGGCTCATCTTATGTAACTTATCCATCTCAAGGACATTTAATTTACTAATTTTATTTAAAGAGATTTTTAGCACAAAAAAGACAAATAACATGACTACAATCTAGTTCTTTCGGTTAATGTTTTCTATTATCAAACTGATTTCTGCAATTTCCACACGAATCAGCAGGTTACATACTAAATATAAATATTTAATTTTTATTTATTTTCTTTAAATCAGTAAAAATTGAAGGAATTTATTTCATCAATTTCAATATTTCATTTAATAAAATAATTTACTTAAGAGTATCAAAAAAATATTCTCAATAGTTTGAAAAATAAATATTTGCTTCAGTGTTCATTCAATTAATTAAAGGTATTTTATCTATAATTATTCAAGTTTTAATTTTTATTTGCTATGTATATCTTAATTATTTATCTAAACTGTATATCTTGTTTTAAATCATCGTTAGTAAACTTTATTTAAATTTTTAATACTTTTATTAAGAGAAATATAATAATTAAAAAATAAGATTTTTAATTAAATAAAATTAAGATTGGTTTATCTTATCTATGTTTGTTATGTTTTTAAGTTAATATTTGTTTTATGCTTTATAGGTAAGAAGTTTTTTTATAGGCCTTTAATTCCTTGGTTGTTTATTCTAAACGCTGATAGCTTAAAGAATGACACGAGCAATATTTTGATCTGTCCGATTATACCTCCAATTCTTTGAAAGGTTTCTGGCTGGATCCAAGATTTTGAAGGGATCGCGTCTGAAAGATTTTACGGTCTTGATAAAGGCTTTAAATCTATGATCTTGAAGTATGCATTCATTACTTATGATGGTCTCAATTTGCAGCAACTGATAAGAGGAGCGTACTCGGTGTGTCTAGTAAGAGAGCATTCAGAGAAAGTAACACAGTAAAAAATTAATTTTTCTCAAACATTTAAGGTTAATAATTAATTAATAAATTGGATAGAATATTAGAATCTTTTCAGTATATAAAAAATTTAGATACTTATTTAATGCAAATGTCCAAATTTTAATTTTTATAATTTAAATTAATCATAATTATTATATATAAATGGTACCTAAGAATAAATAGAATTCTCCAATAAAACCTAATAATTAACCAGACTTTGCTAACGATTTATATTTGCGACAACTGGAAAATTAGAAGCTAGCAAAAGAAGTTTAAGACCTTGAATAAAGAACTTATTCCCTCATGCTAACCGTTTGCAAATTGATAAATGATAAGAATCCTAAGTAAGAAATTAAATAATAACTATTTTCTAAGAAATGGAAAGGTAGACTGGTCGAATCGAATGGAATTTAAAATAAAATTTTAAACAGAGGATCAGTTAACTGGAGCAACCAAGTTCAATTAACTACCAAATTCGGAATCAAAAGGGGAAGAGAATCCGAACTCAAACTTATCCTATTAGAAAAGAAAAATTAGATGTTTATATTGCTATAAGTATGGACAAAAGGTTAATTAGTGTTATAGATTTAAGAAGAAGCAATCTTAAATAACAGAAAGAGGAATCTAAAACCTATTCGAGATTTATTGCTCGCCAAGCAGAAAACTTTATTAGAGAAAATATTTTAACTATTCTTAGATATTCCAAAAACCTAAGATGCATTGAGCACTAAAGATGAAAATGGATTTGATTTACAAGAACTAGTAAGAGGTGAAAATAAGCAAGCTATAAGAATTTACGATTCAGAAAATCCAGAAGAATACATTCTCGAGACCTATTATTTATAAAAAATTTATAAACTCTTGTGATAAACCAAACAAAGGTGACACCACGTTACTATATTATTATTATGTTGTAAAAATTGCTTTATTAATATAGCCTAATTATCGCAAAATAAGAGTTAATTTAAAAAAGTTAATTTATATCTTCCTTTTTACTTATTCTTTCTGATTTTTAATATTTGAGATTAAGATTTAATTTAGTTTGCTTAAAAACTTAGGTTTCTTGACTTCCGGAAATCATTAAGTACAATAATAAAGATCATCATGAGAAACTTTGTTTAAGGATTAATCTTTCTGCCTAATCTTAAGGCAATGCCAAGCCACCATAAATTCTGCAATCAAGCTCAGACATTGCGAAAAGTCAGATTCCAATCGTCCTTATCAAAGCTTCATCCAGATAAATAAAAAGCAACGTCTCCTCGAGAAAAAATCCAAAAGAACAATATTAGTCAAAATAATAACTTAGATTTAGGTTCACTGCATCTCTCTTCGATTCCATATTTAATTATATGATATTACATTATTTTAATATAATACAATATAATATAATATAATATAATATAATATAATATAATATAATATAACATAATTTATTTTGTAGTTTCTTCTTTAATTGGTTTATCACATTTTTTTTTTGTTTAAAAAAATATTACTCACCTCAAACTTGCTTGAGTCTTTGCTGTCATGAGTCTTAATAAATTTAAGATTGCTTTTCTTGATTTATTCCTATAAGTCAAATCCTAATCATTTTCTTATGAACTCATTAATTGCTCATTAGATATAAGGAACTTCTTTGTTTAATTGGAATGTTTTTTCTATAAAGTAAGCCTTACCTTTTGCTATATGTTTTATGTATATATTACCTGATATTCTCTTTTATTTTTATTGAAATTAATAGCAATTCCAAATTTTATACCCTGACCGCTTGTAGTATCAGAATGTCGTTATTCTTAGGTAGGGAATATCTTATATTAAAGATTATTGCTCTATAATCATTAAGTCGCTAAGTTATTATAGTTGTTTTGGCTTACAATTTCTAAAATTTTAAATTTTCTTTACGATTTATTCTATTTATGTGATTCTTCCTTAAATTTGCTACAAGGATGGGTTAAATCTAACTCCTATCAAAATTGATTTTTTAGATGATAGGAATACAACAACGAATTACCCCATGGATGAGGAACCGAATCCACAACCAACGAAAATTCCGTAGTAAAGAACAAAAAGTAATTCTGGTATTGAATAAAATATGACCACACTTAAGATATTGCTGAAAATTCTAATAAAAATAAAAAATTGAAAGTTTTAAGTTATGAAAATCCCCAAGTAATCTATACTACACTCCAGAAGTTTATTATACAGAAAAAAGATTTACACAGGAAATGAACTCTTGAAGGACATCGTATTTGCTCAATAAATAGAAATTTCAATATGTTTGGAATCGAACTTGATTGAAGCAAGATACTTTTAATTAAAAAGGGTTAGCAGAGAACTGCAAGATATATATTCTAAGAAGAAGATTGGAAATAGAGTAACTCTTAAGACAACTTTAAATTTTAAACTTTTTGATTAATGGCAAACCAAATAAAGGTGACACCACGTTAATAAATTATGTTATGCTAATTTTTTTTGCTAGTAAATTGAATTTCAAACTTTTTTAAAAATTTTATAATTTTCCAAAAATATTTATGATATATAAGCATTACTTTGCTTCTTCTTTTGAGATAATAATTTTACTACCAGTAGATATTATTTCTAAAATTTTTTTAATTAAAAAATTCCTTCTTAATTATAATTTAAATAATTAGTTAAATTTATTTCTTAAAACATTGTTTTCTTTCTAAAAGAATAAGAAAATAAAAATTTTTTTGTCTTAGCTATCAATAAATTTTTCTACAAATGTTTAGCTTATAATTTTCTATCTTAAATTTTAATAATCTCTTTCTATATTCTAAAAGGTATTATTAACATTTACTGAATATTAACTTGTTTAATTAATATTTTAACTTCTTTGCTTCTTAATTAATAATATTTATATTCTAATTTATACAATGTTTTTATCAAAAGGTATTTGTTTGAGAAATTTTATAACTATCTGTTTTTACTAAATATTTTCTATTTTTTTCTATTTTTTTAAGAGTATTTTTCAAGTAATATTTGTCAATAAATAGCTTAAGTTATTATTGATATTCTTTTATATATTTTAATTAATTATAACTAATAACAATTACATACCCTTTTAATAGACTTTATTAATTAATATATACTATCTCTTTAATGAAGTAATTAGGATTCTATCAATAAATATAATAAAATAGGAATTAAAATTGTATTTTTTAATAATATTCAAAAAAATTGATTTTGCTATAATTTAAGAATACCTGGATATTATTGTGAAAATAAGGTCAATTTTTTATATTTTTAAGCTTGAATATAAATTAAATTATAAATTTTATTGTTCCCATTAAATTGAAAAATTCAAAATTATATCTTTAGAATAATTTAATTATTATAGCAGTTAATTAATAGACATAAAATGTAAGAAGTAAATTCTTGTGGAAATTGTAAAAATAAATTTGATATTAGAAAATTTTAGCCTAAATAATTGGATTGTAAGCATGTCATTTGTGTTTCTTGTGCGTAAACACTTTACAGAGATAACTAATAGATAAAATGTCCTTGGGATGGATAAGTTACTTAAGAAGAACCTATTTATTTGCCAACTTATACTATTTAATAATAGTAAACAATTTAAATAATTCAAGACTGTCAAATCCATTAAAGACCAAACATTCTTTATTGTAGTAACGATAAAACTCCTATTTGCTATTCTTGTATTGTTTAGCATGAAGGACATACTATAAAGAGCTATATCAAAGAAGGAACTGAAAGTCTTAAATCTAACTAAATAGCGAACGCTTAAGATACTTTGTTTTTAATAAAATGATCAATCAATTAAATTGAATAAAAACTAAATGTTTAAAAACAAAAAATGAAGAAAACAAATGAAGAAGCTATTTAAAAAGTTGAATAAATAGAAAAAGAATTTATACAATATATTTAGCAATAAAAATAACTAATAGTTGACTCTATTAAATAAAAATAAAAATAATATTAAGAAAGTTATGAAAAAAGCTAATAAGAAATAAATCAATTCAAATAATAAATAGAAACAATAAAAATATAGAATGAAGGAAGTTTTTAGGAATTTCTGGAATTTATAGAAAAAATTGAAGAAAAAAGAAATTAAATACAAAATTTAATAATTAAATAATTAGAAATTGCTTAAGAAAATGAAGAAAGTTAAATTAAGAATATTAAAAGCTAAGTTACTTAAATTATGAAAATTTAATTTAAAGAATCAGAAAATAAAATAGGATAAAGCTTGATTTAATATAAAAAAAGATATGAAGGATTATAAAATATTACTTCCATAATTCATGATACATAAAATAAAAGAGATTTTAAAATAGGTTAAATATCTCCTTAAGATTCATAAATTAATACTCCTAAAACATATAATAATCATACATAAATAGAATAAATAGGAGAATAATAAATAATAA
Source organism: Loxodes magnus (assembly GCA_946699065.1). Classification (NCBI taxonomy): domain Eukaryota; phylum Ciliophora; class Karyorelictea; order Loxodida; family Loxodidae; genus Loxodes; species Loxodes magnus. Next base: position 516,387 of record CAMPDV010000152.1, read on the forward strand.
TATCAGGAGATAGTAATGAATAATAAAGAAGAAGATTTACAATATATGATAAAGGAAATATAAAAGAATTAAATATGGAAATAGGAAGACATGTTCATCGAACAGTATATGATCATGATTAGAGGATTTATATATTATCAGGATATAATGGTTCATATAAAAAAGAATGTGAAGCTTATAATTTGATGAATAATAAGAATGATTAATTCACAAGGATTTAAGATATTTTAGAACCTATTTATAGATTTGGAGCTTTTATAGATGAAACTTAAAGTATTTATGTTACAGGAGGATATTCAAATGGAAATCTTCTAAATAAAATATAAGTATATGATTGTGAAAGTAATAGTTGAAGATTAAGTAGTAGTGTATTACCAGTAATTGCATATAGCACAGCTGCATTTATATAGAGAGTAAAATCAGGTTTGATATATTATAACGGAAGTGGAAATATAGATACTTTAATATTTGATGAGAAGTAAATTACAAAGCATGGAGAAAAATTTTAAGGAAGTTGCTGTGTTTTTACATAGCCTATAATAATAGAAGATTTGGCTTATCAAATTGACTGTAATTCTGATTTGTTTTTTTATGCGTTAAGTAAAAATAAATGGGAGAAAGTGCAATGAAATATTAAAAAAAATATTTTAATTGATTTTAGCATAAGAACATTTCTTTAAAATATTATGTTAATTATCTTTTGATTTGATTAATAAAGTTAATAAAAAAAATTAACAAACGTTGCAAATTAAGTTGCTCCTAATTATATGGCAAAAATTAGTAGCAAGTTAAATAACTAGCAGTATTATGCTAAAAATATTTTAAACTTAATAAAAAATTTATTTTTATAGTTATTTGCAGTTTTTAATAACTGCAAAAATCATAAATTAATTCTTATTAAATTTCTTTTTCTTTAACGAAATTTTATATCTCTAAATAATTTATAAAATTTATAAAAAAATTAGCACATTGAAAATAAAATCAATATCTTTATCTTAACGATATAAAATACATGTTTACATTTTAAAAGATAATCTTTCTATAATAAATTTTGATTTATTTAAATAAGCTATAAATTACAAAAGTAAGACTTCTTTATGGCCATTACCAAATAAATATTTCAAATGTGATAAAAGAAAAATCTTGAGAGAAAATTATTTCTGGAAATAAATTTAATTCAATCTAATCTAGCTAATAATTCTTTATTCTTGTTGTAAGTTTAAAATATAATAGAAAAAAGTTTAAATTGATCAAAATGATTTGTATATATAAAAAAATTTAAATTAAATTTGCTATTTAAAAAATAGCAAAAAATAGTAGAGAAAGCGATCTTATTCAGTCAGCGTATATTTTTAAGAAAATTACATAAAAGAAATGATTTTTAATATTAATGACACAAAAAAAGCGACAGTATTTTGATAGAGATTTACTAAACAAAATAGGTAGATATTGTAGGCAAGAAGATTATAAAATTTTTAGATATTTAATGCAAGAACAGAAAATGAAAATGAAAAGATGGTCAAGAATAGTGAAATAACGGAAGTAAACTTATTAATATAAGTAACCATTAAAAACATTTTTATTAAAAAATGTAAGATATATCATTTTAAAGATCAGGTTAATTGATTTTAGTGCTTTTAACTTATAATATATTTCAAAACGAAGTTACCAAAAAGTGTTGACAATTTACAAAACGATGTAGAAATGGAAATTAAAAAAATATTCTTACTAAAAAATTTTTTGCTTATATGATAAAATTTATATATGTTTTTTATATAATATTATTAAACTTAAATTTAAATCGATTTCATTTAAAATTTTGAAGAAATTTTCTTAAAATATTATGTATGTCATTTTAAATATTATTTTTATAATATTTATTTTTATTTAATCAAGAAATATTACTTATATTAACACTGATAACCATTAAATTTTAATATAAATGTCAAAAAATATATCTTCGCTCATATTAAAATATATGGTATATATTTTATTAATATAATAAAATGGATGTCGGCTGCGGTCAGGAGAACTAGTATGCAATCTGGTGCATTATATACTGCATTGCGAGTAATCTAGCATTAGATGCCATTAAAGGGGAAGCTCGGAAAAGACAAGCCTAACTTGCCGGAGGATTCTCACTAGCAGTATGAAAGTTTTATTGACGGACTTTCTAATTAATGACTTAATAACTAACTCTTATTTGGATCTTATTCAAGAAGACTGGAGCATTTTATTTAAGATTTGAGAATAATCTCTAATAAGTAGATTCCTCATTTGGTAAAGCTGACAAGACTCATTGGACTACTAAAATTTTAATAAGAAGTATGATAACATTTTTCTTAATTTAAATATTAATATTGCAAGAGCTGTGCGCTAATGAGGTGCTACGCGCTCTATAATTTTTTTTAAAATTTATTTATTTTATTTAACTAATATTTTGTAGAAAATATTCTACATAAATAAATAAAATTTTCTGATTGAACTTATTTTTTACTAATTTATCTATATATTTTTATTATATTTTTTTAATTTTATGAATGCTTTATAGAATTTAAAATTGATTATTTTTATTTTTTATTTGTTTTATAATTTAAAAAAATATTAATTAAAATCAATTAAAATCTTCTAAAGTAAAACGAAAAAAGGCTTAAGCCATGAATTAATAAAAGAGATAAATTAAAAAATATAGAAGAATCAAATTTTAAAATCTTAAGTTTAGAATTAAACAAAAAAATAGGACTTTTTTATAAACTTTCGTGAAGATATAATAATAAAATAACTATTAAAAAGGAGAATTAGCAAAAATCGAAAAAATAAGAGGAAAATTTTCAATTATATAAATAGAAGATTGATTCAACTAAGTTACCTTAGCTTATTAATTAATAATCTAGAAAAAACTAACAAAATGGAGGTTCTTTGGATATCGAGAAGGACTAAAAATTTGTTTATACCTATAAGCAGAGAAATATAATTAGAAATTGATTCCACAAAAGGAAAAGATAACTAGTAGGCAATTTTAAACATTTAAGATTAAGTAAAAAAAATATAATAAAAAATACTTTAAAAATTGAGACAAATGTATTGCTCGATAGAAAGTTAAATTTATAGAAAAAATACTATCAAAGAATGGAATTACATGAATCAACAACAGAGTCGGACAATAGAAAGAAGAGGAAAATAATAAAAGGAGCTAAAGAACATATATATCTAAAAGAGGAAGAAGAAAAGGACCTTCAGAACAAGATGAAGACTGAGATGAAGAAAAAGAAGAACAAGAAATTTCTGAGCAACTTCGCAGAAAACAGCACAAATTTTATAATAACAAATACAAATGAACTTAAAAAGGTTAATCTAATAATGATAATAACACTATAATAATTATTATTTATATAAAAATATAATAATTATTATAAAATACAATAAATATTACTAAAAATATTATTTATGAATTTGTTTAGCTTTATAAAAATATATTATAAGTAAAGTAAATATGATTTTATATTTAAAATAATAATTTAATTTTCTAATTATAGCAAAATTATTCTCATATGTGTATATCTAATATCAACGTCTCTAAATAATGATTAAACTTAATTTTTTTCGATTTTAAATATTCTATTTTCTCATTCTTATTTCTTAAAATAATGTTCAAGTTTTTTATTATTAGCTTAGTTATTCTTGAATGATTAATTTCAATAAAATATATTAAAAAATACATTAGAATTTATTTTCTAAGAAATAAAGAAAATAAAATTAAAAGTAAGTCAGAAAATGGAAAAATATTAAAGATCATCAATATCATATAATGTGAAAAGGAAGTAGATTTTTGGAAAAAAAAAGAATTGGCAAATAGTATATAACCTAAAATTTATAGATTTTATTTTAAATGTAATAGAAAATTTATGAATCAAAGTAAATAATTTTTATATAACTATAAGATAACTGCTGTATATATTTATAATATTATAAAGATTAATTATCTAAAAAGTTATTAACTTAAACTTTAGTAATAAAAATAATAATAGATCTATAATTAAAAATAATATATTTTATTATAAATTAATATTTATGATTAAATGACAATTTATTTTAATAAACCAATTTTATCAATAAAATTTACTAAATTTTTAATAATTAAAAGATGGTTGGAGCTGAGATTGGCTTTCTGGACTAAATTTCTGTCTTTATAGCAGGACCAAATTCCTTTCCAATCACTAAGAAAGTCACTGATCAGAATTATTTTCTGAAGGGAACACTGTCTTCAAGATTATCCACTCTTGGTAATAGCTTGAAGCCTGACTCCTCATAGCGTTGGAGCTCATTGGCAGGTGTGTCTGGAAAACAACAGAATATCCCCATTATTCCTTAAAAAGAGAATGTCGTTGTCGTATAACTGGAAAGGAGTTTCTGGTCCCTAAAACTTTTTTAGTTAAAATTAATTAATTAATTACCAAAATTTTATGTAAAAACAAAAAATAGAAAAACTAAAAAGTTTTTAGAATAATATTTAAAATTAAAAAAATTAAAATTCCTTTAAATCAAAATAATAAATAGTTAGAAATGGTGAAAAATTCGCTTAAATATAGAATGATGAAAATTTTATTGCTTGAAGAAGGCTAAAAAATGCATAAATAAAAAAATTAAAGAAAATGAAGTGAAGAAAATTGTATTTATAAATATATTCAAGATTTAAAAGGAAAAATGAAATTAGTATAGCAATCCATTTTGTGTTAAAATAGTATTTATCACCAAAGTGGTTATAATTATTCACGTGAATAAAATAAAAATTTGAAATTGATAAAATTGATAAAATTCCAACTAAATAATACCTGATAATTAAATTTTTTCTAGGTTACTCTTCAGTCAAATTTTTAATTCATAGCCATCTTAGTATTATTCTTCAATTTTTCTTCTGAACTGCATGATTATTCAAAAAGGTTTTAAAGCAATTTTAAAAATAATATTCTGAAATTATTTTATTTCTATTCAGATTTTAAATTAGCACATAAAATAACCTAGTATTTTATCTTTTTCATAATAAAAATTTTACTTCAAATAATCTACCTTTTAAAACAATTTTTTAAGCATTATTTGATTATTTAACTCACTTAAAGATTTATTTATATATATTTGAGATTTATAATTTTAAGCTCAGCAATAAAATTTTTTAAAGTACATATTTTTATTAAATATTATTTTAATTGCATAGAAGTAGAAAAGCTTATTAAGTATTTACAATCTATCAAATAAAATTTTAATTTATTAAATAAAATTAAAAAGTGTTATTATATTCATTTAAATTTTTTATGCTATATAGGATTTTATGCTTTTTTGGAATGTAGGAAATTATAATAAAATTTTTAGTAAAGACAATTAAAAAAATGTAAATTAGAAATACAATGAAAACATTTAAAAGTTAAATTAAACATTTGTTATTTATTTAAATTAGTCTAAACAATTGCTAATATTTATTTTATTCTAAGTAAATAAAATAAATCTTTTTAGATTATAAAATAAAACATAAAGCTAAGATTTCTTTAATATTGTAAATTATGTAATCTACAAATTCTTGTGGTAAGTGTGGAAATAAATTTGATAGCAAAAAATTTCAACCAAAAGAACTAGAATGTAGTCACGTTATTTGTGTCTCTTGCGCTTATACTTTTTATAAAGAAGGTTAGCAAATTAAGTGTCCTTGAGATTAGAAAGTTACAAATGAAGAGCCAGGTTTCCTTGCTAATTATGTTTGACAACAATCAAAAGACTTACAATAAAATAATTCTGATAGTTAATTAATAGCTCAATGTTCAGAACATGAATTACCCAAAATACTTTTTTGTAGTAATGATAAAACTTCAATTTGCTACTCTTGTGTTAAATAGCATGAAGGACATACTATTATTGATTTTATTTAATAAGAAACTAAAAGCATAAAACAAAATCAATTTAAGAACTCGTAGCAAAATCAATTTCTGATTAAATGATCAATTAATTAAATTTAGCAATAACTTGACGTTTAAAAATAAAAATTATAAAAAACAAGTAAAGAAGCTATTTAAAAAGTTGAATAAATAGAAAAAGAATTAATACAATTTATTTAACAATAAAAATAACTAATAGTTGACTCTATTAAATAGAAATAAATTTAATATTAAGAAATTTATAAAAAAATTGAAGAAGAAATAAAGTAAATAAATTAAGTGATTGAATAAATTAAAATTTAAAATGAAGAAAATTTAGGAGAGCTTTGTAATTTCATTAAAAAGACGGAAGAAATTAGAAATTAAATTCAAAATTTAATAATTTAATAATTAGAAATTGCTTTATCAAATGAAGAAAGTTAAATTAAGAATATTAAAAGCTAAGTTACTTAAATTATGAAAATTTAATTTAAAGAATCAGAAAATTAAATAGGATAAAGCTTGATTTAATATAAAAAACGATATGAAGGATTATAAAATATTACTTCCATAATTAGAGATACATAGACTAAAAGAGATTTTAAAATAGGATAAAAGTCTCCTTAAGATTCATAAATTAATACACCTAAAACTTACACTTACTATACATAAATAGAATAAATAGGAGAATAATAAATAATAATATCAGGAGATAGTAATGAATAATAAAGAAGAAGATTTACAATATATGATAAAGGAAATATAAAAGAATTAAGCATGGAAATAGGAAGACATGTTCATAGAACAGTATATGATCATAACTAGAAAATTTATATAATATCAGGATATAATGGTTCATATATAAAAGAATGTGAAGCTTATAATTTGATGAATAATAAGAATGATTAATTCACAAGAATTTAAGATATTTTAGAACCTATTTATAGATTTGGAGCTTTTATAGATGAAACTTAAAGTATTTATGTTACAGGAGGATATTCAAATGGAAATAATCTAAATAAAATATAAATATATGATTGTGAAAGTAATAGTTGAAGATTAAGTAGTAGTGTATTACCAGTAAATGCATAAAGCACAGCTGGATATATTTAGAAGATAAAATCAGGCTTGATATATTACAATGGAAGTGGAAGTATAGATACTTTAATATTCGATGAGAAGTAAATTACAAAGCATGGAGAAAAATTTTAAGGAAGTTGTAATGTTTTCACTTAGCCTATAATAATAGAAGATTTGGTTTATCAAATTGACTGTAATTCTGATTTGTTTTTTTATGCGTTAAGTAAAAATAAATGGGAGAAAGTACAATGAAATATTTAAAAAATATAATTTTATTTATAAATATTATAATTTTATAAATTAATTTATTTATCAGGTTATTTATAATAAAAGAATATTTTATTTTTAAAAGCCATTTTTATTAACATATTTATACTCAAATCTAAATTCTTAAAAAACGCATAATATCCCATATATCAAAATAGAATTAATTTTACAAATTAGAAAGTTCATATATTATATCTATGGTTTTTTATAATGTATTTAGTACCTTAAATATTTTTTTAAACTAATTTTTAATAATGCAAGGATAATAATGGAAATATTTACTTCTTCATGAGAAAAGAATAAAATTTAATTATTTTAATTATTTAAATTTATAATTATTATTTTAAACTATTTAATATGCATAAAAATAATGCTTATTCATAGTTATGTTTTGATATTACATTTTCTTTAAATTAAAGGAAAACATTTTTTTATTATGAATCGACAAAATGGCACCTAAGAAATAATCATCTCTTGGCTCTTCGTAAAAAACAAGAATAATAATCTAACATAATTGAATATGAGCATCAATAATATTAAGAAATATAATCTAAGGAAGCTTTTGCATAATTTATGTAGCAACGAATTACTAATATATAATTCGAATTAAAATAACAAAGATAAAGGATAGAAAAACTAGAAAAAATGTACGAAGAATTGATTTAATCACTAGATCATTAATTTCCATCATTGGAAGAAGCAATCGATAAATTCGAATTGTAAATAGAAATTAAATTGAAATAAATTGATAATAAATTCAATGAAATTCCTCAAATGTTTTAATCCCATTCTCTAAACTTGAATACGAAATAAAATAACTTTAGGAAAAATAAGAATAATAAAAAGTATAATCAAGTATTCAAATGGAAATCGAAACGGAATATCGATAATAAGAGACAAATAAGATATATATTCCTATTGTAGAAAGATCCGGTTGCTACGTATGCGAGAAGAATCACTGCTGAAGAAAATGCTGAAAGAAGGCAGAAATTGAAAGAATAATAAGAAACAAATATTAGAAGAACTCTTCTGCTTTTGACTAACAAGAACAGGATAAATATACAGAAAGAAATTCTATAACTCAAGATTCAACGAGGAGAATACAACTGGAGAAGAAACTAAACGGAAAATTCTTTTTTGAGGGGGAGACAAGGAAGTCGGACTAACAAAGTCCACGACATCCTTTAGCTTAGGAGAGAGCAAAAAAAATAGAAGTTAACTGTAAAGCTCTTTTCTAAGACTATAAACTTAATTTTTTTTAAATAAATTAATTATTTTAGAATTTTATAAAAATTTAAATACTAAAACTACTAAAAATTTTAAAAATATATATAAAGAAAAGTAAAATGAAAAGTAAAAAAAACTTTGATTTATATTTAACTTCCAGTAAAAAAAATTTCAATTTAGTAGATGAACTGTGAATGGCAAACTGTAGAAAATGCTGGAAGTAATTTTTGAAAAAATCTAATGCATTTAATATTAATTATAATATATGTAAAAGAATCCGAAGACTCATAACTTTATATTTTTTTAATTTCAAAATAAAGAAAGTAAACATCTTATTTTTCAAGTAAAAATAAACAAAGGCATAATTTAAATAATTGAAGATTCAAAGACAAAAATTCTGAAACCATAATGCTACAAATTAGAGTAATTTATTTATGTAAAATATATTTAAAGGATTTAAATTATAAATAGAAAAAGTTTTAGGAAAAAAAAATTTATTAAAATATCTCTTCCCTAAAAATCGAACAATTCCCAGACTTCTAGATTAAAACAAATTAATTTGAAGTTTAGGCTACTTCATTAGCTTGATTTTCTTCCTTCAAAATTTTTCTTTAATAGTATAGTCTTTTCAAATTTTCTTGGAGATTATCTTGCTTTGCTTAAGTTTTCCAATATATGACGTATGATACTATAGATATATTATTTCCCCTTGAATGCTTTTAATCTAGTCTCCACTTTTTCTATTTTTAAAGGAGTCTCTTAGTGAGATAATAGGGTTTTTGTTTCGTCAGTTATTCCAAAACTGACTCTATTTTCTTATCTCTTGCTTCTTTATTTTGATTTATTTTTCTTGCATAATTGTATATAAATGCATCTTATTCACTTTGCTAGGCCATTACACAAATCTTAGACTAATTCCTCCAGTTTATTTCAAAATTCTCCTTGGAATTAAAGAAAGGTATAAATAAATTTGCATCCATAGCTTGAAATTCAATATTTTAGAATAATTCTAACTATTTTATAGTTCTATGTCAGTTTAATTAAACATCAAAATATTTTAGATATCTGCTTTTGTCCAATCTTTAGTAGTTGAGTTTTCTTGCATGGATATTTTCCTGAGTTTTTCTTTTTCGGATTTAATTTGCTTAAACAGTTGAGAAATGTTAGTGTTTGCATACCAAAGAGAGGATGGAAGAGGAGCTATTTAATTTTTTTTCTGATTTTTTACTCTTTTAATTTTTCTTAAAAAGATTGAGATAGATAAAATTAAGGCAAAACTTAAAGAAAAGATGTTTATTGTTTTCTCTCTTACTTTAAGAAGGTGATGAATAATCTAATTGAAGCCTTTACCATATTATTTTTAACCAAATATTTTATATAATTTTTCTTATATAGTTTTAATTAAAAATCTTTATTCATAGGGAAAAATTAATACTATTACTTTTTATTAAATTATATCTATAGATTATTAAAATTGAAATTTGATAGATTTCAATTAGATTAAGGTAATTTCATATTAATCAGATTTGACAAAAATTAATTAATGATTTTGCAATTCTAATATATAAGATTTAATTAACTATTTTTAAGTAAAATAATAGTTTTAATAGCAAACTTTTTTAAAAGTATGATAAAGAGATAAAAATTAAATAGTTATAATTTATTAAGATAAAAAAGCGTGAATCTTTAAATAACTTTCATAAATAAAAAGTTTAAAATATTTTGTTTAGCCTAACTGTTTAAACTTAATTTTTGCATTTAATAAGTTTTTTAATAAAAAATATTGTCATTATTTAGAGAAAATATGGAAGGCTGAGGAAAGCCCCCATTAATTTGTCAATTATAGAGAAGCAAATTGTAATAGTTGATCAAACTATGACCTAACCCTAGTAGCGAGCATCCTTAAATCATCCTTCAAGTACCACTATATTTAACTAGAAATTCCTCCGACAGCTAAAAAATCTAATAGTAAAAATAATATAAAATGCCAGAGATCTAGGAATTCTAAATGGTTAATTCGGAGAAACAAAAATAACCTGAAGTAGTAGCAAAGATAATTACCATACTTAGCTTGGAGGTGAGTAGGCTCAAAGCTCAAACTGCTTATTCTATGAAAATATACTTCAATGGGCTAACTCTAAACTAAAAATTTTAAACCTGTTTTGAGAAGGAAATCCAGGGATTTAGAGATGATGTAAAAGACTTTAAGAATAGCTAGAAGAGCATCACGAGAAGTAGGACGAAGCCCAGGAACAGCCATAGCAGCAAATAATAGCTTTTGAAATGATGGAACTATAAGAGAATGGGCATTCCTTACCTAAACCTCCTCCTCCCACCAAACACCAATAAGCCAAGCATCAGTAATTATTTCTACCATATAGGATTGCTTGGTGTTTTTTTAAAAAATGCTAAAATTTTCATTTAAAAATATAAGAAATATTGGAGAATTTATACCTATCAAAAGTAGTAAGTGATAAAGGAAAAAGACAAAGAATAAAAAATTTAAGATGAAGGCAAATTGTTTCTATTGCGATCCTCGTGAGAATGCTCAAGAGGAAAACTTCATCCTTAGATAGATTTAAGATTGTACTAGAATAATATTTCTCCATGCGCAGCATACTTTCAGAGGAGCCACAATACTTTCAATTTTAGAAATCATCAGAAAGAAAACTGAAAATCGACTGAAAAGTAAAAACAGGCTTTAAAAGGTTTTTTAACAAATATTCTGACAATTTCATTAATTTAATTTAGATTAACCCATTGCTTAAAAGATTTATGAACTTTATAATTTATGACAAAAAATTAATATTTATCTAATAGCAATAGAAATTAATTAATTATACTTTTTTACTTATAGAATCGGCAAAAAATTTTTGAAAGATGAAAAGAAAACATATCTTAATAGTATATACGTAATAATGTATAAGAAATAGAATATATTTTAATTTTTTGGTTCTAAAATAGCTTAAAATAATTTATTTCATAAGCAAGAATAAATTTTGATAACTGAATGAATTTGTAAAATATTTAAATAAACTCCTTTTATTAAATATCAATGTTTAGAATCTTCTTGTAATAAATCAAATGTTTAAGCAATCATTCAATGTCTTTTTTAGATGAGAAAAATCAGTTATTTAAAACGATTAAATCTTTTACTATTATCATATACTCTAAGTTAAATAAGAAAATACTGAAACTAATAAGTATAATAAAAGCAAATTTAGCATAATTTTTTACTGCAAATAAATGTTCATTATATTTTAATTATTTCATACTTATTAAAATTTTTCCATTTTTAAATTGATTTCCGACAATATTACATTATTCAATAAAAAAATGTTTTGGAATTTTTAATTTATAATGAATAAATTATTTAAAAATTAATCAAAACTATATACGGCAAATGAATAAAACATAAAAATAATATTTTTTATGACTGAATTTTAGTGGAGCATATGAAAAATAACATAAATTCATTTAGTTTTAGATAATCAAATTTTTAACTAGAAAATAAAAGAAAAATTTTTTACTTCTAGAAATAAAGCAATTTCAATGTTAAGAAAATTGTTTAATTTTTTAAATTTATTAAATAAAGTAATTGAATTTGATAAACATGCAATTAAAGGAAAGTTTTTTTAAGATATATACCTTACCGCAGGATAAAGATTATTATTTAATATTTTTTTCTCTCAAATTATTCGCAATCAGAGTAAATTCTCTATTGAGTGCTTTGGCTTACATTTTTTTAATGCTTCTAAGCATGAATTTAATTCTGTCTAAATTAAAATTACTCACAATTAACCTGCAGATTAGCATCTTACGTTATTGAATTAGCAAGCTATTAGTTTTGGGTTTAATTTAAACTTATTATTATTTCATATCTTCTTTCTTTTTTCATGATAAATGTTATTATATCATTTATCACAGAAACATTAAAGCTTAATGATTTTTAAAAAGGTTAAGTTTTTTGTCCTTTTTAAATAATATTAAAAATAATATCTAAAGATATATTCTTTTCAGGTTTCTTAATCAAATTAAATAATTTTTGTACAGGAAAATGTTTAAAATTATAATTTAATATTAAAGTAAAAGAAAAAGAGTAAGAATGCCTTATAAAATAAGCAAAAAAAGGATTTATTGAATGTGAGATTTAAGTAATCTAAGAATATTTAAATTTCAATTAAAATCTTTAATTCATAGTAAAATAAATAAAAATCTTGCTCTATAATATAAATTCATTATCTATAAAGCAATGGGAAAAATAAATATTGCAAAAAAGCATAAAATAAATATTTAAAAAAATAAACAGTATAAAAAAACAAAATAATAGTTAAAATATTTAATTAGCAAGAAATTAATCATCCAGAATCAATTATTTTTCTAAAATTATCTTTAGTTGTTTAATTTAAAATATATCTAATCTTTATCTAACAATTGCTTATTTAATGTAATTTCTTTCTTTGAAATTAAGAATTAAAAAAATAGTTATAGTAAAAAAACCTTTGAGACAATTAAATTTTTTTTTAATCTTATAAGTAACATCAATACGTTTTCGGTTATCAGCAAAGATAAAATTATTTCATTAATTAATTAGTTAATTTGAAATTTGTAATAGTCAAATTATATAAAATCCATAAAATTCTTGAACAAAAATAAAATATTTATATAATAAAAAAGAGTAATAATAATGATAATTAAACTTCATATTATTACATAAGAATTTCTTATATCCAATAAAGCAAATTTATAAAAATATATCTCAGCTTTCTTCCTTTATTTTTCTTTTATAAGTATATATAAAAAATGAATCTAAAGAAATAAATTGCATAAGCGTATAAATCAAATAGCAATAAGAGTAACTCATAAAAATTACTCCTTAAAGTTAGAAAAAAATCTATTAGTGTCTGTTGAAACTTTAAGCAAAAGAATTAATTTTTTGGCTAATAGTTTAATTTAACACTAAAATGATAATTCTTTACTTAAAAAAGAAATTATTCTTAAACTAGTTATGTTCTAGCTTAGTCAATAACTTTAAAAACTGAACAAAAATTACAATAATTTAAAAATTGCTGTAATCATGAATAACCTTTTATTAACTCTAAACAGATCTACAGGATATAGAACTTTATATTAAAGCAGTTCCTTTAATTAAAAAAATAAAAAAATACTATTTCTGCAGAAAATTTGGACGCATCTCCAGAAACCGCAAGACAAAATGCTGATTTTTATGAAAGGATTGGGCATATATCTAGTGACTGTAGATATTTTTAGAGGAAATAAATAATAAATAAATAAATTTGATTATGGAGCGCGTAGCACTCTCGTTGGTGCGCAGCTCTTTAAAATTGTTTCATACTGACAAGAATGTTTGTTACTGATAAAATTTCAGAATACTCGTAATCTTTAATACTTTTTGGAGGTTCAAGGACATGGCAGGGTTGCATCTCATTGCATCACTAAAGCAGAGGACGACATATCAATTATGGGTACTTAAATTCCCCACCTCTGATGAAGCTCGCAAAAATAATTTCCTTTTATTTCCAGAATTAAAAACTCAAATAAGCCAGTGCCGAAGGTCAAACTAGCAGATGTCACGAGGCCAAGCCAAAGCAGAGGAAGACATAAAGTCGATTATGGGTACTTAGCTTCCCCAACCTCCGATGAAGCCGTCCCTTGTTGTTCACCTTCGAACAACTATGGCGATTTAATTTTATATAATAATATGAAAGTGAAAATCTATGAAAAAATATAGTTAACATTTTTTGCACTATAGAAGGAAACATTTATAGGAAGAAATTGCTTGGGGTATAAATTACTTATGGAAATCATTAAGGCATTAAAAGGAGAACAAGACAAATCTTTGGTAAAAAATGAGACTGATGCAAATTTTCAAAAATTGGGAAAAGCTAAATATGCTCAAGCCGATATTGCATAGAATATCTTTATCCAAATGTCAAAAAGAATTAAAGATTTAAACTGCCAATGAATATATTAACTCTTTGATTCTTGACAAACCAAATAAAAGCAATATAGTATTAATAAATTATTCTATGTTATTTTATAATGTCTCCTTCATTTCTTTGTAATAAAAAAACTGGAAAAAAGGAAGATTTTTTATCCAAAATTTAACAAAGAAAACTAGAAATATATTTGACTAGTAGTAAAAATTAAAAGGCTAATTTAATCTTGTGATCATATCAATACCAACAATTACAAATGAATTATGATAATACTTCGATAAAAAAAATATAAAATAGGATCTGTATATATGTAATATAACAAAATAAAGAAGGTTTTAAACTAACCAAACGAGATAATAATCATACTATCATTGATAATAAGAAGATTTATAAGCATGTTGAAAAACTTAAATTAGAAACGATAAAATTAAAGATATAACTTTTTTAAAATAAATTTTTAGCAGGAAAATAAATCAGCATTAATCCTAATCCGATTAAATAGAAAAACTTTAATTGAATGCTAAGTAACTAAGACTAATGTGATAGCTATTAAATAAATAGCAATATAAAGAAAAGAAATAACCAAAAGATTGGATAAACTTGAGAATTCTTCCAAAATCAAAAAAAATTATAAGATAAAGAGATATTTTTATTCCGATTTTTGCCACATTAATAAAAGCTGTTCGACTTAAAACTTAAAAGACAATAAGATTAAAGAACTTGAAGCGATTTAACAAGATTTTGAGTTTAAAAAAAAATTAAAAAGCTTTATTAAAGCCTTAGTAGTCAGCCATCTGACCTATTCTATCAGCTTTTCTCTATTAGTTTGTCTTTAATTTCTACTAGGCTTAGTTAGGCGGTGTAGCACTTCATTAGTGCACCATCATTTAATATTCTGAATAGTTTTGATCTTGCACGTAGCTTTCCTAATTATTTCTCCAAGGATTAAGATTTGAATTAAAGAATTTTTTTCTATAAATTTTTCCGCTTTATGTTGGATATATCCTAAATAGTTTTCTAAAAATATCTTATTTATTCTTTCTTTAAATTTCGCTTAGTTAGTAGCAGTATTTTCATTAGTGTTATTTATTGCACACGTAGCATTTTATTCTTCTTTTAAACTATTATTCCTTTAACATTTATTAATTTAAATTTACTACTTATTTTAAATAAACTTTTACTGTTTATTTTAATTTGAGCCTTCATTTTCTATTTCCATAGGATCTGATTAATTCTGTTAAATCGAAAATGGCGTAACCTGAATTTATTATTAAATTTAAAGAATTCTTTGTTCCAGTTTGTTTTCTATTTCTTATGATGATTAATATTGTTTCTCAAGTAAAGACGTTATTAGTTTTTCTAATTTTTCTACTTTATCAGTGAGGTATCTATTTTTAAACATAAACTCTTTTAATGACTTAGATAATATTTCTATTTGAGTTTGTGTCGGAAGTTTTTTTAGTTCTGGATTTCCAAGTGGTTAATGTTCGTCATATCAATCATATTTCTCACTTTTACTCATTGTAATTATTTCACCTTTTTATTCTTTAGAGAATTTTCCTATTTAAATATTTTGTTCAAAGTTCTGTTATTTCTTAGAAGCCATTTTATATATATTTCGTAAATAACAATAAAGTCCATAAAAGAAACTAGAGGCAGATAAGACCATCACTAAGGATGAGGAGGAATGGCATACATTAATATAAAATGAGATAATGAAATCAAGCCTCGAAATAAAATGGATAGTTTATACTGATTAAAAATGCATATAAAGCAGACATTATTTAAATTTTTAGTCTATAAAATAATAATTTCTTTGCTATAAAGTAAATCAAATTGAATTATGTTTTTTAAATTTTATGTTATTCTATTAATAAAAGCTAAATTTAACTTTGAAGTAACTTGAATGAATATATTTCTGAAATAAGTGTTCTAAAATATTCTTTCAGTAAAAATAGGATAAAACGTATTTTTATTTTAAGTTAAAAACTTTTGTAAATAAACAAATAAATATGATTATAGAGTGCGTAGCACCTCGTTGGCGCAGCTCTTTCAGTATTAATACTTAATATTAAAAAAAATGTTCTCAAAAGCTTGATTTCATTCTTTTCGTCGTCCATAGAGTCACTTCAGCTTCTCCAAATGGGGAATCTTCTTATAAAAAATTAGTCTTAAATCTTGAGTCAAATGCTTCAGTCTTCTTGAATAAGGTCCAAATATTAATTAGTTATTAAGTTATTAATTAGAAGGCCGTCAGTCAAACTTTCATACTGCTAGAGAGAACCCTCGGAGTAAGTTAGGCATGTCTCAACAGAGCTTATCCACCCTTCCTCGTGGTGGCATCTAGTGTGAGATTACCCGCAATGCAGTATGCACTGAACCAGATTACCTACTTGTTCTCCTGACGCAGACGACATCCATTTTATATTATATAAATTATAAATCAATAAGGCCTAATTAAAAATACGAATATAATCAAATTAATTTTGAATATTTATAAAACTTAATCCTGCTCTTAGTGAACTAAAATAAATGAAGGTTTAATAAATAAATTAAATGTCTTTGAATTATATTTTCAGAGCTAATTCAGTTCTATTGACATTCTGCTCCTTTGCCAATATTATTTTCCTTTTTCCTATATAATTTTTATAGGTTATTTGGTAAATTGTTTTATAATTATTTCCGATATTTTTAAAGCATTATCTTTCTAATTATTTTTGCTTTTCCAGTTTACTCAATAAAAACTAATTTATTAAATAAACTTTACACACTTTTTTAGTATTTTATTAAATTGAAATAATAAATTGCCTTTCCCTCTATTTTAATTTTGATTCTAATCTCATTTTATTTCATTTGATTAATTTTTTAATTTATCTTTCAATCGGGAAAGCTAACTCTTTTTAACTGTTTAACTATCTATTCTATTTATATAAATTATTGTTTTAATTTTTGAGATTAATTGTTAGATTTGCTTTTTTGTCTTATCGCAAGCTTTAGAAGACTTAAAAAACTCT
The DNA here is from genome assembly GCA_946699065.1 of Loxodes magnus. Taxonomy (NCBI): domain Eukaryota; phylum Ciliophora; class Karyorelictea; order Loxodida; family Loxodidae; genus Loxodes; species Loxodes magnus. The sequence goes on from CAMPDV010000152.1 coordinate 533,838, forward strand.
TTCTTTAGACATAAAACTTTATTTAAATCCTTCATATTAGTTAAAGTATTCCATTAATATTTTATCTTTAATCTGAAGGAGCTTAATCTTTTCTTGCTAGTTTAATATTAATTTAAGTAGCTGATAAAAAAATGTCAATTTCAGAAAATAATTCTTTCCTGCTTCAAAAAACCAGGAGTCAGGGATTTAACAATACTAAGAGGAACAAAACAAGCTTTCGAAAGTGATTCATGCACTAACACCAACATCAGATAAGAATTAAACTAACTTTGTATTACATCAGGAGGTCTCAGAGTTTAATCCCTCTGGCTAGATGAGCATGGAATAGCTCATTAAGGTAGTATAAACTTCTAGGAAGAGATCAAGAAGCTCAGAAAGGAGAATTTGAAATTAGCTGAGTAGATCTAGCATGTATTACAAGATACTTTAGACCTCAGGAGGACAAATCAAGAGAGGGAATTGGATGTTCTATGGAAATATTAACAAGAAAAGTTCACCCAGACGAGCACATCGGTGCAGAGAATTCAAGATTAAGACTAGTAGATTGAAAATTTATTATAAAACTAGAAAACCTCCAAAATCAGCAGATTCCAATAGTCTAGAACATAAACTCGGATAAGATGGAGATAGAAAAAACTACATTAATAACTAAGAAAATAGAAAAATAATTATAATAAGGAAACTATGTTACTATTGCAAATGTTAACTACATCTATAGAAGAATAGTTGAGAATTAAAAAGGTGAAAGAATAATCGTGGAGGAGCAAATAGAATAATAAGTAAGAAAGAAAAAATATTAAATTTTGTGTAGGGAGAATGGAAAAGTTTTCAGATTTAAAAACAACCTTAAGCCAGAAGAACTTGAGATTAAAACTGAAACAAGTTATGATAATAGAAGAGGAGCTAGAAGGACAAGACTTGCGAGTACTAGAGCTCATAAAAAGCTAGGCAATCAAAATTAAAATTTTTTTTTCTTAGTGGTGATTTGTCAGACAATCACAACATTTTTTAATAATAATAATTAGCTGCTATAAACTCAAAAGTACAGTTAACAAGATTTAAATTACTTTTATTACAATCTAATCTTATCTATTTACTCGGTTTTTTAAAATGAAAGAAAACTTCAAAAAATTTCTTTATAACTTCCTTAAAATTTGAGCGAAAGTAAGAGTCGCTAATTCTCTAACCAATGTCTAAATTTTAATAGATGCAATCTTCTTCTAAAGCTCTTAGAAATTTTGTTAAGGAAGTTAAGCAAGATAAATATCCTCTAACTTAGCAATAAGGAGATAAACTAATAAGATAAAATATGAAATTGCCAAATAACATACACTAGAACATCAAAAATTTAAGAAAATCTAGCAAAGGATGGAAAATTGTCATACAGGAGAAAATATAGGCCTTTACTTTGGAACTGTGCAAGAAAGTATTTATCTACTTGTGTTAATGCTTGTTGGACTTCTTGAAGAGGTATAGAAGTTTAAATATCTTAACATGAAACTAATAGAAATGCTAGAGGAGAAAAATAAAATGTGATTAACTAGGTTCAAGAACTATTAACACCAAATGGATACTCTCTGCAGTAAATTAAGCCAAAACTGAAAAAGAATACCAAAACAGAGCCAATGAATATGGAAATTATAGAAAACCTTAGAAAGAGAAACTGATAAAGTTTAGGAAGAAATACTCTGCTGTGGAAGCACATAAAACATGTATCGGAAATCTTAGAAATTCTAAAGAAACAACAGGACAATTTTATTCAAGAATATTAGAGGAGAAAATGAGAAAATAGTAGATCGAATAGAATGTGTTGTAGTATGGGTTAAATCTTAGGTTGGAAAGGAAGAAAAATCCGAAGAAACCGAACTTCAAATCTTACTAAAATGTGATGTCCCATACATTTTTATTAAACAGTAGAGAAGATATTCTGTTGTCCTCTGAAAGAATTAATGCTCTATATATCGGAAAACTTTAATAAGTTTGACTAATTTATTGAGCAGTTTTTATTGAGATTAAGAAATTGTAACACTCTTTCTTGCTTATAATTCTCTTTTTCCCCTTATCTGATTTCTTGGAGCTTATAAATTCCTTTTATAATTTTTCTAGCAATTTTAAATTTCTTAATATTATAGAATCAAATCTTTTTGGACATTTTTTAGTCATGTTCATAATGCTCAGTTTTCAAAATAATAAACACCAAATGTTATAATTTATTGTTTCTATTTTGTAATTTATGGTGAAATTTTAAGATAAATTTTAAGTTTTTAATAGGAATATTTTTATAGCCATAGTCTTGCATATTATTGCCTATCTATTTCTAACAAAAATATTTAAATAATCAAATTGTATAATTTTTTGCAATTTCGAGCATTTTATTTACTCAATTATGTTGCTTCATGTTAATTTCTTATCTAAATTTTTATATTTCTATCTTTTATTTAATTTTAAAAATCTAGGAATTTTAAATACTTATTTTATTATATATTTTTAAATTTTATTTTGTTGTAAAATAAGTTATTAAATTAAAAATAATAACTTAATTACTATCTTAATCTCAATCTAATATTTTTACATTATACTATTTTTTATTATTTTTTTATTTTGGCTAAGCATATTTTAACTCTCTTTTTTTTAAAATAATTTAACAACTTAACTTTATTTAAGTTCTTTTATTTCTAGATATATTCTTATTTAAAATACTTTTAATTTTATTTTATACTATTTTTATAACTTTTTCAACTTTTGATGTATTTTTGAAGCAAATTTTTCATATTTGATCAAAAATTTTACTAGATTTTCTAAATGCTTTAAAATTTTAGTTTTACTTAATAATATATTTTTTATATTATAAATAATTTTTTAAGTTTAGCAATTATATTAATTTAATATATGTATGCTTTTTTATTTTTTTAACCAATTTTTTTTTAATTTATAAGAAATTTTTATAAAAAAGTTCAATTTATTTTGTTCTTGATAAATTCATTTCCTTTTGCTACAAAATATATGAAGCATGGCCCTGCTATCGTTGATATTAGCTTTTTATCAATTTTAAACCCTAAAATTTTGAATGGTTTTTCATTTATTTAGTTTTTAATATTTTCTGTAATATATCTAATAGTTTCTATACATTAAAGCTTATTATTTTCTTCTTCTTGAGAATTTGTTTTCTTTTCACTTAGTTCTATAATTAATTCTAAATAATTATCTAAACATGTTTGCATTTCTTAGTTTAATAGCATGCAATAGTATATCATAAATAAAAGTATAATTATTATTGCTTCGACAAATAAAAAATTCAGCCATACTTGTTCTTAAAGCCAATCTTTACCTTTTCCTTTGCTTATACAATAAAATATTAAAACTCCGAATGTTACTACTATTATTATAATAGATTATCATATGAAGTTATCCAAACAAATGTTTCCAAATTCGAAAATAAATTCCTTTTTCTTGTACAAAGTTACTAAGGATTCTTTATCGCTAATCTTTAAACGAGGAAATTAATTGTTTTCTGTTTGTTTTATTAAACTATTTAAAGTACGTAAAATTTATATTTTTAGATTAGTAAATTATTCAGGTATTGCTTATATAAATAAGAACTAGATATAATTCAAAATTGAGAGAGATATACCTATAGTGAAAAAAAAAATTTCTAAAATTCTTTTAATATTATAAGCATAATTAACACATAGTATAAATACTAAAGTGAAAGTAGCAAGTCTGTAAATAAATGCTCTTATTATATTAGCTCTTTTGCTTTAAATAATGTTTTCTTATTAAATTCTTCAAATTAGTTAACTAAATAAATTTCATGGTATTTTATCTTTGTAATTTTAATAGTTCTGGTCAATTTATTTTAGATGATCTAAAAATATAATTTAAATCTCAGATTCGAACTTGAATTCATATAAAGGTTAATTTTCTTTTTCGTAATTATTTATCTCTTTTTACAAATAAGTATGAAAAACTCCGCCTTAGTCCCTGAATTTCATATAAAAATTACCAACATTTGGTCATTTTTTTTAAATATCTTTATCTTATAGCAAGCTTATATAAATCCAAGTAAATAGCATTAACTTTTAAAAGAAAACACAGTAATAAAATGCCAAAAAATCAAAATACTAATATTTATCATCAGTCGTGCAAAGCAAAGCAATAGTCAAAATATTCTAAAGTCAAATAAATAATCAAATCCATACATCGAATCCTTGAATTAGAAGGTTAAATTTTTTGAATTTTTTCTTTTTCAAAATTTTAAATAGCAAAAACAACGGTACAAATGAAAAGAAAATCAATTTAATCATTATCTTAATCATTTTTAACTTACTTTAGTTTAAATTTTTCTCTTTATCTTCTTGAATTGTTTATTCCTTAACTATTGTTTTATCAGATCTTGAAGTTGATTGTAATTTTAAATCTTATTTTTCCATTAACAAGAAAAACGAACAGAAAAATAAAAAAATAATTATAAAGAAATATATTGTATATATTTTTCAGAAAAAAATAAAATAATCTTTAAAAAATTTAAATATTAATTTCACAAGTTTTCTTTCGTTAAATATAAATTAAGAAATTTCATAATTGTTTCTTTAATTTAGTTTATAAAGTTAATTCTTTTTTGCTTTTTAATATTTAAAAGTTATGTTACTGAATAAAGCTAATACTATTTTTTTTCTATTTATTACTTTTATACTAAATATTTATTAATTAAAGAATAAAATGAATTTCTATCTCAATCAAGAATTAGTAGCTAATCTGGTGTAGTATGTATTTCATTGTACAAATAATCTCGCAATAGATGTCAGCACGAGAAAGGGTGGACAAATCCGGATGAGATAAACCTAAGTCACCTGAAGGTTCTCTTTAGTCGTATGAACGTTTGACTGACATATCTACTAATGATTTAATTACTAATTCTTATTTGGATTCTTCTTAAGAAGACTGAAGTGTTTACTTCAATATTTAAGAATAATTTTTAATAAACAGATTCCCCTTTTGGAGAAGCTGATGTGATTAATTGGACGGTTTGAATGGTAACAAGAAACACGAGAATCTTATTTTAATATTAAAGTGGAAAGAGATGTGTGCTAATGAGGTACTACGCGCTATAATCATAAATGTTTATTTTATTTTATTTAACTTATTGTGATTAAACTTTATGCATTTTTTAATTAAATTTGACTTTAATTTTGTATTTAATCTTATTAAAAAAGAGAAACTAAACATATTTCTTTTAATTTTACTTATGCAACAGTTCAAATTGTTAATTTTTACTTCATTTTTAATTTAATTTTCTTCATAATATTTTCTTTCTTCATTATCTGCTTTTTTCTTGTTTATAATATTCTTTTAATGAAGGGGCTAGGCTCTTTTATTTTTTTGCTTCAATCTTTTCATACTTTAGGTTTTATATATTTACCTTTATCATCTCATAATGAATTTCAGAATCGACTTCTTGCAAATAGTTAAGATTCACTTTTTAATTAGTCTTTGGAGAAGTTTAATCAATAGTGATTAGGTTATTTGAATGTTGGAACTCCAAGTTAAAAGCTTCGTGTTATTTTTGATACAGATTTTAGTGATCTAATTATATTAAACGATAAAATAGAGTTTGATAATTGAGATTTAAATGGCTATAACAAATAGTTAAGTTCATCCTTTTTCAACTTAATTCCAACATAATAAAATATTACTTATTAGGGATCTTTAATTTCAGGCTTACTTTGCTAAGAGTACATCTCTTTCCAAGAAAAAATTTATGTTGAAAGATAAAATTTTCTTTATACAACCTTTTACTAATCTATGAACATGCTAAATTTTGAAGGAATTTTTGGTTTAGCTTTTAAAAAACTGAGTAAATTGAATTTCAGTGGTCCTAGCTTTTTAGATAACCTTTATTAAAAGAACTTAATTAGTTCTAAATCTTTTTCTTTTTTCATCTCTAAAGAGAATGATATATAATCGAACTTAATTCTAGGTGGACATCTTATACAAAATTTCTCAACTGAAGCTAATTTTACTCGAGTGTAAATTGATGATTCTGGATAATGAAAAACGTCATTGCAAACTATTTAATTTGGAGAATGAAGCTGATAATCAATATCATAAAAAGCTATTTTTAATGCTGGATAACCTTATTTAATAGTTGAAAATAATGATTTAAACTAAATAATTTAGTATCTAAAAGATTTGTTAATTGATTGCAAGATTAATAGTGATTTATAGATATATGTTTGTACTGGATTGTATAATATTTCATATGCTCCTAATTTAAGAATCAAACTAGATTAAATAGAGTTTTTTATAACTCCGAGTGACTATTTTCAATATAAGTAAGAATATTACATATTATTGATCAAGGGTAGGAAGAAAATTAAAGAATGAATTTTAGGCTATCCTTTTTTGTATAGATATTATAGCTTTTGATATATGAATGACAATTATCCATATATTGGTTTGGCTTTAAGTATAAATTTATAATTGAACGGAACACAATTTAATTCCAATTCTGAAGAAGTACTCGTTTAATGATGAGTAATTTTAATACTCAGTACGATTACTTTAGAGTTTTTTAATACCTTATCATGCTTTGAAAAATTTTGATAAAAAATAATAAAGAAGTCTGGTTAAGAAAGAATTTAACCATTCAGCAGTTCAGAAAATAAGCCAAGTTCTAAATAATTTAATACATTGCAACCAATAAGGATGAATACTCTTAATTAGTAGAGTTCGAAATGATCTACAAAACAGTATCTGAATAAAAAAGTATTATTTTAAAATAAATTTATAATAATAATTAATATAAAATTATTTAATAATTTTTAGTTATAAAAGTTCTATTTTTAAATAAACTTTAAACAAAAAATTAAATAAAACTGACTGAATAAGTTAATTAATAAAAAGCAATTAATTTAAATCTATATTTATAAAAGGTATTAATTAATCAATACCTTTCAGAAAGTTTTATCTTAACGCTAAATTTAAAAAATTAGAGAAAAATCTCGAGAGAATTCAAAAAAATATTGATATTAAAAGAGTTAATTGAGAGCTTAAAAAAATTTTGCTCAATATGTAAGAATTTTTTAATAAGTAATCAATTTCATAGTATGTCTTGCAACCTTTAAAAAATTTAAATCATTTCTGTGAAAGTTCAAAAGAAATAAAGCGAAAAAAGTTTCACCTTCTCAATGAAAGTCATAAAGATATATTCTCTCAAGCTTAGAAAAAATTAAAGGCTTAGACATAGAAATAAAATTAATTTTAATCAAGAAAAAGCAACAAACTTTGCTAATTTTTTAGAAAATTTATTATTTATAAATAAATAGGAATATAACTTGCAGCCCTCGTATGCACACATCTCTTTCCACTTTAATATTAAAATAAGATTCTCGTGTTTCTTGTTACCATTCAAACCGTCCAATTAATCACATCAGCTTCTCCAAAAGGGGAATCTGTTTATTAAAAATTATTCTTAAATATTGAAGTAAACACTTCAGTCTTCTTAAGAAGAATCCAAATAAGAATTAGTAATTAAATCATTAGTAGATATGTCAGTCAAACGTTCATACGACTAAAGAGAACCTTCAGGCGACTTAGGTTTATCTCATCCGGATTTGTCCACCCTTTCTCGTGCTGACATCTATTGCGAGATTATTTGTACAATGAAATACATACTACACCAGATTAGCTATTAGTTCTCCTAGATGCAGTCGACATTCGTTTTATTATTGGTTTTTATCAAATATTTAAATTTGACGTAGTAATAGCCTAACTTTTGTAACTCAAGAATTAATAAAATTTATTATAGATTATTTATTTATTTTTAGCAAGTGGAACCTCCGAAGCAACTCAAGCCATAATCGAAGTGTGAAGAAAAGGATAGCTTCATCTATTTTGGCTGATCCTCGGATCTGGAACGGAATGACCTCTAATTTTTAGTTTTCTTAAGAGATGCAACCTGCCATGACTCAATTTTTTTCAAGATATATTTATTTATCAGTATTGAACATTTAAACTAGTGTTAACCTAAAAATGGTGAAACCAATTTAATCAATTTATTTATTTATCTATAAAAAGTTAAAGTTAAAAAAGTGAAAAAACTTTGTTAAAGCCTTAGTAGTCAGCCATCTGACCTATTCTATCAGCTTGTCTCTATAATAATAATATCATTTAATATGTCTTTACTATATTTTCATATAGATAATAAAACTGTTTATTTTACATCTAATTCATCATTCCTATTTTATTCATTGCTCATGTTCTTTTTCTTCTTGTTCTTGTTCTTGTTCTTCTCCTTCTACTGCTACAACTTTATCCAAATCGTTCTGCCACTGTAGTATTTCCTCATTCCACTATAGGATTTCAATTCTTCTCTTCAATAATTGTTAATGGAAGCTTTTAATTCTAAAATCTATTTCTCTTAGCTTCAGCTTGTCTCTATTAGTTTGTCTTTAATTTCTACTAGGCTTAGTTAGGCGGTGTAGCACTTCATTAGTGCACCATCATTTAATATTCTGAATAGTTTTGATCTTGCACGTAGCTTTCCTAATTATTTCTCCAAGGATTAAGATTTGAATTAAAGAATTTTTTTCTATAAATTTTTCCGCTTTATGTTGGATATATCCTAAATAGTTTTCTAAAAATATCTTATTTATTCTTTCTTTAAATTTCGCTTAGTTAGTAGCAGTATTTTCATTAGTGTTATTTATTGCACACGTAGCATTTTATTCTTCTTTTAAACTATTATTCCTGTAACACTTATTAATTTAAATTTACTACTTACTTTAAATAAACTTTTACTGTTTATTTTAATTTGAGCCTTCATTTTCTATTTCCATAGGATCTGATTAATTCTGTTAAATCGAAAATGGCGTAACCTGAATTTATTATTAAATTTAAAGAATTCTTTGTTCCAGTTTGTTTTCTATTTCTTATGATGATTAATATTGTTTCTCAAGTAAAGACGTTATTAGTTTTTCTAATTTTTCTACTTTATCAGTGAGGTATCTATTTTTAAACATAAACTCTTTTAATGACTTAGATAATATTTCTATTTGAGTTTGTGTCGGAAGTTTTTTTAGTTCTGGATTTCCAAGTGGTTAATGTTCGTCATATCAATCATATTTCTCACTTTTACTCATTGTAATTATTTCACCTTTTTATTCTTTAGAGAATTTTCCTATTTAAATATTTTGTTCAAAGTTCTGTTATTTCTTAGAAGCCATTTTATCTATAATAATAAAGAAATTAGCAATTATCTAGCTTCATATTTTAAACTTCTAGCGCATTTTCCTTCTCTTAATATTTGTTTCTCTTCCATTGATTATCCTCCGTCCGCGCTAATTTTTTTGTTGCATTGCTAGGCCCCCAAGCAGCATTCAAAGGAAAGGGCTTTTCGCCCTATTTAAAAATATTTTATAATAATACTAATTTTTAATTCTATTAAGTTTCAAGTAATGAAAGTAGTCAGGAATAAATCAATATTATTAACCCAGATATCTCACATAATCACTATTTATCTGATCTGTAAAACTAAAGCTGACAACTTTAAAATTAAGCTCTGATTTAAGAAATGCATTATAAAATAAAAAAATAATAGTTAGTCAAATGAGAATTTATTTACTTAAGAAATAAAATAACTTAAAAATAATTTATAAAGTCTTATTATAAGAACCAATAGTTAAATGAATACTACTTAATATAAAAGCAAAATATGAACTAGATATTTATAATTTGATAAGTAACTAAGAATATCAAAAGTATATTATAAAGATAATATAAATAAAATTTATTAGAAATATAAGCAATTATAAAATGCCCATTAGTTACTCAAAACTCATTTAGCAGTTTAGAAAAAATTAATATCAAAAGTAACTTGTTCATATGACTACTTAAATAAGTTCCTTCACTTATACAGTAACTAAATCTTTTAAGCAGATGAAATAATTAAAATAGATAAAGAAATATATGTATAACAGAAAAATTATGCTAATTCAATAGATGAAATTAACTAATTAAGAGATCTAAATTGAAACCAATTTTAGTTAGAACTTTATTTAAGCTTAAATGAAAGGAGCAAATAACTCATAATGAGAAAAATTTTATTAATTTATAAATTTTACTTAAATTGAAATAGATAATAGCTTAGCTATAATAATAATAGATTATATTAGATTAGAGTCAATATTCATCCCAACTAATCACCTAATAAAAATTATAAACTGAAATTTAAATTCAACAATTATATTTTAATATTAAAAATACAAAAATAAAAGAAGTATTTTATTGACTAAGAATAGAAAGCATAAATGGATACTTTAACTTTGAATATTGAATTAGATAAGCAAATTTAATAGAATTATGAAATAAATATAACCTTTTATAATTAAATTTTACTAAAAGAAAGGTAAATTCAAATAAATTAAGTATAATTTTAAAATCATATCTAAATTTAAGAAAATATCAATAAATTAAAAATAAAGATGGATCATATAAATATTAATAGATTATCTAACAATTATTTAAATATTTAAGAATATCTGAGGTAATAGTGAAGATATTTTATCAGTAACGAAACCTGATAAAAAGAAGACTTTCCTAAGCTTATAAATGGATTCAGAACATATTTTGAGAATTTAGATTAAGGAGGAGATGTATGCCTATTTGTAGGAGAAGAACTTAATATTACAGAAATGCATACATAAGTTGAAAAAGAATTATATCGATTAATTACTATCAATCTGAATAAAATTTTAATCACGTCTTGTTACATGCCTGACAGCAGAAAAATTTAAGATATTAAAGATTAAACCTGTGAACTCCTTAATGCATTACTGATTTAATATTAAGCTACCCCCCTTATATTGACGGGAGAATTTAATGTTCTTTTATAAGGCTTTGGAGACAATCCTGAAAATATTTATCATAATACTATTATATTATTATATAATATAAAATGGATGTCGGCCACGTCAGACAGATTAGTAGGTAATCTGGTGCAGTGTATACTGCATTGCGAGTAATCTCTCATTAGATGCCATGACGGGGAAGAGTGGATAAGCTCCGTTGAGACATGCCTAATTTAGCCCGAGGGTTCTCTCTAGCAGTATAAAAGTTTGACTGACGGGACCTTCTAATTACCGACTTAATAACTAATTCTTATTTGGACCTTATTCAAGAAGATTGAAGCATTTGATTCAAGATTTAAGAATTAATTTTAATTAGAAGATTCCCCATTTGGAGAAGCTGATATGACTCATTGGACCTCTAGAATTTTAGCAAGAAACATGATAACATTTTTCTTAATATTAAATATTAATATTGAAAGAGCTGTGCGCCAATGAGGTGCTGAGCGCTCTATAATCATTTTTATTTATTTATAAGAATTTTTTTATAAAATGAGGATAGTGGATGTCTCATTAATACATATATACACAAAGGAGCAGGAAAAATGTATTTTTCCGATTATATCATTATAAGCCTTCATTTAAATGTTAATTAATTTGAAAAATTTCACTGTTTATAATAATAGTTCATTTTCTAATCTTACTAAAATCCCTATCAAATTAATCTAAAACTCTATAGGCTATCTTGAAATAATATCTCAGAGAAAATATAAAATTAATAAGTTATAAAATGCAATAGAAAAGCAAAAATATTAAGAATCTTTCCTGCAAACTGATCTGAAATTCTTTTAGATAGATTAAGATAATATTCAATATTAGTATAAGTGTATCAAACATTCAATACATGGCAGATTAAACGTGAGGATCGTTAATTACAGATTCAAATTTTAACAAACTTCCTCAAAATATTATTAAGAAATATATAGATACTAAGAGGGTCAATACAGCATATAAATAAGTCCATATTAAATTTGAAAGAATAAAGTAATAGGTAAATAATCTTCATGAGACAGCGAAACGGTTCTGGAAAAACCATAATTATAATCTGTGGAAATTAAAAAATAAAGCAAAAAAGAATTTTCTATTTCTTAATGGAGATGCTAAAGAAATGGAAATGTTTTCACAAGCTAAGAAAGTTCTAAATCCTATAAAGAGAAATAATATTAACTTTAATTAAGAAATTAAAGATTATTCACTCTCTTTTTTATAAAAATTTAATTTTTTACCATAAAAGAAATCTAAGAGGCTATAAAATAAATTCCAAATGGAAAGGTAACTGGTCCAGATGGAATAAAAGATGAACTTTTGAAATATGGTGAATAATATTTATTAATATTTCTTCAATCTTTTCTTAATAATAAGCTAAGGCATAGAAAAATTCTTTAAGAAATAGATATTTCGGTGATTATTCCAATATTTAAAAAAGGAAATAAAGATGATTGAAAAGTTGACGGCCTATTTCACTAATTAATATTATTCTAAAGCTATATGATAAATTTTTATCAAAAAAAGACTTTACAACATGATTTATTGAGAAATTTGATTCATCCCTCTTTTTAATGTGATTTATGAAAATTAGATAAACTACTTAATATATTTGAGTTATATATCAGATCGTTGATAGTTATCGGAAATGTCCAAAAGGGAAGACAAATTGATCTTAAATTAATTTTTCCCCTTTTTTGCATGCTATAATTTTGGCTATGAAAATATAGACAGAAGTTAATTAAAAAGTGTGCTTTAAAGCTTCAAATGGTTTATTTATTTGCTTGATTTTTAATATTCAAATTTTTTCTTAAATTTTATTAATTAATTAACTACTTAGTGTTATTTAAAAATTCTTATGTAAAATAATCAGGAAAAATAAAAAATAAATGAATTAAAATGACGTCTTTAATAATAGATTTGCCACAAATTACTATTAATGTCTATTTTACTTTTTTCATTCCTTACATTGTCTTGGTATAGCCAAAAAATGCAACACGTAAGCTTCTCCAAATGAGAATCTTTTTATTCTAAATTTATTCTCTAATCGTGTTGTAATCACATCAGTCTTCTAAAATCAAATCCAAAAAATAATATGAATTTGATAAATTTAAGTGACCTGTCAGTCAAATACTTGTAACGCTAGCCTTAAGACAAGTTAGATATATCTCTTCCAAGCTTCCCTACTCTTATCTTTGATGGAATAAATTGCAAAATTACTTGCAATACAGTTTCTGCCACAGATTATCTAAAGTTTCTCCCTACTGTGGACGACATTCATATTTTATTTAATAAATAAAATAAATAATAAAAAAAAGGGTTATAAAGCGCGAAGCACCTCATTGACGCGCATCTCCTTCAATAATAATATTTAATATTAAGAAAAATTTTCTCATTTTTCTTGTTAAAATTCGATAATCCAATGAGTTATGTCAGGTTTTTCAAATAAAAAATCTACTTATTAAAGATTATTCTCAATCTTGAATCAAATGCTCCAGTCTTCTTGAAAAAGTTCCAAATAAGAATTAATTGATAAGTCATTAATTAGAAGTCTCGTCAATCAAACTTTCGTACTGCTAACGAGAACCCTCAGACAAGTTAGACTTGTTTCTTCCGAGTTTGTCCCAGTGGTGGCATCCAGTGCGAGATTACTCGCAATGCAGTATGTATCGCACCAGATTGCCTACTATATATCCTAACCGCAGCAAATATCCCATTTTATATATATAATAATAATAGAATATAAAATTTCTTAATATTTAGAAGTATTTATGCATTTATGCTAAAATGAAAGTTAAATAAATAAATAAGATTATAGAGCGTGTTGCACCTCAATGTTGCGCAGCTCTTTAATAAAGATTTTTAAAGTTAAAAAATTCTTGCTGAAGTCTTCCACAGTGCTAGCATTCCCTTGTGAATTTGTCTTCTATAGGGCCGTGATCGGAATGCTACCCTAAGAGACCTTAGTATCTGGCATCTTTCATCATTAATGCTACTTGATGCCTCTTCGATCTTCTCTTGGCTGGTCCTTCACCTATGGGGTGCTTCCTGGCATCAGAGTTTTAGTCAGTTTCAGTTAGAGGATTGCTCCTCCCTATCTATTTTTTTAATTAATATTTGTCAACTTTCTTAAATTCAATCATCCTGGTTTAAATCCTTTTCACATATTTTTTTATTAAGTTCTTCTTCACTTAAAGATTTCATTTAACCTTTTTTACTTGCAAATCCATAAACATTTTTTGAGTAATTCCTTGCTGAAGATTTCGATGAAATTGAAAATTTTAATAATTCAATTTAAATTCAAACTTGTTTTAAACATTCCTGCACTAAAAGTAATTATATAAATAATTATATTAATCAAAATCTTAGTAATTTAGGAATAATTTATTTCAGTTTTCAGTTGTTATTAGGGTGATTAAAAAGAAATAATGCAGTAAAGAGTTGATTCTTTTCAGTTTCACTACCATTTTTAGGAGGCAGAAAAAATCTTTCTTGAAGCAATTTGAAATTTTTTTGGTTAAATTACTAATATAATTTTAGCAAAAAGACACATAAATAAAATAAAAGAAACTTTATTTTTGTAGATTAAAAATATATTAAAATATTCAAAGTTACATACAAGCATTTTACTGGCTAGCTATACAGTTACTTTAGACTTTTAAATAAATTATTACTATATTATAAATTAAAATTCTATAAATAATAATGATTACTTTAACGTATATATTAAACATAGTCTAATAACTTTCCTTTCTCAAAGATTATTAAAGTTATTTCTTAATTTATTAATAGAAGATTATATTTGACAAAATTAGTTTAATAATAAATTTTATAATTAAGCGAATTCTTTAAATAGGTTACATTTTGCAAAGTAACCAAAATGTATTATTTTTCTTTTAAATAATTTCTAGAATAAAAGAATACTTATTTTGTTAATAAAGTCTAAATATACAATGCTTTAGATTTATTATGAAGGGAGATGGCTTTGAAGAAATAAATGTATCCCGCGAAAAATCTAGCAATAAACCAGATTTTTCTAATGAGTTTTATTTACTACAGGTTGATAATTAGAAGCAAACAATATAATTTAAAATAAATAGCTTAATCTCTTATGCTAACCATTTGTTATCTGATAAGTGAATAGAGATTAGGCCAGAATTGGTCTAATAGTCTATTACCTAAGAGATGGATAGATAGATTAATCTAATTGAATAGAAATTTAGATAAAATTACAACCAGAGGAACAGTTAACTGGTACATGCCAACTCAACTAACGATTTTATCTAGAATCAAAAGGAGAATGAAATTCATCCTAAAGCTTCTCCAAAAAATATAATCTAAATGCTGATATTGCGAAAAATTTAGACATAAAGTAATCTAGTGCCACAGATTTAAGTATAAATAAATTTAAGAAGCAGAAAGAGAAATTTAAAATGTATTCAAGATTTAATGTTCGCCTAGCTGAAGATATTAAAAAAATATTCTAGTCATATTAAGAAACTCCAAAATTTACGGATTACTGAGAAGATTTGAAAATCGACAATATGACATTGATTTCAAATTTTAGGTAAGAGAAATAGACGGGCAAATTCTAAGAATTTAAGAACCAGTAAACCAGTGGAATATGACTTCGAAGCATTTTGATAAATAAAAATTTCTAGAAATTCTTATTTGCGAGAGGCCTTATTATGATGGCGTCACTTTAATTTAATACTATAATACCTATTTTAACAAAATTATGGTAATTAATTTATTTAATAATCTTTTATTATAAAATATTTATCTAAATTTTATTGCTTATCAAATTTTTTGAAATCAGCACATTTTACAAAATTATAATAAATATTGCTAATACATTTTCAACTATTTTCTTTAATCATTCATTCTATACTAAATTATAGAAAATATAAAGTCTTATATATTGCAGTTCAAACTCATTAAGTGAGACATTTTACTTGTTATAAAAATCAATTTGTAAAAAACTTAGATTTTAGAGCGAGTAGCACTTTAATAATATGCAGCCTTTTAAATATTTTTTAATTAAAAAAATTGCATTTATTAAATCTCCTACAATGCTAGTATTCCCTTGAAAATCTTGCCTTATATAGGGCATAGGGCGATATTTGTAGTGCTAACCTAAGAGACCTTAGTATTTGGTATCTTCAACATAAACTCGCTCTATGCTTCCAGTCTAATCCCTCTTGACTCCTACCAAGATTCTTGTTTCGCTCTTCACACGCAGAGTATTTCCTGTTACCAGAGTTTTAATCAATCTTATTGTAAGTATTATTCCTTCCTATTCAATTAAATTATACAATATTTGAGCTTTAAGTAACTTTAGTAATATCTTTTATTAAATGCTTATGTGTTTTTAAATTTCGCTTATTTTGAATATTATTTAATGCTTTAACGTAAAAGATTAATTTTGTCAAATATCAAAGTGGCGCTTTATTATATTTTAGTTAAATCCTTCCTTATATCTTCATTTATATAAAAATATATAGGTAATTAGTTAAGCAAAGCAAAAGATGCTTCGACTTCTTTTTATTAGGCTAATCTAACTATTCAATCCTACAGAGAATCAACTATAGAAGCCTATTGATCTTCTCTTATGCATCTCTATGACTTTAAAATATTTATGTGAAGACAGATTGGTATCAAATGCTACAAAATTGCAATATTTTAACTTGATTTATGAAAAATGTTAGTCCAAAAAAGAGAATATTGGTAAGAATTTAAACTGAAATTAAAATTTTATACCAATTTATTATCTCTTTATATGCATGTCTTGCTTAAAGCTCTAGTATGGTTATTTAACAAAGAACACAAAAATGACTTGTTAGTATATTTAGTTTGTTAATAATTTTTAATTAATTGTATGAACAAAAGATCACTATAAGAAGGGAATATTAGAATAGATCCTCTCTAAGAACTAGTTCCATTTCGTGATAATCCAAAATTCTTGGTTTTATTCCTCCTATTACGAAAAATCGCAGACGTAGCATAATCGGTTATCCCTGTTGACACTCTAACCTATGTTGTTAATCACGTGTGAAATTTCTCCATTGCCGTTCAACCAAACTGTCAAGGAATTTAAGAACTTAATTCCAGGACCGCTAGGAGATTTAATTCCACTTTTAACAACAATTTAATAATCCCTGAAATAAGAGTAAATGCCAAGTCCATATGCTAAATGATTAGTCACATGATCTGCAACATAGTAAGAAACAAAGCCTTTGTCTCCATAATTTTCCTAATTAACATCATAAGCATATTCTGATTAGTAAAAGTAAGTTTATCCGTTGTTTCCATTCCATTCTACTAAGTGTCCAAGAGTGTGTTCTGATGCAAGTCCATAAGCTATAACATTATCTCCGTTAACTTGTATACCAGAAATAACAGGATTTTTACTATTGTAGATAATTCCATGAATTCCATGATCAGCTCTCCAAAGCCATGTATCATCGATTATTACATGTCCACTATTTACTTAAATCATATAAGTTGCCTTCATTTCTTAAGCTTCAGGATCATTTGTTCCTCCTACTCTTACAAAGAGATCTTAGATAAATCCTGGATTAGTCGCAGAGCCTTCGTACTTTCCTTCACCCCATTTTAAGAGAGCCAATGATTCTATGGGACCGCTCTATAAAAGAATTCCTGCTACTCTTACTCCGTCAACGTTCCCTACTTCAATGCAAGGTTTTCCAGTATTAGAAATCAAAGTTGCTAATCCCAATCCTAATATTACTGTATTAGCTTTGTTTACTTTGATTGCATCGTTCAAGTAATAGTTCCCTGGCTATAACACTAAATGAAGTCCTTATTCTAATTTTTAATTTATAGTAGCTGCACTATCACTTTGGGAAGCAACGTAAACCTATGAAAAATCTATCGCGTCTGCATTTTCAAAATCTTAAGTGTGTCCTACTTTATTTACCTCCACTCTTGGAATCATAAGTAAATAAGAATTTCCTTCTAAAACGATGTATGGCTTTTCAGCAATAACTGGAGTTGTATCTACGGTCGTAGCAGGTATTCCTCCACTATTACTGCAATGGTTTAAAGGAGCGCCTTAGCTGCCTACGAAAACCATATTCCAATTACCTTATGGCCATGATTTCATAACTACATTCCTAGCTATGAATTACTGTTGACTTCCTGAAGAAACTGTACCAGTTACATGAGAATCTGCCATAAAGCCGCCACTTGACCATCCAGGGTGTTATCCTGGATATTACTGGAATAAATCGATATCTCCTTCTATGTATATCCTTCTCATTGGTGAAGATTATGAAACTGCCCAGATCATTTTATCTTTAGGCTTAGTATAAAAGTTTTCGATTCCCCTCCAGAAATTGTTTAAAGCTCCAACATCAGGATTGAAATCTCCATTTTCGCAAGTAACTGACTAAATTTTAGTATCTTATGGTTTTCTTCCCAACCCTAATATTTAAGTATAAAACCCAACATTAACATTCACATGATGTTCCCCAGGCTTAAACATAACAGCATAGCGACTATTACTCCAATGTCCATTGCACGGTGGATTTTAACCTCCATTTTCACTAAAAATCTAATCTACGATAGTCTAAGCAGTTTAAGGATCGTTAGGATCTACTATCTTAACACGCTAAGTATCCCAATTCGGAGGATTAGGTTCCTAAGTAAGCGCAGACACTATAAATAGTATACTTATAGCAAACTTCATCTTTATAAACTAAAAGCCTAATTGTATTTAACTTGCATTACTAGCTTTTTATTGCTTAACTAAGCAATTAAACTTAATACCCTCTTAGTTTAAATTGGTTGTGCATAATATTTAAACTTAAAAAGACTAGAATCTGCTTAATTTTAGTTAACTCTAGTTGAATTTTAGTGTTAATTGTCCTAGTTAATACAGCTACTTTTAAACGATTATTGATTAAAGAAATTAAAATGAAATTAAGAGCTAAAAATGGAAAAGAACGTAAATATATGAAATTAAGTGCTCGAGTTTCGAACAAGCGATAAGTATCAAATAAGAGATGATAGATAGCAGTTCAATATAATACTTTATAAAAATCTAGATAAACTAGATTATCAAACTAATATATGCAATTTATTACTATGCTTATAGAAGAGAAACTTCAATTTAAGTTTAATAAAATTGCTATAAAAAGGTTATCATAAGTTAATCAATAAAATCTAATTCTCGCTCTTTTATAAAAAATAATTCAGGTGACTTTCAATTGGGCTAAAAAAAATCTTAAATACCCATTCAACTGTCAAAAGGAAAAGTTATATAAAATATCAATGGCATGTATAGTGCTATTTAAGGTTTATGCTATAAATAACTTAATGTTGATATATAAGAGGAAAAAGAACATCTGATTTTAGAATAATTAGAATACCATTTCATCCTAACTTGATAATTTATAGATATATAGAAATAACTAAAGTGTTAACTTTAATCTTACTATATTCTCATTATCCTATTTTCATTTTATAAAGCTATAAAATTATAAAGTTAATAGTACTATTGAAGTAAGATTAGAGTATATTAGATAGCTTATTTAAATAAATTAGGAATAAGCTTTGTTTTCTATTATTTAGAATATCTTTAAGCATATATCCATATGGTTACTCTTTTGTGTATTTATAGATTTACTCTGTTAAGTTGAAAATAGTATTTGAAAGTTAAGCCTATTTTGCTTTATTATTCTTATTTTAATACTATACTTAGAATTTTTTGGTAGTTACACTGACTAAGTGTATTTTATATTTAATATACCATTTATGAGTTGAAGCATATGCTAATTATATCTAAAATTTTTAGTTAAATGCATATTTAAACTCTAAATGGAAAAACATAACGCTTTATTATTATTTCCTTAATGATATCATAGTAACTATATAGCTTCAAATAGATAAGTATTTCTGGTCTTATTATAAACTAAAGTTGTTTATATCTCAAATCATTTTCAATTTAATACCTTCAGTTTAAACTCATCTAAGCATTATATTTTTTACTCAAATTAAGTGCAATAAATTTATTATGATGCTATGATAAATAATTTAGTGTTAATTATGAAATGAGGTTTTAAACTAAAGTTAAAAGGTTATTACACTCAGATTATCATTCTAAATCTTAACTTGACTAACTCTATATTTATAAAAGCAAGTGCTATAGATATTAATTTAGATAGGATGGTATAAAAGCATCATAGTAGGCATAACTTAGTAAATACCTATAATACTAGTTGCATTTATGATAAAAGTAGAGTTAATTAATGCTAGTTTCACAAAGAAGCAGGTATTTTCTAAATTCCCTCAAATAGCACTCAAAAAAAATGCCTTATATACTCTAACCTGCATTTAATTTATCTTACATTGCTAATTTGATTTCCTTTATACAAATCTAGAAATTTAGTTATTTTCATTCCTAATCTATTTTGATAGAAATATTTCAAAGTAATATTAGATAGGAAAGCGATGCTAATAAATAGAAACAAATAGTGCTTTCTTATGGAGTCTTTTGATATTTCATGTACTTTATATAGCTAATTACATTATATAGTTAATTTAGATGCTAATATAGATACCCATCATATAGTAGCAGGTAATACTACATAGACTGAGGATTGATTTAATGACTAGAAATTTATCATATTTCATTTATAAAAAATCAATATCATATTTCCTTAGCTTATTTAGAGATAAAATGATGTCTTATTCTAGGAGAAAAGAACCTAATTTAACTTTATAGCCTTAGTTCGCTAAATTTACAAGAGATACTGTAACGTTTGGAAAAATGAGTCCTTATGTTAAGGCTTAGCTGGGTAATTAATCTATACAAACTTCTGTGCATATGAATGGTGGAAAGTTTCCTAGATGGAGAAAAGAGGATATTTTGAAGTTTGTTTGGACAACGGAAACATCAATTGATATTGAACTTTGGAGCAAAGATAAAGGAAAAAAGGATGATTTGATTGGATCAACTAAGTTCGATCTTACTTAACTAGTATTAGGCTAAGTCTTTGATAATTGGATTTCACTAGATTACAAAGGAAAAAAAGTTGGAGAAGTAAAAATTTAGTTTCAATATTCTTATAATTATTAAAGCAACCCTTAGCCTTAATCTAGTTAGCAGTTTTCACAAACTACAAACTCATTAGGAAGAGCGTTTATTCAGTAAATTATGTAGCCAAATAACTAGACTTTCTAGCCTCAAAAAAATCCAATAGTATATGGAAACAACAACCAATATCAAGGTAATGCTTAATAGTAAATGGTGGGAACAACTGCATACACTTAGCCTTATTATCCTTAAGCTTATTATCCCAACTTTATTTAAAATCCTTAGGCACAATTTTCTTAACCTTATTACCCCCAATATTCATATCCTTAAGCGCCTTAATAATTCCTTTAACCTTAAAACATTTAACCCCAAATGACTTAAACTCAATTCTAACCAGTAAATACATAAGGATAGACTAAATAAGCCCTCTCCTCTTTTAATTAGTCTGGATAAAATTCAAATATTTCTGTATAATCTTAGATAAGCAATCCGCAATATCCTTAGTATTAGTACCAAAACAATGCTAATACTCAAAGTACTTTGCAAAACCCAAATATGACAAATTAAGGTTTAAACTAAAACTAGTTAAAGAAATCAAATGAGTTTTGCCCGTTTGAACTAGATTAAAAAACACCTTAGTAATCCATTCCACAAAATTAAGGAATTCCATCTTAGTAGATATAATAAAATCTTACTGTGATAGAACCTCCACCTTAATTTAAAGCTGAATAACCTCAATCTAGCATAAAGTCAAGGCCAAGTGCACCTGAAATGTGAAGCAATAAATATTAATATGTTTTTAGTTTTAGAAAAGTTCTTTAAAATTAAGTTTATGGCTATTTTTCATATTCTTTCCTACAAACAGATCAACCTTAATCTGCTTACAGTTTTCTCTCAAATATATAAGCATAAGTATCTTCTTATTTCTTACTATTGCTTAATATATTCAAGCTTATAATACTTAAATGGTTATTACCTTAACAGCTTTATAAATGATATATAAATCAAAAATTAGAAACTTGAAGGAGCTAAATCTTTTGAGTTTAAGTTAAGAACTCAAAAAAGCAGGAAGTTAATATATGAAGATAGAAGCTTTAAAGCACTCTTTATAAAAGATTTAAACTAAATATAATAATCTTAATATCTTGGATTATTTACTAATGTCTTTATCTGGATGACACATAATCTCTTATCAACTTGTATAATCAATGTTATCTATTTAATATGCTACAAGTAAGGGAGAAACATTGAGTGTAATAGTACTATAATAATAAATTTCATTAGACCATGATGATATAATCCTTTGATTTGTATAGCCATAAAAATAATAACTTTAGTGCTGATATTTTTAGAGATAGGGTTATTAATTATCTCTAATTAGGCAAAAACTCTTATATCTTAAATTAGTTATAAAGGAGGTTCAATCTGATGTATATTTAGGTCTTTGAATATAACTTTTATGATTAAATCTTAAAATTAGAAGTATCTGAAAATACCTAAATGATGTAGTTTAATAAAAAGCAAGGAAGAAATATTATAGCTTCCTTAATGATCATAGCTTATGGTTAGTAGCAATAGTTTAAATTAGATATTACAAGCTCTTTAGTATGCAATAGAGATATGATTGCAGAAATTAAGACTTCAATCTAGTTAAAATCAAATTAAAAGAGCATTAATGATAGTAACTAAATAAAGAAAGATAGAAGCAACTGTAAATGAAAAAGTGTTACCAACTGGTAGTAATGAGACCGTCATAATATTATCTAGGCTTATTGATAAAGGTAATAAGAAAAGCTTAAATAAATAATCGATTTATAAGGTAAAAATTTCATAAAGAAAGAAAAGAAAATAATATATGCCAAGTTAGAATAATTTGGATATAATGATGGTTATTAATATATCTAAAACTGATAAAAACATTTAATTTATAACTCTTCAATAAGAATAAAACAGTAATTATTGTATAGTGCTATTAAAACAGCATACATTTATAAAAATAATGAGAAGAGTTAAGAAGCTATCTATACGCACTTCACATACTATAAAGAAGTCATATAGAAATGAATGTGAGTATACTTGCAAATGAAATTGGAGTAGAAAAAATTAGACTTAGGTAATTAGCAAAAGTGAATTCAAAGAGACTATCAAATATGCAGAGAAAAATCGAAACAAACTATGTGGAAATCAATGTCCTCGAGCTCAGAGATTAATACCTTGCGAATATAGAGAGAAATATAGATCTTATAGAAAATCTAAATTTTGTAGCTGTTGTGTAGATTTATATCTTGGATATAGAAGCTTTTTAAAGCATACGAAAGGATACAGAAAAAAGGATATAATAAAGGATTAAATGATGGAAGAGTTTGGAGAAAAAGGATTATATGAAAATTTATATGCTAAGATTAAGTTCTGAAAATATTTATCTTTAAGTTATTTTTTAATTGTAACTATGTAATTTTTAAATGAAATGTAAATCTAAAGTTCTACTAATAATTATGGGTATCAAAATCATTGGAATTGGATTAAATGCCAAGTATATAAAACTCGTTCTAACTTATAATGAAATGGTTTATTTGTTATATACTGAAGAAGGAAGAATTTAGTATTTTGTATCTAAGAAATAAATTCAAGCTAGCTAAGATTATAGTGACTTTACGTTAAAATGTATAAGGATAAAATAATTCGATAGTGAATTTTATGAAGGTTTAAAACTAAAATTATTGGTGATTTAGTAATAAAGTCTTTCAAAAGCTTAGTTTAAAATCTATTTATAAATGAATTTAAAGGATATTCAAATAATTAATCTAAAAATTTAGTTTTACACTAGTTTATAGAACATATCCAAACTCTTTTATAATACTAGAAAATTTCACAATCCTAGCTTAAATAATATTTTCTCAATATCATACAAAAAAATATAGATAATTAATCTCCAAATTATTCCTGCTTTAAGAATTGATTTTAGTTAAATCTATTAATATAGATTTAGTATCTCTTAAATCCTCTAATAACTTCATTTATATTATAATTTAAAAATTAATAAAGTTTATTCTTTTCGTCAATCAGCTATTAGGCCACTTTTCATGCATACAAGTGTGCCACTATAATCCACATGCATAGCAGAATCTATAGTTTCCTTGGCAAATATTACTTTTACAAACCATCTCGTTGCATCCTTTAATTCTATCAACAATCGACTTGCAGTTTGAACATTATTGCATCTTTTACTCCTTTGCGTACTCCAGAAACCTAAAATAAATAATCTTACTGTTCATCTAACTTCTTATCTTATTCAAGTTTTACTTTAGTTTCTTAATCTCATTCTGCTTTTTATTTCGCAAATTATTCGCAAGTTTTGTTTAGATGAGGAGGTTAATAGCACTAAGGGCAAAAGCTATAAAAGCATTTTTCACAAAGTACGCAGTATACATCTTTGTTTATTGAAAATTAATTATCGCATTCAGGTCTAGGACATTTTGATAAAATATCTCCTTAAATCTATGAGACGTTTTTCACTTAAAACCTTACATATTTTTCATAATATGCCTAATCATTCCTCAATATAATCTCTATTTACTTAGGGTAAATATATTTAAAACACTATGGGGATGGACATACAAGTTTTGTTGAATCTACTTCTGCTTAATCTATTTTAGCTTTAATTCAGCTCTTAACGCAATCAATGCAATATATATGTCCACATTCTTATAATTTCAATTAATTGCTCTCTTAAATAAAAATCATACAAATTTCGCAAGAAGGGAGAGGTAATTGTGGTTATTACAGTTATTGTGGCTATTGAACGTATTACGGTTGTTATAGGTTTATTGCTTATTGTGTCTATTGAATGTATTGTGGTGGCTATTGTAGGTTTTTTGGTTATTGTGAAGTTTATTAGAATTAGTTATAGCTAAAACTTTTCTAGAATTCATCATAGCCTCCAAAAGATTTTATCAAAATGTTTCTATGAATTGGCCTCTAACAAATTTGGCATTTAACTTCATTGATTTTTGTTTGATCTCCTAAAGTAGTAGTTAAATATAATGTTTAGATACATGCAAAGCAATATCAATGATTACAACGTAGCTCTATTAACGCCGTTTAATCTCCACATATTGAACATTAAATCTACTAATTTAATTTATTAATTTATTAGTCAGGAACTTGATTTATTGGGAGTTGTGTATTATTTCACAATGGTAATAAGTTTTAGTTCATTTAAGACAAATTCTACTAAAATTATCCTATTTGATTTGGTTGCTGATCCTTGATCACGTTTTGTTAAGTATTCTAAACATAAGGCTACTGATTTTAACCTTATACATTTAGTAGCTGATTTGAGACTAAATTAGGCTGATTACTGTAAGGTTGAGCTTATAATATTTAAGGTTGATTTTAGATTTAGTTGGGTTAATAATTATTAGTTTGAGCTTATATATTTTATTGCTGCTGATTTTAGAATAAATTAGGCTGATTTTTTTCTGATTGAGCTTATAATATTTAAGGTTGATTTTAGATTAAGTTGGGTTAATAATTATTAGTTTGAGCTTATATATTTTATTGCTGTTGATTTGAGACTAAATTAGGCTGATTACTGTAAGGTTGAGCTTATAATATTTAAGGTTGATTTTAGATTAAGTTGGGTTAATAATTATTAGTTTGAGCTTATATATTTTATTGCTGTTGATTTTAGAATAAATTAGGCTAATTGCTGTAAGATTGAGGTTATTCATTAGAAGCTTTATTTTACTATGATATGCTATTATTTATTTATTAGCTATTATTTTGTAATTATGATGGCTGAGTATTACTTTATTAAGGTATCTAAATTTAAATTTGCTACGGATTAAGAAGCTAATCTTGCTAAATTACCTCCTTTTACTATCATTAGAACTAATTTTAATTACTTTAAATATTTATATCTTGATTACTTGGCAATTAATAAGGTATTAATTTCGGTGGCTATCAGTCATCCTAGCAATCTTGATTATGCTCATCTTCTTAAAGCATGATTAACAGTGGTGGACCTTAAGTCTGGTACATATTCTTCAAATTGGAATTCGTCTAATTTAAAATATTTAATAATTACTAAAATTATCCATTTTCTTACGCCTTAATTGACACTATCTTCTCTTATTATTAAGATGTCGGTTATTTATTCTCTTCTGATTTATATTCTGGACCAGTTTATTATTAAGTCTTTTATTCTTCTTTTTATGTTTAGTTTTATATTTCCTATAATTATGACTATTACTAGCCAGTCGTTATTTATTAATGATTTTCTTCTTTTTTATCTTAAGTAGTTTGACTCTTTTTTTTAATTTTTCCTTTATCACAGATGCACCCCATTTTATCAATAAGTCTAACAAATAAATAAAATTTAAATTATTATCCTTGAAAAATTACAATATAATTTAGTAATGCCAAATCTGTAAGCCAAATCAAGTTTAAGCAAATAGCATCTGCTTATGTTTCTAAATTAATTAAGAATTAAACTCGCATATCTGGAATAATTTTCGTCTTTGGGGAAGAAAGTAACTTGCTTGAAGGATTTTTATTTTTTATCTGAAAAATAAAAGGAAAAATAAATTAAGTAATAAGAAGACCCTAGTAGTTCAAATACATGATAAATGCTTAATTTTTCATTTCTATTTTGGATATTGTTATTATAAGTTTAGGGTTGATTTAATAAAATCATCATATTTCCTCTAAATATTTATTTGCTAGCATTTAGCTCCTTTAAGAATGTTAAAAAAATCTCATTAATTTATTAATCCAATAGAGATTAACCATATACTTCAGTATCAAGAGACTAATAACTTAAGGTTAAAGTTACTTTTCTTTTAAATGTCTCCTTTTCATCCTAAATATAGTAAATAAACTTAAAAGTCACTAAAAGATACCATACATTGAGAGATTATACCTTCAGTTTATATAAAATAATTATAATTAAAAGAAACAATTTACAACTCACTTCTTATTATACTTAGCTATTTTCTCTCCTTTTACATCCTTTATAAGTAAACAAATCAAGCCAAGTAATTTATCGTGTATTTCATCTGAGAATTTTACTTATATAAATTGAATTTTTTTAGTTAATTTATCAAAATTTGAGAGTGATCTGCCATGTGAAAAGATGATAGTTCAGTATAATAGACTGTTATGAATCTCAGTTAATTAAACCATAGAGATTAACTTGAAGGTTCAAGTTGGTTACATATTTCAATGATGACTTAGCTCTTGATAAATTTTAATTAACTAGTAAAGGATTTGATTCGTAGATAGAGTAGTTTAAGATAAAAAAGAAAGATAATAACTAATAGTACTAGCTGTAGTTAAGACCTACTAAATGAATATACATCTTGGAAAATAAAAATATTAGTCATCATTACTTTAGCAACTTAAAGTAATCCATCTCAGACTGCAGTAGTTATTCAACAGGTTTAAAAGATAAATTAAAAACATAAGCACATCAGAATTCTAAATATAAATGATAAATGTAAACTAAATTTTAATTTTATCAGATGATAATCTAATCTTTAAGAATTAAACTAGAATTTTTCCTAATTTTTCTTAAAAACATGATAGATGCATATTAGCTCTAAATAGAATCTAGAAATAAATAAGTTTCTTATGTTTATTTAATTTAGACTTAGAAAAATTAAAAATAAACTTTATTTTTAAAGCTTAAATTTTAAATTAACTGCCTAGTCAGATAGAAAGAAAATATTTAAAATAGCTATGAAATTGTAAATCTAAACGTAATGTAGCTCTATTTATTCTTTATACTGATTAACAATCAGTCTTTAAAAGAGTAATCTAAATATCTGATTTATTAATTAGACTATTGATTTTTGATAATTGCAACTATCGATTGAAATAAAATAGACAATATTTTTAAATTAAATTTATACTTCTAAGCTTTAAAATATTATATCATTTTTATTTAATTAGATCAAAATCATTAGTTAAATGAAATAATTCAATATACAGAATGAGGACAAACTCCTATCTCTAAACTGCATATTTTACAAATTGAATTTTTTGGTTTCTAAGGAATTATTTTGCATTAGCAATCTTCTAAATTTTGAATAAACTTTTAGCATTAAGGACATTTTTGTAGCTATCTCGAGATTGGCACTTAAGGTAAGTAAGTAATAACTTAAGTCTGCTATTATTAGAGATTTTTTAGTATTTACTACTCGATGGAAAACTATTGACAGGATTTATCTTAATGGAAATTTTTTGAGCATATTACACAAATCTTAGTCTAGCATTTTTAACAAACCACTTAATTAGCTTTTGAATATACACCAAACCAGTTACTACAATTCTAATTAGGACATTTTATAATTTTTTAATCTCTGTCCAAAGTTGCGTTCTTTATTTAAAGAAATCTATAATCTTCTATTAACTACAAGTTGTTATAAAATAGATCATTTACTTAATTAGGATTTATAGATATTCTACAAGAGATCAATGGGCAAATTAACTTAGCTAAATCTTCACCGTTATTAATTTTTTGTTCTATATAGCTTTTAATACATTTTTCACAAAATAAATGGTTACAATTACTTAAAGTCACTCCTTTGCCTATTCTAATCTCCTGATTGCAACATTTGCATTCAATATGATATTATGCTTAATCTTTTATTTGCTTCATTTATTATTCCAGAATTTCTTTTAACCGATATTTTCCTCCAAGTATTTCTTCAATATTTTATTAAGTAATTTTATTCTGACATTCCTTACATTTTATGTACTTAAGATTTTCTTCTTCTCCTTTACAAGTTTCTAAAATTTGGATTTTAATGCAGGAAGAACAGTAATAGTGGAGACAATTTAACTAAATTTATGCAAATTCTTTGCAAAAAACACATTTTAGGCTATTACTTTAGAATTATATCGGATTGATTGGATTATTTGGTTACTAGTTAATTTGATTTTAGATTGGAGTTTTCTCCAATTAGTTAGTATTTTGAGGGATGTTTTATATGTTATTGATTTATTTGTTTTGTTACACTTAGTTTCCTATATCTTACTTTTGAGGTTCTTTGTTCTTTTCTTACTTAGAAATTTCTTCTACTATTATTTAATTAGCATCTACAACTCCTTTTTTATTAGGATCTTTTTTTTAATTTTCCTTTTCCTGCTAATTTGCTATATTATTTTCATTTTAAATATTTCCTATTGTCTAGCTTTTATTCCTTTAGTCTATATTTAAATTTAAATCTTTTTGCTATTATTAATCTTAATTTAACTTAAGATTATTTCCCTCACTTTACTTAGTGTCTGCTTACTTATTAGGACAAGAAATATTAGAATCGCAATTGATAGCTGAATTTTTAGATTAATTTTTTTCCTTTTCTTACTCCTTTTTGTCACAATCAAAATTCTTACATTCTTGCTCTGTTTTTATTATATTTTCCAAGAGATATTGGTTGCATTATTGTTAATTTTGCTAATTATTTCCATTTTAACCTTGATTATGTTAGTTATCCTTATTATTATTCTGAATATTTGTTTAGGATCCCTATATTGGGAAGCAAAAACATAAGTATTTTCCATGCCTTTTGTTACTAATTGTACAGCCCATAATTATATTAAATATGAGTCTAATTTAATTTAAATGGATTTTCGATGAATTTTAGTTTATCAAAAAAAGTTTCTGGTTAAAACACTTTTACTTATCTCTAACTATTTCATTCAAATTCTAAGTAGAAAAAATTCTAATTAAATCTTATGAGATACAGATGATTCTAGTTTTCATGCTTTTATTATCATAATAATATTTGTAAGAAATGGTTTGCATATGTCCTAATACTTATATGAGATACCTTAATTAACTTATGATAAATGTAGTTATAGTTTTAATTTAGAATTTATGCCTTTTAGTAGTTTATGCTTTATTATTCTTTTTTGCTACCATTTAGTTCTAGTTTGGGTGTATATATGCTTTAAGAATGGTATTATATATAAAATTGTAGAAAGTTACTTAGAACTGATATATAGAGTGAAACCGGATTAAGATTGGATTTATACTGATTAGTGGGAGAAAATAGTGAAGAACATCCGAAAGATAAGTCCTTATAAGAGTTATCTGCCAATCGTAAAATCTAAGAAATATAAGGTTAAAATGATTTCACTAAT
The DNA here is from genome assembly GCA_946699065.1 of Loxodes magnus. NCBI lineage: Eukaryota > Ciliophora > Karyorelictea > Loxodida > Loxodidae > Loxodes > Loxodes magnus. The sequence goes on from CAMPDV010000152.1 coordinate 563,937, forward strand.
AATATCAGCAAGCTAAATTGAGATATAAATTCGACTTAATCAGTAAAGTATCATACAATGCTAGCAAGCTACACTAAAGTATCATAAATAAAATACTATTAAAGAATAGTTAATAATAAAGTACTTATATTACATTAATATCTAATCTATTAAAATATCAGAGCTATATTAAATAATATCATTACTTTAGCAATGAAAGCTAAATTAAATTATTTTATAGCTATATAAATCTATCATTATGCTTTTTAAGTTAGGAAAAATTGTATAAGGATTACTTTTAAGCTAAGTTGGAAAATATTAATTATAGCAATTGCTTAATTTCCATAGGTAAAGCCAGAGTATGAAAAATATTGGAAATCGATTTATAATATTCGTTAATATATAGATGTCTAATTATAAAATTTAGGGTTTTACAATATAAAATTAGTTGTGAAATGGGAGTGGATTCTTAATGATTAGATGAAGATTTAGTCAACTGGAAAGCTAAAACTAGAAATTTTTGTAAAAAAGATGAAAGATAAGAAATTTTAGAACTGAATAATAAAGTTTAGAAATTTCATAATTAACTAGGAAAGATAGTAGTATTCTCTTTGTTTATTAGAGAGAGAATAAAACTAGATTTTAAAGTTTTATATAGAGCTTACTAAATATTTAATTAGAGTTGATGAAGGACATTCATAAAAAAATGAAATGGACTTCATAGAATAGTGATATATACATAAAGAAAGAATATTCGTGGAAAATTTGCAGCTCAGAAACTTGTTAAAGGTGTGGCAAATGTATAATTCTAGATAAGAATCAAAGAGTGAATTAAAATATCTTAGAATTATTAGAATTCTAAATATCTATTAAATGGAGAATAAACCTTTTAATTAATAAATATATAACTAAAAATCAAATATCTTCATTTAGTTCATGAGAACAAGTGTGCCATTTCATTTCACAAATAAAGCAATACTCGTAATTTCTAGCACAAAATGGACTTTTGCAAACCATATGATTATTAAGTTTAATTCTTTCAACCATTGATTTGCAAATAGGACATTTATGCCATTGCTTATCTTAAGTTTCTTAAGCACTATAAAGTAATTTAAACTTACCTGAAGTTGTCAAGTTAATCCATTGACATTTTCCAAAATTGATCCTGCTAATAAATAGACTATTCTTATTATAATTTTTCACATGTCTTATCTTAATGAGGAACTCTGAAGCATAAAGGACAAAATTTAATCTAGCATTAATCGCAAGCAACACTTTAGATGTTTTTAATCGTTTTTATATTGTTATTGCAATACAATTAAGGGCATTTTAGGATTATTTCTGAACTTTCAGCCTAAGCTTGTACTTCTTCGTTTGATTTCTATTCTTAAATTTACGAATTATCTACTGAAACTGTTTTTTCTTCCTTTTCACTCTATTTTTAAGTAATAAATGATTTAAATTAATTTTCCTGATCAAGACTTAGTAATTGCTATAACCATTCTATCTAGGGAAAAGATAGAAACGAGCTACACCCATTAAAAGGGCATTAAAACTCTATCTAACTTATATTTTCATTATTTTTTTTCCCGTTAAAGTGGTTTTTCAAGCAGTTATAGCAAAAAAAAATGATTACAATTTTATACTATCGCTCCTTGATCATCTTGCTAATCTTACTTCTCTTTTTCACATATAAGACATTTGATTTTGTTTTTTTATTATTCATTCAATCCTAAATTTTAGTCTTACTACCCTGAAAAGATTTATTAAAACTGATCTTAACCACCAAAAGCTTGTCATATTATGTTTTATGGAATCTAGTTTCCACATTTATTGCATTTAACTTTGCCTATATTTTCCTATTATCCATTACAACCTGCTTAAGCTAAATCTTATATACAGTTAATGCAAAATAAGTGTTTGCATGGTAGCTATACTTAGCAGTTTTTCTAACAATTAGAACATAACAATTGATCTAGTTATTTTTACTTTTACTCTTTATTGACTTATTAATCTCCTTGCTATTTATTTTACTTATCGTTTTAGATTTTTCGATGTTCTTAACTCTTAAGTTGCTAATTACTTAAATTTTCATTTTTACTATTTTCTTAAGGATTTTGCTTGCTATTACTTTATTGAGGATTCTCTTTGATTTACTTTTCTTTATTATTATTCTTTTCCTGATACTCTTGACCTCCAAATAGTTAATTGAATTGCTGCAGTCCACCAAACGCCAGCCATATAAATTCCTTTGGAATTTGATAACCGCAGCTAGCACATTATAGTTTATTTAATTTAGTACTGCTTTCTTCATTTTAATTTAAGAAAATATCCTAGAGACATTATGTACAATAACCATGATGACAAGGTAATTCTAGCTATCATACATTCGCCTTGCATAATATGCACTAAAATTACTCTTTTTTAGGCTATCCTGTTTTACTATTAGCAGCAGGTTAATTTTTCGTCCTTGTATTTATTTAATTATTAGCTTAATTTTATATAACCTGCTAATTTTACTGTTAATCAGAATTCCTATCCTTGTTAGTTAGTTTTGATTACTGGGAATTATTACCACTTTAATTTTTTGCATTTTCTAAGATTTGATCTTGTTAGCTCTGAAACTAGATTCATTTGTCTAAATATGTCGAGTTAAATGTATTTTAATCTCCAAAGATCTATCAGATTGTTTCTTTAGGAATTAATTACCCACATTTAGTGCATTTAGCCTCATTTATTTTATTTTTATCTCCGTCACTGACTTTTAGTACTAGATTTTCTAGGCATTGTGTACAATGTCTGTGAAGACAAGCAAGCTATATCTCTCCTTACCATTTTTCGCATTAAACACACGGAATTTCTTCAGTCTACGATGCTTAATAAAAAGCGTATTAGCTTTAGGATAGTTATTAAGTTAAAGTGCCTTATAGATTGTATTTAGTCGGATTCTTCTAAGTTTTTAATCTATTTTAATCTGAATCCAAGGTCAATACATAATTCTCATTAGTAAGTTACTAATTATTTCCACTCTTATTGAATTCTTAATATTTTCTTTCAGAATTTAAGCTCTTTTTGCTCTATTAGGTTTTTCCACAAAGATTACCCATTTTATAATTACAATTAAAAAAGAAAATTTTATAACTAGATAATTTCTCATTATCACTATTTCTAAAAATGCATATTCTTTTCAAGAGAAATAAATCATCAGCTATTTATAAAAATTTTATGGTTTTAATCTCCTTTCGTTGAGTCTTTATAGTAAATATTTAGCCAGAAACTTTATGAAATTCTATAGTTCTTTGTATTTTCAATTTTATCTTTTTGAATTTATTTTTTATACTATCTTCACAATTTAAACTTAAACCTGTCATATTTATTTTTTATTCTTTTATTTTATATATATCCATGTCTACTCTAAACATCTTCTAATCTATTCAATCTAAAATTATTCCTAGAGGTATTTATTTAATGGTGCTATCTTTTCCTTCTTTTTGTATAATTGATATTTGAAAATTTTTTAATTTATTTTTGAGAAATACGTTTCTATATTCAAAGCCAGATTTTTATTTTAATTCTGCTTTTTATCTGGTAGAATTCTTTGAATTATACTTATTGTTGTTTTTTCGAGACATTTTAAAGAGGCTTTTTATATGAATACTATTGGCTTAAATTTAGATAATTTGAAGATTAATGATGTATAGAGTTTGAAACCTTTTATTAAAAGAGTTTTAATTTTACTTTAGAACTATCTTCGAGAATAATGATTCATAAGTTTTAACTAAAGTTACTAGGATATTGATTCATATCATTGAATTTAATTATTACCTTATGTATCTAATGCCCTCAGCGTTAATTTTATCTATACTCAATATAATACTATAAGATGTATCATATCACGTTCATGAAGTGATATAAGGCATATTTAACCTCTACTCTTTTACGCTGATAATTATAAGTAAAAAAAGGATAGAGCGATATAAAAATATCTAAGTCGAAAATGTTAGCAAAACTAATTTGGGTTACTTAATCTATAAACTTAGATTTCACTTCCAATCTATTCTCTTTATCTGATCCATTTACCATTATTGCTGCATTCCTAGTTTATCATAGATTAATCAAATCAAAATACTCAAACCAATTTTCTTCGCCAAGTATATTTTTTAATTCTGCTTTTCTTATATTCCTATATAATCTAAAGAGATAAGCTATTTAAAATTTATATTCAAGGTATTTATTTCAGCTGGTAATGAAACAAGAGTAGAGTATATAAAAAAATGGATTTAGAAACAAAAAGGGATAATATCCTAATCCTACTTGCAAATTGCTATTAATGAATTAGTGATACTATTATATCCAATTTGAGAAATATAACTAATAATAAAGGAATATATGCTATTAGATATAATTAAACCATTTTCTAGCTATTTTTATGTAATAAAATAATTAAAGGAGTTACTTAAGGAAATACCAAATCTCTAATGAGTTCTAGGAGGAATATTTTAACTTTACAGGAGTTAGAGCAATTTGAAGAGAAAATAAAGGAAGTTGAAAAAACTGAAAAGATCTTAAAATAGTATAAAAACAAATTAAGAAATGAAACAACTACTACTGAAGAGATAATAATGATATATAATAAAATTATTATTACTACAAGTATTTACAATATAATATTTCAAGCAAATAGTTAAGAACTATTTCACTAAAATAATTTTATTTAAAGTAGAGTAATAGAAAATAATAAAAGTAAAATAGCTAAAATAAACTAAAAGTAGAATTTTAGGCTTAATTAAGGCTCTTTTAGATAGTAAGCAGATATTTTATTTTAAGCGCTGAAAAAAAACAATTTTTGAGAGTTTTATACCTGTTTTAATGAGAAGCTTAGAATATTCTTTTATGAAGATTCGTTTTTTAAATATTTTAGAATTCATAAGGATTTTATAAATTTTTAATGTTACATTAGTTTTTAGACTAGCAAGATTTTCGAGAAAAATATCAGATGATGGTTGCAGGGGTTTTAATTAGAAAATAATTAGTAAAATTTTATTTATTTTAAATCAAAAAATGTTTAGGAAGCCACTTTACACCAAAAGCTATATGAAATATGAAAAAGGGAAGCAAATTATCAAATAAAAATCTAAAATGGTTTAAAAGGAAAAATTAAAGCAAAACATATTAATTAAATAAATTCTATCTTCAAGCAAATTTTTTTTTAAATTTAAGAATTATATTATAAAGTATGTAACACTTTAAAATGAAAGGAAAAAAGCTCAAAATATAAATCAAATTAGTTATATAATAAAGCTCAAATGATGAATTATTCTAATCAAAATAATTTAAATAATAAATATTATTTTTAAATAAGCTTGCACATACTTAATTGATGCATATAGTAAGGAAATTATTAAAGAGATAGGAATAGATTGAAAAGCTAAAAACCTCTTATAGAGGTAAAGAATTTTCATGATGTTTTTATAAATTTATGACAAAATAATAAGAAAAAAACATTATTATCATGGTGTTTTACTATAATTAAGTTCTAAAATAAATATGTAGTCGAATCTTTATTGTTCAGAATGCAAAAACAAATATGATATTCTTCGACATACACCATTAAGTTTAGCCTGCTCTCATACTCTGTGTCAAGATTGTGTTTATAATTTATATGAGAAACAGGAAAAAAAAATTTAGTGCTTTATATCTAATTGTAATAAAACTACATTTGAGAAGCCAATAAACCTAGCTAAAGATTAATAGATATTAGATAGTCTTCTAAAAGATCAATAGAAAATTGAACTAATAAAATAGGCACAATCAGATATAAAAGAAGTTCAATCTCAAAACAAAGTAATTATAAAGAGTCTAGTGAAAGCTCATGATGAAATAATCTAATATTCAATGACTAAGATACAGCAGGTTCTTCTATCGAAAAGTGCTGAAGCTTTAGTTCGACTTTAAAAGTCTTAAAAAACGATAAGCCAAAATAATTAAAAATTAGAAAGCATAGCATAATAGATTGAAAAAGAAGGAATGTAATAGGAAACGGAAGAACATATCCAATAGTTATCAAATTTAGATATTTATAAAGAACACCAAAAGTAAAGCTAATAAGAAATTTAAAACCTTTAGATAATTACTTAAAATCTACCGTAACACTTAGAAATTTTCTTATAAAACTTGATAAATTAGAGTGAAAGACCTATATAATAGATTTAAAACATTTAAGAAAATCAGGATTAAATGGGTTAGATTAAATATCAAAGATTGGACGATATAAAAATCTTGATTAATATGGTAAGCAATACTTCAACTAAAAAGGAATTCAGCATAATGGAAAATAAATTTTTAACCAAGTAGATTAACATTTACGCTATAGAAAATTATTATACTTAAATTGAATAAATAGGAGAATAACAACTCATTATTTCAGGTGCAAGATAAGAGTTTAGTAGAAGATTTATTATTATAAATGAAAATTAAGTAGATTAATCAAGTATGAGGGAAGGGAGAAGCTTGCATAGAACTGTATTTGATTGTAAATCAAAAATTTATATATTCTCAGGATGGATTGGTAATTATTAAGAAAAATGTGAAGTTTATGATTTATAAAGCCAAAGTTTTTCAGCTATATCTGATATTTCAATTCCTGTTTATTGTTTCGGAGCTTTTATAGATGATACTTAAAATATATGCATAACAGGAGGATTAAAAAATAAAGGTGGCAAGATAAAAATTTAAATTTATAACTGCTAGACAAATTCATGAAGTAATCACTAATGCCATTTACCTGATAACTCAACTAATACAGCTTGCTATATTTTAAATTAGGGAATAGGATTACTATATGATAACGGAAATAGTTGATTTAAAACACGCATCTTTGATTTCAAATAAATTACTAAGCATGGATAAATGTTTTTTGGAAAAACCGAAGTTTATTCTTAACCAATTGTTGTTAAAAATGACGTATATTAGTTTGATAAATTCTCAGACTTATTTACGTATAATACATAGCTGGCAGAATGGAAAAAAATAGAATAATGATAAACTTATTTCATTTTATTAAAGATTTTTTTTCCTAAAAGCTTAAATAAAAAAATTTATCTTTATTTTTTTATGTTTATGATATTTTTATAATCTTATAGATTTGAAAAATATAGAAAAGTGAATATCTTTAGATAAAATTTTCCATCTAATTAATTTGTTTTTTTATTTATACTAAAGTTAAATATTTGTATAAAAAACATAATTGATATGTTTAAAATTAATGATAATCATATTATCATGATTTATTAAGGCTAACCTAAATGAGAATTTTTTATATATCTTAGAATATTTAAAATTTATCCAGAAACTATCTTTACTGTAAATTTATAAAATTTATACTTAAAAAATTCTTTAAAGAAGCTTTTCAGATTATATTTTTTTCTGGTTTGAAAATTATTTCTAAATAATGCGATATCATAAAAATTATTTTATTAAGCTGAAAGGCGAACATTATTTAATTTAAAAATAATGCGATATAAATGACTTTTATAAAAAAGTGACATGCAAATTATAGCAATAAATAAACTAAAAAGGATTCTTTTAAAATTTAAGAATGTATACAAAAAGTCTAGCAAAATATACTGTACTAAAATTATTTTATAATTTAAGCTGAGAACTCATTTTGTAAGTTTTATTTTAAAAATTAAATGAATTTGATAAAAATTAATTATTGACTGGAATTTTTAATTTTAGGAAATAAGTTTTATTTAAAATAAATATAATCTTTCAATAGCATTTTTGTAGAATAACTCTATTAGATTTTCCTAAAGTTGTATTTATTTTTTATTTTTACATGAATCTTTGTATAATTCTTAAATTTATCTTATTTAAATTTAATTTTAAAGCGTTTGTGTGTTTTCTAGTTTATGTCAATGAAAATGAAAATTTTCCTTTAAAGTTGAGCATGATCTTCTAAAAAAAACATTAATATTGCTATACTGCAGTAATTATATCTTTTTCAAATTTTCCAAAATTATTTTCTGGTGATTTTTTATGAAAAAGCTATAAACCTTTTTCTAATCTTACATAAATACCTTCATAAAAAAGTATTAAGTTTCCAACTACAATTTCTTTAGTTATTATTATCATTTTGAAGTTGAAACATCCTATTATATCTCATTACCTTAACTTCTCATATTATATTATGCTTTAGCTGTTCTTTTGATTTAATAACTTTAAAGAAATTTTTTAATTTTTAATTTTTTCACAGCTTTCTTTTTAAATTTAAATAATTAACTCTTTATATTTCATTTATAATTTAAGAGTTAGAACATATATAACTGTATAAAAGTTTAAAAAATTATTTCTATTTTAAAGTTACAAAATAAAAGTAAAATCATCCATGCCCACATGTTCCCAGTTTTTTGCCACAAAGATAACAAAAAGAGAAAGTTCCTCTGCAAAATGGACTCCAGCAAGTCATATGATTACAGCCTACAGTTTTTTCTACCATTGCTTTACAATTAGGGCATGTTTGCCAATTTTATGACTTTGCGTATGCCTAAAACCTGAAATAATTAAAATTAACTTACTGGACTTCTTCCTACTATTGCATTTTAAGTTTTTATTGTTCCAAATAACTTGCCTGCTCTTAAACAAGCTAAGCACATGTCTTATTTAAATGAGGAACTTTTAGGCATTAAGGGCAAAAATCTTATTCACATTTTTCACAAAAAACACAATTTGTGTTTTACGCTACAGAAAACCTGTTATCGCAATTCTCTCTGGGACATTTAACTAAAATATCTCCTTGATTTTCATTTACTTTTTCTATCTAAAATCTTATATATTTTTCATATAATACTTAATCAAATCTCAATAAGAAGTCTATTTGGTTCGGGCTAATAAATTTTCCACAATTCATAGCAGGGCAAATCAATTTTGACGCCTCAACTTCAGCAGTATTAACTTTCATTTTTACTGTCTCTTACATACATTTTTCACAAAATACATGACCACAGTTTTCTAAAATAATACCTTCATCAAGTTTATACTCAACAGTACATATCTCACACGAAAAATTTTTCTACTTTAATGCCTTAACATTACTTATTTCTTCCTTTTAAGATGCAAATATACTTTCAAACTCTTTTTTACCTCCAAAAGAACTTCATAGTAGTTCTTTAGGAATTAATTTCTAGCATTTAACGCATTTAATTTGATAAATTTGTCCCTTTTTAGATTCTCAAATTCTAAAAATATTATCTTGAAGACATTAAGTACAATAAAAGTGAAAGCAAGCGAGTTCTATCTATCCTTGCGACTAACAGCAATACACACATAGAGTATTATCTTGCTAAAATTTATTCTATTAATATAAATCATTATATTGGGACTTCTTAAAATCATTTTCATTATATTAATAATCCTAATAATTATTCCAATCCTCCTAGTCGATTTATTATTTATTAAATTTCTTCAAATCTTAAAACGGCTTCTAGCTTATTTTATTTAGCTTTTTCTTCTGTTTTGCTTACAAAGAGCAACATCCCATTTTATATAAAATCACTTATATGCTGTTTATTAGTTTATATAGAACTTGTTATAATATATTTGAATCATATCATATGCAAAAATTTCTCTTTAAATATATGATACAAAGGTTGTTATAAACATCTAATAAAGTATAATATAGATATTATGATTAGTTAGATGGAATAAATCGACCAAATATATCTCTTTCAAAAGAAGTAATAAAGATAAAAGAGGCAAAAGAACTTTTTGGAAGAGAAGATTTATGAAAATGAGCAAAAAAATTAAATTAAAACTTTCATATACATAAAAAAGACTAATTATTTTTACAAGAAAAAATTCAAAAGAAATTATTAAAATTTAAGTTTTGATTCTAGTTCATTAAATAATATTCAGAAAAAACAAATTTTTCAAAAACTTAGAAGCAAAATGCTAATTGAAATAAAGAGAAAATATATCGTTAAAAAAGAAATACGTTTAAGAAGATATATAACCTCTGAAAAAAATTATTAATAAACTAGCTATGTTGAGCTATATGAATTAATTTTATTATAAAATAATATACCTATTCTAATAATAGACATTTATTTATTATTTCATAAGATCCATCATAAGCTAAATTTATTCTGAAAGGTGAGACAGTTAATTAAATACTTGAATTTAAAGAAGATTTACGAACTCAAATAATTAATATAGTAAAAAGGTAATAAAAGAAAGATAATAAATACATAATTTTTTGTAATTTGTTAAACATAAAAGGTTAAAACTAAAAATTTAATTTAACTTTAATTAAAGCATATTAATATTTAAATTTTGACTATGACCTTAAATTTCTAAAATAAATAAATAAATATTTTGTTATGATGAAAATATTTTTGCATAATTAAATAGTTTATTTTTATTTCATCTATGTAATAAACTCATAGACTTAATTTATTAAGATTTTCTTTCGTTAAATAGTTAATAAACTTCCTTGACATGCCATAAAAATTTTTTAAGAGAGAGGTAAAAATAAATCACAGATCTTATTGCATTTATTGGTTTATAAAAACCATAAAATTCAAATCCTGTTTTTTAATCAAAATCGAAAAAAATAATAATTAAGTATCAATTATATCCAGTATATAATGAGTTTTATATGCCTTATATATAATTATATCAGTATAAACCAAACTTACAAGTAGAAAGGATACAAATAATCAAAATCAAAAATTAATCAAAGAAAATATATCAACATAAATAATAAAAAAAATAAAATGTTTAATAATTCTAAATTTTTCTTACAGGAGTTTTAAACATCTTTTACTATTAAGATTTCACTTATTTAATAGGATTCAACTAGCTAGCCTATTTTTAACTTTAAATAATAAATTTTCAAACTCTTAAATACCTTAATTAGTCTTTAAACAAAGTCAAAAAGTAATTAAAAATAAAAAATCAAATTTATACAATAAAGTTTAGGTTAAAAAAATTTAAATAAAAGTGATTATCAAAGTAGCACAAGAATTTTTAAAAAATAATAAATAGATCTGAGATTAAATACAAAATTACTAGAATATATTAAAAATAATTAAATTAAATTATAATATAATATAAAAATGAAAATTTCGGAAAATAATCAAATTTGATAACTATCAAAAAAAGTGTTTTAATAATTCTTTTGCTTTAATAACACATGAAATAGGTAGATTAAGTTATTATAATAATTAATTTTTAAAGACTAAGATATATCAAATTCTTATATTTAATAAAGCTTATTTTGTCTCTATTCTCTTATTTCTTCAGTTTTTAAGGATTAAAATTTTAAAACTAAACAAAAATTGCTAAATTTTTATTATTTTATCTGATTAAAATAATAAATTTTTAAGAATTAAATCTTTAACCTGATATATGACCAAATTATATTAATTTAGTATTATATTGAGCAATTAAATCCTTACTTGTAAAGATGTAATGAAGAATTGTAGTACGAATTTAAAGCAGGTAAATTATACTCTCAATAAATATTCAATCTAAGAACAATACAAAAATGCCTATATTATAGCAATCAAGATATTATAGCCATTTTTATTATATTAAAAAAGAATTTGGTTCAGTAATTAGATCATATTTATGAAAAGTACTGAATGAGATCAATGTATCTGAAGGAATAATAAGTCTCCTGGCAGACATATATAAAGAGAAGAGCATAAGATTAAGAATAAATGATCTAATCTATGAAGAACTTGAAACTTAAAAAGGAGTAAAATAAGGAAGACCTGCTTCCCTAGATAATTCAATATAATAATAAATTAGTTACTGAATGAACTAAAAAATAAAAAGGTTGGTATTATAATGTAAACTGAAACGGAATAGGGAATAGAAGTAAGATAAATAGGTGCCCTAGCCTATTCTGATGATATTGTAGCATTAGTTCATCTAGATTAATTAGAAGATATGACTGATATACTGTAATAATGATCATAACGCAATACAATTTAAATTGAGGACAAAACTAAATGAATGATATGAAATGGTAATGCATGGCAAAATTATGAGATAATCACAATAATTGGAATATTAATAGAGAAAGTGGAGAAATTTAAGTATTTGGGCCATTGGATATATGAAAATATTTCGTATTAAAAACATCTGTAGTCAAGGATCTAAGAATATAGAAAATCAAAGCATGAATTTAAAGCAAATGAGCAATTTAGAAAGGAATCGTTCCATAATATGCATCTATAATAATAAAATCCTTTATAAACCAAATATTTGGCTATGGAAGCGAGTTTATTCAAGTTAAAGAGAAAACTATAGGAAATAACTCTTTAAATAAGTTGGAAATTATGCAGTGTAGATCATTAAGAGCAGAAATAGATGGACCTTATTGTGCATAAAACAAAATCCTAAAGAATTAACTACAATTCCTGAAACTACAATACTATATATGATAAAGTATGTTAATGTTAAGAAAAAATCTACTACTAAACTAAAAAATAACATTGAATGGATATATGTGTCAATTAGCAAAGAGGAATGGCTATATATTTGAAATATACTCAATGAAGAAATATTAATAAAAGATAATTAAAAAGAATAGATGGAAAAATTATTGAAAAAGAGATGAAGTTCCATAATGATCTAAATTCTAGTACATTAATAAAGAATTAATTACCTGCTAAAAATATAGAAGTGAATGAATGGTTAAATTCATGCAAGGAATACCAAGATATTTAAGATTCAGAAAAAACAAAAAAAAGGAAATATGCTACTAATTTAGGCTACGTGCCAAATGTAATGAAGCAGCTTAAACAAAGAAAGAAATCTATAGAGATTGAGCATGCTAATTCAGTAATTATAGAAAGGAAGATGAGATCCATATAATAGAAGTCTGCAGATATACAAAGAAGAAAAAGAATAGTTGATGGAAAATATCGCAAACATAAATATCAGTGAAACTAATAAAACAAAGCCATCTAAACCTTAGACTTGAAGAAATAGTGTGAGGAAATTACAAATTCGAAAATTTGAACGAATCCTAAAAGTGACCAATAGTAGAGAAATAGATTGTCACATTAAAAATTTAAGAAAGATATATTAGAGAAAAGAAATCTATATTATAATAAAAAAATTAATTTTATTAGAAAAAAATTGGTGAAGACTACAGAGCAGAATCTAATGAGAATAACTGAATTTATAATCATTGATCAAGAAGACTAAAATTAAAATTGGATTTAACATCTTATTGAACAGTTCTAAGAAATGTGGAAAGGAACTGCGATGAACTTAGTCAAAATTAAAAGATAGTTTAACAAAATTAAGACTAATTGTAAACTTGAAAAATAAAAAAAAGAGAAATGAACTTTACTATTTTGAAAAAAACGATAGATGGCTTTTGATTATAATCATTCAAATCAAGATAGATCAAATCATCTGGAAAAAGAATTAGAATAAAATGAAGAAACTGAGCAGATTTTAGTTAAATAAAATAATGTCTAAAAAGACTCTTACTTTTGAACTAACTTATCTTGTGGAAAACTATAAATTAAAAACAAGCTCGATTAATTAATTTATAAAGAGAAATAAAATAGTGATCAAAAACTTAAAATTCATAAAAAAAAATGAAGAAATTGAGTTTTACTGAACATAAAAAATAAATAAAAAAAAAAGTATCTAGGAATTTGACAATCATAAATAGTAAAAATCCACAAAAAGAATAAAAATAAAAAAATGCTCTAATTCATAAATTAACCATAAATAGTGTTTAATCAAAAGACAAATTAAAAAAAAAATCTATATATATTCTGAAAAAAAAGATAGATCTTGACAAAAAAAAAATTAAAACATAAGAAATATAAAATTTCGAAATAAAATATCGAAAACAAAAAGCATAAAAAATAAAGCAAGTTTGTTTCAAAAAATAAAAATGTTTAAGAAAAAAATTAAAAAAAATTAAAATAAAAGCATTTTTAAAAAATACAGCTAAAAATAAAACTTTATATTAATGATACTTAAAACCTTTGAATAATAAGAAAAAAGAAAAATGAATAAAACAGATACATTTTAAAAATATTAAAAAAAAAATAAAAGATTCAAAAAAAAAATAGATAATACATAAAACAGAAAAAAGAAAATAAAATTGAAAATAAAGAAAACAATGAAAAAAATTTATAAAACTAAAAAAAAGAAAAAAAAATTAAAATCGAAAAACGCATTTCTCTTCTCAAATACTTTCTTTTTCTCTTTTTCCTTTTTTACTCCTTCCCTCAAACTTATTTTTAAATTCTTTTTTCACCTTAATCTACTCTTAAACACCATTTTTTTTAACTTACAAAAACTTTTTTACTCACCTTTTTTCTCTCCTTTTTTGTAACTTCACACACGCATTCCTCTTCTCAAATACTTTCTTTTTCTCTTTTTCCTTTTTTACTCCTTCCCTCAAACTTATTTTTAAATTCTTTTTTCACCTTAATCTACTCTTAAACACCATTTTTTTTTACTTACAAAAACTTTTTTACTCACCTTTTTTCTCTCCTTTTTTGTAACTTCACACACGCATTCCTCTTCTCAAATACTTTCTTTTTCTCTTTTTCCTTTTTTACTCCTTCCCTCAAACTTATTTTTAAATTCTTTTTTCACCTTAATCTACTCTTAAACACCATTTTTTTTTACTTACAAAAACTTTTTTACTCACCTTTTTTCTCTCCTTTTTTGTAACTTCACACACGCATTCCTCTTCTCAAATACTTTCTTTTTCTCTTTTTCCTTTTTTACTCCTTCCCTCAAACTTATTTTTAAATTCTTTTTTCACCTTAATCTACTCTTAAACACCATTTTTTTTTACTTACAAAAACTTTTTTACTCACCTTTTTTCTCTCCTTTTTTGTAACTTCACACACGCATTCCTCTTCTCAAATACTTTCTTTTTCTCTTTTTCCTTTTTTACTCCTTCCCTCAAACTTATTTTTAAATTCTTTTTTCACCTTAATCTACTCTTAAACACCATTTTTTTTTACTTACAAAAACTTTTTTACTCACCTTTTTTCTCTCCTTTTTTGTAACTTCACACACGCATTCCTCTTCTCAAATACTTTCTTTTTCTCTTTTTCCTTTTTTACTCCTTCCCTCAAACTTATTTTTAAATTCTTTTTTCACCTTAATCTACTCTTAAACACCATTTTTTTTTACTTACAAAAACTTTTTTACTCACCTTTTTTCTCTCCTTTTTTGTAACTTCACACACGCATTCCTCTTCTCAAATACTTTCTTTTTCTCTTTTTCCTTTTTTACTCCTTCCCTCAAACTTATTTTTAAATTCTTTTTTCACCTTAATCTACTCTTAAACACCATTTTTTTTTACTTACAAAAACTTTTTTACTCACCTTTTTTCTCTCCTTTTTTGTAACTTCACACACGCATTCCTCTTCTCAAATACTTTCTTTTTCTCTTTTTCCTTTTTTACTCCTTCCCTCAAACTTATTTTTAAATTCTTTTTTCACCTTAATCTACTCTTAAACACCATTTTTTTTTACTTACAAAAACTTTTTTACTCACCTTTTTTCTCTCCTTTTTTGTAACTTCACACACGCATTCCTCTTCTCAAATACTTTCTTTTTCTCTTTTTCCTTTTTTACTCCTTCCCTCAAACTTATTTTTAAATTCTTTTTTCACCTTAATCTACTCTTAAACACCATTTTTTTTTACTTACAAAAACTTTTTTACTCACCTTTTTTCTCTCCTTTTTTGTAACTTCACACACGCATTCCTCTTCTCAAATACTTTCTTTTTCTCTTTTTCCTTTTTTACTCCTTCCCTCAAACTTATTTTTAAATTCTTTTTTCACCTTAATCTACTCTTAAACACCATTTTTTTTTACTTACAAAAACTTTTTTACTCACCTTTTTTCTCTCCTTTTTTGTAACTTCACACACGCATTCCTCTTCTCAAATACTTTCTTTTTCTCTTTTTCCTTTTTTACTCCTTCCCTCAAACTTATTTTAAATTCTTTTTTCACCTTAATCTACTCTTAAACACCATTTTTTTTTACTTACAAAAACTTTTTTACTCACCTTTTTTCTCTCCTTTTTTGTAACTTCACACACGCATTCCTCTTCTCAAATACTTTCTTTTTCTCTTTTTCCTTTTTTACTCCTTCCCTCAAACTTATTTTTAAATTCTTTTTTCACCTTAATCTACTCTTAAACACCATTTTTTTTTACTTACAAAAACTTTTTTACTCACCTTTTTTCTCTCCTTTTTTGTAACTTCACACACGCATTCCTCTTCTCAAATACTTTCTTTTTCTCTTTTTCCTTTTTTACTCCTTCCCTCAAACTTATTTTTAAATTCTTTTTTCACCTTAATCTACTCTTAAACACCATTTTTTTTTACTTACAAAAACTTTTTTACTCACCTTTTTTCTCTCCTTTTTTGTAACTTCACACACGCATTCCTCTTCTCAAATACTTTATTTTTCTCTTTTTCCTTTTTTACTCCTTCCCTCAAACTTATTTTTAAATTCTTTTTTCACCTTAATCTACTCTTAAACACCATTTTTTTTTACTTACAAAAACTTTTTTACTCACCTTTTTTCTCTCCTTTTTTGTAACTTCACACACGCATTCCTCTTCTCAAATACTTTCTTTTTCTCTTTTTCCTTTTTTACTCCTTCCCTCAAACTTATTTTTAAATTCTTTTTTCACCTTAATCTACTCTTAAACACCATTTTTTTTTACTTACAAAAACTTTTTTACTCACCTTTTTTCTCTCCTTTTTTGTAACTTCACACACGCATTCCTCTTCTCAAATACTTTCTTTTTCTCTTTTTCCTTTTTTACTCCTTCCCTCAAACTTATTTTTAAATTCTTTTTTCACCTTAATCTACTCTTAAACACCATTTTTTTTTACTTACAAAAACTTTTTTACTCACCTTTTTTCTCTCCTTTTTTGTAACTTCACACACGCATTCCTCTTCTCAAATACTTTCTTTTTCTCTTTTTCCTTTTTTACTCCTTCCCTCAAACTTATTTTTAAATTCTTTTTTCACCTTAATCTACTCTTAAACACCATTTTTTTTTACTTACAAAAACTTTTTTACTCACCTTTTTTCTCTCCTTTTTTGTAACTTCACACACGCATTCCTCTTCTCAAATACTTTCTTTTTCTCTTTTTCCTTTTTTACTCCTTCCCTCAAACTTATTTTTAAATTCTTTTTTCACCTTAATCTACTCTTAAACACCATTTTTTTTTACTTACAAAAACTTTTTTACTCACCTTTTTTCTCTCCTTTTTTGTAACTTCACACACGCATTCCTCTTCTCAAATACTTTCTTTTTCTCTTTTTCCTTTTTTACTCCTTCCCTCAAACTTATTTTTAAATTCTTTTTTACTTACAAAAACTTTTTTACTCACCTTTTTTCTCTCCTTTTTTGTAACTTCACACACGCATTCCTCTTCTCAAATACTTTCTTTTTCTCTTTTTCCTTTTTTACTCCTTCCCTCAAACTTATTTTTAAATTCTTTTTTCACCTTAATCTACTCTTAAACACCATTTTTTTTTACTTACAAAAACTTTTTTACTCACCTTTTTTCTCTCCTTTTTTGTAACTTCACACACGCATTCCTCTTCTCAAATACTTTCTTTTTCTCTTTTTCCTTTTTTACTCCTTCCCTCAAACTTATTTTTAAATTCTTTTTTCACCTTAATCTACTCTTAAACACCATTTTTTTTTACTAGAAACACTTTTTTACTCACCTTTTTTCTCTCCTTTTTTGTAACTTCACACACGCATTCCTCTTCTCAAATACTTTCTTTTTCTCTTTTTCCTTTTTTACTCCTTCCCTCAAACTTATTTTTAAATTCTTTTTTCACCTTAATCTACTCTTAAACACCATTTTTTTTTACTTACAAAAACTTTTTTACTCACCTTTTTTCTCTCCTTTTTTGTAACTTCACACACGCATTCCTCTTCTCAAATACTTTCTTTTTCTCTTTTTCCTTTTTTACTCCTTCCCTCAAACTTATTTTTAAATTCTTTTTTCACCTTAATCTACTCTTAAACACCATTTTTTTTTACTTACAAAAACTTTTTTACTCACCTTTTTTCTCTCCTTTTTTGTAACTTCACACACGCATTCCTCTTCTCAAATACTTTCTTTTTCTCTTTTTCCTTTTTTACTCCTTCCCTCAAACTTATTTTTAAATTCTTTTTTCACCTTAATCTACTCTTAAACACCATTTTTTTTTACTTACAAAAACTTTTTTACTCACCTTTTTTCTCTCCTTTTTTGTAACTTCACACACGCATTCCTCTTCTCAAATACTTTCTTTTTCTCTTTTTCCTTTTTTACTCCTTCCCTCAAACTTATTTTTAAATTCTTTTTTCACCTTAATCTACTCTTAAACACCATTTTTTTTTACTTACAAAAACTTTTTTACTCACCTTTTTTCTCTCCTTTTTTGTAACTTCACACACGCATTCCTCTTCTCAAATACTTTCTTTTTCTCTTTTTCCTTTTTTACTCCTTCCCTCAAACTTATTTTTAAATTCTTTTTTCACCTTAATCTACTCTTAAACACCATTTTTTTTTACTTACAAAAACTTTTTTACTCACCTTTTTTCTCTCCTTTTTTGTAACTTCACACACGCATTCCTCTTCTCAAATACTTTCTTTTTCTCTTTTTCCTTTTTTACTCCTTCCCTCAAACTTATTTTTAAATTCTTTTTTCACCTTAATCTACTCTTAAACACCATTTTTTTTTACTTACAAAAACTTTTTTACTCACCTTTTTTCTCTCCTTTTTTGTAACTTCACACACGCATTCCTCTTCTCAAATACTTTCTTTTTCTCTTTTTCCTTTTTTACTCCTTCCCTCAAACTTATTTTTAAATTCTTTTTTCACCTTAATCTACTCTTAAACACCATTTTTTTTTACTAGACCACACTTTTTTACTCACCTTTTTTCTCTCCTTTTTTGTAACTTCACACACGCATTCCTCTTCTCAAATACTTTCTTTTTCTCTTTTTCCTTTTTTACTCCTTCCCTCAAACTTATTTTTAAATTCTTTTTTCACCTTAATCTACTCTTAAACACCATTTTTTTTTACTTACAAAAACTTTTTTACTCACCTTTTTTCTCTCCTTTTTTGTAACTTCACACACGCATTCCTCTTCTCAAATACTTTCTTTTTCTCTTTTTCCTTTTTTACTCCTTCCCTCAAACTTATTTTTAAATTCTTTTTTCACCTTAATCTACTCTTAAACACCATTTTTTTTTACTAGACCACACTTTTTTACTCACCTTTTTTCTCTCCTTTTTTGTAACTTCACACACGCATTCCTCTTCTCAAATACTTTCTTTTTCTCTTTTTCCTTTTTTACTCCTTCCCTCAAACTTATTTTTAAATTCTTTTTTCACCTTAATCTACTCTTAAACACCATTTTTTTTTACTTACAAAAACTTTTTTACTCACCTTTTTTCTCTCCTTTTTTGTAACTTCACACACGCATTCCTCTTCTCAAATACTTTCTTTTTCTCTTTTTCCTTTTTTACTCCTTCCCTCAAACTTATTTTTAAATTCTTTTTTCACCTTAATCTACTCTTAAACACCATTTTTTTTTACTTACAAAAACTTTTTTACTCACCTTTTTTCTCTCCTTTTTTGTAACTTCACACACGCATTCCTCTTCTCAAATACTTTCTTTTTCTCTTTTTCCTTTTTTACTCCTTCCCTCAAACTTATTTTTAAATTCTTTTTTCACCTTAATCTACTCTTAAACACCATTTTTTTTTACTAGACCACACTTTTTTACTCACCTTTTTTCTCTCCTTTTTTGTAACTTCACACACGCATTCCTCTTCTCAAATACTTTCTTTTTCTCTTTTTCCTTTTTTACTCCTTCCCTCAAACTTATTTTTAAATTCTTTTTTCACCTTAATCTACTCTTAAACACCATTTTTTTTTACTAGACCACACTTTTTTACTCACCTTTTTTCTCTCCTTTTTTGTAACTTCACACACGCATTCCTCTTCTCAAATACTTTCTTTTTCTCTTTTTCCTTTTTTACTCCTTCCCTCAAACTTATTTTTAAATTCTTTTTTCACCTTAATCTACTCTTAAACACCATTTTTTTTTACTAGACCACACTTTTTTACTCACCTTTTTTCTCTCCTTTTTTGTAACTTCACACACGCATTCCTCTTCTCAAATACTTTCTTTTTCTCTTTTTCCTTTTTTACTCCTTCCCTCAAACTTATTTTTAAATTCTTTTTTCACCTTAATCTACTCTTAAACACCATTTTTTTTTACTTACAAAAACTTTTTTACTCACCTTTTTTCTCTCCTTTTTTGTAACTTCACACACGCATTCCTCTTCTCAAATACTTTCTTTTTCTCTTTTTCCTTTTTTACTCCTTCCCTCAAACTTATTTTTAAATTCTTTTTTCACCTTAATCTACTCTTAAACACCATTTTTTTTTACTTACAAAAACTTTTTTACTCACCTTTTTTCTCTCCTTTTTTGTAACTTCACACACGCATTCCTCTTCTCAAATACTTTCTTTTTCTCTTTTTCCTTTTTTACTCCTTCCCTCAAACTTATTTTTAAATTCTTTTTTCACCTTAATCTACTCTTAAACACCATTTTTTTTTACTTACAAAAACTTTTTTACTCACCTTTTTTCTCTCCTTTTTTGTAACTTCACACACGCATTCCTCTTCTCAAATACTTTCTTTTTCTCTTTTTCCTTTTTTACTCCTTCCCTCAAACTTATTTTTAAATTCTTTTTTCACCTTAATCTACTCTTAAACACCATTTTTTTTTACTAGACCACACTTTTTTACTCACCTTTTTTCTCTCCTTTTTTGTAACTTCACACACGCATTCCTCTTCTCAAATACTTTCTTTTTCTCTTTTTCCTTTTTTACTCCTTCCCTCAAACTTATTTTTAAATTCTTTTTTCACCTTAATCTACTCTTAAACACCATTTTTTTTTACTAGACCACACTTTTTTACTCACCTTTTTTCTCTCCTTTTTTGTAACTTCACACACGCATTCCTCTTCTCAAATACTTTCTTTTTCTCTTTTTCCTTTTTTACTCCTTCCCTCAAACTTATTTTTAAATTCTTTTTTCACCTTAATCTACTCTTAAACACCATTTTTTTTTACTTACAAAAACTTTTTTACTCACCTTTTTTCTCTCCTTTTTTGTAACTTCACACACGCATTCCTCTTCTCAAATACTTTCTTTTTCTCTTTTTCCTTTTTTACTCCTTCCCTCAAACTTATTTTTAAATTCTTTTTTCACCTTAATCTACTCTTAAACACCATTTTTTTTTACTTACAAAAACTTTTTTACTCACCTTTTTTCTCTCCTTTTTTGTAACTTCACACACGCATTCCTCTTCTCAAATACTTTCTTTTTCTCTTTTTCCTTTTTTACTCCTTCCCTCAAACTTATTTTTAAATTCTTTTTTCACCTTAATCTACTCTTAAACACCATTTTTTTTTACTTACAAAAACTTTTTTACTCACCTTTTTTCTCTCCTTTTTTGTAACTTCACACACGCATTCCTCTTCTCAAATACTTTCTTTTTCTCTTTTTCCTTTTTTACTCCTTCCCTCAAACTTATTTTTAAATTCTTTTTTCACCTTAATCTACTCTTAAACACCATTTTTTTTTACTTACAAAAACTTTTTTACTCACCTTTTTTCTCTCCTTTTTTGTAACTTCACACACGCATTCCTCTTCTCAAATACTTTCTTTTTCTCTTTTTCCTTTTTTACTCCTTCCCTCAAACTTATTTTTAAATTCTTTTTTCACCTTAATCTACTCTTAAACACCATTTTTTTTTACTAGACCACACTATTTTACTCACCTTTTTTCTCTCCTTTTTTGTAACTTCACACACGCATTCCTCTTCTCAAATACTTTCTTTTTCTCTTTTTCCTTTTTTACTCCTTCCCTCAAACTTATTTTTAAATTCTTTTTTCACCTTAATCTACTCTTAAACACCATTTTTTTTTACTAGACCACACTATTTTACTCACCTTTTTTCTCTCCTTTTTTGTAACTTCACACACGCATTCCTCTTCTCAAATACTTTCTTTTTCTCTTTTTCCTTTTTTACTCCTTCCCTCAAACTTATTTTTAAATTCTTTTTTCACCTTAATCTACTCTTAAACACCATTTTTTTTTACTTACAAAAACTTTTTTACTCACCTTTTTTCTCTCCTTTTTTGTAACTTCACACACGCATTCCTCTTCTCAAATACTTTCTTTTTCTCTTTTTCCTTTTTTACTCCTTCCCTCAAACTTATTTTTAAATTCTTTTTTCACCTTAATCTACTCTTAAACACCATTTTTTTTTACTAGACCACACTATTTTACTCACCTTTTTTCTCTCCTTTTTTGTAACTTCACACACGCATTCCTCTTCTCAAATACTTTCTTTTTCTCTTTTTCCTTTTTTACTCCTTCCCTCAAACTTATTTTTAAATTCTTTTTTCACCTTAATCTACTCTTAAACACCATTTTTTTTTACTAGACCACACTATTTTACTCACCTTTTTTCTCTCCTTTTTTGTAACTTCACACACGCATTCCTCTTCTCAAATACTTTCTTTTTCTCTTTTTCCTTTTTTACTCCTTCCCTCAAACTTATTTTTAAATTCTTTTTTCACCTTAATCTACTCTTAAACACCATTTTTTTTTACTTACAAAAACTTTTTTACTCACCTTTTTTCTCTCCTTTTTTGTAACTTCACACACGCATTCCTCTTCTCAAATACTTTCTTTTTCTCTTTTTCCTTTTTTACTCCTTCCCTCAAACTTATTTTTAAATTCTTTTTTCACCTTAATCTACTCTTAAACACCATTTTTTTTTACTTACAAAAACTTTTTTACTCACCTTTTTTCTCTCCTTTTTTGTAACTTCACACACGCATTCCTCTTCTCAAATACTTTCTTTTTCTCTTTTTCCTTTTTTACTCCTTCCCTCAAACTTATTTTTAAATTCTTTTTTCACCTTAATCTACTCTTAAACACCATTTTTTTTTACTAGACCACACTTTTTTACTCACCTTTTTTCTCTCCTTTTTTGTAACTTCACACACGCATTCCTCTTCTCAAATACTTTCTTTTTCTCTTTTTCCTTTTTTACTCCTTCCCTCAAACTTATTTTTAAATTCTTTTTTCACCTTAATCTACTCTTAAACACCATTTTTTTTTACTAGACCACACTATTTTACTCACTTTTTTTCTCTCCTTTTTTGTAACTTCACACACGCATTCCTCTTCTCAAATACTTTCTTTTTCTCTTTTTCCTTTTTTACTCCTTCCCTCAAACTTATTTTTAAATTCTTTTTTCACCTTAATCTACTCTTAAACACCATTTTTTTTTACTTACAAAAACTTTTTTACTCACCTTTTTTCTCTCCTTTTTTGTAACTTCACACACGCATTCCTCTTCTCAAATACTTTCTTTTTCTCTTTTTCCTTTTTTACTCCTTCCCTCAAACTTATTTTTAAATTCTTTTTTCACCTTAATCTACTCTTAAACACCATTTTTTTTTACTTACAAAAACTTTTTTACTCACCTTTTTTCTCTCCTTTTTTGTAACTTCACACACGCATTCCTCTTCTCAAATACTTTCTTTTTCTCTTTTTCCTTTTTTACTCCTTCCCTCAAACTTATTTTTAAATTCTTTTTTCACCTTAATCTACTCTTAAACACCATTTTTTTTTACTTACAAAAACTTTTTTACTCACCTTTTTTCTCTCCTTTTTTGTAACTTCACACACGCATTCCTCTTCTCAAATACTTTCTTTTTCTCTTTTTCCTTTTTTACTCCTTCCCTCAAACTTATTTTTAAATTCTTTTTTCACCTTAATCTACTCTTAAACACCATTTTTTTTTACTAGACCACACTTTTTTACTCACCTTTTTTCTCTCCTTTTTTGTAACTTCACACACGCATTCCTCTTCTCAAATACTTTCTTTTTCTCTTTTTCCTTTTTTACTCCTTCCCTCAAACTTATTTTTAAATTCTTTTTTCACCTTAATCTACTCTTAAACACCATTTTTTTTTACTAGACCACACTATTTTACTCACTTTTTTTCTCTCCTTTTTTGTAACTTCACACACGCATTCCTCTTCTCAAATACTTTCTTTTTCTCTTTTTCCTTTTTTACTCCTTCCCTCAAACTTATTTTTAAATTCTTTTTTCACCTTAATCTACTCTTAAACACCATTTTTTTTTACTTACAAAAACTTTTTTACTCACCTTTTTTCTCTCCTTTTTTGTAACTTCACACACGCATTCCTCTTCTCAAATACTTTCTTTTTCTCTTTTTCCTTTTTTACTCCTTCCCTCAAACTTATTTTTAAATTCTTTTTTCACCTTAATCTACTCTTAAACACCATTTTTTTTTACTTACAAAAACTTTTTTACTCACCTTTTTTCTCTCCTTTTTTGTAACTTCACACACGCATTCCTCTTCTCAAATACTTTCTTTTTCTCTTTTTCCTTTTTTACTCCTTCCCTCAAACTTATTTTTAAATTCTTTTTTCACCTTAATCTACTCTTAAACACCATTTTTTTTTACTTACAAAAACTTTTTTACTCACCTTTTTTCTCTCCTTTTTTGTAACTTCACACACGCATTCCTCTTCTCAAATACTTTCTTTTTCTCTTTTTCCTTTTTTACTCCTTCCCTCAAACTTATTTTTAAATTCTTTTTTCACCTTAATCTACTCTTAAACACCATTTTTTTTTACTTACAAAAACTTTTTTACTCACCTTTTTTCTCTCCTTTTTTGTAACTTCACACACGCATTCCTCTTCTCAAATACTTTCTTTTTCTCTTTTTCCTTTTTTACTCCTTCCCTCAAACTTATTTTTAAATTCTTTTTTCACCTTAATCTACTCTTAAACACCATTTTTTTTTACTAGACCACACTATTTTACTCACCTTTTTTCTCTCCTTTTTTGTAACTTCACACACGCATTCCTCTTCTCAAATACTTTCTTTTTCTCTTTTTCCTTTTTTACTCCTTCCCTCAAACTTATTTTTAAATTCTTTTTTCACCTTAATCTACTCTTAAACACCATTTTTTTTTACTAGACCACACTATTTTACTCACCTTTTTTCTCTCCTTTTTTGTAACTTCACACACGCATTCCTCTTCTCAAATACTTTCTTTTTCTCTTTTTCCTTTTTTACTCCTTCCCTCAAACTTATTTTTAAATTCTTTTTTCACCTTAATCTACTCTTAAACACCATTTTTTTTTTTTTTTTACTTACAAAAACTTTTTTACTCACCTTTTTTCTCTCCTTTTTTGTAACTTCACACACGCATTCCTCTTCTCAAATACTTTCTTTTTCTCTTTTTCCTTTTTTACTCCTTCCCTCAAACTTATTTTTAAATTCTTTTTTCACCTTAATCTACTCTTAAACACCATTTTTTTTTACTTACAAAAACTTTTTTACTCACCTTTTTTCTCTCCTTTTTTGTAACTTCACACACGCATTCCTCTTCTCAAATACTTTCTTTTTCTCTTTTTCCTTTTTTACTCCTTCCCTCAAACTTATTTTTAAATTCTTTTTTCACCTTAATCTACTCTTAAACACCATTTTTTTTTACTTACAAAAACTTTTTTACTCACCTTTTTTCTCTCCTTTTTTGTAACTTCACACACGCATTCCTCTTCTCAAATACTTTCTTTTTCTCTTTTTCCTTTTTACTCCTTCCCTCAAACTTATTTTTAAATTCTTTTTTCACCTTAATCTACTCTTAAACACCATTTTTTTTTACTAGACCACACTATTTTACTCACCTTTTTTCTCTCCTTTTTTGTAACTTCACACACGCATTCCTCTTCTCAAATACTACTTCTCAAAGCATACTCTTTAAAACTGAAATTTATCTTCTTTTCTTACTTTACATCTTCACTTTTCTAATTACAATTACTTCTCAAATCATACTCTTTAAAACTGAAATTCTATCTTCTTTTCTTACTTTACATCTTCACTTTTTTAAATACTACTTCTCAAAGCATACTCTTTAAAACTGAAATTCTATCTTCTTTTCTTGCTTTACTTCTTCACTTTTCTAAATACTTATTACATAAAACATACTCCTTAAAACTGAAATTCTATCTTCTTTTCTTGCTTTACTTCTTCACTTTTATAAATACTACTTCTCAAAGCATACTCTTTAAAACTGAAATTTATCTTCTTTTCTTGCTTTACTTCTTCACTTTTCTAAATACTACTTCTCAAAGCATACTCTTTAAAACTGAAATTTATCTTCTTTTCTTACTTTACTTCTTCACTTTTCTAAATACTACTTCTCAAAGCATACTCTTTAAAACTGAAATTTATCTTCTTTTCTTGCTTTACTTCTTCACTTTTCTAAATACTACTTCTCAAAGCATACTCCTTAAAACTGAAATTCTATCTTCTTTTCTTACTTTACTTCTTCACTTTTCTAAATACTACTTCTCAAAGCATACTCTTTAAAACTGAAATTCTATCTTCTTTTCTTACTTTACTTCTTCACTTTTATAAATACTACTTCTCAAAGCATACTCTTTAAAACTGAAATTCTATCTTCTTTTCTTACTTTACTTCTTCACTTTTATAAATACTACTTCTCAAAGCATACTCTTTAAAACTGAAATTCTATCTTCTTTTCTTACTTTACATCTTCACTTTTCTAAATACTACTTCTCAAAGCATACTCTTTAAAACTGAAATTCTATCTTCTTTTCTTACTTTACTTCTTCACTTTTCTAAATACTACTTCTCAAAGCATACTCTTTAAAACTGAAATTCTATCTTCTTTTCTTACTTTACTTCTTCACTTTTCTAAATACTACTTCTCAAAGCATACTCTTTAAAACTGAAATTTATCTTCTTTTCTTACTTTACTTCTTCACTTTTCTAAATACTACTTCTCAAAGCATACTCTTTAAAACTGAAATTCTATCTTCTTTTCTTGCTTTACTTCTTCACTTTTCTAATTACAATTACTTCTCAAAGCATACTCTTTAAAACTGAAATTCTATCTTCTTTTCTTACTTTACTTCTTCACTTTTCTAAATACTACTTCTCAAAGCATACTCTTTAAAACTGAAATTCTATCTTCTTTTCTTACTTTACTTCTTCACTTTTCTAATTACAATTACTTCTCAAATCATACTCTTTAAAACTGAAATTCTATCTTCTTTTCTTACTTTACATCTTCACTTTTTTAAATACTACTTCTCAAAGCATACTCTTTAAAACTGAAATTCTATCTTCTTTTCTTGCTTTACTTCTTCACTTTTCTAAATACTACTTCTCAAAGCATACTCTTTAAAACTGAAATTTATCTTCTTTTCTTGCTTTACTTCTTCACTTTTCTAAATACTACTTCTCAAAGCATACTCTTTAAAACTGAAATTTATCTTCTTTTCTTACTTTACTTCTTCACTTTTCTAAATACTACTTCTCAAAGCATACTCTTTAAAACTGAAATTCTATCTTCTTTTCTTGCTTTACTTATTCACTTTTCTAAATACTTATTACATAAAGCATACTCTTTAAAACTGAAATTCTATCTTCTTTTCTTGCTTTACTTCTTCACTTTTCTAAATACTACTTCTCAAAGCATACTCTTTAAAACTGAAATTCTATCTTCTTTTCTTACTTTACTTCTTCACTTTTCTAAATACTACTTCTCAAAGCATACTCTTTAAAACTGAAATTCTATCTTCTTTTCTTGCTTTACTTCTTCACTTTTCTAAATACTACTTCTCAAAGCATACTCTTTAAAACTGAAATTCTATCTTCTTTTCTTGCTTTACTTCTTCACTTTTCTAAATACTACTTCTCAAAGCATACTCTTTAAAACTGAAATTCTATCTTCTTTTCTTACTTTACTTCTTCACTTTTCTAAATACTACTTCTCAAAGCATACTCTTTAAAACTGAAATTTATCTTCTTTTCTTACTTTACTTCTTCACTTTTCTAAATACTACTTCTCAAAGCATACTCTTTAAAACTGAAATTCTATCTTCTTTTCTTACTTTACTTCTTCACTTTTCTAAATACTACTTCTCAAAGCATACTCTTTAAAACTGAAATTTATCTTCTTTTCTTACTTTACATCTTCACTTTTATAAATACTACTTCTCAAAGCATACTCTTTAAAACTGAAATTTATCTTCTTTTCTTACTTTACTTCTTCACTTTTCTAAATACTACTTCTCAAAGCATACTCTTTAAAACTGAAATTCTATCTTCTTTTCTTGCTTTACTTCTTCACTTTTCTAAATACTACTTCTCAAAGCATACTCTTTAAAACTGAAATTCTATCTTCTTTTCTTACTTTACTTCTTCACTTTTCTAAATACTACTTCTCAAAGCATACTCTTTAAAACTGAAATTTATCTTCTTTTCTTACTTTACTTCTTCACTTTTCTAAATACTACTTCTCAAAGCATACTCTTTAAAACTGAAATTTATCTTCTTTTCTTACTTTACATCTTCACTTTTCTAAATACTACTTCTCAAAGCATACTCTTTAAAACTGAAATTCTATCTTCTTTTCTTACTTTACTTCTTCACTTTTCTAAATACTACTTCTCAAAGCATACTCTTTAAAACTGAAATTCTATCTTCTTTTCTTACTTTACTTCTTCACTTTTCTAAATACTACTTCTCAAAGCATACTCTTTAAAACTGAAATTTATCTTCTTTTCTTACTTTACTTCTTCACTTTTCTAATTACAATTACTTCTCAAAGCATACTCTTTAAAACTGAAATTTATCTTCTTTTCTTACTTTACATCTTCACTTTTCTAAATACTACTTCTCAAAGCATACTCTTTAAAACTGAAATTCTATCTTCTTTTCTTACTTTACTTCTTCACTTTTCTAAATACTACTTCTCAAAGCATACTCTTTAAAACTGAAATTCTATCTTCTTTTCTTACTTTACTTCTTCACTTTTATAAATACTACTTCTCAAAGCATACTCTTTAAAACTGAAATTTATCTTCTTTTCTTGCTTTACTTCTTCACTTTTCTAAATACTACTTCTCAAAGCATACTCCTTAAAACTGAAATTCTATCTTCTTTTCTTACTTTACTTCTTCACTTTTCTAAATACTACTTCTCAAAGCATACTCTTTAAAACTGAAATTCTATCTTCTTTTCTTACTTTACTTCTTCACTTTTATAAATACTACTTCTCAAAGCATACTCTTTAAAACTGAAATTCTATCTTCTTTTCTTGCTTTACTTCTTCACTTTTCTAAATACTACTTCTCAAAGCATACTCTTTAAAACTGAAATTCTATCTTCTTTTCTTGCTTTACTTCTTCACTTTTCTAAATACTTATTACATAAAACATACTCCTTAAAACTGAAATTCTATCTTCTTTTCTTGCTTTACTTCTTCACTTTTATAAATACTACTTCTCAAAGCATACTCTTTAAAACTGAAATTTATCTTCTTTTCTTGCTTTACTTCTTCACTTTTCTAAATACTACTTCTCAAAGCATACTCTTTAAAACTGAAATTTATCTTCTTTTCTTACTTTACTTCTTCACTTTTCTAAATACTTATTACATAAAGCATACTCTTTAAAACTGAAATTCTATCTTCTTTTCTTGCTTTACTTCTTCACTTTTCTAAATACTACTTCTCAAAGCATACTCTTTAAAACTGAAATTCTATCTTCTTTTCTTACTTTACTTCTTCACTTTTCTAAATACTACTTCTCAAAGCATACTCTTTTAAACTGAAATTCTATCTTCTTTTCTTACTTTACTTCTTCACTTTTCTAAATACTACTTCTCAAAGCATACTCTTTTAAACTGAAATTCTATCTTCTTTTCTTACTTTACTTCTTCACTTTTCTAAATACTACTTCTCAAAGCATACTCTTTAAAACTGAAATTTATCTTCTTTTCTTACTTTACATCTTCACTTTTCTAAATACTACTTCTCAAAGCATACTCTTTAAAACTGAAATTCTATCTTCTTTTCTTACTTTACTTCTTCACTTTTCTAAATACTACTTCTCAAAGCATACTCTTTAAAACTGAAATTTATCTTCTTTTCTTACTTTACATCTTCACTTTTCTAATTACAATTACTTCTCAAAGCATACTCTTTAAAACTGAAATTCTATCTTCTTTTCTTACTTTACATCTTCACTTTTTTAAATACTACTTCTCAAAGCATACTCTTTAAAACTGAAATTCTATCTTCTTTTCTTGCTTTACTTCTTCACTTTTCTAAATACTACTTCTCAAAGCATACTCTTTAAAACTGAAATTCTATCTTCTTTTCTTACTTTACATCTTCACTTTTCTAAATACTACTTCTCAAAGCATACTCTTTAAAACTGAAATTCTATCTTCTTTTCTTGCTTTACTTCTTCACTTTTCTAAATACTACTTCTCAAAGCATACTCTTTAAAACTGAAATTTATCTTCTTTTCTTGCTTTACTTCTTCACTTTTCTAAATACTACTTCTCAAAGCATACTCTTTAAAACTGAAATTCTATCTTCTTTTCTTGCTTTACTTCTTCACTTTTCTAATTACAATTACTTCTCAAAGCATACTCTTTAAAACTGAAATTCTATCTTCTTTTCTTACTTTACATCTTCACTTTTCTAAATACTACTTCTCAAAGCATACTCTTTAAAACTGAAATTCTATCTTCTTTTCTTACTTTACTTCTTCACTTTTCTAAATACTACTTCTCAAAGCATACTCTTTAAAACTGAAATTCTATCTTCTTTTCTTACTTTACTTCTTCACTTTTATAAATACTACTTCTCAAAGCATACTCCTTAAAACTGAAATTCTATCTTCTTTTCTTACTTTACTTCTTCACTTTTCTAAATACTACTTCTCAAAGCATACTCTTTAAAACTGAAATTCTATCTTCTTTTCTTACTTTACTTCTTCACTTTTATAAATACTACTTCTCAAAGCATACTCTTTAAAACTGAAATTCTATCTTCTTTTCTTACTTTACTTCTTCACTTTTCTAAATACTACTTCTCAAAGCATACTCTTTAAAACTGAAATTCTATCTTCTTTTCTTGCTTTACTTCTTCACTTTTCTAAATACTTATTACATAAAACATACTCCTTAAAACTGAAATTCTATCTTCTTTTCTTGCTTTACTTCTTCACTTTTATAAATACTACTTCTCAAAGCATACTCTTTAAAACTGAAATTTATCTTCTTTTCTTGCTTTACTTCTTCACTTTTCTAAATACTACTTCTCAAAGCATACTCTTTAAAACTGAAATTTATCTTCTTTTCTTACTTTACTTCTTCACTTTTCTAAATACTTATTACATAAAGCATACTCTTTAAAACTGAAATTCTATCTTCTTTTCTTGCTTTACTTCTTCACTTTTCTAAATACTACTTCTCAAAGCATACTCTTTAAAACTGAAATTCTATCTTCTTTTCTTACTTTACTTCTTCACTTTTCTAAATACTACTTCTCAAAGCATACTCTTTTAAACTGAAATTCTATCTTCTTTTCTTACTTTACTTCTTCACTTTTCTAAATACTACTTCTCAAAGCATACTCTTTAAAACTGAAATTCTATCTTCTTTTCTTACTTTACTTCTTCACTTTTCTAAATAC
The DNA here is from genome assembly GCA_946699065.1 of Loxodes magnus. NCBI lineage: Eukaryota > Ciliophora > Karyorelictea > Loxodida > Loxodidae > Loxodes > Loxodes magnus. The sequence goes on from CAMPDV010000152.1 coordinate 595,589, forward strand.
TACTTCTCAAAGCATACTCTTTAAAACTGAAATTTATCTTCTTTTCTTACTTTACATCTTCACTTTTCTAATTACAATTACTTCTCAAAGCATACTCTTTAAAACTGAAATTCTATCTTCTTTTCTTACTTTACATCTTCACTTTTTTAAATACTACTTCTCAAAGCATACTCTTTAAAACTGAAATTCTATCTTCTTTTCTTGCTTTACTTCTTCACTTTTCTAAATACTACTTCTCAAAGCATACTCTTTAAAACTGAAATTCTATCTTCTTTTCTTACTTTACATCTTCACTTTTCTAAATACTACTTCTCAAAGCATACTCTTTAAAACTGAAATTCTATCTTCTTTTCTTGCTTTACTTCTTCACTTTTCTAAATACTACTTCTCAAAGCATACTCTTTAAAACTGAAATTTATCTTCTTTTCTTGCTTTACTTCTTCACTTTTCTAAATACTACTTCTCAAAGCATACTCTTTAAAACTGAAATTCTATCTTCTTTTCTTGCTTTACTTCTTCACTTTTCTAATTACAATTACTTCTCAAAGCATACTCTTTAAAACTGAAATTCTATCTTCTTTTCTTACTTTACATCTTCACTTTTCTAAATACTACTTCTCAAAGCATACTCTTTAAAACTGAAATTCTATCTTCTTTTCTTACTTTACTTCTTCACTTTTATAAATACTACTTCTCAAAGCATACTCTTTAAAACTGAAATTCTATCTTCTTTTCTTACTTTACATCTTCACTTTTCTAAATACTACTTCTCAAAGCATACTCTTTAAAACTGAAATTCTATCTTCTTTTCTTGCTTTACTTCTTCACTTTTCTAAATACTACTTCTCAAAGCATACTCTTTAAAACTGAAATTTATCTTCTTTTCTTACTTTACATCTTCACTTTTCTAATTACAATTACTTCTCAAAGCATACTCTTTAAAACTGAAATTCTATCTTCTTTTCTTACTTTACATCTTCACTTTTCTAAATACTACTTCTCAAAGCATACTCTTTAAAACTGAAATTCTATCTTCTTTTCTTGCTTTACTTCTTCACTTTTCTAAATACTACTTCTCAAAGCATACTCTTTAAAACTGAAATTCTATCTTCTTTTCTTGCTTTACTTCTTCACTTTTCTAAATACTACTTCTCAAAGCATACTCTTTAAAACTGAAATTCTATCTTCTTTTCTTGCTTTACTTCTTCACTTTTCTAATTACAATTACTTCTCAAAGCATACTCTTTAAAACTGAAATTCTATCTTCTTTTCTTACTTTACATCTTCACTTTTCTAAATACTACTTCTCAAAGCATACTCTTTAAAACTGAAATTCTATCTTCTTTTCTTACTTTACATCTTCACTTTTATAAATACTACTTCTCAAAGCATACTCTTTAAAACTGAAATTTATCTTCTTTTCTTACTTTACTTCTTCACTTTTCTAAATACTACTTCTCAAAGCATACTCTTTAAAACTGAAATTTATCTTCTTTTCTTACTTTACATCTTCACTTTTCTAAATACTTATTACATAAAACATACTCTTTAAAACTGAAATTCTATCTTCTTTTCTTACTTTACTTCTTCACTTTTCTAAATACTACTTCTCAAAGCATACTCTTTAAAACTGAAATTCTATCTTCTTTTCTTACTTTACTTCTTCACTTTTCTAAATACTACTTCTCAAAGCATACTCTTTAAAACTGAAATTCTATCTTCTTTTCTTGCTTTACTTCTTCACTTTTCTAAATACTTATTACATAAAACATACTCCTTAAAACTGAAATTCTATCTTCTTTTCTTACTTTACATCTTCACTTTTATAAATACTACTTCTCAAAGCATACTCTTTAAAACTGAAATTTATCTTCTTTTCTTACTTTACTTCTTCACTTTTCTAAATACTACTTCTCAAAGCATACTCTTTAAAACTGAAATTTATCTTCTTTTCTTACTTTACATCTTCACTTTTCTAAATACTTATTACATAAAACATACTCTTTAAAACTGAAATTCTATCTTCTTTTCTTACTTTACTTCTTCACTTTTCTAAATACTACTTCTCAAAGCATACTCTTTAAAACTGAAATTCTATCTTCTTTTCTTACTTTACTTCTTCACTTTTCTAAATACTACTTCTCAAAGCATACTCTTTAAAACTGAAATTCTATCTTCTTTTCTTACTTTTCTTCTTCACTTTTATAAATACTACTTCTCAAAGCATACTCTTTAAAACTGAAATTTATCTTCTTTTCTTACTTTACTTCTTCACTTTTCTAAATACTACTTCTCAAAGCATACTCTTTAAAACTGAAATTCTATCTTCTTTTCTTGCTTTACTTCTTCACTTTTCTAAATACTACTTCTCAAAGCATACTCTTTAAAACTGAAATTCTATCTTCTTTTCTTACTTTACATCTTCACTTTTCTAAATACTACTTCTCAAAGCATACTCTTTAAAACTGAAATTCTATCTTCTTTTCTTACTTTACTTCTTCACTTTTCTAAATACTACTTCTCAAAGCATACTCTTTAAAACTGAAATTCTATCTTCTTTTCTTACTTTACTTCTTCACTTTTATAAATACTACTTCTCAAAGCATACTCTTTAAAACTGAAATTTATCTTCTTTTCTTACTTTACTTCTTCACTTTTATAAATACTACTTCTCAAAGCATACTCTTTAAAACTGAAATTTATCTTCTTTTCTTACTTTACTTCTTCACTTTTCTAAATACTACTTCTCAAAGCATACTCTTTAAAACTGAAATTCTATCTTCTTTTCTTGCTTTACTTCTTCACTTTTCTAAATACTACTTCTCAAAGCATACTCTTTAAAACTGAAATTCTATCTTCTTTTCTTGCTTTACTTCTTCACTTTTCTAAATACTACTTCTCAAAGCATACTCTTTAAAACTGAAATTCTATCTTCTTTTCTTACTTTACTTCTTCACTTTTATAAATACTACTTCTCAAAGCATACTCTTTAAAACTGAAATTCTATCTTCTTTTCTTGCTTTACTTCTTCACTTTTCTAAATACTACTTCTCAAAGCATACTCTTTAAAACTGAAATTCTATCTTCTTTTCTTGCTTTACTTCTTCACTTTTCTAAATACTACTTCTCAAAGCATACTCTTTAAAACTGAAATTCTATCTTCTTTTCTTACTTTACTTCTTCACTTTTCTAAATACTACTTCTCAAAGCATACTCTTTAAAACTGAAATTTATCTTCTTTTCTTACTTTACATCTTCACTTTTCTAAATACTACTTCTCAAAGCATACTCTTTAAAACTGAAATTCTATCTTCTTTTCTTACTTTACTTCTTCACTTTTCTAAATACTACTTCTCAAAGCATACTCTTTAAAACTGAAATTCTATCTTCTTTTCTTACTTTACTTCTTCACTTTTCTAAATACTACTTCTCAAAGCATACTCTTTAAAACTGAAATTCTATCTTCTTTTCTTACTTTACTTCTTCACTTTTCTAAATACTACTTCTCAAAGCATACTCTTTAAAACTGAAATTCTATCTTCTTTTCTTGCTTTACTTCTTCACTTTTCTAATTACAATTACTTCTCAAAGCATACTCTTTAAAACTGAAATTCTATCTTCTTTTCTTACTTTACATCTTCACTTTTCTAAATACTACTTCTCAAAGCATACTCTTTAAAACTGAAATTTATCTTCTTTTCTTACTTTACATCTTCACTTTTATAAATACTACTTCTCAAAGCATACTCTTTAAAACTGAAATTTATCTTCTTTTCTTACTTTACTTCTTCACTTTTCTAAATACTACTTCTCAAAGCATACTCTTTAAAACTGAAATTTATCTTCTTTTCTTACTTTACATCTTCACTTTTCTAAATACTTATTACATAAAACATACTCTTTAAAACTGAAATTCTATCTTCTTTTCTTACTTTACTTCTTCACTTTTCTAAATACTACTTCTCAAAGCATACTCTTTAAAACTGAAATTTATCTTCTTTTCTTACTTTACTTCTTCACTTTTATAAATACTACTTCTCAAAGCATACTCTTTAAAACTGAAATTTATCTTCTTTTCTTGCTTTACTTCTTCACTTTTCTAAATACTACTTCTCAAAGCATACTCTTTAAAACTGAAATTTATCTTCTTTTCTTACTTTACTTCTTCACTTTTCTAAATACTACTTCTCAAAGCATACTCTTTAAAACTGAAATTTATCTTCTTTTCTTACTTTACTTATTCACTTTTCTAAATACTTATTACATAAAGCATACTCTTTAAAACTGAAATTCTATCTTCTTTTCTTGCTTTACTTCTTCACTTTTCTAAATACTACTTCTCAAAGCATACTCTTTAAAACTGAAATTCTATCTTCTTTTCTTGCTTTACTTCTTCACTTTTCTAAATACTACTTCTCAAAGCATACTCTTTAAAACTGAAATTCTATCTTCTTTTCTTACTTTACTTCTTCACTTTTATAAATACTACTTCTCAAAGCATACTCTTTAAAACTGAAATTTATCTTCTTTTCTTACTTTTCTTCTTCACTTTTATAAATACTACTTCTCAAAGCATACTCTTTAAAACTGAAATTTATCTTCTTTTCTTACTTTACTTCTTCACTTTTCTAAATACTACTTCTCAAAGCATACTCTTTAAAACTGAAATTCTATCTTCTTTTCTTGCTTTACTTCTTCACTTTTCTAAATACTACTTCTCAAAGCATACTCTTTAAAACTGAAATTCTATCTTCTTTTCTTACTTTACTTCTTCACTTTTCTAAATACTACTTCTCAAAGCATACTCTTTAAAACTGAAATTCTATCTTCTTTTCTTACTTTACTTCTTCACTTTTCTAAATACTACTTCTCAAAGCATACTCTTTAAAACTGAAATTTATCTTCTTTTCTTACTTTACATCTTCACTTTTATAAATACTACTTCTCAAAGCATACTCTTTAAAACTGAAATTCTATCTTCTTTTCTTGCTTTACTTCTTCACTTTTCTAATTACAATTACTTCTCAAAACATACTCCTTAAAACTGAAATTCTATCTTCTTTTCTTACTTTACATCTTCACTTTTCTAAATACTACTTCTCAAAGCATACTCTTTAAAACTGAAATTTATCTTCTTTTCTTACTTTACATCTTCACTTTTATAAATACTACTTCTCAAAGCATACTCTTTAAAACTGAAATTTATCTTCTTTTCTTACTTTACTTCTTCACTTTTCTAAATACTACTTCTCAAAGCATACTCTTTAAAACTGAAATTTATCTTCTTTTCTTACTTTACATCTTCACTTTTCTAATTACAATTACTTCTCAAAGCATACTCTTTAAAACTGAAATTCTATCTTCTTTTCTTGCTTTACTTCTTCACTTTTCTAAATACTACTTCTCAAAGCATACTCTTTAAAACTGAAATTCTATCTTCTTTTCTTACTTTACTTCTTCACTTTTCTAAATACTACTTCTCAAAGCATACTCTTTAAAACTGAAATTCTATCTTCTTTTCTTACTTTACTTCTTCACTTTTATAAATACTACTTCTCAAAGCATACTCTTTAAAACTGAAATTTATCTTCTTTTCTTGCTTTACTTCTTCACTTTTCTAAATACTTATTACATAAAACATACTCTTTAAAACTGAAATTTATCTTCTTTTCTTGCTTTACTTCTTCACTTTTCTAATTACAATTACTTCTCAAAGCATACTCTTTAAAACTGAAATTCTATCTTCTTTTCTTACTTTACATCTTCACTTTTCTAAATACTACTTCTCAAAGCATACTCTTTAAAACTGAAATTCTATCTTCTTTTCTTGCTTTACTTCTTCACTTTTCTAAATACTACTTCTCAAAGCATACTCTTTAAAACTGAAATTCTATCTTCTTTTCTTACTTTACTTCTTCACTTTTCTAAATACTACTTCTCAAAGCATACTCTTTAAAACTGAAATTCTATCTTCTTTTCTTGCTTTACTTCTTCACTTTTCTAATTACAATTACTTCTCAAAGCATACTCTTTAAAACTGAAATTCTATCTTCTTTTCTTGCTTTACTTCTTCACTTTTCTAATTACAATTACTTCTCAAAGCATACTCTTTAAAACTGAAATTCTATCTTCTTTTCTTGCTTTACTTCTTCACTTTTCTAAATACTACTTCTCAAAGCATACTCTTTAAAACTGAAATTCTATCTTCTTTTCTTACTTTACTTCTTTACTTTTCTAAATACTACTTCTCAAAGCATACTCTTTAAAACTGAAATTCTATCTTCTTTTCTTACTTTACTTCTTCACTTTTATAAATACTACTTCTCAAAGCATACTCTTTAAAACTGAAATTTATCTTCTTTTCTTACTTTACTTCTTCACTTTTATAAATACTACTTCTCAAAGCATACTCTTTAAAACTGAAATTTATCTTCTTTTCTTACTTTACTTATTCACTTTTCTAAATACTTATTACATAAAACATACTCTTTAAAACTGAAATTCTATCTTCTTTTCTTGCTTTACTTCTTCACTTTTCTAAATACTACTTCTCAAAGCATACTCTTTAAAACTGAAATTTATCTTCTTTTCTTACTTTACTTCTTCACTTTTATAAATACTACTTCTCAAAGCATACTCTTTAAAACTGAAATTCTATCTTCTTTTCTTGCTTTACTTCTTCACTTTTCTAAATACTACTTCTCAAAGCATACTCTTTAAAACTGAAATTCTATCTTCTTTTCTTGCTTTACTTCTTCACTTTTCTAATTACAATTACTTCTCAAAACATACTCCTTAAAACTGAAATTCTATCTTCTTTTCTTACTTTACATCTTCACTTTTCTAAATACTACTTCTCAAAGCATACTCTTTAAAACTGAAATTTATCTTCTTTTCTTACTTTACATCTTCACTTTTATAAATACTACTTCTCAAAGCATACTCTTTAAAACTGAAATTTATCTTCTTTTCTTACTTTACTTCTTCACTTTTCTAAATACTACTTCTCAAAGCATACTCTTTAAAACTGAAATTTATCTTCTTTTCTTACTTTACATCTTCACTTTTCTAAATACTTATTACATAAAACATACTCTTTAAAACTGAAATTTATCTTCTTTTCTTACTTTACTTCTTCACTTTTATAAATACTACTTCTCAAAGCATACTCTTTAAAACTGAAATTTATCTTCTTTTCTTACTTTACTTATTCACTTTTCTAAATACTTATTACATAAAACATACTCTTTAAAACTGAAATTCTATCTTCTTTTCTTACTTTACTTCTTCACTTTTCTAAATACTACTTCTCAAAGCATACTCTTTAAAACTGAAATTTATCTTCTTTTCTTACTTTACTTCTTCACTTTTATAAATACTACTTCTCAAAGCATACTCTTTAAAACTGAAATTTATCTTCTTTTCTTGCTTTACTTCTTCACTTTTCTAAATACTACTTCTCAAAGCATACTCTTTAAAACTGAAATTTATCTTCTTTTCTTACTTTACTTCTTCACTTTTCTAATTACAATTACTTCTCAAAGCATACTCTTTAAAACTGAAATTCTATCTTCTTTTCTTGCTTTACTTCTTCACTTTTCTAAATACTACTTCTCAAAGCATACTCTTTAAAACTGAAATTCTATCTTCTTTTCTTACTTTACTTCTTTACTTTTCTAAATACTACTTCTCAAAGCATACTCTTTAAAACTGAAATTCTATCTCTTTTCTTACTTTACATCTTCACTTTTATAAATACTACTTCTCAAAGCATACTCTTTAAAACTGAAATTTATCTTCTTTTCTTACTTTACTTCTTCACTTTTATAAATACTACTTCTCAAAGCATACTCTTTAAAACTGAAATTTATCTTCTTTTCTTACTTTACTTATTCACTTTTCTAAATACTTATTACATAAAACATACTCTTTAAAACTGAAATTCTATCTTCTTTTCTTGCTTTACTTCTTCACTTTTCTAAATACTACTTCTCAAAGCATACTCTTTAAAACTGAAATTTATCTTCTTTTCTTGCTTTACTTCTTCACTTTTATAAATACTACTTCTCAAAGCATACTCTTTAAAACTGAAATTTATCTTCTTTTCTTACTTTACATCTTCACTTTTCTAATTACAATTACTTCTCAAAGCATACTCTTTAAAACTGAAATTTATCTTCTTTTCTTACTTTACTTCTTCACTTTTCTAAATACTACTTCTCAAAGCATACTCTTTAAAACTGAAATTTATCTTCTTTTCTTACTTTACATCTTCACTTTTCTAAATACTACTTCTCAAAGCATACTCTTTAAAACTGAAATTCTATCTTCTTTTCTTGCTTTACTTCTTCACTTTTCTAATTACAATTACTTCTCAAAGCATACTCTTTAAAACTGAAATTCTATCTTCTTTTCTTACTTTACTTCTTCACTTTTCTAAATACTACTTCTCAAAGCATACTCTTTAAAACTGAAATTCTATCTTCTTTTCTTACTTTACTTCTTCACTTTTCTAAATACTACTTCTCAAAGCATACTCTTTAAAACTGAAATTTATCTTCTTTTCTTACTTTACTTCTTCACTTTTCTAAATACTACTTCTCAAAGCATACTCTTTAAAACTGAAATTCTATCTTCTTTTCTTACTTTACTTCTTCACTTTTCTAAATACTACTTCTCAAAGCATACTCTTTAAAACTGAAATTCTATCTTCTTTTCTTGCTTTACTTCTTCACTTTTCTAAATACTACTTCTCAAAGCATACTCTTTAAAACTGAAATTCTATCTTCTTTTCTTGCTTTACTTCTTCACTTTTCTAAATACTACTTCTCAAAGCATACTCTTTAAAACTGAAATTCTATCTTCTTTTCTTACTTTACATCTTCACTTTTCTAAATACTACTTCTCAAAGCATACTCTTTAAAACTGAAATTCTATCTTCTTTTCTTACTTTACTTCTTCACTTTTCTAAATACTTATTACATAAAGCATACTCTTTAAAACTGAAATTCTATCTTCTTTTCTTGCTTTACTTCTTCACTTTTCTAAATACTACTTCTCAAAGCATACTCTTTAAAACTGAAATTTATCTTCTTTTCTTACTTTACATCTTCACTTTTCTAAATACTTATTACATAAAACATACTCTTTAAAACTGAAATTTATCTTCTTTTCTTACTTTACTTCTTCACTTTTATAAATACTACTTCTCAAAGCATACTCTTTAAAACTGAAATTTATCTTCTTTTCTTACTTTACTTCTTCACTTTTCTAAATACTACTTCTCAAAGCATACTCTTTAAAACTGAAATTCTATCTTCTTTTCTTACTTTACTTCTTCACTTTTCTAAATACTACTTCTCAAAGCATACTCTTTAAAACTGAAATTCTATCTTCTTTTCTTGCTTTACTTCTTCACTTTTCTAAATACTACTTCTCAAAGCATACTCTTTAAAACTGAAATTCTATCTTCTTTTCTTGCTTTACTTCTTCACTTTTCTAAATACTACTTCTCAAAGCATACTCTTTAAAACTGAAATTCTATCTTCTTTTCTTGCTTTACTTCTTCACTTTTCTAAATACTACTTCTCAAAGCATACTCTTTAAAACTGAAATTCTATCTTCTTTTCTTGCTTTACTTCTTCACTTTTCTAAATACTACTTCTCAAAGCATACTCTTTAAAACTGAAATTCTATCTTCTTTTCTTGCTTTACTTCTTCACTTTTCTAAATACTACTTCTCAAAGCATACTCTTTAAAACTGAAATTCTATCTTCTTTTCTTGCTTTACTTCTTCACTTTTCTAAATACTACTTCTCAAAGCATACTCTTTAAAACTGAAATTCTATCTTCTTTTCTTGCTTTACTTCTTCACTTTTATAAATACTACTTCTCAAAGCATACTCTTTAAAACTGAAATTTATCTTCTTTTCTTGCTTTACTTCTTCACTTTTATAAATACTACTTCTCAAAGCATACTCTTTAAAACTGAAATTTATCTTCTTTTCTTACTTTACATCTTCACTTTTATAAATACTACTTCTCAAAGCATACTCTTTAAAACTGAAATTCTATCTTCTTTTCTTGCTTTACTTCTTCACTTTTATAAATACTACTTCTCAAAGCATACTCTTTAAAACTGAAATTCTATCTTCTTTTCTTACTTTACTTCTTCACTTTTCTAAATACTACTTCTCAAAGCATACTCTTTAAAACTGAAATTCTATCTTCTTTTCTTACTTTACTTCTTTACTTTTCTAAATACTACTTCTCAAAGCATACTCTTTAAAACTGAAATTCTATCTTCTTTTCTTGCTTTACTTCTTCACTTTTATAAATACTACTTCTCAAAGCATACTCTTTAAAACTGAAATTTATCTTCTTTTCTTGCTTTACTTCTTCACTTTTATAAATACTACTTCTCAAAGCATACTCTTTAAAACTGAAATTCTATCTTCTTTTCTTGCTTTACTTCTTCACTTTTATAAATACTACTTCTCAAAGCATACTCTTTAAAACTGAAATTCTATCTTCTTTTCTTACTTTACTTCTTCACTTTTCTAAATACTACTTCTCAAAGCATACTCTTTAAAACTGAAATTTATCTTCTTTTCTTACTTTACATCTTCACTTTTATAAATACTACTTCTCAAAGCATACTCTTTAAAACTGAAATTTATCTTCTTTTCTTACTTTACTTCTTCACTTTTCTAAATACTACTTCTCAAAGCATACTCTTTAAAACTGAAATTCTATCTTCTTTTCTTACTTTACTTCTTCACTTTTCTAAATACTACTTCTCAAAGCATACTCTTTAAAACTGAAATTCTATCTTCTTTTCTTACTTTACTTCTTCACTTTTCTAAATACTACTTCTCAAACATTCTCCTTAAAACTGAAATTTATCTTCTTTTCTTACTTTACTTCTTCACTTTTCTAAATACTACTTCTCAAAGCATACTCTTTAAAACTGAAATTCTATCTTCTTTTCTTACTTTACTTCTTCACTTTTCTAAATACTACTTCTCAAAGCATACTCTTTAAAACTGAAATTCTATCTTCTTTTCTTGCTTTACTTCTTCACTTTTCTAAATACTACTTCTCAAAGCATACTCTTTAAAACTGAAATTCTATCTTCTTTTCTTACTTTACATCTTCACTTTTCTAAATACTACTTCTCAAAGCATACTCTTTAAAACTGAAATTCTATCTTCTTTTCTTACTTTACTTCTTTACTTTTCTAAATACTACTTCTCAAAGCATACTCTTTAAAACTGAAATTCTATCTTCTTTTCTTGCTTTACTTCTTCACTTTTATAAATACTACTTCTCAAAGCATACTCTTTAAAACTGAAATTTATCTTCTTTTCTTGCTTTACTTCTTCACTTTTATAAATACTACTTCTCAAAGCATACTCTTTAAAACTGAAATTCTATCTTCTTTTCTTACTTTACTTCTTTACTTTTCTAAATACTACTTCTCAAAGCATACTCTTTAAAACTGAAATTCTATCTTCTTTTCTTACTTTACTTCTTCACTTTTATAAATACTACTTCTCAAAGCATACTCTTTAAAACTGAAATTTATCTTCTTTTCTTACTTTACATCTTCACTTTTATAAATACTACTTCTCAAAGCATACTCTTTAAAACTGAAATTTATCTTCTTTTCTTGCTTTACTTCTTCACTTTTATAAATACTACTTCTCAAAGCATACTCTTTAAAACTGAAATTCTATCTTCTTTTCTTACTTTACTTCTTCACTTTTCTAAATACTACTTCTCAAAGCATACTCTTTAAAACTGAAATTCTATCTTCTTTTCTTGCTTTACTTCTTCACTTTTCTAAATACTACTTCTCAAAGCATACTCTTTAAAACTGAAATTCTATCTTCTTTTCTTGCTTTACTTCTTCACTTTTCTAAATACTACTTCTCAAAGCATACTCTTTAAAACTGAAATTCTATCTTCTTTTCTTGCTTTACTTCTTCACTTTTCTAATTACAATTACTTCTCAAAGCATACTCTTTAAAACTGAAATTCTATCTTCTTTTCTTGCTTTACTTCTTCACTTTTCTAAATACTACTTCTCAAAGCATACTCTTTAAAACTGAAATTCTATCTTCTTTTCTTACTTTACTTCTTCACTTTTATAAATACTACTTCTCAAAGCATACTCTTTAAAACTGAAATTTATCTTCTTTTCTTACTTTACATCTTCACTTTTATAAATACTACTTCTCAAAGCATACTCTTTAAAACTGAAATTCTATCTTCTTTTCTTACTTTACTTCTTCACTTTTATAAATACTACTTCTCAAAGCATACTCTTTAAAACTGAAATTTATCTTCTTTTCTTACTTTACTTCTTCACTTTTCTAAATACTTATTACATAAAACATACTCTTTAAAACTGAAATTCTATCTTCTTTTCTTACTTTACTTCTTCACTTTTATAAATACTACTTCTCAAAGCATACTCTTTAAAACTGAAATTCTATCTTCTTTTCTTGCTTTACTTCTTCACTTTTATAAATACTACTTCTCAAAGCATACTCTTTAAAACTGAAATTCTATCTTCTTTTCTTACTTTACATCTTCACTTTTATAAATACTACTTCTCAAAGCATACTCTTTAAAACTGAAATTTATCTTCTTTTCTTACTTTACTTCTTCACTTTTCTAAATACTACTTCTCAAAGCATACTCTTTAAAACTGAAATTTATCTTCTTTTCTTACTTTACATCTTCACTTTTCTAATTACAATTACTTCTCAAAGCATACTCTTTAAAACTGAAATTTATCTTCTTTTCTTACTTTACTTCTTCACTTTTCTAAATACTACTTCTCAAAGCATACTCTTTAAAACTGAAATTTATCTTCTTTTCTTACTTTACATCTTCACTTTTATAAATACTACTTCTCAAAGCATACTCTTTAAAACTGAAATTAATCTTCTTTTCTTACTTTACTTCTTCACTTTTCTAAATACTTATTACATAAAACATACTCTTTAAAACTGAAATTCTATCTTCTTTTCTTACTTTACTTCTTTACTTTTCTAAATACTACTTCTCAAAGCATACTCTTTAAAACTGAAATTCTATCTTCTTTTCTTACTTTACTTCTTCACTTTTATAAATACTACTTCTCAAAGCATACTCTTTAAAACTGAAATTCTATCTTCTTTTCTTGCTTTACTTCTTCACTTTTCTAAATACTACTTCTCAAAGCATACTCTTTAAAACTGAAATTCTATCTTCTTTTCTTACTTTACATCTTCACTTTTATAAATACTACTTCTCAAAGCATACTCTTTAAAACTGAAATTTATCTTCTTTTCTTACTTTACTTCTTCACTTTTCTAAATACTACTTCTCAAAGCATACTCTTTAAAACTGAAATTTATCTTCTTTTCTTACTTTACATCTTCACTTTTCTAATTACAATTACTTCTCAAAGCATACTCTTTAAAACTGAAATTTATCTTCTTTTCTTACTTTACTTCTTCACTTTTCTAAATACTACTTCTCAAAGCATACTCTTTAAAACTGAAATTTATCTTCTTTTCTTACTTTACATCTTCACTTTTCTAAATACTACTTCTCAAAGCATACTCTTTAAAACTGAAATTCTATCTTCTTTTCTTGCTTTACTTCTTCACTTTTCTAATTACAATTACTTCTCAAAGCATACTCTTTAAAACTGAAATTCTATCTTCTTTTCTTACTTTACTTCTTCACTTTTCTAAATACTACTTCTCAAAGCATACTCTTTAAAACTGAAATTTATCTTCTTTTCTTGCTTTACTTCTTCACTTTTCTAAATACTACTTCTCAAAGCATACTCTTTAAAACTGAAATTCTATCTTCTTTTCTTACTTTACATCTTCACTTTTCTAAATACTATTTCTCAAAGCATACTCTTTAAAACTGAAATTCTATCTTCTTTTCTTGCTTTACTTCTTCACTTTTATAAATACTACTTCTCAAAGCATACTCTTTAAAACTGAAATTTATCTTCTTTTCTTGCTTTACTTCTTCACTTTTATAAATACTACTTCTCAAAGCATACTCTTTAAAACTGAAATTAATCTTCTTTTCTTACTTTACTTCTTCACTTTTCTAAATACTTATTACATAAAACATACTCTTTAAAACTGAAATTCTATCTTCTTTTCTTGCTTTACTTCTTCACTTTTCTAAATACTACTTCTCAAAGCATACTCTTTAAAACTGAAATTCTATCTTCTTTTCTTACTTTACTTCTTCACTTTTCTAAATACTACTTCTCAAAGCATACTCTTTAAAACTGAAATTCTATCTTCTTTTCTTGCTTTACTTCTTCACTTTTCTAAATACTACTTCTCAAAGCATACTCTTTAAAACTGAAATTCTATCTTCTTTTCTTGCTTTACTTCTTCACTTTTCTAATTACAATTACTTCTCAAAGCATACTCTTTAAAACTGAAATTCTATCTTCTTTTCTTGCTTTACTTCTTCACTTTTCTAAATACTACTTCTCAAAGCATACTCTTTAAAACTGAAATTCTATCTTCTTTTCTTACTTTACTTCTTTACTTTTCTAAATACTACTTCTCAAAGCATACTCTTTAAAACTGAAATTCTATCTTCTTTTCTTACTTTACTTCTTCACTTTTCTAAATACTACTTCTCAAAGCATACTCTTTAAAACTGAAATTCTATCTTCTTTTCTTACTTTACTTCTTCACTTTTCTAAATACTACTTCTCAAAGCATACTCTTTAAAACTGAAATTTATCTTCTTTTCTTACTTTACTTCTTCACTTTTCTAAATACTACTTCTCAAAGCATACTCTTTAAAACTGAAATTCTATCTTCTTTTCTTACTTTACTTCTTCACTTTTATAAATACTACTTCTCAAAGCATACTCTTTAAAACTGAAATTCTATCTTCTTTTCTTGCTTTACTTCTTCACTTTTCTAAATACTACTTCTCAAAGCATACTCTTTAAAACTGAAATTCTATCTTCTTTTCTTGCTTTACTTCTTCACTTTTCTAAATACTACTTCTCAAAGCATACTCTTTAAAACTGAAATTCTATCTTCTTTTCTTACTTTACATCTTCACTTTTCTAAATACTATTTCTCAAAGCATACTCTTTAAAACTGAAATTCTATCTTCTTTTCTTGCTTTACTTCTTCACTTTTCTAAATACTACTTCTCAAAGCATACTCTTTAAAACTGAAATTCTATCTTCTTTTCTTGCTTTACTTCTTCACTTTTCTAAATACTACTTCTCAAAGCATACTCTTTAAAACTGAAATTCTATCTTCTTTTCTTACTTTACTTCTTCACTTTTCTAAATACTACTTCTCAAAGCATACTCTTTAAAACTGAAATTCTATCTTCTTTTCTTGCTTTACTTCTTCACTTTTATAAATACTACTTCTCAAAGCATACTCTTTAAAACTGAAATTTATCTTCTTTTCTTACTTTACATCTTCACTTTTATAAATACTACTTCTCAAAGCATACTCTTTAAAACTGAAATTCTATCTTCTTTTCTTACTTTACATCTTCACTTTTCTAAATACTACTTCTCAAAGCATACTCTTTAAAACTGAAATTCTATCTTCTTTTCTTGCTTTACTTCTTCACTTTTCTAAATACTACTTCTCAAAGCATACTCTTTAAAACTGAAATTCTATCTTCTTTTCTTGCTTTACTTCTTCACTTTTCTAAATACTACTTCTCAAAGCATACTCTTTAAAACTGAAATTCTATCTTCTTTTCTTGCTTTACTTCTTCACTTTTCTAAATACTACTTCTCAAAGCATACTCTTTAAAACTGAAATTCTATCTTCTTTTCTTGCTTTACTTCTTCACTTTTCTAAATACTACTTCTCAAAGCATACTCTTTAAAACTGAAATTCTATCTTCTTTTCTTGCTTTACTTCTTCACTTTTCTAAATACTACTTCTCAAAGCATACTCTTTAAAACTGAAATTCTATCTTCTTTTCTTGCTTTACTTCTTCACTTTTATAAATACTACTTCTCAAAGCATACTCTTTAAAACTGAAATTTATCTTCTTTTCTTGCTTTACTTCTTCACTTTTATAAATACTACTTCTCAAAGCATACTCTTTAAAACTGAAATTTATCTTCTTTTCTTACTTTACATCTTCACTTTTATAAATACTACTTCTCAAAGCATACTCTTTAAAACTGAAATTCTATCTTCTTTTCTTGCTTTACTTCTTCACTTTTATAAATACTACTTCTCAAAGCATACTCTTTAAAACTGAAATTCTATCTTCTTTTCTTACTTTACTTCTTCACTTTTCTAAATACTACTTCTCAAAGCATACTCTTTAAAACTGAAATTCTATCTTCTTTTCTTACTTTACTTCTTTACTTTTCTAAATACTACTTCTCAAAGCATACTCTTTAAAACTGAAATTCTATCTTCTTTTCTTGCTTTACTTCTTCACTTTTATAAATACTACTTCTCAAAGCATACTCTTTAAAACTGAAATTTATCTTCTTTTCTTGCTTTACTTCTTCACTTTTATAAATACTACTTCTCAAAGCATACTCTTTAAAACTGAAATTCTATCTTCTTTTCTTGCTTTACTTCTTCACTTTTATAAATACTACTTCTCAAAGCATACTCTTTAAAACTGAAATTCTATCTTCTTTTCTTACTTTACTTCTTCACTTTTCTAAATACTACTTCTCAAAGCATACTCTTTAAAACTGAAATTTATCTTCTTTTCTTACTTTACATCTTCACTTTTATAAATACTACTTCTCAAAGCATACTCTTTAAAACTGAAATTTATCTTCTTTTCTTACTTTACTTCTTCACTTTTCTAAATACTACTTCTCAAAGCATACTCTTTAAAACTGAAATTCTATCTTCTTTTCTTACTTTACTTCTTCACTTTTCTAAATACTACTTCTCAAAGCATACTCTTTAAAACTGAAATTCTATCTTCTTTTCTTACTTTACTTCTTCACTTTTCAAAATACTTATTACTTCTCAAACATTCTCCTTAAAACTGAAATTTATCTTCTTTTCTTACTTTACTTCTTCACTTTTCTAAATACTACTTCTCAAAGCATACTCTTTAAAACTGAAATTCTATCTTCTTTTCTTACTTTACTTCTTCACTTTTCTAAATACTACTTCTCAAAGCATACTCTTTAAAACTGAAATTCTATCTTCTTTTCTTGCTTTACTTCTTCACTTTTCTAAATACTACTTCTCAAAGCATACTCTTTAAAACTGAAATTCTATCTTCTTTTCTTACTTTACATCTTCACTTTTCTAAATACTACTTCTCAAAGCATACTCTTTAAAACTGAAATTCTATCTTCTTTTCTTACTTTACTTCTTTACTTTTCTAAATACTACTTCTCAAAGCATACTCTTTAAAACTGAAATTCTATCTTCTTTTCTTACTTTACTTCTTCACTTTTCTAAATACTACTTCTCAAAGCATACTCTTTAAAACTGAAATTCTATCTTCTTTTCTTACTTTACATCTTCACTTTTATAAATACTACTTCTCAAAGCATACTCTTTAAAACTGAAATTTATCTTCTTTTCTTGCTTTACTTCTTCACTTTTATAAATACTACTTCTCAAAGCATACTCTTTAAAACTGAAATTCTATCTTCTTTTCTTACTTTACTTCTTTACTTTTCTAAATACTACTTCTCAAAGCATACTCTTTAAAACTGAAATTTATCTTCTTTTCTTACTTTACATCTTCACTTTTATAAATACTACTTCTCAAAGCATACTCTTTAAAACTGAAATTTATCTTCTTTTCTTACTTTACATCTTCACTTTTATAAATACTACTTCTCAAAGCATACTCTTTAAAACTGAAATTTATCTTCTTTTCTTGCTTTACTTCTTCACTTTTATAAATACTACTTCTCAAAGCATACTCTTTAAAACTGAAATTCTATCTTCTTTTCTTACTTTACTTCTTTACTTTTCTAAATACTACTTCTCAAAGCATACTCTTTAAAACTGAAATTCTATCTTCTTTTCTTACTTTACTTCTTCACTTTTATAAATACTACTTCTCAAAGCATACTCTTTAAAACTGAAATTTATCTTCTTTTCTTACTTTACATCTTCACTTTTATAAATACTACTTCTCAAATCATACTCTTTAAAACTGAAATTTATCTTCTTTTCTTGCTTTACTTCTTCACTTTTATAAATACTACTTCTCAAAGCATACTCTTTAAAACTGAAATTCTATCTTCTTTTCTTACTTTACTTCTTCACTTTTCTAAATACTACTTCTCAAAGCATACTCTTTAAAACTGAAATTCTATCTTCTTTTCTTACTTTACTTCTTCACTTTTATAAATACTACTTCTCAAAGCATACTCTTTAAAACTGAAATTCTATCTTCTTTTCTTACTTTACTTCTTCACTTTTATAAATACTACTTCTCAAAGCATACTCTTTAAAACTGAAATTTATCTTCTTTTCTTACTTTACTTCTTCACTTTTCTAAATACTTATTACATAAAACATACTCTTTAAAACTGAAATTCTATCTTCTTTTCTTACTTTACTTCTTCACTTTTATAAATACTACTTCTCAAAGCATACTCTTTAAAACTGAAATTCTATCTTCTTTTCTTGCTTTACTTCTTCACTTTTATAAATACTACTTCTCAAAGCATACTCTTTAAAACTGAAATTTATCTTCTTTTCTTACTTTACATCTTCACTTTTATAAATACTACTTCTCAAAGCATACTCTTTAAAACTGAAATTTATCTTCTTTTCTTACTTTACTTCTTCACTTTTCTAAATACTACTTCTCAAAGCATACTCTTTAAAACTGAAATTTATCTTCTTTTCTTACTTTACATCTTCACTTTTCTAATTACAATTACTTCTCAAAGCATACTCTTTAAAACTGAAATTTATCTTCTTTTCTTACTTTACTTCTTCACTTTTCTAAATACTACTTCTCAAAGCATACTCTTTAAAACTGAAATTTATCTTCTTTTCTTACTTTACATCTTCACTTTTCTAAATACTACTTCTCAAAGCATACTCTTTAAAACTGAAATTCTATCTTCTTTTCTTGCTTTACTTCTTCACTTTTCTAATTACAATTACTTCTCAAAGCATACTCTTTAAAACTGAAATTCTATCTTCTTTTCTTACTTTACTTCTTCACTTTTCTAAATACTACTTCTCAAAGCATACTCTTTAAAACTGAAATTCTATCTTCTTTTCTTACTTTACTTCTTCACTTTTCTAAATACTACTTCTCAAAGCATACTCTTTAAAACTGAAATTTATCTTCTTTTCTTACTTTACTTCTTCACTTTTCTAAATACTACTTCTCAAAGCATACTCTTTAAAACTGAAATTCTATCTTCTTTTCTTACTTTACTTCTTCACTTTTCTAAATACTACTTCTCAAAGCATACTCTTTAAAACTGAAATTCTATCTTCTTTTCTTGCTTTACTTCTTCACTTTTCTAAATACTACTTCTCAAAGCATACTCTTTAAAACTGAAATTCTATCTTCTTTTCTTGCTTTACTTCTTCACTTTTCTAAATACTACTTCTCAAAGCATACTCTTTAAAACTGAAATTCTATCTTCTTTTCTTACTTTACTTCTTTACTTTTCTAAATACTACTTCTCAAAGCATACTCTTTAAAACTGAAATTCTATCTTCTTTTCTTGCTTTACTTCTTCACTTTTATAAATACTACTTCTCAAAGCATACTCTTTAAAACTGAAATTTATCTTCTTTTCTTACTTTACATCTTCACTTTTATAAATACTACTTCTCAAAGCATACTCTTTAAAACTGAAATTTATCTTCTTTTCTTGCTTTACTTCTTCACTTTTATAAATACTACTTCTCA